>CM048056.1:9845000-10440000 GCA_026259375.1 Verasper variegatus
AGCACTGTCTCAGAAGACGTGTAAATTAATTGTGTTTCCCCTCATTTCCTCCTGATATATTCAAACTGTTTCTACCTCCTCCAGGGATGCAAAGAACATGGCTAAGGATGTGAATGACACCCTGATGGAGATGGTCCGAGCCGAGCTTCAGGTGGACCAACTGGAGGCCATGAAGAGACTGGCAGGGCTGAGAGAGGAGAAACGCTACCTGCAGGACATCTGGGGCTGATGGAGGACGACCAGATAACGGCTTATTGCAGCATGCTGAGCTTTTCTTTTTTACAACCTCAAAAAAAAAAAAAGAATCAGCATGCTCAGCTGTAACCTCTAGAACCATTAAATCGCGGATGCTGAAGCCTGGAGGTAGTTTACACCACCCAGTGCTACCAAGATGGAATGTACAATGCTAGCCTGGGGGTAACGGTTCACTACATCATCTCGGGCTTTGCTGTTTGAACAGAAATGACCTTGGTCGGGGCAATAGTGTCGGAGATTGGTCCTGCAGTGTGGAAATGTGTGTTTCAGTGGAGAAAAGCCTCCTCCGCTCCTCCTGGTATTTACTACCGTCGGCTGCGATGGACTGATTCTGATGAGACGGAGAGCGGGATATCGCTCCAGCCTGGATTGAAACGACACAATAATCTCAAATTCTTAAACTGTACACACATACATACACACACACACACACACACACACACACACACACACACACACACACACACACACACACACACACACACACACACACACACACACACACACACACCTGCACGTCTCTATAGTTGTGAGGACACTCGTTGACATTATGCATTCCCCAGCACCTTAACCATCACAACTAAATGCCTAACCCTCACCCTAAAACAGTCCATTGACTTTGTGAGGACCAATGATGGTATTAAACCAAAATTGGCCCTCATAACCATAGATAGACACACACACACGCACACACACGCAGGAAATAGTTTATTGTCATTCAGGGACAAATTATAAAAAAGATTTCATGCAATATTTTAGTTCTTGGAATATGCCCAACCAGTTTACCTCCAAAGTCAATTTCTTATTATGAATGAAAAACCCCTAGATGACAGTAAAATTGGCTTGATTGATTTCCTCCAGTATTATACAGGATCATCATAGTTTCATCCTAAACACTGTGGATAATAGAGTTTTTATCCTATTTGGGAAATAATGATAATTAGTATGAGACCCCCCCCCCCCCCCCCAAAAAAAACCCACAATCTGTCAGTTTGCTAAATAGAGTCCACAGAGTTGACTTTGTCATTAATTCCATGTAAGTGCTGAGTACACACGGTGTGACTCTGAATGATGATGTGCTGCTCTACCCGGAGCGGTTTATCTAACGAACCCGCTCTGTGCAGACGGACCGTTAGTCCTGCAAAACCGACCCAAATCTCCCAGACTGGTGAAAACAAACACAACTGCTCCTTGTGTGATGAGGAATTAAAAGTCATTTCAGTGTGAACCGCTGTTGTCTTCAGTTCTTCTTCCGCTTGTGCTCACACAGGTTGTGTTTGACCTCAACACACATGTATTTGCGAGTGTGTGCGGGAGGAAGTTTTCCATGCATGATCGAGAGGCAAAGGAAATTATTTGGGAGATAATGAACGCTGATTGATTGTGGTTGTTTTTTTAGTTTTTTTATTCGGAGCTAATTTGATTGTTCAGGGTGACTTTGGTCAGAAGATGAAAGCATTCTTTGCTAATTGAAGGCTTTTCGCGATGGGCTTCTTAGAGCAGCGCAGGGCCCCAGAGAGAGGCTTCTCAGAATTAAATCTTCTAACAGCAGTCGTTTTATTTATCCTTGTGTAGGGAGGGGAGAGAAAAACATGTTTACACTCTCGGCTGCCTGCGCCATAGATGACACGCTACGTGCTACAATTATATATATTTTTTGAGCCAAGTAAACAAAACATTCACTGTCGCAGAAAACAATCCCTGATAGTGAATAATTTGTGTAATACAGTGTTGTCAGAGGTAGAGGCATCCCAGTGTTTGTCCAAGCGGAGGACGACCAAATCAAAATAATGATGCACTGTGGGCTTCACAGCGGCACCAGTCTCCTCTCACATGTACGCACATGTACGATCTGTAGCTTCTATTCAATGCAACTCTATGTTGTCATTGGTGAAATGAGAAAAAAAAAATCAACACATGTTGCACCAAAAAGGAAATGTAATCAGAGTAAGCAGTGGTGGGATGTAACAAAGTAGATGTACTTCATTGCTTTGCGGATCTGTAGTTTACTGAAGTACATGTATTTACATGGACCTTTTACTTCTACTCAAATATTTACACAGCATTGCATGTCATGTTCACAGTGTTTTTCATGTTTTTAAAAATAATCAATAACTAGAGGGGGATCACTGATCCAAACACAGTGGGCAGGTAACTGAAGACCCCGCCTCCTTCAACCAGAGCAAAGCACGTCTGCAGCAGCAGCATCACTGGTGAGGAAGAATTCTAAACTGGATTCAGAAGAGGCCACTGCTGAGAAATATTCATGTAGTAGAACGTTGCGGGAAAAAAGGTGGGGGTACACTGTGTGAGTTTGACCCAATCTGGAAATAGTAAGAAATGTAGTTTATTGCTGGATGTAATTGCAGAGCAAGATAGAAAATGAAAACGTTTTCAGAGTGTAGACAGTGATCAATTTACAATAAAGTAGCCTCAAGTATAGTTTGCTTTCTTTCTGGAAAATAGACAAACCAAAAGTCCCCACGTCTTTCAATCCACCTGTGCGTCCGTATCTCAACGACTCTTTTTGTTTGGATATTTTCGGCACACAAAATGGCAGATACGACTTCGACAAAAACACCTGTAGAGCTGGAAGAGCCAACGGCAAAGTACAGAATAATCAGATCAGATAGTCAGATCGTGTCAGACGATTGGACCGTACAGTGTGACAGCATAAATCATTCGCTTTGGCGGGGGAGTGGGCTACACAAGGCAAGAACTTTTACTTTTAATACTTTTAATTACATCTAAAATCAAGTACTCACTTTCTTTTACGCAAGTAGAGGAGTTCATGCGGTACTTTTACTTGAGTATATTTTGTGTAATTGTACTTTTACCTATGTATTGTTTTCGTACTTCCTCCACCACTGAGAGCGACAGGGGTGGAGGAAGTACTAAAACAATACATAGGTAGAACCATGAAGTTCATTTAAACTGAACAGCTATTATTTACCTATCCTATTAACAGGCCCTGGCCTCCGTTTAAAAAAGAAATGGCCCAAACCACAAGACGGAGAGCCTGCTGGCTGCTGGTGTCACCCCATCCAGCAGCCATGGACTGATGAAGTTTTAAATTATGTCCTCATAATTAAAAAAGGTGCACGGTGGCGATTTTTGTCCCGAAGCGAGAGCGAAAGACAGAGCTGAGGAGACGGTTGCGAATAAATCAGAGCTGTGGAGGTCAGCGCAAGCGTCTACTAGTAGCACCTCCGTGATAAATACCCCTTGTTAAGATCGACTTAAATGAAGCAGAAAGATGTGTGCTGAGGATAATTACTGTTATTACGGGAGTGCTGGACTGAGCCAAGTGGGGAGACGCACTTTGTGTGAATGAGCCTGGAAGGACCTGTGTAACATTTGGCTCCTCGTGTGAAGAATGTACACGTAGTGATGATAATGAGGAAAGAAACCTCCCACTCTCTCCTTAATTGGGAAAGTGACAACATGTCCGATTCCTCTGGCTTCGGTCGGTGGATCCGACTGCAGTTCAAGCAACGTAAGGAGTAAACGGTGAGTAGAAGGTACAAAGTTTGGTCCCTCATGAAAACACATTCTTGCATAGATCTGCATATCTGGGTATGTTGCTGAGGCAGGGACAGTAAAGGTGATGCATGTCTCGATATGCCCACCTCAGCTGTTATTTCCATTTCACCTGCAAAATCTTTGAACTTTAAAGGAATGTTTCAGGACAATATCTGAAACTGTTGACTATGGTCTAATGACAAATTAGCCTCTGGGGGTAATAGCCAATATTTTGGGGCTTCTGGTGTCGATGATGATCCGGGCCACGACTCCGCACACACTGTCACTTTTTATTTTGGGGATGGGTGGGGGGGGGGCTGAAAGGTTTGGGAACCTCCGCTGTGGGCAACCAAAACCTTTCTCGAACGCGATTGGTCAAACTGGAAATGGAAATCAGTTCACATGTAGAATCTGTTTTGTTTTTTAAATAATGGATCCATGTCTGTCTCAGTCCCAGTTATAGATTCAGAAAACTGTGATCTGTGAGCAGACTGAAGCGTTGATTCAGTTTGAAACCTGTCTTCTTGCATTAGTGCAGTCAGCAGGTTCTCCGGGTTCCTCCTGCTCTGCCTCACCTGTTGTTTTATCATTAAGAAGGACACTTCCACTCTGTCTCTGCCGTTTCTCCGGCTGCAGCCACTGACCCAGGAGTGTCAAGTCAGCGCTTTGATGTGGCAACGATGACAACACACACACACGCGCACATACACACAGCTACAGCCCGCCTGCTCTCCCGAGTCCCAGCTGTGTGCAAACACTTTAACTCCAGCATCTGTCAGGAGTGCTGGAGGAAAATCTATGTTTTTCTAAAAAGGCTGCAGCGCTTCTATTGAGTTTCCTGTTTTCACTGTGAGGTACCGGTGTTGTTCTGGTCTCTGTTTATTGATGGAGCAGGAGAGATACCCCTGCTTCCGATTTGACAGAACAAACATTTGCTGTAATTGATGCTGGCAGGAGGAGGAAGAATTCAATAAGAAAGCATTGCCCCCCCTGAGGAGTTTAAAAAGAAATACATTTTAGATCTTGGCTGACCAGGAAGAGCGCACTGAGAAAACACACGTCAGAATAACTTTTGCAATGTGTAATTACCGACAGGAAATGCGACCTGTTTAATAAATACCAGTCAGGTAATGAATTGAATGAATCTGTTTGCTTGGCTCATGGAATGTATTGACGATGTTTTAGTGACGGATGCTCTTACTGTGTTCATTAGTCAGAATAAAAAAAATGTAAAAATTGGTTGGGCATTTTCAAACTTACAAGGATGGATGAACACTTAGTAGAATTTATAGCAGGCTCACTCCTGACAGCCATAATGACTTATGCAAATCAGAGGTTAAGTGCTTAGACGAGACTGTAGATGAATGTACAACTCAGGATGGATGGAAGATGGAAGAGGAGATGGATGGAGGGTTAAACTGTGCGCACTTCAAATTTGTCTTTATTTGTTGTTTGGGATTACGAGGGAACGAGTGTGTTGCCGTGGAGCTCGATCAATACTTCCTGCCTTCGGAGACGAGACCTAAAAGTGCACGTGAAGGAAATGAATTTAAACACATTCACCGCAGGCGTTTGTCAGTAGAACTGCGGAGATGAAAAAGAATGGAGGTGTGAACTGTCACCTTTGGTTTGGTTTGATCTCGCTGTGATACTTTTGCACAAAGTGGCAATAAGACGACAAAAAGATCAAAATGAAGTTCAGAGGGAGACGACACACGAGAGGATTCAGATTCTAAAGATTTGATCAAAGGTATCGTTGTACTGTGAACGCAAACTATTACCACTTCAGTTATTGTTTATCGAGACATCTGAGCGGTAACGAGACAATTTTTATTTAGTCTTTTCAACGTGCTGTCGCTGAAGCTCCACCGTGCCACTGGTGAACATCCCTAATCTTACCCAACGCCTGATAAGCAGCCTTGAGCCTCCTGGTGAGTGGGGCTCATCTGTGGCAGATTAATGTCCAGCTGCACTCGCTCGCACCTCGCAGCGAAAGGAAGGAAGAAAGGCGGAGACGGAACGCGGGGAGAAGTCGCCCACAGAGGGAAGGACTGACTGCAAATTGGGTAAAATTTGGAGAAGGAGCGGACACAGAAAGGGTCGTGTGAAAACAATTTTCCTCTGAGGAGGAGGTGATGAGCAGACAAGGGCTGGAGAGGATAAAGTGGTGCATGACAACAGGGGGAAACGTAACAGGTTCCTGACTCTGAATTTATGACTGTGATTTGGGTGCAGTGGGAGGTGAACCAGGGTGAGTTATAACATCAACTGGCCCTTTTTTTAGATTTGACTCGTGTGGAAAGGAGGTGATGTATCGCCCCCGAGGCAAAATAATACATTGAGGATGTATTTTAAAATGAGCGGTTGTTTGTGTTATTAATCATCCTCCCGTAATGTGACAGTCCGTGTGCATGTAATGGGACGGTTGGGATTTTGCGCGGTAATTACTGCTTCATTGAAAAATCTATATGTACAAACAGCAATTACACTAGTTACAGAAAAGACTGTTATATTGCAGTGGAACAGTCTTCAAGACAAATAATGCATCATTGCAAGGTACACATTTTTTATCTGTTAATTTGAGGGATTGGGTCCAAAATAAATTTGATATCCAGAACTATACACACGCATTAAAAGAGGAGATTAAAAAACGAGAGCATCACACCACTGGGGAAAAAACTAAAGATTGTGTTCCAAATTGAGGCCAATTTATGCTCAACGTTAGAAAAGGAGACTTCTCTGTCTTCTGCACGTCTTCTGAAAGCCGACGGAGCAGTACCACATATAACAAACTTTGAGGAGAGACTCTGCGATACATACTTGTACACAACCTATCAAGCTAGTGACCAACTGTCCTTTCTGCTGCTTTGCAGGCACGTGCATCCTTTGAGAGATTGATAACAGGTTCACCAAAACACTTAAGTTGTGCTATAAAACCAAAACATTGCGCTAAAAGATGCTAACATGCGGCATCAAGCTACAGGCTGCTGCACACTAGAGGATAATTGGGCCGACAATAACCCGATTTGGCTCTTCTGACAATCGCAGATATGGATTTAATTTAATTTTTACCAATTTCCCAGGGAATAATTAATAGATCTTGATGAATTTAAGGGGACTCTGTAGATCTGTTACTACGAGCTGCTGACACTGATTAAGGCAGCTTTGATATAATCTAATCCCAAAATATTAAATACATCAGGTAGGTTAACAGACATACAGGAAAACTGCCACTCCTCCTTATTCAGGTGCACTGAAGAGAAGTGTTATATCACAGAGTGTATGATATCAATGGACCAAACAACCTCCCACAGAACCATTATACTGAAGTTTGATCCAGAGCCATGTCTTTAAAAAAGAGCTTCAACATGACATTTAGTGGTGCGACAGTGCACTGCCACGGCTGTTGCTAAGTAACTGGCGTGCCAACTGATCTCTTCATCAATGCACTGATACTAGAGAGAGATTTATCATTAACTATCAACAGCTTAGTGTGACCCTCTTCAGTAACGATGTCATGTTGATGATGGAATAAAATGATGGACAATGCTTCTCTAACAGGTCGACAGGAACTATGGGAAACACCAGCAGACGCTCTGCTCCTCCACCTGCTGTGAACAGGATCATTCAAATGCTCCAAACATGGTTGACTCTGTCTTTCACGTGACGCAAGTTAACTAAACAGAATATTGTGTCATTTTAGTTTTTAGTTTTGACTTTAATTTCATTTGAATTTGAAAAAAAAAAAAAAGGAATGGGAGGAAAATGTTTTATTTGCATCAGCAGAAACCTTGTTCATCAAAGAGCATCAAATAAAACTTCCTCCTGATTAATTTAGTTTCTTATTACTTTTGGACATCAAGCGTCTGTTTTGATGATTGTTTGTCAAAAATAACTCAAACTCAAACTTTAATTAAACAGAAAGAATTCATCTTACTGCTTTAAAACTTTGCCATGTTGCTGCTGCAAAGGTTTTTTTCTCTCTGGATAAAATCTAGAAGGATTTTTATAACATTTTATGAGAAATAACAATATTCACCTAGTTACTTTCTTTATCCATCGTTCCCTTTCCTGCCATAGTGGCTTTTATAGTCCTCATTGACATTGTGTTGAGGGAAATCACTGATCTTATGATGATGATAATTAGGCCGTGTGCAAGACCAAGGCCCAGCCACCGAAAGCAGCCACATGGAAATGACACATAGTTATTTTAATTATTTCAGTACCTTTCCTACTGTGAAATGTGAAATGTCTTCTATGAAAGACGCCTACGGTGTGAAAGTCGTGGCAGTGCTTTGACGGTGGACCCATTTATTCAGAGTAATCAGTGGTTATCATAAAAAGTGAATGCTTAGGTGGCCTTGTGTAATTGTAGACAAGTCATCTTAGCTCTGCAGCCGCATTTAATCACTTTGTCCTCCAGGAAACGGCCCATGTTTGTATTCATAATATTGTAAATATTACAAAACCAAAGGAGAAAAAACCTGCCAAGTCGGAACATAACAATAAAAAGCGACAGTACAAAAATTTGGATGATGACCTTATCGTGTTCTTCTGGCCAAACCCATCCCCCGAAACATACAATGAGCTTGCCATGTGTAATTTAGGCAGCCGTATTAAAAATTCAACGGGGCCATGCTGTGCGGAGCCGTTCACTCAGACCTGTGGAAGCCTCGCAGTGCCACGTGAACCCGTTCGCCTGGTTTATTAGTTCAATGACCACACGTATTCATTTGCCCAAATGACTTAATAAATTATTAAAGACCCTGCACGCCCACAGAGGTGCTTTCAAATATTCTGGCTAATCACCCGTCTGCTCCGTTTGAAGCTGCAAAAAGGCCTTTTTCACAGCTTGTCATAGCAGGAGAAGAACACGCTAATCCAGCTTCTATAGTTATACTGGTGTTAAAAGCGCTGATGTGGTCCACGGACTGTCACGAGCCAGTCATCACATCTGTGCTCCCCCTGCCATGACGAGGCAGAGTCCGTGCCAGAGGTCTTTTATCAGACCACTAATAACAATCATGATGGTGCAAGTTGTCCCGTCGTAGGGGGGCAGCGGAGCAAACACCAGATTTTCATTTGATGATATATTTGTGTCATACTTGAACGCCAAAAGTGCATGCTGCAATATCCAGCCCATCAGGATGATGGATTTCTCTAGTCAACATGCCCAGAAGCAACCAATTTTTAGCAGCAGCCATTGCTCCACACAAATATATTAGTCCCGCTGTGGCTTTACTCTCAGTCCACTTGCTGATGTTTTGTTCTGGGTTTTAATTTCGGCTATATACTATAATGACGTGTTGCTGGCTCACTTTATTACACCTGTTCCATCCAGTCCGATGGTTTCCCACCCACAGTAAAGCTGATGCTCTCTCCCACCTGCTAGTTAAATGCAGTGTTTTCAGGCGTAAATCAGGACAAGACTGGTAAAATAAACAAAACCCAGCAGGCTTCAGGTCTCCGAGGACAATGGGATCCAAGGTTACGGCTCCAGTCACGCTATTGTTTCTCTTCACTACAGTCTGTCACCAAAACTAATAAATTGAGGGGCCTGGTCTTCCTGCTGTCCTTTAAAACAGTAGTCACAATAATAAAGAGTCAACTGCTGTTTGAGTATGCAATATATTTCCCTCAAGAGCTGAAGCGCATGCTTATGTATGCATGTTTCTCTCTCGCTCTCTTTCCCTCTCTCTCTCTCACACACACACTCTGCTGAAGCCTAAATTTTGCTATTTGCTTGCAGACTGGCTGTGGTTCTGTGATAAATCACCACCTCTGACAGATATCCTGGGGTTTCATGCAGGCTCATGGACCTCGCCTTCAGAAACGGACGGATCGAGACGTTTTTTTTTCAGCGCTGGCCGGACATTGAGGCTGGAATCAAAAAGTCGAAGAGAAGACTTTTGGAGAATTGTTTTGTAGCAAACAGAACATTCTCCTGCAAACCTCAGAAATACGAACTATTGATATCTGAGTGATTTGATTTACATATATTAATTGCTTTTTAACCAGACTTTCTCAGTTGCTAAGACAAATTATAATAATTATAATAATTTCTGTGTAAAGGATGTGACCTTCATGCTGGCTCCTGCGAGCCTGGATAAATACATTGCTAAGCCTTGATAAGACCTTTATGGTGCTCGCTAGTTAGACGATAACGATCTTACGCTTGATAAATCCCATTCCACAAGAAAACATTGCACAGCAAGATCCAAACACTTAGTTTTAGTGCTGTGCCAGTAGTGGAATATAGTCAACAGTATCAAATATACAAAGTCAAGGCTAATAACAGTGGAACCTCATCAAGCAACATGACTCCAGTCAATCAGTCTCATTCGGTTTCAGTCTCGGGAGAAGACACGGGTGAGAATGAATGGCCGAAGCAGTGGGGAGAAAAACCAACTCTGATCATTTAATGTCATCCATCATTATCTGGATATTGGGGATATGAGATTTTGGTCCTGTCACCCATTTCACTAAAAATGTAATGGAGCTGCTCAGTCAACTGCTTGTGTGTCACTGTGGTCAGCTCCTGGCACCATCGAGCCACACATGCGAGGTCGGGCAGTTTGTCCTGTGCTGACACGTGTCCATGTTCAGCTCCGATATTAATGAGCCCTTGAGCTAACTGGACAAAACTGTCCCCTGTAATATAAAGAAAATGTCTTATACCTTTGCAGCACAATGCAAAGTATCTCCTTGTGAACCCTCTGTCCACATGTCACTATAAGGCCGAACTCCTTGTCTGCTTGTTGTCAGAGCCCCACATGACTTACATTTTACAACTGTTCCATGACACCCTCATTGACGCCTTGAACCAAAAAGGCTCCATAACCTTGTTCATTAGTTTGACCAACCTGACCGCCACCCGGTCCAGCCCATTGTGTCCCGTCGGGTCTCATCGTGCTCGGGTCACGTATCCACCCACTGACTGAAATCAAACGTCAGATGTCCAAAAACGTCCTGCAGCTCAATGACTCCAAATCAGAGGTAATTATAATTAACCCGCTGTGGCCCCAGCCCCAGCAGCATTAGTCACTTCTCCTCTTGTCTGGCTGCCTTGTCCAATAATGTTCTGAGATGGACCTGCAACCTCTGAGTTACTCTGATTTGTCGTCTGATGTTCAGGTGACTTAAGTTGTCATGACTTTAGTAAACAGACTTTTCCTGAAGAAGGTCATCACTGCTTTTATCTCTTTCAAACTCTAATCTGGTGTCAGCAGGTGAAACATTCAGAGACCGAGGCTGATGCAGAACACTGCTGCCAGGCTGTTATCACATACGAAGAGAAACAATTACCCCGATACTTGCTGCCTTTTACTTGCTTCATGTGAGTTTTCAAATTGATTTCCAGATTTTACTGCTTGTATTTAAAGTCTTGAAGTGTCCGGCTCCAATCGTGTCTGGGTCCCTCAGACGTGGAACTCCCTGCTTGGAGATCTCAGGCTGGCAAAACACACTTAATAATTTCATCTTGTCTGTATCCTCAGTTTTGACTCTTTGCTTTTATTAACTCCACCAAGGAGGTTATGTTTTCACCCCTGCTGGCTGGTTAGTTGGTTTCCATTGAATAATTGATGGATCTTAATTTTTTTATTTTTTATCTGGTATATTTCGTGGGCTATTAGTGTTTTTGGTGCAGCTTAAGCAGTCTGTTGGGCTTTGTGGTATGCGCTGTTGTGCTGTTCTAGTTGTACATTTTATTGTTATATAGACATTTATATTATAATAACAAAGGTTTTCTGAATGTTACCACCTCAGAGACAAATTAACTAAAATGCAAACATTTGTGTAATAATTCTAAAGATTAATATAAACCCAACACCTGATAAACAAGCAACTGTCATTATTCCATTTTTTTAAATTATAGTACATCCAGCTCCTTGTCCTCCCTTCAGGTTGTTTCTCGTTCACTGGGACCGTATATGAAATAGTTTCAGCTCTTTTGGATTGAAACTTCGAGGAGAGAGGAGCCTGACCTTTTGTGCAAGCAGTGCAGGAGACACGTCAGGTTTGTTTTCCCCACAGTGCCTCCTGGCTGAGGAACAAAGTTGTCACAGAGATACTCAAGACTTGCTGCGGTCTCAAGTGCCACAAATACCGTGCCCTCCATGTAAAGCTTCACAAAAGTACACAGTCCATGAACAGCCTGTGGCCCTGTATGCAGCCACTTGGTTTACCTACATGTGTTTCTTGTGAAAAGGTCCTTGCCCTTATCAATCATTACAGAGTACATACAGTATATCATATAGTTGCTCTGCCCACTTGTTCATCTCCTCGTTAGTCAGTTTCAAAATCTGCACTTTTTTAACAAGACAATCTGTCAAAGCAACAAACTCCTGAAAACACAAATAGGTGTAAAAGTCTGGAGTGACACGGCAGCAAGGGAAATTGCTCCACCTGACTCTGCGTGCTACGAACCAGCAGTTTGTCTCATTTCCTGATTTGACTCACATACACCTGGAGGGTTGATCCGTCTTCTCCTTTCCTGCTGTTCACAAACACCCAGTTTTCAGTTTCCATGACAGGGAGAAAGCACGACGAACTATTTGCATCTGTGAAAAAAAAAACCCATCATAACGTCAGACAAATATCTCGAACTGCACGTCAAGAAAGGTGACAAACTTGAGAAGTTGTGAGATGAGCCAATTTAAGACATTTTCACATTTTCCTTTCACGCACGAAGAACGCAGCAAGTCAGGCACGTTCAACAGCAGCAGGAAAATGTCGAGAACATTCAGGTTTGGTGGCACCTGGGTAGAGCGTGCAGGAGGCCGGACCTCACATAGAATTTCTGTGTCTGAAAGCGGCTATGTTTTGCAGAAGCTTCACCTGTAATACCTACAAGTTAAAAGCATAAGTGAACCAGTCAAGCATCAGGAAGAATACTACACACAGTTGACTGCTTTTGTGTGTGAGGCCAGGAGAGGGCTGTGGTATTACCAGTTACCTGCAGGCTTGGATCTGGCCTGAACAGACCTGTGTGAGCTGCTCATGTTGTAAAACGAAGCAGGCAGGGCAGAGGCAGCTAATTATCTATTCCTCCGGGTGGTGGAGAAAATTAGATGGGGGGCAGATAGGCACACAGTGATAATCCAAATAATGTGCCAGTCAAATACCTGCTACTTGGACCATCCAGCGGCCTATTTAATTCAGTCCAGATTCAAATTCAGCCTTTACTTTAGTCACGGGGGGGGGGAGATAGAGAACAACAAACTATAAATATTCTTCTTCTTCTCCCAACCTGACAGAAAGGGGTAAAATTTGGTCTGTGAGCTCTAATGAAGAATAAAAGATTCAAAACCCACAGGAAAGGTAATGGAAAAACACCAAGAGTTTCATGTTGGCCAATTAGTTCTAATGATCATTTGTATAATGTGCAATAACATTTTGGTAATAGTCCAAAGTGTGCGCAGCGATTCAGCCGCACTTGGAGAAGAAAAAATACCTCCGGCGGTTTGAGTAAGCTGAACTGACCCGTGTGGACATGCTTCAGTCTGCTGAATCAAAGGGAAAAGAAAGTGTTTCAAACCTGCAGTGAATGACTGTAAGTGCGATTATTCTGTGTTTTCACTACGTGTCTGAACCACTGACTTTTTCAGAGCGATAACTCCTGTGACATCGTGCAGGGTTACTTCATATCTTATTGACCTAATTGTTATTTTGATAGATAGCAGCAGTGATATCTCCACCGAACCAACTGTAGCACGAAGTTTGCTTCATACTAGCGATTTGTCGGGGGGGCACTTTCAGGTTAATAGAGCTAGATGCCTTCACCCCCCTGCAGCCGGTCCTCGTCTTCAGAGCGTTATTACAGTGTGTTAATGGAAGCGCTTCTGTTTTTCACACCGCACAGTCACAGTGCTGCCTCCTAACAGCCTCCAGGCCACAGATAACCAAGAGTGTGTGTGTGAGGGAATTAAGTTCATGTCGCCTGTGTGAATCAACTCAGGCTTATTTACAGTGGCCCTGAGAGCTCAACGCACTGCAGCTGGAGAAAACACAAGCAAATTAAGGAAACATTTTCATCAGTTTGACAGTACTGCTGCAAAAAGAAGCATCACAAATAAATACAGGAATGTGCAGCGAGGAGATGGATGTAGCTTCTGGAATCTCCTCAAAAAGCATTGAAAGAGGAAAATGGGCAAACAATAAAGAATATCGTTATTATATATGTTTTAATGACATGGAGCCTAATGTTGCAATTAACTGACAGAAAAGTATGTTTATGTAACAAAAGTGCTATAACCCAAATTGTGTTTTCCATGAAATCTTATAGTAATAAATAAACGTAGACCTAAAATAACAATGTTGCAAATATGAATTGTGTGTTTAAGATATAATATGTAATAGGTCTTGTGTGTTTAAAAACATTATTTTATATATTTTGTTGTCATTTACTTTCCAACAATGTTCAAACTCAAAAAGGTAATATAATATAACTTCCACGCCAAACGCTGTGACGGAAGAAAAACACACGGCTATCCAGTTAGCCAGTTCGATCATTGGTAATGGATCAGGATTATTATTATTATCCTGTCGTCAGTGGAGAGAGAGCGAGAGAGAGAGAGAGAGAGGAGGGTGCATGAGTATGAAAGAGATAGATAGAGACACGGAGGCTCAACCTCAGTGTGGTCCTGAGAGAGATAATTGCTGGGGCCAGAGATGGAGACTAATGAGGCCAGTCACTAATTAGCCAGTGGTGTCGGTGGCCTCTCTATACTTTCCCGTGTGTGTGTGTGAGATAGACACACAGGAGACAAAGGGTGTTGCTCGTGTCATTTCTGCAGGTATGTGTTTATTTAGTCGATTTAACAAAGACCTGATATGGAGGTTGCTTGCTTTTATGAACAGCATATAAACATGGAGCTTTGTATAGACACACAAAGAGCGTATTATTTACAACCCCCTTCACACTGACACAATTCACTGGGGCTGTGAGAGGCACAGTAGCAGAAAGATGTCTTGCCCCATGCGCCCACGTCAAGCATGTGCTGCACTTGCAATGCCACAGTCTCAAGAAACGTGTTGGCATGGCCAGTTTTTCAATAGATGTTGCACAGCAAAAATTGGAGGCATTTGAAAAATAAAATAAAAAAAAAAATCTTCCTCAAGCTATCTTGGGTTTTGTGGAGCAGACAGACCACAGCCTTCCCCTCCAGAAACCCGTCCCACCAGGGATCAGGTGTTTAGGATCAGTGAGACATGAAGCCGCCCCTCAGTGGGAGGAACTTCAGGTCCTCCAGGTGCTGTCCGGGGAGCCTTTCAAACTTATCGTCTGAATTCCCCCCTCAAGCTGCTGTCTGTGAAGATGGTGTTACACCACCTGCCTTAACATCAGCTCTCCTCCAAACGGCTTGGTCAGAGGGGAGGCCAGAGCACGAGGAAGAACTGAGGGGCTTTCGGATCTCTTTAGACCACTTGGATGCTTTTTAACTTCCGCCCTCACATGGAGGAAATGCTTGTGTAACTCTGGGGGTAAACCTGGGGTTCCCAGAGGACTCAAATATAACATCGGACGGTATCTAGATCTCCATCTCATTTGTCAAGGAGAATCCAGAATCTGAAAAACCTGGCACACAGGAAAAGATGTGAAAAGATGACCAACGTCTTCCATAACCACGCATTTGAACTGAACTAGTGTCACAAAGCACTCATGTTGTTCCAGTTTCTCGATGCAATCAAACACCTAACCTGGAAAAGGCAGGACTTCATCCCCCTCTCCAATCTGAATCTGCATTGCCTGACATAACCAGTGAGAACCAAGCCTGACACATTTGTCACAAGACATTTATATAGAAACTAAACTAATCATACCTGGTTACACATGGCAGTTCTTTTTCTGTCAGGCTGAAAATATGAACTCACTCACTGCAGGCCATTTCACAGGCCAATATACTGGTGGTGTATTGTTGCTGCTGCTGCTGCCAGGCACAGGCGCACAGAGCGAGGTAACACCCGGGTTGAGAAACTTCAGCTTTAGTGTCAGCTTGAGATCTGTCATCTGTGTCTACTTCATGTCGACGGTAATAGGCCTGGCTCCCTGTTCCTCTGCCTCCCTGATCACATCTCCAGCCCAGGTTAAACATTGCAGTGTTGGGACTCTTCCTGCGGGACCTTGGCTGCAGGAGAAGGAGTCTCGCTTGTGTGCAGAGACCTTCAGCCATCACTCTGCTCTCTTTGCTCCCCCCCCACCCCCCTTCATGCCCCAACATTCTGTTCCTTATCTAGCCGGCGGAGGAGGCACAGAGACTTCACTGTAATTGCTATGGAACAGAAAATTGGAGAGCTGCCATTCTAATTGCTTCCAATGCTCGGAGCCCATTAGTCAATGGTTGGAGACACTCTCAATAGCTTTGACTTTAATGAACGTGGTTCACCTTTGTGTGGCTACAAGGTTTGTCTATTATATTTGCTGCGAGTGAAAGTAACCCAGTTGAAACCCCAAATAAGACGTTATAGAAAATCCCAGGAGAAATGCTCTTGATGCCCTGATCTGCTGTGATTTAAAGAAAGGGGTTTCTTTTGGTACTTTGGTATGAAGCCATCAAAGTTTTGTCCTTGCATGCATGTACCGTTTTCTGTTTCCCACTATTGCAATCTTTGTAGTCCAAAGCTGGACCTCGATGAAATTCACGCCGCTGCCATTTTTGTTTTACGGAATCCTGCAGGACGAAGACATGTGAAATAATGAGCTTGGCATTTTCCCTGCAGCCTCTCGCACTGAGTTGCTATGAAATTTATGTTGAGGGCCGTCCCTGATCAAAAATTACCTGGCGCCATCCTTTCCACTTCAGTGGTGCGGAAATTGTCCTTCCATTGCTTTTCAGGGCTACAGCCTATAACTCCATGTCACATCAACCTGCGCTATTGCATAAGCTTTGCAGAACACATGAAAAGTTTGGAGAAAATGGAGATTGTCCCCCAGACTCCTCCGGCAACAACTGACTCGAATAGATCTTTACCGCGGCTTCCTCTCAGCGCGGCTGTAAAATGAACCTCGAGTGAGGGATACTGAATACTAAACACACCGAAAAGGTCAGTCAATATCTAATTGCTTTGTCAACTGAGTCTTTATTCATATCTTAAATATTTAATATCACCATTAACAATTCAGAGGGGCGATAGTCTAGTTTGGAATCGTGAGGTAGTAGCGGGAGGGATCTCATTAAGTATTTTTCATAATGAATGACATCTTTCCTGTCAGTAACAGGCTGCTCAACATGGGCACTCACACCTCCAGGAGGGATCACCTTGTCTCCAGCGTCTGAAATGTAAAACAAAGGAAATGAGAAAAGGTTTTATCTTATCGGGAGGATAAAAGATAAGAAACCGCGCGGCTGCTGCGGGCATAGCAATTCCAACACTGTCTGCCTCCAGCAGGGAAATGTGATAATGTGTTTATTTGATGAGATTTGAGGTTTTTAAGAAGGTTCGCTCAACTCCTCTCTCGCACTCATCAACCAATTTGGGACGTCTCTTCTTTTTTTTTTTTCTCTTCCCAAAAGATGATAGACTTGCCCTCCGTGGTCCTATCAGCTGTAAGACTAATGCAGCACATGCCACCGAGGTGGTCCTGGCAGGAGCAGAAACCAAAGTGGTGCAGATAAAACGCTGTGAGTCACGCGCGGAGGCACAAACTTTGTCAAACTGGATTAACACTCACAAGCTCCCAAGCAGGAAGGCAATTACTTGTGTTAACACTGATATCCACTGTAACGCCCCTTGACGACTGATTTCTGTTCGTGTTCGTGTTAGTGTGTGTGTGTGTGTGTGTGTAGGAGAAAGAAAAAAGATAAACAGCTTTCTTCCCTTCTAGCCTAACACTGTGTATATATTCCATAGAGGCCTGAATGCAATAAACGCAAACAAACAGTAATGAGGTGACACAGTGGATGTGTGTGAGAGAGAGAGGCTAATTTGCACCTCTTGAGAACTCTATGACTTCATTTTAAACTCCACTGCATCGCGACTAGATACCTGGGAAAGCTACGAACCTCCTTTCAATTAAAAAACGAATAGGGGCAAAAACAAGGAGCGGTGCTGCAAACCAACCAGTAATTGAGATTTTAGGCTCATGCATAGAAAACGTGGCCTTCAAGCTTCAAAAGGCTTTTTTAGACTGATCGTAATATATTGTTGAGTTTGGTGTTTTCTGAGGAGTCAAGGTGGCAAAACTGCGATGAAAGTTTTCATGATGACAACGGAAAATCTTTTGTTTTTATAGTTATCTTCATTCCTCTTGACATGGGGCATTCGTGCCTGAGAAGTTATCAGACATGAAACTTTCTCCAAACTTTCCCAGCAGAGTTTCTTTTTCGTTACACTCGTCCCAAACTTCTGTGCTCACCTTTTTTTGTCTCCTACTTCAGAGGCGCTCAGATGTTGTTGCTGTGCAGCAAGGTCACCCCATCACCGCCATCACCACCTGTATTTATCTTTTTAGGCCTCACACTGGCAGACCCCGCCCTCACACACACCCAGCACCCCCCTCCCTGCACCACACAGACACAGACACACACACATTTATGCACGCACCTCAACATGCACTCTGTTCGCTGCATGCACGCCTCCCTGCCCGCTCCAGTTTGATTGACAGCTGATCACTGTGACTGACCTTGGCAGGTTATATTTCTGACGGAGTCTGGCAGAGACAGAGGGAAAGAGAAAGAAAGAGGTGTGTGTAGGTGTGTGTGTGTGGATGTGGATGTGTATATTTGAGTCACTACCACAGAGAAACAATAGAAAGCGAGAGAGAGAGAGAAAGAGAGAGAGAGAGTTGACGAGAGAAACAAGGAGCATGAGACAGAAAGAGATGCAGACAAAACAAGAGAGAGACGGAACAAAAGACGACAGAGGTGGAGATAAAAAGCGAGACCGGGACGACTGAGTGTGCATGGTAAAGACTGCAATGGCTGGTGTGTGTGTGGGGGGTGAATTTCAAGCTGTGTGCAGTTGAGGTAAGAGCGTGCACGAGAGCTCGCAGGTTCACGAGCGGGTCTCCTCAGAGGAGAATGGGGTGCGTCCGTGGTCACAGCCAATGAGGGACCGCTGCCCCCATATAGAGCCACTTAAACACTACACAGCCTCTTAATGTGTGTGTGTCTGCAGGGCAAAAAACATGAAACCTCGACATGAAGTGCCATCAAATCCCTCCCCCACACACACACACACACACACACACACACGCACCCACTCGCTAACTGAAAAGCCCACTTTCAAAGTGAACCTGCAGAAAAGCCAGCGAGCCAAATCAAGGTGAGAGCCGAGTGAACAGAAAGTTGGGAAGGACGATTCTCTTTGTGGAGCTGTCGAGGCTGTGGGGCCAGGTGCTCGGCATTTACTTCAAGATTTTATTTGAATGAATTATTGATTTTTTTTTGTTGTTTTTTTTTAAGAAAAAGCAGTTTTATAACCTGCAGGATCTGAACCCATCAATGCTTTAGTGAAATAATCCCTCACGCTTTTATGTGTGACGTTAACTTTTGTCTAGTTTCTTAATGTTTCTTATTCTTTTTTTTATGTTTTTGGTTCCTTCCTGTTCAGTGATTCTATTCCTCCTTTAATGTTCCCTTTGGTTCATCTTCTTCTTTCTTTGTCCCCCTGTTTATTATTATACACGATTGATTTCTTATATAACGCAGGAGACTTTGTATAAAGCCCTCGCCTTCCTTCCTCCTCCACGCGCACCCATTCAACTCGATTATTGTCTTTTACCATAATGCATCTCTTTCTTTTAGACTTTTAGGAAAAAAGGGGATTTGTAACACAAACATTCTTCATCAATAATCGTGTCAAATTTATTAGAGATTGTCTAGTTTGCACTTTTCATACGTGTGATCGATTTCAAACGACGAGACCGAAATTCTCAAAGTTCATAAGTTCAACTATCGTCCCAGACAGCTTGCAGCTTCAATATTCAATACACACAGTAACAAATTGGACTATATACACTAAATCCTCCAGGTTTCTTGGATCTATTATTGTCCACACTGAAAAATTAATCCCACAAATTCATTTTTTAAGATTTGCCTCTGAACACCAACCCTGCCTGTGTTGTCTGTGGTGTATCGATCGCTCGCTGCGGGACATCTCCATTCTTCTTCTCCTCCCGCTCGTCTTCATGCCTCAGCTTGGAGATCCATCTTCCCCATTGACATGCTTAGTTTAAGACAAGAAGCGATCGTGGACATGCTCCACGCTGAGATCAACCGTCTCCTCTGGCTTATTTCTTCACACTGTTCTTCTAAATGAGATGTTTGTGGAGGCACTGCCTGCACATCCAGCTGTAAAACTGAATTTTTAAATTTGTGGAGTTAAAAAAAAAAGAAGAAAAATCCTGGCAGGAGTTTGTTATTTTATTAGAGGATCATAAGACGGATACCTAATACTCGCGCCTCTTCTCCAGCTGGAAATAGCGCGACAGTGTTGGGGAGCTGAGGACGTGTTTCCTCTTCTGGTCCCATTATCTCCTAATGATGAATCTCTTCGAGCAGCCAGTCTCTCCCGTGCTGCTCCGCGGTGCTCACAACGGGCTCCTTGTTAATTGGCCCTTTGACAGTGATGCCCACCCACCGGCGGCCAACCGGGATTTGATAAATGAGGTGCTCACTGTACTTGCACTCCCTCCACGCTCGCTGTTTTCAGAGTTGAGTGAAGTGGGTGTTTGTTTTCCATTGCACTTTGTGAAAGGCGAGGTACGCTTTGATGCGCACAGCCACAAGATGAACGATGGACGTTTGTGAGTGTGCGTACGTACACTCCCTGAAAATGATGATGGGATGATCCAACACTTATGGCGACTCAACAATTACCTTTTGCATTCCTCGCCCTATCTTGTTGGGCAAGGAGTGTTGCTATTGAGCGATAAGATGTGCACAAAGCTGAATAATATTTTCTCACTGTGTTTGGCTGCAGAATATTTCTCAGGTGTAAGAATCACTGCTGGTAAATGTCAGGTTCTTTTTCAAAGCTCAGCATTCAGCAATCAAACAAGAACAAATCCATCACAAAAGAAGCAAAGATAAAAGTTTATTAACGATAAACCTTGGAGGACCAGCATGCACTGCATGCACTCCGATATCTACCCTGGAACGACTTTCAGGCTCTTTACAGAAGATCTACACAGACAATAGATTCAAGATTCAAAACTTTACTAAGCAGTTATGTAGGAATAAAAATGCATTTTTCACTGGTGTATGGCACACAAAAGAATACAAGGCAGTACATAAGAAGACATAATACATTAGAGGAAAAATACAGAATACTGTATAATAACGGGAGTAAAGATTCAAAATGAAGAAAAGGTTGACACGTGGGTCTGACAAAAATAAATAATAAATCTAAAATCTCAATGAGTCCTTACGTTTCTCCTTTGTTGCTGTTGAGTTACACAATGGAAGTGGGGGATGAAAGATTATTTCAAACAGCACTTCCAAGCACAGGGAATTCTGAACCTTCATCCATTTTCTGAGAGTGTGTACGTGTGCAGCCTGTGATTTTACATCCCTGGTCGACCACTCTCGTCTTCACAGACAGTTGACTCATGGTGCTGCATCCTGGGAAATGTAGGAAGCCATTACCTAAAGGCCCTGATCCCTTAGTTTCTCAATCATCATCTTACTGTGATGGTCTAATATGACCAGACAACTCCGGCGAAGCTTGAACAATCACGATTTAGCGATTTTTGAAAAATGAAAATGGGATCATCGCAAGGTTTATGCAGGGTTTGAGTAGTGAACTCGCAAAAATGTTTTCCACCACACTTTAACTTTGATTGCAAGTAAATATGCGACCCTCACAAATGAGCAAAGTTATTAATATCGTAGAAGCAGCTGAAATATGATTATAACCTGCAGGGGGCACTGAACGACTAGATTAACCTCAGGTCAACATAATTTATGAGACAGAGTGCACAGGCGCCAGCAGACACTCTCCCGCCATAACTCAGTGACGTTGCATTATTTCATATTTTCTGGTTTGACTCCTGCTATAATAAAACGTCCCTGTCCCTGTGTCCTTGCATCCTGAGGAAACATTAGTTCAAAACACAGTTGCTTGTATTTGAATGCGATCAGGAGCAGGTCAGTTAACAGCACTTTCCGCTAAACCTCTCTCTTTTACGCCCTTTCTGTTTTGCCTCATTGTCTTGAATTCCTCATCGCGAGCCGCCCACTCCACCACTGTGTGTCTCTCTCAGTTTACTTTTAATTCCTTCTTGTTCTCCACTCCGCACGCCGCAGTTACTTCCTCACGCGTGCTGCGTCTCAGCCTCTTAATGGATTGATGCTGGTGCTTTGCAGCTGCTTGTTGTTCTTTATTACAGCAGCGGCTCGGCCTTGAGGCGCTTTCCTTCGCTTGTCCCTCAGTGGGGCAACGACTGATGCCCTTGATGAGGTGGCCCTAGTCGCAGTCACAATCGTTAGCTAGCAGATGTGTTGTGTCACTGCGCATCCAGGCATCAGGTGCCGGTGGATAGCTTTTTGCCAAAGTGTGACTAACATATCAGATTGTGTTTACAGACCCCTCTCTCCTCAGACATTATGCAGTCGGCACCAGCCCTCCCTCTCTGGCACTGTACAAACTCAGGAGCCACCAACTTGCCTGAGGACACATAACTCAGCCGTTCTCCATCACCTTGCATTCAAGTTTACAGTTGCCTAACTATGCGTGGTGACACCGCCCTCTGCAAGACGCCCGGGCGTCCCTGGGTAGGACACGTCAAAGTGTGTGATAACATCTCAAATCTCGGCAACAGAGGAGGTGTGCGTCCTCTGGCCTCCCTCCAAATCCTATTTGGATGGAGAAACTGATTAGAGGCTCCCTATGAGAAGGCCAAATCAGATCATGTTTGCTGCCCCCAGTTTGATTAGGGATTAATTGTAATAGGAACCAATCCTCCAGAGAGTGGAGTGGAAATAACAAGAGTTGCGAAGCTTCTCACACACACCCGCCTCCTCCTCCTCTGTCTTACTTTATTGCTTTTTGGTTTGGCTGTCCTGCCCTAATACTCTCTCATCAAAGGTGAAAGAACAAAACAGTTCGCATGCACAGTCATCCATACTAATTGCTTGTAATAATAAAGCATGCTGCTGGCTCGCTTTAAATATCTAATTCCTGTTGTGTTTAATGGTCCTCCTGTTTCATACGACCTCAACAAGAACAATAAAGCTGCAGGTCAGTTTTACCTCAAAGCAAAACTTGAAATTACTGGAAAATTCTCAGCCACTAATTACTGGCAGGTTTACAGGAACAAAAAAAAAAAGATGGCTGAGTTAATTGAATCCACTGACGATTCACTAAGGCTTTGTCACTGTTGCCGTCTATCAAAGACTAGCATGTGTTCTCAAATGATGAATATGACGTCACTTCACAGCTTGTTGTGGTGCTGACTGCAATCGGAGGGCAGAAATCTGTGGTTTGCATTATGCCCCGACTCAAATAAATCAAACTGAGAAACCACAAGGATCTTTTAGCAAAAAGATTGTTATTCATGAGGAGAAAGTAAACTAATGCTAGCTGCAACCTTTTGCTACAAGAATTTATTTAGCCTAATAATTATTATGGTAAAGTTAGTATCGTTGTTTTACAGGATATTTCCGAGTAAAATTAACATAAGACACTAAATGGTGAGAGTCAGGTGTGTAGGCTTTCTCCACATAGAATCAAAATAAGTGAAAAGTGAGTTTCATTCATCTTCGTTATTATATTAATTTCCGGCAGCAAGAGTAAAATCTCAAATATCAATAAGAGCCTTGATGGCGATAAATCAGTAATATGCCAAATTTTATGTTTTCAATACTGTGACAGTCTCATCTGTCAGTTGCACTCCTCATCTCCTCTTGCTTTTTCTGTACACATCGACACAACCAATTATCGGAAAACACACCAACCAATATCCCATTATACAGAAGCATTGACGCACTATTGCATCCCATAGGTGGTTAACCAGCCATCAATGCTCATTATTCCATATGAGCTGACAGTCACACAGCACAGAGACACCACTGGATGCCCGGCTACAGGCCAATATTCAAAGCAGCAACAGATGCGCATCAATTAGCACTGCATTGCTATGTATCACATACTGCAGTGTAATGAGTGGATCTGATAACATCTATCTTCCACAACAACATCTAATCTCATCCTTTGCTCTGTTCCTCTTTTCAAATTCTCTCCCTCCCTCTCGATTTATTGCATCATAACATTGTAGGGTCATTTGCACATCGGTATTTCTTGTACTCAGTCTTATTTATGATTATTTACACAGCTTTCATCATGTGTTCCTTGTAAATCCATGTTTTTCGTAAATAGTTGACGTTTGAAAAAGTGCCTTTTATCCACAGTCGTGCCTCAGTGGATTAAAACCAGATGGCAACATCTCTCTTTCTTTCTCTCTCGGGCATACAAAGTTGAATGTACCATGTAGATGTGCTGCTTGACGGACACACAGAGGTGCACAAACCTGGCTGTGTTTTTCAACAACACACTTCATTTTGTCTAACCGAACAGATTCAACACTAAGTGCTTACTTCAAGGTCTCTTTAGTACTGTCCCTTAGAAATAAGTCATCTTGAATAAAAGAGTAAATGTGAATTTGAAATGAATGGGTCCATTTTTGTTTCTATTGAATTTGAGAGTAAAAGTCCAAGTACAGCTATGTAAAAAAAATACTTTTGAATTAGAGTTTTATTTGTAAGTAAATCATAACTATACAACTACATAATACCTAACCAAAACTGCCAAAGTAATGGTTTGGTGCCTCTCTCTGTTATTTTATTATAAATGGCATGATTGGATTATCAATACCGAAGCATCGTTGCTTCAGCAGCATGTTACTTCAGGTAGAGCCAGTTCATACACATCAGGGTATAAGGTCATCAGGAAAATCTGACGGGTTTAAACAAAAGTTCTGATACAGAAATGTTGACTTATTTGACTTTTCCCTTTGCTATTTAATCTTTTTCTGAGCTTTTCAATCATTTGAAGTGAAACCATGTGAGAAATTTTGATTGAAAAAAACACTTATTTGTTGAAGCAGTTAACAGCTCAGATGCAAAAAGTCAAAACGATTAGAAATCACTGGTTTAATCTTTAATCTGTTGCATTTAAAAAGCTTGGCATGTTTTCAGTTGTGTAATATATTTATCTGACAAGTAACTTGTAACTAAAGCTATCAAATAAATGTGGTGGAGTACAATATTTACCTCTGAACTGTAAGTATATTGTAGCATAAAGAGAAAATACTCAAGGGCCCACAAAACTGTAGCTGAGTACATGTACTTTGTTACATTCCAGCTAAGGGACTCATAGTTTAGCCAAGAGTCTTTGGAAGCATGAAGACAGAACTAAAGTTTTATATCAGACTTGCCCACTTCTTAGTTTTAATTTTGGATCTTAAACTGTGTGATCCTTCCATCACATGCGGCCATGTGTCTGTGCTTTCTGAATTTGAACGTCTCAGTTTTGCTGAGGTTAAGAGGAAGTGTTCCTCTGAAGGATTTGGCTTCCAGTTCAGTTACTGTACCGTTTTCTAGACTTTGGCACAAGTTCATCAACAGAGTTCAAGAGAGATTGAAGTTTTTCAAATGAGTGTCGAGAGTAAGAAGTACATCAAACTAATACTTGATGGCATCCAGACAAGCATTTAGATGCAGAGTTGCTGTGATCGAAGACGAGTTATTGAAAGGACCTTCTGATTTGCCTGCTGGAGCACAAACGTGGTTCATCTATAAACATCACCACACTGTGATGTTTCTGATCAGTGTTGCTGAGGAGGAAGAGGTGTTTCTTTTAAATGTCAGTCTTTAGAAAATCCTAAACCTCAGGTTTACTTGGGAAGGGATTTTCATATATGACTTATTAGCATCTTAACAGTCAAATGCCACAACCAGAACACACCACTTAGAATAATGTACATGTGCAACAAAGGAAGTATTTAGTAAAGAACACGTGAGGTTCGGTGTGACCATTCAGACTTGGTGTTTCCAACAGTCACTGAACAAGTTAAAACCCCTCTGATCTCTTTCCCCCTCAGCGGGGTTGTATTATGATTGTGTTACACTGTGAGAACTGCCTGATGCTCAGTCACTGTAAAAGGCTTGATTGCTGTCGTGCCATTTGCAGTAGGTCTACCAGCGTTGGGGTTGCTTCATAAATCTCCCTCGTTCAGCTACTCCTGCTCCTCTGATCCTCCGCTCCCCTCGTGATGGAAGCCATTGACCAGAAGCAATAATAAGACGAAGTGCTTTAGTCACGCCCCATAAAGTTGCACTTCTGCAGACGGCGAAGAACGCGGGGAGGAAAAATCATTTGTCGTGTTTCTGGATTGTTTCAAAGGCATCTCAATGTCTAATGAAAGCTAAGACAAGCAAACAATTTGAGTGTTCTGAGGCGCCAAATGAATATTTGAGATTTGGGTTAGAGATAAAGATAAAAATTATCTTTCATCATGATGCAACAGGGCTGTTTGCTGGCTGCATGGTGGATGATTTGCCGTATGTGAATTAACATAACCGGCTTCTGCGAGCAGCGAGACATTTGTTGTGTTAAGTACGTGTGTGTCTAAGCTGTTATTTGCTGCCCTCCATCCTCAGTGGAGAGTTTCACGTGTGTGTATCCTCAAGGATTGTTTATCTAAATTATCTACTTGCCTCCATCTATTTCCTCCCATCTTAGTGCCTGTGTGTTTGTATGTGTAGTGTATATATACACATACATAGTGTGTTTGTGTTTGACTGTGTCCTTGAATCTTTGCATGTGGATGTCAGTGTGAGGGTGTGTATTAATGCATGTGTGTGTTTCTCTCCTCTCTCTCTCTCAGGATGAGCAGTCCCATCCGTCTTCTGTGCTCAGTAATGGGGGCTCAGGGTGGCTCACGCGTGGCCCCCTGATCCGTCCTCATTTGGTTGGCATTTTGTTACGGGCCAGACACTCTTCCCGTGACACAGAAAGAAACCCAGACTACCTCCCTCCTCTCCACCTGTCAGCCTCGCCACTATTTCTCTTTTCCTTTTCTATCCTCCTTTCTCTGACACAAACAAACACACAGACGCGCACATTTTCTTCCCTTGTCCGTGTCTCAGCTTTCACAGGATGAGGCAAAACGAGGACAAATTGATATGAATCCTACGGGAAGAGGTCGAGGCGTAAAATAAAAAAGAAATAAAATAAAAAAGCTAGCGGTGCCCGTCTGCGAAGCATCTGCAAGTACAAATCCAATGATATACTGCTGTGGTGTTTGCACTGTGAGTGTGTCCATTCCTCATAATGATGCCTGGTCGCACAGGAACAACTTAAAGGACACTCCAATGTCACAGCAGCATCAGATGCAGTGGCATCGGGTTTTTTTTGCATTTGCTGTGAAGTCAGAATGCTCCCAGTAGGAAATAATTTAAGCAATTTAATTTTAGCTCAGTGGCCACGTTTCTCCTCCAGACTGTTTCCGCAGTGGATTTAAAACGGAGAATGCAACACAAATAAAGGCAAATAGAGTCAACCTGGGAGAGGTCATCTGCCTTGCCTGGCGAGGGACCCCGGATAACACATATAGGCGGTGCGCTGCAACGCGCGCTCAATACCCTGTGGCTTAAAACTGGAGCCGACAGCGAGCTGAGACAAACCTCATCTCGGTTAAAGGCAATTCCCCTTCATAGTGGCTCTCCAGCCCTGAGCCTCTGGGCGCAAAACAAAGCCGGTCAACCTAATCATGAGAAAAGGTGAGTGGGGAAGGGAAGGAGAAAGAAAGAGATGGCGGTAGGCTGAGAAACCGCTCTCTGTGTATATGGGTCTGCACATGAGAGAGTGAGTGGGAGATACGGCTTTGCTACATCAATCCTGTGAACTCCAAGGCCCCTGGCTGGCTCTCAGTGGTGTTTATGTGTCTAAACCCCAGAATCATTGGGTCTGCTGCTCTCACAGTCGGACAGAAAACCTACGAGATGTGCAAGTATCTCATCCCACTCTCACACTTCTCTGCTTCAGGAGTGAAATATGGTCATTCTCCATTTTTGCATACCCACACACATACCGCATCTACAAAAGTGTACTTACACAGACCCTCACTTTCATCCGGTGAAAATTTATGTAGCCTTTAAACTCAAAAGCACATCAGCTCATGCACGGCGCACAGTCGCAGGGGCACACACCTGCGCACTTTTAAGCTTTCACTGCAGCGCACGGGAATAAAGGTCCATTGTGTGGGTGTGTGCGGCGAGATGAGCACTCAAGTCTAGTCAGCACATGGCTCCGCCGAGCTGCTGGATAGACCTACTGCTGAGCGCTGCAAGTACAGTACATCTCAATTTGTTCTGGAAGGGATCAAATTCTACTGCCTTGCAAATCTTACCGAGCAGCAGGCGAAGCACACAATGAATAAATGGAGAAGTGTAGGAAATATAATAGAGCTGTGTTGGAACCACTAGAGTCCAATCGGAGCCTGGATATCTGTGTCTATAAACTATCTGTGGGGAGTCTGGCCGAGCTGGATATGAAGTAAATCAATGAAATCCTGGATAATTACAGGCTGCATAACAGACAGAATTGCTCATCATATTCCCATCTCTTTGGAGATGAGAGGGATATACATTGTAAACATCACCGTGTAAGTGAACTATAAAAAAAAGGATTATGCTCTTATCCCTCCAGTTGATTCAGGTCTGAAGCCTGATTAATAATCACGGCCGAAGTGATGGACGTCATTAATCTTTAATTCAGAACCGGCCTGAGACAGAAAAGAAAAGTCCTTCCAGGTCCGGAGAAGGTTGAAGAGCAGAGGTTGAGAAAGGACGACTCTATCATAATTACCATCATCAGTCACTCTTGCTCCTAATGTATCTGATCTTCTGGAAATGAAAAATCTCTGCACTTACAACTAATATCACTCTGCTGAGGAGGAGTTTCACCGTGCAGGACAATTTCTTGCTGATATTTGATTAAATTACCTTTTTGTCTTCAAGGTGCTCAGAGGTGAAATTAATCACAATTTGTTTTCAGTAGGAAAAGGGCATGTTGACAAACTAGCATTGATGTGACATGGGGTAATGATTCGGTAACATTCATTGGCTCAAATGGCTGGTGAATAAGTCGTGTTTTATTTCCATGCTACGACAACGGAAATGCTACTTAATACAAAATACTAAGACTAATGTGGAAGTATTTGTTTTAAGGTAAGCTGCTAACAATCTATGAGTGTAGGCTTTTCGCCAAGATGCTACAAAGTGGAGAGAAATCATTGACTTGGAATGTAAAGCCAATGTGGAAGTGCCTGAAACCTGTATTCTCGTGAATTAACACTAGAGGGCGACTCCACTTGTTGCAAAAGAGGGTTAGAGGGCAAGCTGATAAATGTACTTCTATGTGAAATCAAAGATCCGTTGTTTCAAAAATGATACACATTTGAGCAGTGTTCCTGCCGTTATTTACACCTGACAGGACTGCTTGACAAGCATGGCAACAGTGACGGAGGGGCTTAGTGAAAAAGTCAATTATGAGTATTGGAAATGAAAAATGTGTAATGAATAAGCCCATTAAACCCAGTCTGAAAATCCTACAGTGCAGATTAGTTTCTTTTTCTGTTGCGTTTTGTTTGGTGAACTTCGCTCTCTCACTTCCTGACACACGTGCTTGTTGATCAATAGCTCATCACAGGGCCCATTAGCAGAGCGGATGAATCTAATGGTGTGGTGAAATGAAGAGTTGGTTTAATCTGAAGCAGTAAAACCTATATCTAATTGATAGTTGTGAGGACATGAGAGAATGGGTCGCTGGTTGCATTTCTATAGGGTACGGCAGGGGTACAAATTGATCACTAATTACTGATTAATTGTCAAAACACTTTTGGCGAATGCCTTCACTCAATCCTTTGCAACTGGCAAGTTTGAGTAGAAAATAATTGCTGCTTGCAAATCGAGTCTCTGTGATATTAATGTTTCATTTTGTTCTGTGCTGCAGGTTAATCAGCATTTCAAGGAGCAAATGAGTGTTTTTTAGGGATGTTTTACTCTCACTTATCAGATCCTTAATACCAGAGTTTTACAAAACATGTTGATCGCTTTCCTGGCCCCCGTAATGATCATGAAGTGAAACAGGTGCCCAGTCATTACACTTCCTCATTCTCCATTGTTTTCTAGTTAAAGGTAATCAATTTCCCTGTGAGAATGAATCCCCTTAAGTGTTCCTCTGCCTATGTTGAGTGTTTCCATTAATCAAATAGACAAACCATACCTCGGAGGGATGTTTGGTCCCCCGTTGCAAATTCTGAAAAACACCAGTGAAACAAAAGAAACTTCACAATGTGTAAAAATGAAAGCTGTTACGGCAGCAGAAGAGACAATAATACAAGCAACTCCCTCTGTCTTGTTCCCTCTCTCGCTTGCATCCATCTCCACCATGGCCACCGCCTGCTGCCACTCCTCTATGTGCAGACTCCACTCTTCCTCAGACCATCGTTTCTCTCTTTCATCTCCTCCCTTCCTCATGAGCGGGTTCATTCGTCATCTGGCAGGTGATGAGCGCACCGTTTTTCACTCTGACCTCCACACTGTCACTAATGAGCTATCAGCCATGCGTCTTCATGCTCCCGCAGCCAAGAGTGAGTGTTGGGTCAAGTAATGTTTGAAAACAGTCGTACTTTCAGTTTGTGTAACCCTGTCTTAGACACCAGCTGTGATGGACTTTCCACATGAGAAACTGTAATAAACAGTGAAGACTTGAAGCTGTCACGCAGACAATAAAGCATGAGGGAGAAAATGGGTCTACGATTCTGTGATTGACAACTTACCCGACACTATATGAATGATCTTTATGCAATAAACTGCAGCCATCTGGTGAGGCAAACCGATAAAAACACTGGGAATGGGGCTCGCAGCTAATTATGCAAATACTACTTTATTCAGGTTTGATGCAGTCACATCAACACCATTATATACGTATAATACTCTAGACATTTATGATACAACAGCGCCATCAATCTCATCAGCCCGCCACCTACATGCCACAAATATCAGCTCCTTTGTCCCCTTGCATCAAAGTCAGGTAAATGTGGGTCCAGGTTATTAATGTCACATCTCAAAAGCCTTCTCATCCAGTGCTCCTCGCCTGTAACACCACCACACGCATAATGTCTTTTGTTAAAATTCTAAGATCCCAAAACGTCAGTCTTAATAGATTCTCATGTGCTCTCTGCTCGACCAGTCACAGGAAAAAGAGCAAACCAGTGGGATAGCGGATGTAGTGATACAGTAACAAATGAAAAAGCAAAGACTTGTAAAAGCATTTTTTAGATGGGACATTAGATGGAACTCTGACATGAATTTTAAACATTCAAATACATTCTCATGAGAACTGCAGGTGCATATTTATACCTTTTCATGACACACGTGAAACCTCTTTTTAACCTGTGCAAAATAAAACAAGAAATAAATCATGTTCGGGAAAATGTCAGATTAAATCCAGCCTCGCATATCAACCTGGGCACAAGTCACGTGTGCAGTGGAGATCCATTACATGCATGTATGAATGTAATCGTTTACACCTGCAGGGTTGAAATCCTGTCCTCCCCGACCCAGGAAAGATGTGGTTTTGCCAGGAATGATGTCATGAAATGATATCTGTCTATATGTCATTTTACAATGGGAACCAATGTTTCATCTTAAATCTGATAATGCTGAGGGACGTGTTGGTTCAAGTGACATCACATTTGCAGTTTCAAAAACACAAAGAGAACAGTATGTCAGGGAATTTTCCACCGCTGGCCATAATCAGGATTTAGTTTCAGCCACAAGCTGTTAAATATACCGTAACTTTGTTTAGACAAGAGCTGACAGGGCCATATAATCCAAGGTCTTAATACAGGTCTTGAATATTTAAGATTTATTGTTACCATGTGAACAGATTTTTTTTAAGTCTCAGGATGTAAACCTTGCCCTGGCAACAGTCTCAGAGAGATGGAAGCAAAGTCTATAAGACCAGTTTTCATTTTGGGAAATATGCACACTCGCTTTCTTGCTAAAAATTTGATGAGAACATTGATTCCACACTTGTGTATCGATCAGAAGCAAATCTAAAGATCTTAGAACACGTGTGATGTGATCAAACTTTGTTCTCGCTTGTTTCTGCAGAAACATTTTGGCGCAGCTCTCTCTTTTTATCGAGACCAATGAGAAGGGTACTGCAACAGTCCCACCAGCAAGATATAAATACATATATAAGTTTTTCTGCATCTGCCTGAGACAAGAAGCCTCTTTGGATGTATTCTTTGATAGAGAGTTGAAGCCTGAATCAATAAAGAGAGGCTGGAAAAGAACATATTTCCAGCTGCAGAGGATAAGCACCAACTAAGCTAAACTTTAGGAAGTTGCTGAACATTCAAGTGTTTGTGCTTTTGATTTATTCAACCAGGAACTTGACAAGGCTGAAGTCTCCAAGGGTCAGGAAGAGGACATACCTGTGTGTCATAAGCATAATGATGGCAGTGTATCCTGGGAATAGGTATTATCCGTCAAAGAGGCAGCATGTGCAGACCGAAGAGTAGTTGGCTTGGTATTGAGCCCTGGGGGACTCCGTGGTGTCAAACTTTTCAGAGATGTTGTTCTGAAGTGACACAGAAATTAATCATCCATTTAGAAGCCTCTTCATCGAAGTGTTATGGTCTGTGATATAAAACATTCCACCTAAATTTACTAGTACCGATCTATAACTGTTTATAACTGCCATTATCTGTGATTACATTGCGGCGGGTTTATCAGTAATACAGTTAGTGTGGAAGTGTATTACTGATAAACCCGCATCTGACTCAGCATGCATTTCAATTGCGCTACCGATTATGCTTGCAAACAACATTTTTAATTATTTACTAAGGATCGGCTTATTGGAGATTGAATGGTACTGAAAAACTATAGAGGGGTTTAGACTTTTCTTTTTTAAGATTGCACTATTGCACATTTTAGAGGGCTGGGCAAAGTTCCAGATTACAGAGGTGCTCACTATAGTTAAAACAGTGTAGAGGCAAGAAAAACCCCTTTTTAAAAAATGCAGTAGGAACTGTGTGAAGAGGGCAGGAGGAAGTGCTGAGGTCCTCGACCACTTAGATGTTCCAGAGTGACAGCAGAGCAGGTGGACAGAGCAGCAGTGCTTTGGGAGGGAGTGAGGAGGATCTGTGGCAAGAGTAGAAATCTGGTCTCAAATTCTTAAAGCTCTAAATTTAAGACTTGTTTCTGTCACAGTCAATAATCAAGAAGCTTTAATCGTTATCAATAATGTGTCTGAAATCTGTAACTATCTCTGTTGTCTAATTTCTGAATCATGGCCCCCAGTTGTGCTTTGTAGCCGTTTAGATCAGACTGCATTTCTTTTTTCTGCTATTTTCATTCTGCCCTCAAACATTTTCTTTTGTACCAGGCACCACTTTAGTTTTCTGTTGTCTCCGAGACATGGTTCAAATTGGATACCATGTCATCGCCGGATGACGTGACTTGCGTGACTAATTGAGAATAGTTTTAAAAATATCCTCTGAGTTTAGAGGGAGAAAGTGTTTCTTTAACACTTCTGGCAGAGATGGTTTCAACAGGGAGAAGCTGTGGCATCAAAGACAATACAAGCACAAACACCAGCTTGAGTGTGACTGGGTGTACTGGTGGGCCTTGTCAACAAGAAAGGGTCAAATAAATAAAGTAGATAAAACTAATAATGTAACTAATGCATTTTTTCCCCCTGATATGCAGTTATAGATTGGATACTGTGTCTTTTAGTGGATGGCTTTGAAATGCTATGTTCAGTGCCATGCTGTCTTCTTCTGAACTACCACTTCAGTAATTCAATTTACGGGTAAACAATTCACAGTTAACAGCAAACAGGAAACATTTCAAAGCTATTTGAGGAATAAAATTTAAAGATTTAGAAAATAACAAACTAAAATATAACACAGAAATAATTGAAATAAGACCAGAGCTAGGATTAAAAACAAACACTTCTAAAAATGTGTCAGATGGATCTCTTGTTCCCAACATGGTACTTTACATGTTACAAACCATTAACCAAAGTGGTTAAAAGTACTAGTGTTAAAAGCTATGTTCTAATATACTGTATATGAACAATGACTGCCAGAAGAAAAAGTACAAAAGGAAAGTTGAGGGGAAGTAGGTAAACCTCACACCAGCAACATAAACAGATGATTTGTAACAGCACTGAAGAATTGCTTCTTCTCAGGATGACAAGAAATGGGACAGTGTGTTTTGTCGACACAGAGATGATGTGCTCAGTGATTTACACGCGTATGGCTTCATTCCCACTTCAGTAACTGTCAGCGCTGCACTGATATACATGTGATCTGGATGTAAAAGTTCATACAAACAGTTTCCACAAGACAACATTCTGGTTTGTTTGAAGTCTGGCTTAGCGATATCATTTTTTACAACTTCCATTGTTTGTCTGATATTGTTTTTGTTTGAAATAGTGATTCAAATATTTTATGCCATGAATACATTTCCCTCGAGGCTATGTTGAATATTTCATATTCATATTAGATTTCTTGTGATATTAAATACAGTAGGTTGGATATGTTGTATGCAAATGTACATTAGCAGGTTGGGCTTTTCCTCCTCTTTGTAATTCTAGCGTTATCAGCGGAGAGGAAAGCGAGAAAGACCAAGACAATCAGCCCAAGTGTCCACTTAAAGACGAGCGCTGAGGAGCGCTGAGTCTCAAGTGCAACTCAAGGGGATAATTGTCGAGGACTGAGATCAATCAAAAAAAAACTCAAAACAAAACAGGTAGGATATTGAAAATGATCCTTAAACTTCCTCATTAATTCCACTCTGTCAGAATTTAGTTACATAATTTTCCCAGATTTTGTAACGTTTTTATTCTTTACCTTTCATACTTCTATTATAAATGGAAAGATAATTCCAAGACTAACTTGTTTCAGTCCTCACATAAGGAAGAAATTGCTCTGCCAATTACAAAGACGATTTCGTCCTTCAAAATGAACGAATGAGGGATTCAGGGATGTGATGTTTCTTTTACTTTATATTTGTCAGAAATAAAAATGATCAGACGAAAGCAGACGGAATGTCGTGCACTTGAAAGCCAATAATAAAAAAAGAAAGGGAGTAGAGAAGATGGAAGTGATGACCTGAGAGCAGACAGGAACAGCACCATGACTGAACTGCACCTCCCAAGAAAATGACATTTATTGGTGATATTTCATGTTATCATCAAGCTGGAGTTAGTCAGATAGAATATAGGCGACTATAAATGTCTGTGCCAGTTTTTTAAAAGAACACCTTTTCAGCCAATCTTCTAAAACAAAAGGTTTTTCATTTTGCTCCAATGATAAGAGGAGATTCAGTATTTCAGAAAGAACCTGAAGGCAGATATAACTCTCAATTACCTTGTCTCAATTCCAACAATACTATGAAGGACGCTACACACAATTTAAACACACACATAAAATGATCATTTCCATTTACTGATTACCATCTATCCCCTTACAACACGGTGTCCCACAATGCAATGCACATGCCACTAAAAATCAAGCACTTATCATTTGCAGTGTTAATACATATATTTTTACATTTGCCAAATACTACACACTCAAAATACACAATACTTCTTTAAATGGAAACATCTGGTGAAGCAAAGCCACACCAGGCAGAAAACGTGTGGTTGTTATATACTCTCGTCGTCGCAACATATATCCACTTCATCCTGGTGACGGCTGTCAGTGCTCAGCTCTCTCTTTGCCGTATACCTGCTGCTGCACCAGTCACCTAAAGCTACGCTCCGACTGCTGCTCTTCATATATATTTCATAGGTTTCTGGGTTCATACATTTCTGAAAGCAGAAATGTTCTCTACCCAGGTTTTAATCTGAGCTACGTGAACGACAGTCAAATTGAACTCGAACTTGTGGTTGTATCTCAACCAAAGAGACGATGGAGAACTTGGTTGTGGGCATCACTCACACAAAGTTTATATCTTCAAAAGGTGATATACAAATGAGTTGTCCTTGCTTTTTCCAACTTGTGTAATGAGATTATTCTGAGATGAATATAAATATGATTTTCCAATTCTGACGTATTGAGTTTGCCTAGAAACTCGATAAGTTAAAAAAAAATTAAAAATGATATGGTAAAATAAAAGTTATCCTGGAAAATAAATGTATACATACATATATAGGCTTACACTTACTGCACATACATATGCTTACAATGACAACGCTAATGTGCCAATAATAATCAAGTATTATGTTTACCATGATTACCATTGAAGAAATGAAAAAGTGCAGGGTGCGGTGATTATTGTTCCAAAGTATAAGCAATGTACAACTCCTGTACAGAAAGGTGCATTTAACATGACTGTAAAACTGTCCATTATTGTACAGTATAGTCATATTGTCACAATAGAAAACACATTTCATTGCATTAAACATTATTTTGTGATTCCAGATGTCTAAACTATTCTACAGATATTGATTCATTAGGAATCTGGAAATTGATCATCACAGCTCTGTCATCATACTTCTATGATCAGATTAATCAATGTGTGCTGAGAGAAAAATCTGATTTCAGACACTTTCCCACTATTGATACAACTCCCTGTAACAAACACCGCAGCAGCCATCAATAGCCCTTGTGAGTGAATCTAGCGCTGACAGAGCTCTTCTGTTCTGAACGCCCTCCCTCTGCACAGACACCGAGGAAGCGGAGCAGCGCCAGAGCACCTGGGCCCTCAGAGGAGAATCTGGGCTTGTGGGGAAGCTGGCAGGGAAACACGGAGGAGACATGGTGGGTAATTGGAGCGCAGCAATATCCGTCATCTTGGCCCGTTACCTAAATAACAGCTTTGATTGAGGTGAATAGGCCCATAAAGGGTTGTGGTGGCACTGATAAGCTCCAGTGTGGCTTGGCTGGTGTTGCGAGGCTCTTGGCATCCACGAGGACACTTGGCTTCCTGCAGCTTAGACCTGGATCAGTGGGACGGGCACCTGGGATTCCAGATGTCTCGGGGTGGCATCTACGGTGGCATCTCTCAACTGGCATTAGCGCCCACGGTGACATTCATCCTTCAGTCTGGCATGTCGGAACCGGCAGCGTCGTGCCAGCTTCCTATCTACCCACACATATCTGTCTGAGTGAGCGCTTCTGTCTGACACCGAAGAAAAAGCATTCGGAGCTTGTGCCGGAAACGGAGGAAACTGGACCGCTGTGCTATCTGGAAACTTGGAAAGCTTCGCCGACAACAGATGCTAATGAAAGTGTGGGATTCATGGTGGAGTTGAAGAAACAGAATTTTCAGCGAAGACGTTGGTGGATTGAAAAATATTTTTCTTAAAATGCTGCAGCCAGGGTGTAGTGGAGATTAGAGGTGCTTTGAAGAATCGCTCACATCTCTTTACTTTGAATACATAGGAAAGTTAATCTGGATGGAAGCTGCATTGAGGAATGTTTGCTCCAAAACATTAAAGCTGAGAAAATATACTTAACGGGATGCTTGAACCCATTGGGGGGAGAGTTAAAGCATCTTCTGTCTGAGTGGGTCTATTTGCAAAGTGGTAAATCCACAGCAGTGCTATACTGTGAAAAGTACACAGCGTCTATGTGTGTACGGATAAACCAGTACTAAGTGTTCCCCCTCCATCCACTGAATGACAGGCGTCTGTAATCACTGTTATTCTCCGACTGCAAAAGACAACATTTCACGACAGCTCATAAATGGTTGAGTAGTCTTCCGTCTTCCCCGGGGTTGTTCAGACAACATCTACTTCCATCACTTCTCCCAGCGCATACAAACACAACGCTACAGCCCACATTCGTCACTGGGTTCTCTCCCTCAAAGCATTTTTCAGAGCGCTACTGTGCTGACTGCATGGGGTCTCACTCCCAGACGCAGCTATAACTTCTTCTGGTTCTCTCAGCAGTAATAAATGACTTAACAGTTCTGGCAGGATTATCCACTGGCAACGAACAACCACCACCAGCAGCAGCTGCGGTGCCCACTCGTAGTCTGGGGAGGTCATTTTGAGGCATTTGTTTACTGATTTCCCTCTCGGGGAGGCGCTGAAAGGCCGGTTATCAAGCACGGTGATCAGCGGGAATGAGAGGAAATAAGCCCCGAGAGGAAAAAAGATGAGGTGTTTAATGGGATGTTCATGCTCTGTTACCTGCTTGACAGGAACCATTTCACTCGCTCACCTTGTTTGTCACTCGGAGGCCTCCGTACACAGGCTGCCAATTAACACAGCTCCTGATGCTCCGATGAAGACATGCAGAGAAACTGGGGGGAAGAAAAATGCATTTTTTTGTAAATACATTTTGTATTTATCAAATAAATATTTACAAAATTACCATACAGTGTTTCAAATGTTAATATTTAAACCAGTATCGTCATATAATTGAGTTTAATATCTGTACTATTCAAAACGAGGATTAGCTTTCAGACATGCACTGAAGTCTGGACATTTGGAGAATCCAGGGGGCTTTTCTATGTGAGAAAGCTAATGTCCAAGTCGGATATTTTCCGCAGCTTTTCCTGCCAGCGCCCCATGTCCGAGTGAGACCATGTGAGAATACAGCAGGACATTTTCTGGAAATTTCATAGTGAGCAACCGCGTGTGTTGGTGAAGGTTCTAACACTAACACGAACACAAAACTGGAAGAATGCAAATCCAAAAGCTTGTAGAATTTGCCGGATACAGTGAAACGCATTGCACATAAACCATTGAATTGCACTGACAGAGTTAGACCGGAGTTAAAAGTGCAACATCTCAATATCTTGGTGTTCTCTTAAATATCTTGGGTTTGCCACACGTTGTCTTGGATTCACTCGATTGGAGAAGAGATTGGCAGCGAGACCTCCAGCCCACACTAAACACGGCAGACACTGAATTATGGGAAAACAGTCAGAAAAACATAGATTTGCAAAACATAATTTTCAATGTAGATTCTCTGTGCACATTTACTTAATGCAAATTTCCTTTTCAAGGTAAACCAATTCCAAAATTAAATATACCATGAAATAAATTCAAACCATAAGAAACAACAGTGAAATTAAATGGTAATTTTATTAATGTAGCACATTTCATTCGAAGAAACTGCTTCACATTGAGAGAATACATTAAAACAAAGTACACACACACATACATATATATATATATATATATATATATAGAGAGAGAGAGAGAGAGATGTAAAGGTGTATACTGTAATAACGAATACAAGAATATTATACAACTATATAACTAATGCATCACACATACATAAACCAATTAGACGGATAACATAGCATTAAAAACTCATATTCCTAAAACACAATTACACAGCAGCTGACAAGGAAACGTGATACAGAGAATCAGGTCTGACAGAACAGAAATGTTTAAAGTTTGAAATGTTTCAGGGACCAGTTCTCGTCACTGCTCTTAGATTGTACGTCTATTTATGGGAGTTGTTTACTTGGTGAGTATCAGTTCAAATCCCTTTAAGATGTCCTCATATAAACCAAGATTTCAGAAAAGAGAAAAAGTGCTTATAAAAGTAAATTCTCAGTACAATTCCCTGTGATTACCCTCATTTCACACACATGGATGTTAACCATAGGTCTGAACCCATCTTACAAAAACACACATCAACTTGTGATCTTACTTGAGCCATAGAGGCAGCTATGAATGTAGCTCAGCTTCTAGGAGCCTCTGGACTGCTCTTCAACATGCTAGCATGCTAACCAGCTAACTCGCCAGGATACCCCTCCTCCTTCAGAAGAACTCACAGACTTTCATCCTCCTCTCCCTCGTCAGTAGGTCGGTGATTCGTCCCTCTGGAGACACGGACAGCATCACTTCAACTCTTAACTTTTATTGTTATTTAGTCTCAAACTTCACTTCTCTCTGTTTGTGTTCATCAGACTCCATCCTGCACCTGCTTGCACATGATGCATTTAGGGGCCTTAAGGAAGCTACGTAACATCCACTACCTTCAGGTGATGCATTTAAGGAACATCAGTAACTGGGCCACACACTAGAGGATAATTGGCCGATTTTAGACCCGATTTGCCCCTCCGACAATCGAAGGGGCGTTCCCGACTGCCCAAATAAATAAGTGTGGGGGGTTTACAAAACAATCTTACTGCTACTGATTGAGTCAGAGCCTCCCCGATCTCGGATAATCGGCACTGACAGAAACCCTCAATAGCCAATGAGAGCGAGCTGATAGGAAAGAGTAATGAAGAAGAAGATGATATCAAGAGTTTCTGTGAGATTCCAGGACTCTGGAATCACCACTGTGAAATTGTTTCCGACAAAGGAAAGTGTGTGGTCTTACATTGTGGCCAAATCATCTAGTGTGTGTGTTCTGAAGAATTATAATTTAAAAAATCTGTTGAATCTGCCATGCCATGAAGAGTTTAAAAATCCTACATGTGCACCAGGCCTTAACTACTGAAAATATCCTGGGTTACGGCATTATTATTATTATTAGTAGTAGTAGTAGTATTATTAGTATTCGTATTATTGTGATGATTATTTTTCCTTTTACTGTAAAAATTGATTTGGGGCTATTGAGAAAATATATTAGCCAGGATCTTTAAATCACAAGCAGTGATTAATATGTCAGACTTTAATATGTTTAAATGTTACTTATTTAAACTTAAATTACATCCCAGGGTGATGGGAATGTTTTGCAGGTATTTTCGGACATAAAACAAAATATAGGACAGATTAAAAAGGTTTTCATATTGTAATGGAAAATTCTGCATTTGTGTTATGTTTAATAGAAGAACAGATATGTATTTATAAGAAGTATGAACAAATGTGTTTCTATGAGTTAACTTACTCCTCACGGGGATGGGCTTGTGATTGTATAAGTGTATTGATTTTCCTATGCTCTTTGCTCATTGTTACACGTCACGCTAGGTGATGTTTGGTGGTGAGTCCACCTGCAGGATTAAACTTACCAAGAGACAATGTATGACTTTGTGCTTGACTTTACAGAAATTTCCATGACAAACCATTGCACTAACATTGAAGTTTACTAGTAGGAATATTTTATTAATTGAGGTGTTAGTAATCATCATTTTAGTCGAAAGTCACCCGCTCTTGTGTAGTTTTCACGGTTCTCCTGAAACAACCGTCTGGCAAAGGTAATGAAAGGTGCTTGTTTAGGTAATGGAGGGACAGTAGCCAATCAGAGAGCAACTATGACAAGTGACCGATTTTTCCAAATAGGACCATCCAATTGAAGTGTGCGATAATCTGGTGGTTTAAGATTGGCTGAGGTTAAGTAAAATGAACCAATAGGAGAAAGGTGGGTGTCACGTGAAAGGTTGGATGACAGCAACAGACCCTTTAACGACTGAAAATTAAAACTGTAAAGTGTAAATAGAAAACTGTCAGGTAGAGATCAAAGACATCTCATTACCTTTGGAGAAAAATAAGCAGCAGGTAATTGTTCAGAATGTGTAAGAATAAAACGTAAGATACTTCATGTGTTTAGCCTATCAGGACAAAGTTATGTTGTCACAGGGCTGGTTCCATAGACTGTGGTTCCCAAGTGCTGCAGCTGACTCGCACCCACAATATTTTAAGGTCATGTGACATGGTGATGTTTTGCAGCGCTGGTAAAAGTCAGACAATTTCTAACCAGCATGCATCAAGTTAAATCAGTGCAGTGCAGAGTCACATGAAGTCAAAAGAACCCATGGCTTCCCAAGGTAGCTACCGCTGCTAGTAACAGCAACAGTCAATATTTGGGGGCGTGGTTTGTTGGAAAGCCTGGTGTCAGCCTATGATGTCAGCTGTCTTTGATGCGCGTGTTCTCTTAGGTGTGTGCTATAATCTCATCTCTGATATCTCCTTTGTCCTTTGTCTTTGTTGATCTCTGTTCTCCAATTACTACAGTACTTGGTGAACAGAGAGAGCACTTCGAGAGCACTTCCGAGAGAGAGCACTTCCAATACAGGATTGAAAAACAATATCAGTATTGAAAAACAATTCCAGAAACAGGAAGATGGACCTCGACAGCATTCTGCCCATTGTGACGTCCTTTTTCAAAGGCATGACATCAGAACAATGGAATCTTTTGAAAGCAGGCAAACCTGATGTGGCCACAATGACCATACTGGGAGAGAAACTGCTGGAAATTGTCATTTTGATGACACAATCCATCTTGGAGGGTCTTGAGAGCACAGCTGTGCCTGTGTCTGAGAAGAGTGTGATTTGCTCTTTGGGCAACACACTTCCTCAGGTTTTTGCTCAGGCTCTTGACGTTTCAGATGAGGTCAATCTTGTAAGTTCTGAGCATTTGACCCAGTTGACTGCTAAAGAGATTGCAGAGTGTGTCAACTCTGTCCTTTCCATGGGGGTGGACAGTGTGAAGGCAACTATGCCTCGTGTCACATCCCCAAAAAGACTACGAAATATGATTCAACAGGCCGGCAAAATGATCAAAGGACTCATGAGGAATCTGAAACGTATGTGTGGACCTTGTAAGAGCAGAAAGAAGGTCTACCAACAACTGGTCAATGACAGTCAGTCATCATCCTCATCCCAGAAGACAATCTCAGAAGACAGAGAAAGTCTTCGGACTGCAACATCCAATACTGTCCGGGAGATCATTAAGGAGGAGGTCTCTCAATACACAGATTCTAGTTACGATGAAATATCCGACAATGATTATGATCCGTTGGAATCTGGCTCCACTCTGGAGATCAAGAATGTTGCTGAGGTGATTGTGGATGAAATCATGTTTCAAGACAAAGATGATCTAGAAACAGCCCAGAGCACACCCTCTCTGAAGAAAGTGTCTGAAAGGATTAAGACAATCGCTGCAAAGCAGTTTGCCCTAGCGTCCATTGGTCGTATTGTGGGCAGACTGAATAACAAGTACTTTGACAGCCCTTACAACCCAGCCTTTGACAAGGTTTTGGGTAGACAGTCGATGCAATCTGTCATGGCCGATGTTGACGATCTGCTTCGAACAGCAGTTGGTGAGATACAGCAGGGGCAGAATGGATCTCAATGGATGGATGATATTTTCAGTGGTGAAACCCTCGAGTTAACCAACAAGCTGAACAATATCCTCGACAACCACATGGATAGGATGAGGTATAAAGTGACCTCACAACGAAAAGCCTCACGACCACAGCGCATAAGCATAATGGTTTGTCCGCCACGTGCTATCATATCAGCTGACATCCTTACCATTGTGTGGTGTTTCCTTGGAGTAATGAGGTGGTGGCTTCACACACAGTCAGAAACTCTCACTTCCAGGGTGATAACACGTACTTTAGAAAAAGCTGTGTCAGAGGGCCCGATCGGTGGGGACAGTCAGCCTTCGGCATCTGGTAAAGGGTCTGGCTCAGAAAGCAAGGTGACCACTCCTGAATTCAATGAAGAATACAGAGAAGAGCAGGAAATAACAGCGGAAAGAAAAAAGTTATTCATCCGGATAATTCTTGAGAAGCTGATTTCAAGGATCTTTGCTAAAGCAAAGGTGTTGAAGGCTCTCAGATCCCCAAACACCATCATCGAGCGTCTACTCGAAAACATATGGGTCGAAATCCAGGATGAAGATTTTCTTTTTTTTACCCCAAAAATGATGAAACACCTTGACAAAGCCGTTTTCAAAAAAATTTGCAAAAAGTGGCACGGTGTTGTAAGTGTGCTGATTGAATTGGAAATGGAAGACCCAACGCTGGACAAATATATTGTCTCTTTCTTCAAAGATCAGCTTGTGTCGCATCAAAAGAAATCCAGCCCCATCAGCAGATTTTTCTCCTCATTGTGCTGCTTCAAACCGGTCAAGGCAGATGGACCACATTGACTTTTTTTCTGTCCACAGTCACCAAAGTGCTTGCTCGTTGTGGGAACTATTGTGTAACTATGATTTTTAAGGTCTTGACCTTCTATGTAAAATGCGTTGTAAAAAATATAATGGGTTTTCTCCAGGTTCTCTGGTTTCCCAGAGGTTGTTCAACATTTGAAAATAATGAAATAAAATTTTGACTCAGATTGGCTGATCTCTTGCAACATTATTGTTTCATGTGAAAACCTGTAATGGCAAATTCTGCATTTGTGTTATGTTTAATAGAAGAACAGATATGTATTTATATGAAGTATGAACAAATGTGTTTCTATGAGTTAACTTACACTCTACAAGTGTTGATTAAGGAACATAGATGTTTATTGCTTCCCCCCTTTCTGTGACACTGGGCAATTGGTGCACTGCAGGGGTCACCCAAGGTGTTAGAGTAGAGGGGTGCAGGGATCTCTTTCATGAATACAGGACGGGGGTCTTTTGCCTCGTAAACAGAGATAAGGGATCTGTGGGAAAGAAGGTCTCACGCGAGAGGTCACTCCAGGGGGCTGGGACAGAGATGGAGACAGGATGTCTGTCCACCCTGAGTTTACATCAAGGGAGTGACGAAGGCCTTTTGCTCCTCACGGGGATGGGCTTGTGATTGTATAAGTGTATTGATTTTCCTATGCTCTTTGCTCATTGTTACACGTCACGCTAGGTGATGTTTGGTGGTGAGTCCACCTGCAGGTGTAGAATTAAACTTACCGAGAGACAATGTATGACTTTGTGCTTGACTTTACAGAAATTTCCATGACAATATCAAGGTATATGAAATATTAAGGGAACACCCAGATTTGTCATCTGTTCTTGAGGAGGCGAATGTTTGTAATTTACAACCTTTCACAACCTTTCATTCCGTGGATGCTGAGACCTTTGTTCAATTCGTTATGACAACATAACGAAAGGCTTCACTTACGGGAAGCAGTCATGTCGCCTGTCTTTATATAAAGTGCATTGTTTGGACTGAAGTGGTGTCAGACCAACACTGTCTTTGCTCTTCTGCAAAAATGTTCCAACACACACTTACATAAAAAACCTGCAGATTGTGTTTGTTCTCGTCCTTTGAGATCACATCTCATGACACTTTGACGTCTTTGTACGCAGCGCAAACAAGGTCTCACCCAGTCCGTGTCTTTGAGGCTCCACTCTTGTGACCTTTAGCTGTGACCTTTAACAGTCCCCAAATGCCACTTTTGGAAAGTCATTTATTGTCCTCAGTCCTGCTGTCAAATGTGAATGTCACGTGTCAGACCGACACTGAGCTGAGGAGCTCATGTTGCTGGAGAATTCACAGAAAGATGAAAAGTGCTGACGAGAGCTACTTTGCTGATAGTAGATGGAAATTTACTGTATGAATATTATATATGCCTCCGGTAATGATTCATCAATCAACATTTGGTGGGCTCATTATGGAGCAAAGAGCTGTTTTATATGTCATACGTGTAGTTTGAAAATGCAACATGAGCACTTTCACACCACTTTCCCAACAACTGACCATACACCCGCTGTCCCTAGCCCCTGCACAAAACTGTGTGTGTATGCTGCTGCCTTGCTTTCCAAAATGAAGTCAAGGTAAAGACAGATTGATTTTGCCGAGTCGGACATAGCTCGGGCTGTGCATCGAGCTGGATCAGCAGCCCCCTCCTGCCGCCCCCGGCCTCAACTGACCAAACAGCGGGGGTGATTAATAACTCCCCCCTCCGCTGCCCTGTGCACACAGATGGGACGTCAGGTTGAAGGTTGATGGAGAACAGCGCGGCGTGCGGCGTTACCCCCCGTCATACAGATTAGAGATTGGACATCAGACGGCACCTTTACCCTGCTGCCTCATGCGATTTGTATCCTTCAGGTATCCTTCCACCATTTGTCACTGCAGGGCCCCGCTGAAGACTCCTTTAGAAATGGGTGGAGACTGGAGAGAGTGTTTTACTCTGCTTCTGAGTGATTTATGAAGTGCTGCTGCTGTGTATATGTGTGTGTGTGTGTGTGATTGTTTTACTGTGCTGTGCTCGAGGAAAATCAAAGTCTCCAAAGTTGTCAGAGTAAGCCACACTGGACAGAAGTGCGTTATCACTGTCTGCTCTCATTCAACCTGAAGCCATCTTTAGGCCTCTGAGAGGAAAAATAAAAGTTTACGACCTCAAACACGTGAAAATCTGTGCAACTCACACGCTGACAAGTCGTTTGTGTACGAAGCAGTTTTTAATTTATGCACAGAAACACAAGCAAACATGTAAAAAGAGTTAGTTACAACTGAACCATTGAATAACCTAATATTCGGTTATACACTCTGAACGGAAATATCTCAACTTGATGGATGGATTTCATCTTCTAGTATATGGGTAGCACTCCGGTCGGGGGTCCAGGAAAATAATGTTTGCTATGTTTCACCTGTACAGTTAATGCCGTCAACATCCTGCTCTCACAAATACATATTGAACTCAGAAGACAAAGGAATTGCGAACACTATCAAAATTCAAAAACATTTCTTTTTTTTTTTACAAAAAATATAAAAAGTACGGGGACAGAGACTGAACATGATGCAGGTTGACATGAATACCCGCGATTACTTGCCAGAATTCACATAAACAGTTATTTTTTCTTTCCAAAAGAAAATCTTTAAAAACTTGAGACATTGATTAGAAAAACTAAAGACATAAGATTTGAACTTAAACTCCTGTACAAAAAACATGACTTTCAAAGCAAAAAAAAAAGAAAAAACATACAGCTTTTACACTTCGCTAACTGCTAGACCCTGAAAGAAAATCAAAGATAAAACAAAAACAAGAAGAAAGACAAAGACAAAGTTGACCAAAAAATTAAAATATCTACATCCTGATTCAGGGACTGGGTTGGATATTGATCTGTCTGCAGCAGTAAATGGTCGACGCCACCAGACATCACCGCAAGCCTTTGTTTTTCCATGACTTCTGATACCGGCCCTGAACCTAAGACCAGCAAAGAGTCCCCCAACACCCTGGAATGCGCTCAATCATGCAAAAATAAAACAGAACAGCAGAGAAAAACACGTCGGGATGAAATCATGCAAAGCCAGTTTTGTGGTTATTTCCCTCATTACAAATACAGGTCAGTTGTCGAGGCGTCACAGGAAAGTTAAAAGGGAATCACGTTTCCCACAGTCACTTTAGAGTTTTTATTTTTCCCTTCTTGTCCATGTTGGGAAATCCAGCTGTCCGTTTCCCAGCGAGAGGCAAGGGCGAGATATGCCCCCCCCCCCTCCACGAAAAAATAAGAGCTTTCCAATTGTACCCCAAGGCACCTGAGAGAAGGTGGGTTTCCCTCTGTTGGCAACAACGTGTGTCTGTGTTTTCATTACATACCAGCTGCCATAGAGTCTCAGAGTGGGACTATCCCACGCATGGTGTCACGAATCTCAATACAAAGCACAAAGAAAAGAATACAGTCAAAATGGATGATGAGGTTGGTGTCCCCCCCCAGAGTCTGAACTGCAGAATCTAAAGTTAATAGTCGTCGTAGGTGTTGAGGTCGGCGAAGTATGCGTTGGTGTAGGTCTTCCCGGCAAGCTGTGGGTTGAAGTACTTATTTCTTTCCTCCAGGATCAGGTTGTTTTTGTTGAGGGCCTGTGGTGAGAAACAAGTAGAAGAAGAGGGAGAGAAGAGAGGTCAGTGTCGGTTTGTTTGTGACATGTGGATGAAGTGATTATTCAGCCCAGATGCCAAGGTAAAAGCAAATCCATCAACCCCCCCCCCCCCCCCCAAAAAAGAAAGGGAAAAACAGGTGCAACACAAATCAATGGGAGGCCAACTCGGTGAATGAAACACACATTTCACAGAGCAAGGTCAAAGCATTTGTAAACAGGCCGGGAAAAAGAAAATGATAAGCCACCACAGGGGCGAAATTATTTTGATGCAAGTCTGTATGTCCACCTCTGTCATCTCTGATACGTGGCATCAGCAGTTTTGATGGCCCCCGGATTGTTGGCCCTCGAGGACAAATCTGAGCCGTAAAAATCGATCAGAGCGGAGTCGCTTTTCTGTTAAACAATAAGGAAGAGCCACGGGGGCGTCTTCTATGTCCCCCTGTGCCATGGTAAACATGGAATGAGCTTCTGATGTGCTGCTCAATACAACATCAGCAATTTGGCAAATGGATGTGTTCATATCCAGTGTGGTGTATACAGTGTGTGTGTGTGTGTGTGTGTGTGTGTGTGTGTGTGTGTGTGTGTGTGTGCCGGGAGTCCCTCGGGGCAGCGTAATTGAACACTTGATGATGCTGCGTTTGCGGTTGATGGATGTTTCCATCTGACAATGATGGGGAGCGACTGTGCTCGACAAAAAAAACAAAAAAAACCAACAACTCATGTTCACTCCTTTCCCGATATGTGATTTGCACACAAAGGGAATGTAATGAACGCTTCCGCGGCCCCGGAGACGGTTATGTGTCTCCGCAGGTGGCCCACATGACTGCTTTTAAACAGCTGTGCTACGATACTTGTTTCCGTCATTTACTTTGTCTCCTTGTCTTAAAAACCTCTTTAACTGGCTGAGGAATGATTCGATTTGAGGTTTTTTTGGAGCTGTAAACAAAATTTGATTGAACTGCGAAGTAGCATAAGTGATTGAGAGGTAACAGAGGAGCATAAACAAAGAGAATCATAATGAATTTTCTCTCTCAACCCATTAAATCAAGGAAAGATATAGATAATGTTTCCCCCCCCCCATCTATATCCACGAGCATGGTCTTTCAGTTTGAGAACAGGGCTCTCACTTTAGCACTTACAAGGGCGGGGCAATTTAATTCGTTATTTTATTTTGGTTGGGAGAATTTGTTGCACAAAAATAACCCCAAGTGCCTAAGAGAAAATTCGAGAGCAGATGTGATCCAATCCAGTGTGATCGCAAGAAGAGCCTGAGCTGGAGCGCAGGAAATCAAAGCACAAGCAGGGTACATTTGAGTGAAAATCTGAACGTGAAATCAATAAGTTCCGCTCTCAAACTGGAAGACACACTCTTGAATAAAGGCAGGACAAAACAATCCCATAAAATACAGGACGCAACAAGAAAGACAAAAATACAAAAACATGCAAATGGAGAAACGTGTGAAAGAGAAAAATAAAGAAGGGATACACTGCCTTCTCACAAGCCAGAGCGGGAAGGTGAAGGGATGAAGGGATGAAGGGATCTGAGCAGAGAAAGAGAACGCCAACCTGCCACACACAGGAAGTGCCACAGGAAGTGGAAGGGCAGGGCACGGTGAGGGAAGAGGAAGTAGTGGCGGTGGGGATCAAAGAGTTGTTGTGTAGGGGGGAGGTCAAGAGGTGGGATGTTGAAGAGAGGTTCAGAGGTTAGTAGAAAATCTCCAGGCCGCGCATGGACACCCCCATGTTAGCAGAGAGAGGCTGGTGCATGGCGGGGTCATCCAAGGGCAAGAGTACCGACACGTCTGGCTGCAAGGGGGGAGAGGAACGGGCAAAAGGTCATCCTCAAAGAAACCCTCAACCATTTTCTGTCTCACAGGAAGTCTTGAAATGTAAAGACGTGCATGTAAACCTGCAGCTACACGGTGACTTCCTGGAAAACTGCAGGAAATACTCCATTTGATGCTAAATAATAATGATGACTAACGTGACATCACGATTTCAGCCACAAAGTGTAAAATATGGTGTCAGGCGTTCATCACTCCTTCTATAAACACACAACACAGGCATAATGTGCTTCTGCAAACTCAATTCACTGGCACTTCTGAGGCGTTCAGGCTCGGTGAGTGACGCTCGGAGGCACAATGCAGCGTCCATTTGTCATGCGGCTTCTTTTTGTGTTTCCACGTACGTCTACATTCATATCCGCCGCTATTTGCAACCAAACTTAACTGAATTATGCTTTATGCTCCCGACTCTAATTGCGTGAAGGATGAACGCTCCTCGCACCTTTAATCTGCAATTTTTACAATTTTACAATTAAACTGCATTTGGAGACAAAGGATCTGTTCTCACTCTGTGGCAGTTTTTAAAAAACACATCTATATCCGTGAAGGACTTTATACTTTTATAATGTGCAGGCGTCCAAAGTGAGTCCACATTGAAAATCAAATATTTTCACATAAACCTGGAAGTGATCAGAAAGTTGGAAGATTCAGGAACATTTGAAAACATTTCAAACTGCAGTTGTGTGCCTCCGCCAACCAGTGTTAACAAGAGCACAAGGTCACCTTGACCTTGTCCTTTGACACCAAAATTGAATCAGTTCATGTGAGACATAAAAAATGTTAAATCCCAGTTTATTTCTAGACCAACATTTAAATTAAACAAATTTGGGGAACTGACAAATTGAACATCTTTTTACAAAAGGTCTGATCACCTCACGTTGGATCTAACAGCAGCATGTGGGAGCAGTGAGTGAAACTCTAATACAGAATGTGGCATTTCACAGGGGATGATTGGAAAACGTTCTCTTTGCTGGTGAATCCAGGTTAGAGATTTATGGCGGTAACAGAAGGGTGTGTGTAAGGAGACGAGCAGATTGATGGTGGGAATATTCAAGTCTGGGTGTGTTTCGTCGACACCTGCACTGGATTGGCCGAGGAGAAGAACCACTACATTCTTCAAGAGACATGTTAAAATCTCTGGACACTTTGAAAGAACAGCTTTGAAAGAACTGCATGAAGACAGGAATAGACGAAGGAGTCCTGACTGTCATGGGTTCTTTTCCACAGTCACCCGACTTTTCTGAACATTTAAGGGACTGAGAAAGACGAGCGTTCTGCGTTTAAATCCTGCAGGGTTTATATCAGGTTCTGCACAAATGCCAGCTTGAGTGCATGCTGTCATTACAAGCCAAAGGGATATCAAATAAGAAGATATTCAAACATTCATGTGCATTTTCATCGATTCAACTTTTCACTCAAGTTGTAATATATCAATATTATCATTTGTAATGAATAAAGGCTTAAATTCAAACTAAATAGACAAATAGAATGATCTTTTGACACCACTGCTTGATATTCACACGTTAAAACAAACAATAAATCGGCCTAAAGAACCGTTTTTTTTCCCTCTGCAGTACAATAAAGCTGAGTGTGAGTTTTGGCCAAAAACTTGGAAGACGACCAGCTGACTATGTGCTAAAATCCTGTCCAGAGCAAAAGTGCAAGGAACGGTCTTAACGGTGTGTTTATTTTCTCTCTTTACAAAAGCATCATTTTATTTTATACATATTTCATTCAACAATTTTACATATTTCTTTCTATTTTATTCAGATTATTTTAATCCTTTAAACTATGTTTAAATGTTTTCATAGAAAGGAATCCTCTTTTTTAATCCCTTTCCCTTTTTTCCCTCTGCTTTTTGAAATCTCTTTTATTTCGCTGCTTTTCACAATTGTTTTGAACTGTGCTTTTTGACTTTCGATTCATTTCTTTTAACTTTGTCTCTCTGTTGTTTTTTCGTCTCTGTGCAGCACCTGGAATCTTCCTCTGTGCATGAAACGTGGAAAACAAAACTGCTTTGCCTAAAGTGTGTAAAAGTACAAAGATACCTTAGAAACAGAGCACTGCTTCCAAGGCAAAGAATTAACCATATAAAAAAGGAAGTAACACATTGTGCAAACTGCTTCACCTTCATACTGTGACATCCCCTGTGTAGTACTGCACAGAGTTGAGGGGATCAGTACAGGTACACTTCACTACCGGATTTACATCATTTCATGAAGTTGAATGAAAAAACTTTCAAATAGTTTTTCAGTTCTGGACATATGAGCGAATCAAAGATATTCTGATCACTATATTCCTCTGTATATTGTGCCAGTGAGATAAAAATTGATGGGGAGGTTAAAGTGGTTGAAACACTGTTTAATACAGAGCAATGGGACTCCGTATAAAAAGCCCAGCTGGAGCAGTGGACAAGTGCTAATCAGCTGCTCAGTCCGGTACTAAAGCTGCGATGTATCAGTGGATAAGAGGCTGTTTGTGCCGTGAGTGGAGCCAGATCGCCATCGCTGGCTCTGCTGCGTCCAACTGTTTGCACTCTGGGATTCAACAATAACCCAAAGACCCCCCGTCTACGCAGGGAAATACGCAGATGCAGGAGCCACTTTGCTGATTACCTGCCCACGTGCCGAGGAGTAATTGCATTTGCATGTTATGAGAAAGCAGTGTATGACCACTGACACAGAACAAAGTCACACACTGGGACACACAGCAGAGGGAGCACACGGAGAGAGAGAGGGTGTACGGCACATCTGCCTATCTGTTACACGGCTGGAGAGTGTCAGTGCATGACAGGAGGTGGCGTGACAGTGAGAGTCATGCAGTAAGAAGTGTATTTAATCACAACTGACACCGGAGGAAGAGGCAGAGCGCTGCTCACTGACTTGTGTGTGTGTGAGTGTGTGTGTGTGACATCAATTGATTGAGGTCAAAGAGTGAAGAAATGTAAGAAACTGCTGCTTTGCATCTGCGCGTCTCGAGTGCGACCCTGCCCACAGACCTTGATGGCTTCCACGGAGTCGTATTTGTCCAGCTTGTTGATGTGGTTGGTGATGCTGGTGTTGAGGGGGGCGGCCGAGATGGGGTGGATGACGGTGGCGTCGTGCGACTGCTGCTGATAGCGCTGGCAGTACGAGTAGACGAGCAGCGTGACCAGGCAGCCGAGGACGGAGCTGCTGAGCCCCACGGCGATCATGTGGAAGAGGTTGAAATCTGCGAGAGGAGAGAAGGAGGGACGAGAGAGCGAGAGAGAGAGAGAGAGAGAGAGAGAGAGAGAGAGAGAGGGAGAGAGGTTGGGGGGTAATTCTCTTGTCAATTCACACAACTGGATGTGGTAATTAAAACTGCAATTCATATGGTAATGATGGGGGTGTTCTGCACAAAAAAAAACCCTCTGGACTGATGAGGAAAATAAAGAATATATTTGTCTCCTCTTATTTCTGTCTCCTTTCTTCTTCTGTCTCCTCTGTTTTCTTTGTGCTCTCAAGTTTTCCAAAACCAGTGTAAAACAAAACTCCTGTGCGCGGATTGCATCTGGTATCAATATCCAAGTTTTTATTTAGATAGCGTTACAATTACTGTAAGAATGTGTTTTCAGCTCTCAAATATGCAGCAATGATCCAGTTCATTCAATTTCATTATCTTTTCAAAAACAGCAGCAAATTTGCATTAAAGCTCCAGTTATTTTATTCACAAGGATGCAAAAATAAATCAATTAAATTAAAATTGAAAACAGAGAATGTTATTGTTCAACTTCAACAGAATCCACGCAACGCACTTAACAACAATTATATCAATTAACACAATATACTTTAATTGTTATTGTATTTTTTCCACTGCAATAACACTTGACATTCTGCATTCATTAAACCTATGTGCTTTTTAATGACTATAAGAATAAGACTAAATTGAAAGTTGAGGCTTAAACCAAAGGCTGTATATGGTTTGTTCAGCTGGTAACAATTAATTACTGTTCTGTATCAGGAGCATTGTTCTCTCCTGAATAAGCTTCAAACACATGTACAGGAGAGAGCGATAATTTGGGTGTTATTTCTCCGAGCAGTGTGTGCACGCAGCAGAGTTATTAGCAGACTGTAGAGTTATTTGCAGAGTGCATGTAGCCTGCTGCATAATGATACTACCATCACTCCATAGCCTGGATAAGAGGCAAGCACAGGACAGATAAGGTCCCCCAAGCCTTGCTTCTCTCTTATTGCTTTGAGTGCAGCACACCAGTCAAAGTGATTTACTGTAGATGAGTCTATCTGCATTTTTATCAACTCAGGGCATTCTTACTGTATATCAGCGTATAGCGGCAGCCGGGCAATGAGAGGAGGCTCTAGAAAGTGATTTTATTGATTCACTCAAACTCAAACTGGAACTGTTTTACTGCATTACAGTCATTCACCTTGATAGTTTTTCCAGGTTTCAATATATTTCTGCATAGGTGAAGCGAGTGAAAAGTTGGACATAAATCATGTGCAGCACTGCTCACGGTTTATCAGGTGGAAAAATAAGCTGAGCTCCGATGAATTTCAGATGGCATTATTTCTGAAACAAGAGCGGATATTTATTGCTTGAAAAATAAAAATAAAACGTTTACACAATGGATCTTAGATTTCCTCCAGATATGAGTCACTGAGTCACAGTCACAGTCACCCTAACCCTGACCAACCCTTACACATATCCCTAATCAGTACCTCAGAAATTAAGTTTTGCCTCATTAGGACAGAGCTTTGGTCCCCACGAGGCCTACTGGTCCTGACAAGGTCAGTGTTTATGCTGTACTAGTAAAGCACGCACGCACGCACGCATGCATGCACACACTCACACACACACGCACACACACATTACCTCCGCAGCGCCTCTCTTCCTGACTGGAGTGTGCAATGGAGACTTCTGACAAAAGGAAACAGGGAAAAGCAGCAGAATTAGGACCGAACATCAGACACCCTCCTGTTAGCATGACTAAGTGCATCCTTGAAGGCGAGTGTGAAGATGAAGCTCTACTCAATACAAACCAGATTAATCGTTTTAAAAAAAAAGTATCGCGGCTGTGGCACCTGGTGGTTTATGAAAAGTATCAGTTCTCATTATAGGAAATGAAGAACAAGACGCTGCTAATGAACCTTAATGGACTACCTTTCCCATTTAAGCGGATGGATGACAAGGTATAAAGGCAATTGGGTAATTTCTACAAAGACCTGTGAATGGTTTTCAGGAGTATTATGTCCTGGCTAATTCAGACAAAGGTTAGAAATTAATATTTCAATCAAATGTTTATTATGGTTCATGATGATTGATTCCATGAAGTTTTTTAAAAGTGCAGGACTCCACCTATGTATATACTGTTTCTAAATTCAGTAAATATACAAACCTCTTCTAGCAGCAGCTGCAGCAGTGTTTGCTGAGATACAATGTGAATAACAAAGCGTCCTCAAAGGTTTTAATGATCTCTATGTAGCACTGATCAATGCTCCTGGGTGTCTCACATTACTGGCTGTCAATAGGGAGATGCCTGTCTAAGCAGGATATCAATACTAATGGTGTGTGTGTGTGTGTGTGTGTGTGTGTGTGTGTGTGTGTGTGTGTGTGTACAGTATAGATGAATATTAAGGCTTTAGCAGGACTTTCTCAACTTTCAAACGATTTTCCGAAAAGTTTTCAAGTTCTCCAATTTAACGTAGCAATCATAAAAGATGAAGATGCTTCAGTGGCAAACATGAGGCTGTAGGAAGATTAATTCATGGGCATTGAAAGGCGATGTCAATTTCGTACTATCCTAAAGCCAAATAAACCACATAAGTAAAGGTGTAAAGTAATTGATAAAAGAAGTTTGTAAATAGTGTATTAGTTCTTAACAAAGACCTACGATTCAGTACTGGCCGACAATCGCAGGGGTGATGTCAATTTAAAGCTAATCTGAGAAGGTAATCTGATCAAATAATCCTGTGGTGTGAGGGGTTTAGAGAAATAGTCTACTTGTCACCTACTGAATAGGAGCCCCCTCAATTTCGTGATGTTTGATATTTACGATTCTCAATCGGAGATGCCCATGTAAGCATGAAAGGAACAGCGTTGGAGTTAGTGGTCAATCTGGCCAATGAGAGTGAGCTGACGGGAAAGTGGCTTGAACCAGATGTTGCGTGATTGGGTTTCGACCTGAAACAGCGTAAATAGGACGGGAAGAGGAGGATAAAGTTGTGGAATTATGGCAACTGAATGATCGCTTGTTCAATGTGTCCTGTTGTTTGTGTAATGTTTTGTTTTCCAAGCGCAAACAGCTGACGACGCCGGCAGAGTTAGTGGTCCTGCATCTCGACTGGATCGTCAAGTGTGGGCATTCTCACGATTCAAATATGAATGTATCTGTAGTCCTCTAAGTTTCTAAAAATGTTATGTTGAAATAAAACCAAACTTACGAGCATCACATCCACTGTTTAGTATATTTCCCCACTGATGCTGAAAGCTAGTAGAGTTCAAGGTAACATCAGCTCTGCTTACTGTGTTTGGGGAAATGTACTCCAAGACATAGCGTTAGCAAGAACATACGTCAATTCTCCTCACGATTCTCATAATATTAATAATTAGCCCTTAGCTACAAAACACAAAGAACAATTTCTTTCACCAGTTTTTTCATTGAGCTTTAAATATTTATTTAAATCTATCATCATCTGACGCTTTGCCTGGGGCCTGTAGCTGTAGCCTTCATCTTTTATCATGTATGTAGCCATGACTGCATATTTAAGACCATGTTTCAAGGATCTTAGTTTAATAACTACAGTCAGCCTGAAAAAGCTAAAATTAGACGTGGCTTCATGAGTTTGATAGCATGAGGCTCTGCCTGCCACAGATGTCATTTAATCTGGCAACATTGAAGGTTACTGGCTAAAAATGTGAGGTCTGCTGACATTTAGGGCTTTTTTCTTTTGATTTGCACTGTTAACACCATCAGAGCTCCCACACACTGTCTATTCAACACTACAATCAATCAAATTAGGAACAAATTGTAATTAAAGTGCAAATCATACTTGAAACACAGATGCCAGAAAATACGAACACTTGAATGGCCAGAGAACAGAATATAAAAGCCACGTTCCTCCTCCAACATTTGAAAAAAGTAAAAGTGCTGCCGTAGGAACTTTTGCATGGCCTGACAAGACACTGAGGCTCATAATGAAACTAATATAGCGGCAGGATTATTGGAATGAGCAGACAGGCTGCCCTTAAGTGTGGCACCCGGGTTCACGCCCCCATGTAATCATCTGCCGCACTCAGGAGTCCTTGAGCAAGACACTAATACCGACCATCCCCAAAAGTGCTGTCCTGTTGCTGAACCTGACCCCTGACCTGAGATCAGTCCCTCCCAGGGATCAATAGTGCATTTCATTATCGCAGGATTCTTTGAGATGAAATGAATTACCGCTGTGGGCATACGGTGGTGGGTGGTGCAGAATGTGTGTGAGTTTTTAAACTACATGCATGAGTGGCCAAGACATTACTAAAGAGAAGAAGCTTGTGCGGGCTCATATGGGCAACTACATACTCTAAGTGTGTGTGTGTGTGTGTGTGTGTGTGTGTGTGATCACCTGGTATAAAATTGGAGTCAGGAGAGCATGGCCTTGTTTCGCTGTTGTTTCCCGAGCACTGGTTTCCAGTGGGAAATAGGACATCGCAGTGACGTGCACGCAGCTGGGCTCCGTTGGAGTCACAGTGGGACCACTCGGACCAGCTGGACCAGCTCTCTGGAAATGGCAAAGACAGCATATCTCACAGCCTGTTTGGTGTGTATCCATATGTTCGCGTTAGTGTGTGTGTGTGTGTGTACTGCATATGTTTGTGTGCCCTCACCTGCATATTATTCATGCATGAGGGCCGACAGAGAGTAAAGAAAATAAGCAGTGGACCTGTGATGGATTGGTGGCCGAGTTGGGGCTCTAAGCTGCTTAACACTGAGGTGTTTGTAGTCTGTGTGTGTGTGTGTGTGTGTGTGTGTGTGTGTGTGTGTGTGTGTGTGTGTGTGTGTGTGTGTGTGTTTGTGTGTAAATACCTGGACAGGCTTGTGTGTTGCAGAGTGCCTCCTCAGTGTGCAGGCCCAGGCAGATGTCCCCTCCATAAGCCGGTGGGGGGTTGCTGCAGGTTCGCGTCCGCATGTAGTGTCCCCCTCCACACGTCACGGAGCACTTGGACCATGAAGACCAGCACGACCAGCTGCCATCCACTGAACCCAGAATATCAAGAGTTAAACTGTTTATCATACTTAGGTAAGTGATGTAAGACAGGAGAAAATAGTTCCTTGTGCTGTCATGTTTTCTAGGACTCGGGTTGCAGCTCAATTCAAAAGACACGTTTCTTCTGAACATCAAGTGATTGGACATACACACACACACACACACACACACACACACACAAACACACACACACACACACACACACACACACACACACACACACACACACACACACATAAATACATGACTAAAAGGAGAAAGGGGGGAAATAAAAAGAAAGGGGAAAAGAGAGCAATAAAATGGTGGCAATCTTTGTCCATGAATCACAACAGACGTAAATATCCTCCACCAATCATCTGAATAAAACCTCACTTCATTGTGGCAGAGAGAAATTTCCTTCTCGGAACCACTTGAGATTTGCTTTTAAAGACCCGAGGATGGCTGGCAGCGCCGTGCAGGTAATTGAAGTTGCCGATGGTCTTTGTCATCTCAGCGTAATTTCTCTATCACAAAGCGACACATAAGTCGATACCTGGCCCTCAATGACGGATCGTCTCATCTCAGGCACAGATGCAAGAAAAACACAGATTCATTTGTTTCCAAAGCAGATGGATGGCGGGCACAACACCTTTTTCTCTCCTTCTCCTTCACAGTATGCTAATGCATTTTAAAAAAGCGCAGTGGATTAGCCATAGGAGGATTACAATTGGTCTACAGGCATGGCCTGCATGCCTCAAAATAATATCTCACTTTCAGAGGGGTGCTAATTGAGTATGTATTAGTATTCATTGCTACTCAGGCTGGGTTAAGTCGGTTCCTTTGGGGGACAGGGGTGCAGAGTTGTTCATCAATGTACTGTAGCTGGAGTATTAATACAGCCTATGTCCCAGTATGGGTACTTGTATTAGCATAGTGATGCGGCGCAGGGAAAATCAAAGTGCATTTGCTCAACATTTTAAGAGGAGCCCTTGTGGCGACCATACAGGCAGAGCGCCGCTGGATAAAGCAAATCTGATGCTCTCAGATCCATCCCAAGTCTTCGTCTGAGCTCACAGTTGATAACAGCTCACCCTATTAGTGGCTGCGCTCAAGCTGCTGGCGAGCGGAACGCCGTGCACCACTACTGAATGAATTAACAGGCTGTAAAAATAGTATTGATGATCGTTCAGTCTGTCTCTTTCGCTTGCTCACAGCATGGCACCGTTTATAAAGACGGATCGCAGGGGGGGGGGGGGAGTGCTGAAGACGACACAAAGATCCAGGCTTTTAGCGGGATACCTAAGCCCTTCTCCAGGGGGCTTGATTAATAATCATCTGAGGCAACGTCCTGCTTGTCTGCTTGGCGCCCGCGCTGGATACCGGGTTTACTTTATGCCAAACTAAGCACTGGATTTCCATTTAGACAGCTTACTCCCCTTGTCAGACAGAGTATTCTTTTAATTAGAAAAGGTTCCTCTTGCTGTCTTCCACCAGAGCTGTGTTGAAAATGCATTGTCTCAGGGCTTTCCACAACAGAATAAGGCCTCCCATAGCTGGCAGCATAATTACCCAGCGATGTAATTACATGCTGAAGCACCACAGGGATTTTCTCTTTGATTCCTGGTGTAAATTGGGGTCTTCGTCAAACCTCTTATCTGCAGCTGATTTCTTTTGTTATTCCTGGTGATGCGGTGGGTTATTTTGCCAGTTTAATTCGTTATCTGTTAATCAAGTAAAACACTAGCTTGAGTTTGGTTTGGAGCAGTGAGTAGAGAGCAGGTGGAGTAATTGACTCCTGGTCATGGAGATGTTCTTATGTAGCAGAGAATAAGTGTCCTGCATTCTGTGTAGCTGCTTTCAGAAATGCCCTTAACTCCTGATAATCTCCTGAAACTATCCAGGGGGCTGTATGTTTTAAGGCATTGTCTGAACCAGAGGCTCCGGACATCCTGCTGTGTTTTATCCAACAGATAATGTCTGATTGAGCCCATGTAAGAATACAGCAGTAGATTTTCCGAAGGATTCCAACACCCAATGGATGCAAAACTGAAAAACAAAACTTAAAGAATACAAATATCTCTCAAAAAGGTGCAATGAATGTAGAAGACACCAACGAAGATGTCAATCTGGAGCTTTTTGGTGATGAGGGCCAACTGCTGCATTCTTCCTATGTGACAGGCAAACTCCAGACAAAAGTCCATACCCTATTAATGTCCGTACCCCATTATCGTCTGAAAACGTCTTTAGTGTGCGGTTCTTACCTGGACAGGGGGTGATGTTACACTCCTGATACTCCTGCGCCGCCCCAAGGCAGGTCTGACCTCCATACTTGGGCTCTGGGCTGCTGCAGGTCCTCTTCCGGCTGCGGATCCCCCGGCTGCAGTCCCGGCTGCACTGGGACCAGGAACCCCATAACGACCATCCGCCATTCAACGTGTGGCCTGACATCCTCCCGAGACGGAGCACCTCACCTATTCGGTACAAGAAGATCCGACAAAAACAATAATGACACTATTGTCAAGACAACAGGTACCACAATACAGTATCTCAACATTATAACTACATTTGACAGAGAGTCTCTTGGTGAGAGCGAATGCCTGCAGCTGGGAGATGCTTCTAAAAGCTTCAGCTTGATTTGTGCTGAAAGAACAAGAACATGCTGTATCTTAGTAGATAGATAGATAGATAGATAGATAGATAGATAGATAGATAGATGGAAAGATTCAGTTGAGAGTGTCCTGCCAACACGCTTGCTTAAAACTACATCAGCTGACTAATCTGTGTACTCTCATCTGGAATGAGTTGAGCAGAGGATTCCTAATGAAATATGAAACCGTAATTTCTATTAAACTCTAATTACTGCATGCATTAATCAGCGGCGTGGAAATCCGCCTCGTGGTGAGAAGACAGAGAGATGAACGAAGAATAGGAGATTTGGGAGAATAATAATCAAATCCAGTGAAATTACAGTCACCGTCCAGGCACTTCTCTGATGGTTCACTCATTCAACACACTGAGCTGTTATCTAGCTTTTTTAGATAATAATGCAAGACTTTTGTGTCTGTGCCATTTCTGCTTTGGCTGGAGTATTTTTTTTTATCTTGTTGAAACGGACAGCTGAGGCTTCACCGCTCAACCATTCTGCAGTGAACTTTCTCTTTTGTCTGATTTTCCATTGAATCTCTTATGTATATGTATGTAGAAGTTTGATGCAACAGATTAGTTTGTATTTCATGTACTTTTTGACTTTGTTATAGGTGCTGCACTTAATAAACCTTAGTAACTTAAAGTGATAATAATTCATTCTTCCTCTGCATCCATCTCCTCCTTTCTTTCTTTCTTCCTTTCACATTAACATTCCCTTGATTTTTGCCTCGTTCTGTCTCTCACCGTCCTCCAACCTGGCCTTGTTGTTTTGTCAGCGCGCTCCTTTCACTGACAGTTATCGTGACGCGGCTGCTTTGTATTCTCAGGGTGAGGACAGTGTGTTTACCTGACACAAATCCTCGACCTGTTCATAACCATGGGCCGACCTTGGCAGTGCACGGGGCCTGACTCGCGGCGGCGTCAAGCTGGCCCGAGAGCTGACAGGCCCGCCGAGGCCCCCACTCTTTATCGATTCTGAGTAGTCAGTGGCACGGACAGCCCCGCCTGCAGCTGTGACCCGTGCTCTTTATCAATCCATCTGTAGCCCAAGAGACTGCACTTCTGCCCTGAAGGCAATGGATCACTTCCTAATCATGCTTCTCATACATGCACACTTAAACACATGTGATAAGAACCTCACACGGACACACGCACAAAGGCTCAAACGTCAATGCACACCCCAATACAGGGATATACGAATGCAAACATCTACACATCATTATGCTAATTCCCACAATACACACACCGTGCTTTGTTCACTTTGCTTGCACAAGCTTTGGCCTGAGACTTCTTTAATACACTGTGGGTGTTGTTAATTTCTACTTCGCAGGGGCTGCCATCCCATCACCAAAACAAACGGCGTGGTACCCTCCCTCTTAAATAGGTAGCGACTGAACCTATCGATCCGCACATTGCCGGGGAGAATTAATCCTCTGTCTCCCGACGAGCTGGGCTGAGCCAAAACACAGAGGGGCAGAGCGCAAACATCCAGCGTAGTCCCCACTGCAAAAGAAAACTAGGACACGGAAAAAAAGTTTCCCTCCCTCCCTCCCTCCCTGCGCTCAACCTCACACCCTGCTCAAAGGCAAAACACTGTAAACAAACTTGTGAACTTTCGTGTGCGTGCGAAGGAGAGAGAGCGAATACAGACGTAAGAGTGGGAAAAAAGACGGATCGGGACTCATAGACATGCAATGCTGTGCAATCTAAGGGGGTGCATGCTCAAAGTGAAAGACGTGAGAAGAGAGGGGAGAGATAGAAGCAGAGACGGTGATAAGATGATATCTGCAAAACCGGAGAGATAACGCCGCTGTAAGAAGTACAGACGTGTTACGACCCTGGGTTGTGTTTGTGTTTTATCATGGCCGATGTCTCTCCCCCCCACATCGGTGTCAGTATATTTATATATATGTATTTGATGATCATAGACTGTATATAATGATTGACAACATGACAGATCCTAAAAGTGAAGCCAAAGGTCCCCAGCCCATCAAATCCTATGTCCTCCATGTTAGTGGATGGGACATGGACCAAACTAAAAAGTTCATGTCAAATAATTTTTTATTTTTGTCATTTAAATAGTTCTCATCAGATGTTCAGATGTTCATTTCTCCGGTAAGTTTTGTTTTAATGAGTTGTTTGATGACATAAAAACAGACAGTAGACAAACGAGATGGATGTAGAAATGCTGATCTGATCTTGATACTTATTTTTTGATACGTCACTTACTGCAAATAAAAAGGAGATAAAAGCTGAATGAAACAGGATATTAATTTTTGTTGTTGAGCCGGGTGATTTGCCGGGTGTCCTCGCTGCCACGTCAACACCCTCCAGGTCCAAGCTGGCATGACAGAACAGAGCTGAAGATACGAGGATGTGGAAAAATCGCTAACCCTCAGCCGTGAAGGGAGACACACGTGTCATGTGTGAACAAAGATTTATCGACACAAGATTGAACGCTGGACCACACCGAGAGAAAAAAAGAAGTGGAGAAGTGCTTCTGCCTGCTTGTCCTAGATTCTCAACGACACATTACTCTTCCTCCCTCTACCTCCTCATTTACTTTCTTCCCTGTGGAGGAAAACAATTTCTTTGGATGTTGGATGTCCATATTTGTATCTAAAAATGTGCGGCTGTTTTTGCATACTTTACGTCACGGATGATAAAACCACATAGCAGCTGTAGGTGCTTGCATTGTCACAGCAGTATTCTCTGAGCTGCCCGGAGATCTGCCAAGAAACGCTTGACTCAGAGACCCTGTCGGAGCCAACTAAAAGTTTTGTAAATGTGCAATTAAAAGCCCAAACTTGAAGAACGTCACTGCTCAGTGCTCGTGCGTGTACAGAAACACAGATGCACAAATAGTCAAGGGTATACATGCAAACCTATACTTACACTTTCATACTGTTATTGAACTGAAGAGGTTTTATTCACGTCTCTCTGTAATGTTAGGACTTAAAGGTATTCAAGGACAGAAAGCAGAATCTCTGACCTTCTGCAACAATGAGCTATATGCGTCGACTCTGTGATGTTTACTGGTTAAATAAAAGTGTGTTGCCTTGGTTAAGCTCCATTTAAGTTGTATTTCCACACCATTAACTTCAAAGCACACACTGTTTTCATCACTGCCAACATCTGAATGAGGCCTAACCAGCTCTTCTGCAGATACTTTTTTTTTTAACTGACATTTTACCCTCCGTTTAAAACAAGAGCTGCCTTTTACAAAACATCTCCTTTCAGATGAGAAACACAAACACGACTACAGACGCTCAAACAAGCGTATCGGGCCAGTAGGTGGCGATAAAGTGTACATAGATGTGTCATTACCAAAGAAGAAGCATCTGTTCACAATATCAATGATTGTGAATTCTTTGTGTTTGAGTTCATGTTTGACAATATGACGCACGACGAAGGAGAGTTGAAAATCGTCCCTGCTGCTCCAAACTGCTCCAATAACATGACTTTGGCCAGGACCTGAAAGCACCTGCATGTTTGTGGATGACCTTCCACATGCATGTTCTCTGCAAGTTCATTTTTATACTGTGGTGAAAATGGAGTGAGAGCAGCAGCTGGTTGGAGGGTGGAATATCAGTTTATAAGTTAATGGTGTGCTTTAGAAAATTGTTGGGAACAATGTGAATTAGGTGCAGATGAATGTTAACAGGTTTAAATAAGCAAACGACTGGTGCTCTTTATTTTGTTTCACGCAATATTCTGCCAGTATGAACTGACCAATGTTGAACTTGACCTCGGTTCACGTGGACCCTCTTGTGACTGGCTTTGTGTTTAAGAGGACAAAGCAGAAATAGGAAATATATAAATAATAAAAAAAAGCTTCTCTCCATTTATCCATCTTGCCAATACAATCACAGGTAACACAAAATACCAGATGGCGCTTCTGGCTGTGGTCGGCTTTAGGTGCATATTTGGCTTAATTGCAGGTGCTATCAAAAGAATGATTCAACTTCAACGACCCTGAAATTGCCAACAAACAATAAAAACAAGATCGATTTTTTTTTTCTGCCAAAGGAAACTTCAACATCAACGAAACAGCCTTTTTCCCGTCCGCTCGGTAAAAACCACAGCGCAGCTGTCAGCATCCGGTCGACCTCAGAGGAAAGACAACCAGGGTTGGAAAGGAGACAGGCAAATGATGAGCTGAGCACATCACTAAATCCTGACGTGTGAGAACAGAAACTTTCCTTGAGTTTTGTTAATCTTTATTGTTTAGAGATGCCATCAAAACCTTCTGCTATAATGTTTTTGAAAGAGCTCAGAGCCAGGATTTCTTGCAGGAACCGCTGAGTGACTTTGTGCCAACAAAGTGGATTTTTATTTTCTGACAGGCAGTGTTGCTTTAAAAAAAACTAAATCGCCTACGCTGGGTTACAAATATGTTGACGCGATGTCACCAAAATCTGTGCCACTGAATGCTTTACTGGGGGCACAGGTGAAAGAGGCAGCGGGTTGTTGACAGTCCAGTTGTATCCAACAAATGTGGTGTCAAGGATAATTGCAACAAGGTTTTGAACTCTGTCTGACAGTCATCTCAGAGAGGGCAGGGGTTATGTACACTACAGGCAGAGAGAATCATATAAGGGAAGATCTTGTCAACAACACCTAAAAACACCAGATTAGGTGACCTGGTAGTGATTGGACAAGGCAGACGGAGTAAAGAGAAGGATCACACATACAGTATATGACCTAAATGACTATCACGTACCACGATGTATTTTGTAGTGTTATTCCATGTGTGGTTATTGTGCACATTTCTGTTTTATAAAGTAAAAACACACCCACACATTGTTTTCTCTGCCAATGACGATTTGGCAGAATTTCAACAAGGAAGATGTTTCTTGGTCTTTTGTCCGTCTGTGAGTGAGTCTGTCTTTCAGACTTCACAATCTGCCCCCCCCCCATCACTGGCAATCTTCTGATTTTTGGGGAGATTTAGCCGACAGCTTCCATTTTCCACCTGCTGGCTTCACTCCACCTCCACCATCACCAGCCTCGACTCATCATGTCCTATCGTCGACAGGCAGGTTTCAACAAGTCGAATTTAAAGCTTTTTCAGACCTTATAAAGGTCATAATTCATTAAATTGAGACCCATGTCGAGTGTGACATATGAAGGCATATCACAGTCCCAGAATTACTTACACTGAATTGAAGATAGGGTGAAGTAGCCTAGTAGAGAACAACGCTTGATTCGCCACATTGTCATGCAAACTTCAGGCAGAGACAGTAGTTATCTCCAATCATTCCCACAGCCAAGCTGAGTTCACTGCAATGAATTCTGACCAGGATGTTAGTTATAAATTCCACTTTGGTTGTTTTTAGCTTTATTACAGTGTGCATTCATTTGTGAGAAAAGAACGACTGCACACAGGGACATTACAAACTATGCATGCCGCCAAAACAAAAATCTAATTTCATAGCACTATGGAAGAACCATTAAATGAATGTTGATATGATTATGACCTACCTTAACATATTTGAGACCTAGTAAGTAATTATTTATTACATAATTTAAGACTTAGAGTAATTGAGTCAAATCCCAAAAGCCCTTTTCTATATCAAGAAATGTATTCATATGTTTATATTGTGAGGTACCTTTCCAGTTGGTCTCCTCTCACTGAAATACATGTGTGCAGTTTTTGTGTGCAAAAGTTAGGAGAATCTGCTTTCCTGCCCCAACCTTGACTTATCTCATAAGAAATACACGTCATTCTCTTTTCAATGTTCATTTAAATCTGCCCATTTGTTATTCTGTCATGGTTTCCTTTAGGCACCATGCAAAGTACAACCTAAACTTATTCATTTGTTAGCTCCAGAAGTTCTGCTGGGTTTGTTTTTACCAGTGCGGCCACTGTAAACGAGAAAGTGTCGACTGTAGGGGGAGAGAGAGGGAAACAGAAGGAACAATAAGGACACTGGAATGGCTGTCATCCGTCAGAGACATCCCTCAGCACTGTCCTGTGTCTACTGTGTCTGCTCATGACATCCGTGCAGAAGAAACTAATCTGTAGCCCATGAGAAATCCCTGGCCTTGATACCAGATCAGCTGAAGTGAAACACATCAGGCTGCTGACACGCCACCATTTCTCCCTGGGAGAAAAATAAAGCCATCACTCACCGACACAAGCCAGTAAAATTCACAAACTCACAACCTTCTGCAGAAATGTCTTTTCATCTCTCCACTGATTTCTTTTCTGTCGTGTCTGTCTTTGTGAGATGCGAATGAAAAAAACAAATCCCTAATTTCTAAATCTTTTTAAGCTAAATTTTTACGACTGCTGCAGCAACGCTGAACTATTAACTCTTCACATTATGTAGAGATATTGATTAAATAAGACGGGAATATCTGTTTCACGGACGTGCAGCTAAGAAAATATCAATGCAATGGTCAATTGGTGCAGAGAGCTGCCCTATGGCAACAGAGGGAGAGACTAATAACAGAAGTTTTATGTTGCAGGCTGACTCATGATAGACAGGCAGCTGGTGTGAGGTCTCGGACAAGAGCAAACTCCATCTGCTGTAATTTTAGATTACAGCGGGATGGTTACTTCAACAGACACCTATGATGCTTTTTCAGTTTTTATACCCTCTAGTGTGTTCTACAGGGTTTTGTGTAAGTAAAAGTTCTGGTCCTGGGTAAAGGGAGCTCCTCTCCTCCACTGATAATACTGCTCCTGAGGCTCCTTAAATGCCTTGTTAGTGGTGGAAGTAGCGTCACAGGGCAGCACAATGCCCCAAAAACACGTATTTTCTAGTCATAGCTTTGCGGTGATGTAATGGTGTGTAGGAAGGTAGGTGTAGCTTCCATGGTCATTACTGACTTAATTTAATGCAATGTGAAACTATGTAGATGAAGTACTTGAGTGTAGGTTAAGGTTACTTTTACTATATACTAAATTAGCCAACTTTGTATCTCTACTTCATTAAAATAGACTTTTATATTGACTATTATTATAATTATTGTCACACATTTGACTATTTCTAATAGTTTTTTTTATTATTATAAGAACTTCAACTTTCAGGATCTAACTACTTCCTCCAGCACTGATGAACACACTCCTTCTGTGGGTTTGCAGTGTCTAACTTCATGTCTGCCTTATCGTCTCCTTCTGCAGATGATTTTCCTTCCAGCTCTTAATTGTTGTCGGTGGGTTTATTGTTAGACAACATTCGCTTGTTCGCCTCATAGCTGCGTGAGCTGCAGAGCTTGTGGATTATGGAACATCAGGAGACAAGTTCTTTGTTCCCTGTGTTTGTCCTTCAGGCAGCGCTTTTCCTGAGGATTGGTGCAGATTTAGCAGGGTGCTTATGCTGCCCGTGGGGAGGCACTGCCCTCAAGGCTAAAGTTGGTGAACAAAAGACTCCTGTTTGCAGTGAATGACACAAATTACTGCATGATTACCTGTAGTACACGAGAAGTCTACTGATACGTATCTGTAGCTATTTTGGGGAAAGTATATAGATTAACCCCTTGCCCAGAGGAGGGTAAACGCCTTATTATTGCATATACGCACCAATACACAACTGTAAGCACACAAAACAGGCCTGTCAATCCTTGGGTTTCTTCTCAAGCTAAACAGTTGTATTGTAGAAAGAGTGATTCAATGTATTTGTTTGAAACTTTTCACAAGAGTAAAAGTTCAAGAAATGGATGAATTATTCTGACAAAAGCTGCAAAAGCAATGTTCTACTGAGCTTAAATTAATGTTCCTTCCAAGTCAATCAATCAATCAAATGTGATTTGTATAGCCCATATTCACAAATCTCAATTTGTCTCATAGGCTTAGCACGGTGTGACATCCTCTGACTTTACCCCTCAACAAGAGTGAGGAAAAAATTCCTGGGGTAAAAAACTTAAAAACCTCAGAGAGAGCCACATGTGGGGGATCCCTCTCCCAGGATGAACAGACGTGCAATAGACGAAGCAACAGTATTTACAACATTGATTAGAAGAAACAGTATGTCACTGTTTAAAGTTTTCATGCATAATAAAATATCTGATAGAGATGAAGGGAGCAGCACTGAGAATATTGTATATTGTATCTCAAGCAATCTTGACATACATCATAGTCCATGATCAGCTGCCACCACGATCATGATCCACCGTCCTGTCTAAGGCACGCATTGTTGACGAGCTGACATTACATTATATTACACCAGCATGAGGGCATAAAGGTTCATGTCAAACCAACAATAGTCTCATTTGTGACTTGTGCTGATAATTCATGGCCTCTGCACGAAGCCAATTGTGGATCAGAATTTAGGCCAATGTCTAATTTTTATCGCCTATGGGAATGTTTAGATACTTTATTGATCCCGAGGGAAATTAAGGATTGCGAGGGTTTATAGGGTTTATTGAGTTTATGCTCAAGCAACCCCGGCTAACACTACTTAAGATAGCATAATGTTTTTTCCAGACACATGAGACAGTCCTCATCCTAAACACCTTAATCCTTGTAACATTGAAATTTAAAAGATATTTTTGAAAACACAAAGTCATGTGTAAGCCAGCAGCCAAAGCAGGCTCATTCTTCAGAGCTCTGCTCCCTTTGAAAATCAAGGATGAAATGTTGACTAAGACTTTCCAGTGGCACATCTGTTACCATCATCATTTCAACCTGCATATGTGCCGCATTTAATTGAAATGATTTACAGGGATGACAGGCGTTGGCATCTATGACACTCTTAATTCTACCAAGGACTCTATGAGCAAGACATGGATCTTCTGGAATGCTATACTACTGCACCATCTATAAAGAAAGACATAACGTTATGGAGGAGTGTGCAGGAGCTAGAATGTGCAAACATCAATTGCCCTGTGTAAACCACCTTGAATTATTCATTGTGTATTAATGCATAAATATTATATGAAAACGTATTATATTAATTGAATGAGTCAAGATATAGTCACGTAAAAGGCTGTGTTTTATGAATTGTCTTTTGCTATATGGTCATTCAAAAATACGTGACAGTACAGGCAATTATGGAAATGTTTGGATTTGCATTCAGGCATGTGAATTATGATGAAAAGGAAAAATGGCTAGCACAGAAACGAGACTAATCACTGGGCGTACACGACAAGAGAGGTTTTTAAATCACTACAGATCTTAAGTAATTAACTCATCGCTATCATTAAGCCATGATCACTGAAACGAAACAAGTCAGTATGTTATACTGTATAAAAGCTCATTGTAAATGCTTGGTTAAATCATATACTCATAATTTATCTCTCCTAATAAAGACAGATAGAGATCTTAAACACAAAGGGAGAGAGAGAGAGGCTGGGGAGAGGTTTGGAAAGTCACGAGCGGATCTCGCACATCTATTTATTCTCCCTATTGATGGGGGATTAATTCTGTGCGTCACAGATTAGACCTCCAGGTGCATGTCACCAACACGCAGTGCGTCTCCGAATACAATTCACATCATCAAATGTCAGGTACACTTGATAGCTCTGATCCTCAAAGCTATAAACACAGGGATTTTACGCCTGAGTCGAGAGAGACGGAGAAGATCTGAGACAATGCTGGCAGGATGGGATTTTTTTTATTGAGTGGCTGAGAAGTGACATCAGTGGGACGAGAAGAGACGATGAAAGATTCTGTCACAGGTCATGCATCGATTTTGAAAAAGGAAAAATAAAATTGTTGACTGCAGCAAGCAGTCATTTTAGGTCCTAAAATGTTGGTTACAATTAATTTATAATAAGAATTCCTATTAATGTCCAGTTATTAATTAAAATTCTTATACCTACTCATGTGATTATTATCTGTGTTATATTTTTAAAAATGCGTGTAATTGAATGTGTTAGTGTCAGATAAATGAACACTGAAAAAGTTGACACTGTAACTTTAATTAGTTAGTACGCACAGCAGCCAATCCGGAAGCGTCATTTTTAATTGTTCCGATGAAAAGCGAGAGCCAAACAAGTCGGAAGTACAGTAAATAACGGAAAGATTTATCTTAACTTTCAATTGCTTTGAAACTTGTTGCGAGTCCTGCGTATGGTGGTTCTCTGCCAGTTTCATCATTACAGGTTGCTGAGGAGTTAGGATCTGTAAAGTAGTGTTTTGTGCCATTGCATCATTGTCAAGCTGAACCAAGCTGTCTCTGCCCTGCTGTCACTCTCTCTCCGTCTCTCTCACAAACACACTGACAACAGACTCATCTGTCACAGTCACACTGGCCATCAGGAGCAACAGGAGGAATCTTGCCGCATCGGTGGGCCAGTGCACCGTCAAAAAACCCATAAAGTTTTTATTGTCCTCAGCAGACGGCCAGAACTCTGCATTTCTGCTTTAGCTGTCTGCTTTAGCTACGCCGAGTTGAGGTCACTTAGTGTGACGTTGCCAAGAGAACAGCACAAACACTGTTGGATCAATAAACACAAATACAACTGCCACACACTTCAAACAAGCGACCACAATGTTAAAGATAAACAAAATACATTAACTGGTACAATTTTCTAAAACAATAATTTAGAAGTGATCACTTTGAACAAGAATATTCTTCAAAATGTCCTCTGGTTATCAGCTCTTTTGAAAAGTCTTCCGCTCATTTATCCAGGAAGAAGGAGGCGGCATAATTATTTATTTTGCAACCACAGATGAACAGATGAAGAATACTTACAGCACTACACCATATTGATTTGTTTTGCACATCTATGTACACAGAAAAAAAGGAACTATAGGCCAAGCAGAGATTTAAATAGAAAGGCCTATGAATGTGGAATTCGGTGCACATTAAGAGATGGGCACTGCATAAAGAGTTGCAGTGTTATAAAATATTTCTACGGCCAGTACTAAAATGTAAAGCACAATGATACAGTATCCAAAGTCTTCATGCACCGGTCAGGTGTGTTCATAAAGAACAGATCACCGTGATTTAATAAAGGTAAAAAAGTTGCCTACAATCGAGTGTTTCATGGCCTCGAGTGAGAAACAGGATTTATTCTGAAAGAAATTCAGCTTGGGAACAAGGATTTTATTTTGATATTTGAATGTCAATTTCTGAGGAATGTACTTATGTTCATACATATTCTGAGCATTTCAATTGAGATCCTGGCCAAATAAGATGTTACCTCCCTGCCCTTTGAAAATAGCATGAATTTGGATTCGTCTGGATTTATCACCTGAAGAATGGGACTGAAAGTTAGAGGCAGACTGCAGGAATTCTATGGTTTGTACAACTAAGGGGGACGAAAAGTAGATAACTGAATGTCTGCTCACAAATATAAATTATATATAAATGGTGATTATAATAAAATTACATATATGCAGACAAAAGCAAGAGTCATATGATGGAACCCTGGGGCAATTCATTAAATTAGTTTTTCACTAACAAACTTCTTAATTTAGTGATTGTCCATTCGTTATTAAGAGCACTGAAGCATTTTTTTCCAAGATGGCTACCATTGATCACAGTAACCAATCCAACCTGAGCCGAGAGGTCCCTGTCCTGTGATGGCCTCCTGCTTTAAGAAAAGTGAACTGCTGGCTGAGACCCACCATACATCTGTGAGAGGTTGACGGTAGGAGGAGGACAAATTGGAAAAATGTCATGTGCACACACACATGGACACACAAAATCAAACGCACATTTCCACCCAACAGCAAAACTGGCAAACAGGCACATAAACTCTGCCCCCCCCCACATACCCACACACCCACACACACACACACACACACCACTGCTTTCCAGAAGGATGACAGGTTTGATAATGGCTGAAATGAAGAAGTGGATCACCGGACTCAGTCCTCTTTTCTACAGCTATGACTTAAAACTCCTCGGAGAAGTGAATCATGTTGAAGTCTGGACATGAACAATCAACCTGGGACAAGAGCAGAGTCGCACACAGAGGCCACACACACCGCAATAGGTCTTGTTTTCCTTCAAACTCTACAGCTGGAGCCAAACTGTCGTTTCTTCTCCCCGAGAATGAAATTGTTTCATATTTTACATCCAAGTTTCTTCCTTCAAATGCTGTTGAGCTTTAGATGAAAAGAACCCCCCCCCCCCCGTCTTTGAGTGAACCAGGTCTGATGTTGAAAAGCAATTTGTCTCACGGAGAATTTACGAAAAGTGAATGGAAAAATACACATTTGATTTCACATTTAATCGTTCATTTCTTTTTATAAATGTAACAAGGCCATGCTTTGAGGGAATGTAGAACAGCGATTCAGCCTTGGGTGTTTTTATATCATTACTTATCGAGTTAAAATGCCAAAACGAGTGGAATGTAAAATGCAGTGGCGTCATGACTGATCACAACTGTTGATAATCTTTGGCACTGAGTGTATAATGAAGTCTGCTTCTACTAACACACGTCATTACCAGTTTCTACATTTCACCTGCAGCAGTGCTGGTGCATAATTAGCACATCAATGAGCTTCGTTAAGCGAGTTTCCAATGTTTCCTGTGAACAGATATGAGAAAACAACACCCATGTTTGTACGCTGGTTGTCGAGTGGATTTAAAGTGTGTAATGGTGCTGTCATACATCACCATCTGCCTGCAGCAAACTATAGGCTGCTCACATTCTGCGAAACAGGCAAACACATTGTCAAAAGTGACGGCTCAAATCCCAGCCTTGGCTTTTCAATTGGTGTAATTAACACTGAAACTAATCTGATTTCAGGGCTTCTGGTGAAAACCTCTAATCAAACATGTTGTGTCGGTTACTTCCTCTCGCTAATCGTGAACAAGGCAGACCTATTAAAGCTCAAGTCTTTGTCTCCTAATGACTCGGATGTGTGGCTGTCACTCTCGTAAAGGCTTCCACTCTCTGCAGTCAGGTTTCTTCCCTCCGTGCCTGCCGGTGCTCGTCTAAAAACCCTCCAGGAACATTTAAACATTGGCTTCAAAGGGGCGAAGAGAACGACTTACAGCAGCGACGGCGCGGAGGGAAAAGACGGAGATTAACAATCACAGATGAGGAAGAGGAGAGAGATCAGAGGAGAGAAAAGCCCACTGTTAGTGCGTATTAAGGCTGACCTGTGTGATTACGGCACCACGTGGTAGCGACAGACCACCCACAGACATAAGTGAACTTAAAGTGATGGGAGGTCGCCGCAGCTCAGCCAGGCGCTAACCATAAAACAATATATGCTTCCCCCTCAGAGGCAGGGAGCAATATAGACTCACTGAGTGATCCCTGGTCATGTTTACTGTGGTGTGGTGCCACCCCGCCTGTCTCTCCTCTAATATGGATCCTTCCACTTGACAACATAAACAACTTGTCAATTAGTGGCCTGTTTGTGCAAAAATGGATAAAGAGTGTGCGCTTGGGCTCCTACAATTGAACTTTGTGCAAGGATCTGTGTGTTTGTGTGATGACATAGAGGAGCTAAAATTAGTTGTAAACTGCTGATCGGCTTTGTGGATTGGAAGTTCATTAACATGTCTGATGCTCTGATGAGAAATGAACCAAAAGCACGGGAGCCGATTAAGTTTGTTCTCTTTAAACTTTTTTGCAGGACGGTGAGAGGAAAAGTTTGAGGAGGCAAAAATCTAACAAACAACAGATACGTAGAAAGAAGGAAAGACTTGAGGCGAGAGGCCAGTAACTAGCCTGCAGAGACGCAGAAAGACAGTTGGAGCGAGATAACAGAAACGTCCAGAGGCTGAGATAGCTGGAGAGAGAACCATCTGTCTCTTCCACTCTGCACTCACCGTCGGTGGAGCAGCCCGTGGATCCGTCACTGGAGCAGTAGCGCATCTCGATCCTCTGCCTCCCCACTTCCAGGAGGCTGGGGTCCGGGATGCGAGCTTTGCAAGTGTAGCGGAAGCGCTGCTCGTAGTGCCCGCCGTTGTCCGAGATGTTGACCGGCGTCCAGGGAGTCCACGGCGTGGTCTTCTTCAGGTCGGGACACGGGAGGGTGTTGCACGACTGGTACTCCTGCAGCCAAAGAGACAGACACATTTCACGCCATTATTGGGGAGCTTCTTGTCTATTTCACTGGGAACATGTTTGCCTGGAGGTGAATTAGTGTGAATTGGCGTAGGAAGAGATAATCACAAATCATTAAAGCAATAATTAAGCATGACAAGCTAAGACAGAAATTTCTGGTGCATTTCCCAGGCATGATAATGGATGGGACAATGCCTTTTGAAATTCACAGCAGTGACAAATGAAATGAAACTGGGTGTTTTATGAGGAAATAAAAAGCCCTTTCAAGGCTTTCATCCTTGAAAAGATTCCGGTTCAGACAGGTTTTCTGTATGTTGCTGGGTCCAGTACCACTCAGCCCTCAAAAATAAAATCAACACAGGCATGTTCAGCTGTTCTCAACACAGCCTGCCACTCTGCCAGCATGCACCCACTAAGGATAGAGTCCCATTAGGCTATACTTGCTGAACATGGCGAGAGGCAAACAAGCCAGGCAGGAAAGGTCATTGGTCAAGTTTAATTTATTACCAAGGGGGGAAGGATGGAGGAGGAGAGAGAGGGGGAGGAAAAGTTAATAAAGAGACACGAGGAAGTGAAGGGGAAAGAAAAAAGAAGGCAATAATGGCAACTCTTTTTCCCATCTGCATTTGGCTTTGGGAGCTGGGTAATAAAAATGAAAACATGGCACTGAAGCTCCAACAATATATGTGATTCTCACCCCGTATATATATATATATATATAATTTTTTTTTTCCCTGAGCCAATTTAAGGAACAGGCCAAAAAAATATATATATATATTCCTCCTTTTCTGTGGTGCGATATTTGATGATATGATTCACCGAGATAAAAGCTGGGTAATAGGCAGTCCAGACCCATTTATGCCCAGCTAAATAAATAAGGAGGTGGTGATATGTCTGGAGAAAATGACACCACAGAGGAGAAGGTGAGATGACTGTCATTTTCCTCACTGCTTGTTTATTTATGCTGAATAGGCCTTGAGTGACTGCCAGACCCTTGACAAAATAAGATAAGAGTTCCTTTCCGCACATCCGTCAGCCCGTCACATGGGATGGGCTGACAGGTCAGCTGAGGAGAGCATTATACATCATACACTATGCAGCTCCACTTTTCTTCATATTCCCTCCTCTTTTATTCTCTCTCTTTCCACTCATCTATTTATCTTTTCCTTCATTTTTCGCCCATCCTCTTCCTCACACAGTGTTCATAACTCGCTTTGCGTCGGCTCGTCTTTCTCCCTTCTCCTTGTTTCTTTTTCTCCGTGTGTCGCCGTTTCATCTCTTGCTCTGTCTCTCCCTATGCGCCTCCCTTTCTATCTCCTCCTCTCTCCCTCGCTCTTGCCAGGGGTATCAAGGTTAAAAACACAGAAAGGATTTAGATTCTGTTAGGGCCCCCATGATGAATGACGGTGTCACCGCCACTGCACTTCCTGCCTCTCTCCATCCAGCTCTGTAATCGTCTTCAAGCATTAATATTTAACATGATCACGCACCGCAGACCGTCCCACAATCCATGATTATCAGCCAATAACCAAAAGGAAGGAGGAAGAAAAAAAAAGTCAGCCTAGGTGTCTCGCCGTCGCCTACAGCGACAGAAAAGCGACAACATGGCATGAATGGAGGGGGAAAAGGCAAACGATCTGTGGGTGTTTGTTGTGTGAGTTGTTGATGGTGGCCAAACACAATAAATATTTAATGAGGCTTGTCTAGTAAGCGTTTTTCCCTGTGCTCTCTGAGGATTAGTGTCGATGCAGAGGGTTAAGGAGATAATTACTGGGTTTAAAGCTAAACCTCATTCAAGGTCTCAGAAGGCATCCACATCAAATACAGCCGAAGTATACGCAGCACCGTGGTCAATGTGTGAGTGTAATGAAAATGTCCAGCTAATATAAGATTTTTAATCCAATATTCTGATAGTTTTGATGAACTAGCAACAAGTGCAGAAATGGAGGAGTTACGGACGGCGTCTCGACAACCGTTAATCCAAAGAGTTGACACTGCGGTTTCCCGGGTTCTCTGCAAAACAACTTTTAAGTTTGAGATCAATGAGCTGAGAAGTTGAAAAGCCAAAAAATCTGAGCAGAGACAAAAGGGACAGACGGAGATTTCTGTTGAAATGTGTAAGGAAAGAAAAAGAGATAATAATGAAAATTCAAACTTGCCATGTGTATTGATAAGGCCCCTGTGGTCGAGTGTTGTATATGCTGCGATTAAGACACACAGTACGTTGAATATTGATCAACTTTGAATAAAAAGTCGCAGAAATCTGGATGTTTAAATCAAGTACTGGAAGGAGAAGAAAACGGTGACTGCAGGGGGGGGGGGGGGGGGGGGGGGGAATGCAGAGGAAACGTGTCCAGAACTGAACACAGACGACCTTAAACAAAGCAGAACTAACTCTCATGTCCTCCATTATAATCATTAAACACACAATTGGTGGATCATTATCTCATAATTAATAATTTGTGTGGACAGGAATAGACTCATGACCGTGTGTTGGTTGAAATTACTTATGTGAATGATTTATGGGACTTTTATTTCCGAAAATTAAATACACAAACAAAAATAGTACTTTAACCAGCTGCTGAGCGAATAAACTGAATGTATGAGGCTGAAGACCTTGAATCTTAACTATATTACATCCACTAACTTTGTTGAATGATGGTGGACAGTTTATTGCCTTTTACTGCAATAAAAAGAGCCTCTTTATGGCAACAACACGTGAATACACCTATTTTCAAAATAATAAAAACAGTCTCCTCTTCTTGAAGAGTGCCAACTTTTATACCGTGTTTGAATAATGCATTCAAAAGTAGATGTGAAATAAACATCAGTCCTGCTCTTCTCTTAGAACTCCATAAACTCAACATATACATACTCCTACAAGCAAATTCAATAATTCCATTCAAATGACATTCAGCAGAGCCAGAGCAGAGCAGGGGTCATGTTAGGCATACAGTGCATGCTGTTCATGCAAATGTGGCTGTTTGAACAAAAGGAACGAGCCAAGTCTGAATTTAACTTTGATTCGGTGCTGGAAAACATTTAAGCAGAAGAAGCTGAGCGTAATGATTTAAATGTTTCATCTCGTTCTTTCCAGTTGATGTGGCCGGCTGATAAAACTGCACAAACGAAAAACAACACGGACACATTCCTCTTCACTCGGCCACACTCACATCTCACTCAATTTCAGGGAAAACACGGCAAAACGCAGTCGGATGTGACAAGTGGCATGTGGAACACAATATTGGATTCAATTAGTCCACTGATGTCAACTCGCATCCGCGTCCCCCCCCCCCTTCAGGCTACAACAGTGATATGCATTATGGGCAAATGGAGAGCAGTGATTTTAATGCCGTGCAACACCTTTAACAGGCAGCTGCTCTCAGACTGGCACAATGATGTGTTTCTGGCTGGAGCTCAGGAGAGCTTGGGGGGGGGGGGGGGGCGGCACAGATACAAGCTGCCTGGTGGGTCAGTGTGTATGTGGTGGTCAGTCTGTTTACATGGGTGTATATATATATATATATATATATGCATAAATATGTGCGGGGGTATGAGTGAAAGATTGCTTTAAATCTGGCACTTTGGCCTTGAATTGTGTGTGTGAGTGTGAAGAGTGAAGCCCTTACGTGTTTATAAGTTTATGCATGGCTGAGTTATGGATTCGGGCTGCTCCTATCTCATTCTTTCTCCATCCACAGACCTTTCTGCAGATGTTTTTAGGTGTTATATGCTGAGGGGGAACAGGCGGAGAAGGAGGAGAGAGAGAGAGAGAGAGAGAGAGAGAGAGAGAGAGAGAGAGAGAGAGAGAGAGAGAGAGAGAGAGAGAGAGAGAGAGAGAGAGAGAGAGAGAGAGAGAGAGAGAGGTATAGACCCTCATCCTCTCTTCTTATTTTTTATGTGGAGAATGTATGAATGTGGAGTGCAGGGTGATATACATTGTATGTCATTGTACTTCTGTGTGTGTGTGTGTGTACCCAAGGTTCTCTGTTGTATACAGCTGGGAGGTGAATAATAGGGAGTCATGCCTCTCCAGCCTCCTACCATCATTATACTCATTATACTTCTTACTGGACCGGCTGACTGCGTGTGTGTGTGTGTGTGTGTGTGTGTGGTCCAGGTATTACTGATGTTGGGAGGACCTAAATCAGTTAACACAGTCACATTATGGGGACTTGCTTTCCTAATGGGAATAAAAGTAAGTCCCCATAATGTAAATCATTACATTTCAAGGTGAAGACATGTTTTACAGTTAAGGGTAAGGTTAAGGTAAGGTTAAGGTTGGGCAAGTAGTAACTATGGTTAATGTTACAGAGTAATTCTCTAGGAAATCTACACGTCTCTGTGTGTGTGTGTGTGTGTTAGTGTGTGCATGTAACAGAGAGCATATGTGTTGGTCTATATACAGGAGACTATACACACACCACTACCCTGACATTTAAGTAAATGGTCCTGATGTGAGACGTGCGAGTGACGAATCCTCTTCAGCTCCTACATCTTTATCTATTGTGGTTGGAGTCCGTGGAAATCAACGCCTAATGTTCCTCAAGTCTCCGTGACACATCAGTTCAATTAGCAGCGCCGACCAAAACACACTTAGTCAAACACTGACTCCTCTCTCTCTCTCTCTCTCTCTCTCTCTCTCTCTCTTCCCCCGCCCCCCCATCTCCCCCACCAGTCTGGCTCCATAATAAAGCCTGCTGTCGGCAGGGAGCAGGTCTCCTGGCTACACACCAGTGCCCGCCTGCAGGCACACACACACACAATACGTTACAATGAGGAACACAAAAACACACAAGTACATTCACACATCAATCTGCCTACACAGGCACCGGCTACTTAACTTTCATTTCACAGCCCGGCCACACGTCTGAACTCCTCGCAGGTAAATAGAACAGCTCTCGATATCATTTAGCAGCTCCGTGCATCGTCAGCTGTGCGTGGCCCATATTTGACTTTTACTCAACTCTGACAGACAGAGTCAAGATGTGGCGCTCAGCCGAGAAGAATGGCCCCTCTTTTGACGCCTGGGTGCGAGAGATATTTTATGTGCTTAACTGTATAAAGCAGGAAATACCACAGTGAATCGTACCTTCCTGGAGACTTCACATATCTGACAGTCTTTTTCAGTCTATACCAGAAACAGCAGGGTACAATTTACAGATCAGGAGCAATTCTAATTTCTCTCTTGTATTTTTTTGGGAGTATACACTTTATTTTCTAATGCATTAACTTCAAACTAATTGCTTAAACTGGTATGCAAAACATTCGGAAGTTATGTATGCAACACTAAATTCATGTGGTATTAGTCTTAAATTGGTTTAGAAAAAAAAATCATGAATGTAATGCTTCTGTCCAAACCCCACACTCTGGCTGTGAGGAGAATCAAATTACACGGAGCTGGAACTAGTTGCTGGATTATGTTTTATATTAAAATCAAAACAAACACTATGAGTTATTGTATTATAATTTTTTTCGTCATTAAAAACCTTTTTTAAAACGCGTGATTTTGGAAACGTTTAATTTCAGCCAGGAAATCAGGCAAGAGAACCTCAGGGGGGGAGGGGGGGGGGGGGGGGTGGTGGTAGCTCAGAAGAGAAAGGTGGATTTAAACTTACAATTAAAACTTAAAATCTATTCACCGATGTCTGCAGCTGTTCTGTAGGTGCTGTTGTGTCTGGCTTCGCTCTCACAAATTGGCTATGTTTGCTTTTCTACTTTTCTTTTATTCCGCTCTCTCTCGAGAGATTTTGATCTCAATGATATCACCTGATTAGATCGTTTTTACATACAAGGGTCGGTCTCCTCCGGCTGATAATTATCTTTGTGTTATCAGCCTCTTTAATGAATAGTGACTCATTGCTTCAGTGTTTTTCGGGGAAAGGAAAAGTTTTTTCCAGTTCATCCCAGGTTGTCTGCCTGTGTCGCCACGCAGGGAAACAGCAGCGTAAGTATTGTGCTCGGGGTACGGTAAAGTACGTCACTGCTGGGCCACCGGAGCCCTGCTTGTTTATTTCCAGCCCAGATTTTGTCGGTTTCTGTGGGGGATTGAATCCTGCAGATTTAATGAAAGCGGAGAGATGGAGCGGAGCTGCATGGACCAGGACTCAGACTGATGAACTTGCAGTCACGGGCCTTTTATATCAGCAAAATGAGGCACCGAGCACCTCAGGACTAAGTACTTCCCCGATGATAAGACTGTCAAGGCTTAAGGCAATGACACACAGGGCAACATTCAGGCAGGTTTGATGGAAATAAGGCACCTGGAGAGTTGGTTCCTTCTAATCATGTATGTTGCACCTTTTTTTTTTTTTTCAGGGCAGCAGAGTTGCTTAGTAAGTAGAGACGCTTGTGTTTAAATTCAAGTGTCCTTGACCTAAATCTCTACTGGCTTCACTTCAGCTACTTTGTCCCTGACTCTGCATTGAGCTTCATGTGGAGGGGAACAGACAGGCATGAGGAGCCTCCTGCCTCTGGGCCCCTCAAAATACAAACTAACATGTTGACCTGCCTTCGCTGACATGCATCACGGTGACCATCAAGAAAAGAAAAGTAGATTCAGAATTTCCCATTTTCCAAGAGAAACTGAGAAACTGTGTTTTCCGGTTTGAATGGCCTACAAGCAGCTTTCACAGGATTGCATTATGACAGCATCATGCAGGAAAGTTTGGCAGTGAACAGGCGACTAGCTAAGCAGCTAAGACGTCATTCAGAAGGAGAATTAGTGGCAGAGCCTTGTTGCTGGTGTGGAGATGCAGGAAAGAACCACTGCAAAAAATATTACCGATGTGAAACAAGATACGTAAATAATAAGAGATTTCCAGCATTTCTCTCTGTCCTAAATTTAAACAACTGACAAAACAAATTGGCCAGCTTGCAATTTTTACCTCTGCCGAGGAGGTTATGTTTTCATCTGTTTGTTTGTCTGTTATTTGGCAGGATTATGCAAAGACTACTGAGTGGATTACCACGAAACTCAGAGGAAGGATACGGTTTGGATCAGGGAAGAGCGCATTACATTTTGGTTTTTGATTTCTGACATATTTAGGGGAACTGATCTCTATAAGTGTGTGAAGTTTGGCGCAGCTCATCGACCATATGGTTGATTGCAGCTTGACTGATTTAAGGGGACTGTTGGGCCTGTTGGACAGTTGTTTGCACTTTACCATTATAGTTGTGCAATGGATTATAGCAGAGTTTGATTCTAGGGAGGAATTATCTTTGGACTGGAACTGCTTTATGTGCATGTAAAACAGTTCCAGTGATCATATACTAAAAGAGGTTAGATTGACATGTGTTCAGTATTTAATGTGGTTCACAAAGGATGTTGTGAAAATTGAAATGGCCCTTGATAAGAAATGGAATTAGGGTTAAATTACTTTTTTCACTTTCTTAGCACATTGTGAATGTTGACTATCGACATCATATTGAAGGCCAGTATAACCAACTTCATTCCACTTCTACTCTTTTTCAAATGTCCAAAAGTTAGTATTTCTCGTGAATTAACGACCGGGCTGTCATTCCCTTAAAACAACCAAGCAGATGTGAGCTCATCGCTGTCGATTTACGTCTGGAAAAATGCCTGGATCTGACCACAGGTGGCTGCAGCAATATCAATCTTACAGGTAAACATGAACGCACAGGCGCCAACACCTACACGGTGTTCGACTCATCAGGTCTCAGTGGGGGGTGTCTGAACTAAAAAAGTAGCTGATGACAAAAACCTAAGTGTGTGTGTGTGTGGTCTCCTTCTGTTTAATTAAACATGGATCTGTCCGGGGGAAGTGGATACAGACAGATGGCACATAAAAAACAAACTCTATCACACTTTTTACTTTTTTTCAGAGGGGGAGGGGGGGGGGGCCTCGATGAAATTGAAAGAACATATTCCCATCACCCTTGATCTTTAAGTGTGAAAGACGAATATATTTGTCGCTATTTTCATCGGATGTTATTTGGAGTTTTAAAGTTCCCCGTGCCGAACTCTTAAGCTGCAGCTCTTTAGTGGCTTTAAGTGCATTGAGGCAGTTGTTATGCATTAACAGCTGTGCGATTAAGCACCTTATCAGAGCTGTAAATGAAAGGCAGCAAATGTTTATTTTATCCGAGTAAATGTGCAGCTATAATACAAGCCGAGCTGTCTGACTAAAGCCTTCACGGGGAAAGAGAAGGTGTCTGTAGAAACCTGCATGTAATTACAGCGCTTGTGCCTGAGATGGCCCCAATTAAGTCTGTGTCACAAATTTGGACGACAAGAAGCAGAAGAGTAAACAAAACAAAGTTAAAGTCCAAGACTAATGGTGAAGAGAGGAGTGTAAAAAAGATTAAGTGGGTGAAACTGACAGCGGCAGCGGCGCTCGTATGACCTTTCCCACTGACCCGTCTCAGCTCTCACTAGTATGTCCACCTCCATGTCTGTAATCCTGTCCCTTCCCCTGACACGATAAGAACCATCTCACACATCGCCCGCTCACTGAGCCGTAGATCGTCTCCGAACTGAGGGTGAATAAAAAAAACACCCCCAAAGACTGAAAGTCAGGGACGAGCTGTCTCTCTTTGAGAAAGCGACGAGATTCCCTCGTGCTCGCCATCAGTTTCCTTTTGTGAACCGAGCTCCACCGGGAAGGCTGCAGCATTCCCAGGATGCTTCAGTGAGGATAATGGTTGCCATGCAATGACAGGAGTAAGACAGCTGTCGGGGATGTGCGTGTGTGAGAGAGAGAGTATGTAGGGAGGTACAAATAGCAGCAGAGGATAGGGTGTGACTAAATGGCTTCTAAATGGAAGGTCAATCTTTTCATTTGGGCGTTCTGCAGCCACTAATGTGTCATGGACAATTATCAGACACTGTGATGTATATGCTCTTGAGCCTGAAAGGCCTTGTGTGGGTTATTTCATACAACAGCTTGTGTATTATTTAGCTTTACAATGGGCCATTACACAATATGTAGGTTGGGCTTTTTAGCTCAATATGCTGTGGTTGTTGAATCCTTTTTTTCAGATTTAGTTTTTAAAACAAAATCCAAACATCACTTTAAATCAAAATCTTAGGGGGTTGTTTAACGTTCAGCTGGGCTTTGTCTTTGCCATCGGAAACTTGGATTATACGTCAGAATGGTGAAGAAAAAACATAAACAATCATAGGAAAACACATTTCAAGGGTCCAGATGCATTCACAAGCCCCTGACCCATATTCTTTAATCCATTTCCAAGAGGGACACAAGAAGCTGCAGCTATCATGTACATTCCCTTTTATTTTTGTACCAGGCCCGTGGATGAGGAAGTGTGAGAATGTGTGTGTGTGTGTGTGTGTGTGTGTGTGTGTGTGTGTGTGTGTGTGTGTGAACCAGATATAACACAAGCATCACATCATTCTGTCAACAACCGAACGCTTGTATTTCAACACTTCCTTGCATCATCCGCGCTTTGGAGAAAGCTTTGTGGCAGAAAATAAGCCCATTCATATGTGCGGTGATTACTGTATGTGTGTATGGTATTAAATAGGTCTCGGTAATAAATCTGATGGCTGCTGCCACTGTATAAATATAGCCTGGGGATTTAGTCATGTTGGATGTTCCAGTTTCATCACGACTGACTGTTCGTTGCATCGAATGACTTCCCTAACAATTGAATGGACTGAGAGAAAGACGTAGACAGAAAGATGGAGCATGTGAGAGCTGCTGTTTGGGCTAACAACATACCTGACCACACCCAGGACAGTCGTTGCCGTTCTCGCAGGTTCTGCGTCGTGACTGGACGCCTCCGCCACAAGGCACGGTGCAGCGTTCCCATGCCGACCACGCCGACCAGTAGACATGAGGGGGGCAGGGCAGGTGTTCATTACAGTACCTGGGAAGGAAGAGGAACAAGCACGAGGGATGAGCATGTGACTTTATTTGATCAGATCGTCTCATTGTGATCAGGGGAACAAAGACCCGGGAACCAGAAAATGACACAACCAGCAGATCAGATAATAAAAAAGAAAAGTCAGACAGCCAAACATCTCGCAAAAAAGAAACAATAGGTTCACTCGGTTAAGTGGTTGTCGTGTAAGAAAACGAGTTACATGCGTAGTTACACCCACTGAACTGAAACACGGTCAAATGGTTTATACTCCTATTGATGGAAGGCTTCCAGAACCAGAAGGGCCGTCTGTTACAAACACGCCAGGGGCCGCCCACTCAACCAGGTGAGGGCCAGTGAGTGTGGAGCGGAGGGTTGAGTCCTGCTGCAGTGGTCGCTGGTTCGGTTACAGCCTGGCCCTTTGCTGCATGCCTTCCCCGCTCCCTCTCCGTCTTTCACACTTTGAAACTTTGTCATTTAAGAGAAAAAAAAAAAAATGGTATAACTTTCCTTGCTCAATATCAGAGATAAACTCTCTTGAATTTTAATGACTTCTAAGTTTTTCTTCACTGATCTACAGTTCAACAGCACGTCTGAGCGTACTGGGGATCGGTCTCTATCATTTAGTCAGGATTTTCTCAGGAGAGATCACACCCACTCACCAAAGATACATGGTGCAAGAACAAACATTCAGGGCGCTGAGTGGGAATGAAAGAGGCACCGTTATATCCCTTTATGGACTCATCGCACCATCAAATAATTCTGTATTTAAACCTCTGCTCACAAATGGAATAGCTACTTCATCTGACTGCAAATCACATGTCATGTGAAGGGCACCGACAATGTCACCACACCACCAAACCTTGCCACCGAACCGAAATAGCTACGAAGAGTCTGCACCGCAAGACAAGGACGTCTGCGGAAACCGTGCAAACTTCGCTCGAAACTAACTTTTTACAAAACCCAGCGCATGTCTTTGATGTGGCCGTGGAGCGCAGAGAACACGGTGCACTGTGCGAGCCGGAAAACATCTGATGGAATCACGCCACCGGAGACAAGTCTGTGAAGCGTGTGTGTGTGTGCGTGGCGTAATGGTCAATGTTACATAAAAGTACATCTAATAAAAGTCCACCTCAAACCGTAATGAACATACATATGCACTTTGCATAATTTACTGACACAGCCTATTAAAAAAGCCCCAAAGATGCATGCATCATCTGTAATTGCATCGTTTTACAAGACAGGATTATAGCGATGTCTAAAATACTTAATTACTTAGTCCTCATTATAAAATAACGATAGACGATTGCCAGCCTTATTAGAGCCATATAATTTATTTTATAACTTTAACACACGCTATAAAATTGCTTTAACTGCTATTTTGTTGTGTTTTGGCACATGACTTTTGAGGAAAACCGAGTCTCCTCGTGCTAAAACAGCTTTAATGTTAAACCCTTCCTCAGGAGGCTCAGGCTGGATATTTCCATTATGCTTTTTCCCAAATACTCCGCTATTGTTCGTGGTAAATCAAAAGCTTCATTCTGTATACCCTGGTAGTAAAGGTCCTTGGAGGAGTGCGCTCTTTCCCACTTTTACTAATCCCTGTGCTTGCAGTGGGATGAGACTGTGGGGAGGAGAAGTGAGGAAGAGTGTGGATTACAATCAGGCCTGAGAGAAAGAGACGGAAAAAAACGCACTTACGCAGACATCCGCGCATGTGGGGTTCTACGCACACACACACACACAAAATACCACTGCTGCAACACAGTAGAGTAAAAAAACCCGTCTGCGATCAATATGAAGCAGATTAGAGCTTCGGAATCATCATCGTACACAGTGTAATCATTTCAGACAAGTCGGCGGCTTTGCTCCATCTTATCTTATCCCCTTTTCTCTCCTCACGAAGAAACACAGAGCCGATTGGACTAAAGAAACGCTGCTAATTACTCACTACAGGCTGAGTAAGCAGTGCGGACCATGTCAGAGTGCTGGGAGGAAAACCAACAGAAGGTTTATAAATGCAGGCATTAAGCAGCCAGATTTAAGCCCGTAGCACTGCTGTGCACGGCCGGTCTCAGAACATTTGCTTCGTCTTTTAAAAGGGCCTGCCTGCTGCAAACAATCAGGGGCAGAGCTCGTGGGAAGGCTGTTGGCTGAAAGGGAAGCGGACGAGAGGTGAGAGCCGAGGTTTGGTTTGGTCTTGTGGTCTTTTTCGTTTTTGTGAATATGTGTGTGTGTGATCATAAGAGCTCACACCATACGCATGCATGTTTAAACAGAAGGCCCGTGCATTCATCTGAAGAGGTGACTTGAGGCAACATGGGAAGTGGAGAGTCAGACTCACTGCAGACACCGCTGAGAGGACGACTGTGCTCCATAAAATAAAAGCCTGTTGTGGTATTAAATAATTATTCAGCGTGCAAGAGCTGAAAAATACTTTTCTACTTTTTTCACCTTGAACCACAAAACAATTTTTTTGTTCTTTCTTTTTGTTTTTTGGCTTTAAATGGAAATAAAACAAACTCCCTGAAAGATCCGAGACCCCGTTTTCATGCCATTTGGATTAAAGTTTGCACAGAAGATTTCTTTTTCACACATGGGCAACTATAAACAACAGATGTAGTGGAATTCTTTGGCCACGGCCACGCAGGCCAAACATCCAGTGAGAGGTTTGCCCTACTTTGTACATTGGGATACACATTTCTGACACATCTGGATACGCTCATATGAAACACACACTCCCCAGAAAAAAACGAGCATCTTCATCTTACCTGTCACCCCCTGAGGCAGATGCAAACTGACGCAGCATAATTCATCTGTTGACACACTCGATCTCTATGTCTGCTCATTTGTTGGACTCGCACACACACACAGACCCACACCCCCCCACAAAGATCCTCACAGCTGGTCCCTGCACTGGCCTAAGGTGTTTTAAATAGCTGAACAGAGCAAGTGCCGAGAGCCGGAAGAGGGAAGATGGAAACAAAGGAGATTAAAACTCGGGACGAGCAGAAGAGACGGGATGTGAATACCTGCCCCTGGTCTCCCATGGCACCAGCCAGTGGTTTTTCTGGTGTGGTTCATGAGTAACTGGGCTGTGTCGGTCACTCCATATATACTTTCCCTCCTAGTGAAGCGGACCCTTTTTCAAAGAGTGCTCCACCGAGAGCATTAGTGAGTAAAAGGAAGGGGGCGATGGGAGGTTAGAGGAGGGAGAGAGGAAATGAAAAAGTGCAGAGCGAGGAGGGGGGAAAAGAGGGATGTAATATACGGTTCATCCTTGAAGGCCATATCCAATTACTTGTCCATTGCAATGCTGTTTCTGTTGCCGTGGTGATGATTGGTAACCTTTATTCCTCCTCTCTCCCTCCCTGCACTATCAGCACTGTATCTTTTTTGCACTTTAGCGCTGGTTAATGGGAGGAGTTGGATGAAAAACATGGGCTCTATCACAGACACTGCAGGGGACAAAGGGGGCCAAGCTGAGTGTCGTCAAAATTTTCAAACACAACGATCTTTTGCTGATTTAGCAAACCCCCCCACAAAAAAAAACTTTCAGATGGAGGTGGATACAACTTTAACTTTGAGATGGCTAAACTCTAGACCTTTTCTACCTGGGCTGATTTGTGTATCTCTTTGTGCTTCTTCACACACTTTGTCCTTGAGGAAAATATTTTTTTTTTCCGGCCTAGAAGGTTGCTTAGGAACCAAACAAACATCTTTAAAAAGGCTATTATTCTACGCCAAAGCCTCCAAAGCTTCAAAACGTAGACATGGGCTGTGTGTGAGCCAGATAATTACCCTAGCACAGGCCTATCCCACTCATTCTTAATTAGCTGTCACAAAGTTAGACAGAATATGAGGAAAAAACAAGAAAAGAATAAGTCACAGTCAAAGTCGTCCCTCCTAATTGTAGGTTACACATTATGGAGCGAAATAGCTTTTTTTCTGGTGTCTCACACGGACAGAAATCCAAACATGTAGACGATGCATTTGCTTTAATCAGCACACGTGTTTAAATGTAGAAGCGTGTAGGCGCGTGTGATGCATACCTCTCCTCGCGGTTCTGGCCCACACACACTCGCCCTCCGTGGCGAGGGGTCGGGTTGCTGCAGGAGCGCTGACGGACCTGGAAGCCGATGCCGCAGCTGGTGCTGCAGGGAGACCAGAGAGTCCAGGGAGTCCACGCTCCGTTTCTATGGAGACGCAACATCAGTGTGAGTCACTTTAGCCATTAATGGTGAGGTGGCCAGATCATCACAACAGTCACAATAAGATTGTCATCGCTAGATGTTAAATCTTTCTTCTGCCATCTTTATTGTTTGGGAATAAAGGCGTGGACTTGATTGGACACAACTGAAGCACCTTAATGTCTTGGGTGCTTAATGGCCAATGGAAGAAAGTATATGAATGCACACTGAAGTTAACTTACTGAGAATTGAATCTGTAAAACTAGTATTTATTAAATCTACTGCAGTTCTCGTCCAAAATGTCAGTATGGGGCTAATCGCTTTTTTTGAGAGAATCACCCAAACAAATCTTTACTCAATATCTGTTCCAGAAACATACTGAATGTACAGAGGTTTCAAGCTTCCTTATAGAGAACCGTTCATCCATGAACTTCACAGTCAATGTTCCTTGGGTCCTCGGCAAAACTGCCGCCAAGTTTGAAGTCAATCGGATGAGTGGTTGTCAAGAAAATCGAAATACAGATACATGGACAGGCAGATATAGATTCCCTTCTTTATAGTTAGATGAACACTGTTTTAATGCTGCAGTATTTATATGCAGGTATAAAGTCTATATGAGGTGACACTGTCAGCACTAATGTCATATGACCTGAGGCCATGTGATTCAACTAGCGTTTAAAACAGGGAATTTATTAATTAGACAGTGAATAGAAAAGGAATCAAAGGCTAATTTGACAGACTGTTAATAATTAAAAGAATATGTGATGTAATATTTCTGTGTTACAGCCTCTCATATGTGAGTAAGTGCTGCTTTTGAGTTTCTACATTGAGCACGGGTAAAGCATGAATTGATTATTTAAAACAAAGGATAATATAACAATGACAATAATATTACCAGTTGCTTTCCCTTTACTGAACAAAAATGTATCTTTCATGAAAGAAAACATTCACATGCTCTGTTAAACAAGCAGATTGAAGCGCAGCAGCATCATCACAGTTAATTTTAACTCTGTTGTACGTCAGCTGAGAGCCGACAATAGACTGCAATGAGTCTATATATGTGTCTCTCTGTCTTCATCCAGATGTGGAGATGTTCAGAGAAGGCCGATAAAGGCAGCAGGATGATTTGCAGATGTGTATCACTGAAACCTTTTACCTGGAGCAATTTGCAACCTCCACACTGATCCCAGTGGCACTGCTGGCCCCCGCACTGTGGGGCAGGGTTATCACAGGCTCGCGTCCGACACAGACAGGCCCCCGCACTCCCACCGTCAGTGTGACTGCACATGGACCAGCCGGACCAGGCTCCGAAGCCTCCATTGATTGTCACATTACGGACCTGTTGGGAACAAAAAAAAAGGAGCAGAAATAAAACATTTGAGGGTAATAGCTTTTCTCTGAAACCGGTTGCTGCATTAGACCGATGCTCTCGGTAATGTGTTGCTCTGGGAAACACAGCCGATGGCTACGGAGGATGCAAACAGAAATCAATTTCCGTCAAACAGATGCAAAAAAAATAACTGCACCGCACCGTTTATAGCACATTCAAAACGCGGCAGTTACAGGAGCCCAAATGTGCCTTAAACACGGGGAAGATGTATGAAAATTGTCTGAGGTTATGATGCGATTCCAGCAAAGCAAAACGAGTGATTCAGAAAGGCAAACGAAAGCTGGTGAATGGACACATTCTCCGCAAGGTAAAATATGGAGGAAATAAATATTTGAGGCGAAACAGAATAAAACGGGGACGGTCTTCGATATTACAGGGGAGGTGAATTATGAGTGATGTCCCGGCCGATACGAGCTAAACACAAAAAAATCACTGGTATGATATGGTATGTGTGGGGTGGGGGGGCGATATTTCAGGGTGATTTAAAAATGCAAAAACAACACTTTCACACAAGGAGAAGAGACAGCCTTATCGTCAGCTGATTTGGCGGAGGCAGAAATAACATCTCGCCCGTGCTCTCGCTGGTAATTGAACTCTGCTGTGAGCCTAAATGGGCGACGCTTGGCTAAGACAGAGAACATTTGCATCGCAGAAAGTAAACAGCCTGAAAGGCACGTCACATTTCTTTCTACAATCATTTGTAGCAGAGACTCTAAATTATACGGTACATGCATCCGTTGTTATTTGTATTATGTATTTTTCTTTTTAAATAAATACATCTTTTTAGGGATGAGAAAATGCCCAATTTCTTTAATTAAAAAGGGAGGATAGAAAGGAGATGACACCAGAAACAGGATTACAGATCATTTCTGAAGGATGGATTTCTGTGGATATATATAATTTCTCTTTTTTACTGACCAAAAATGACATAACTGTCTCCTTTTTATTCTGTAACATCATGTTTTGTTTGAGTGGATGCTGATTAAAATTACTTTTATGGAAGTTTCGCCCGTCGCTTTGACATCCAGCCAGTTTGGCTTCGTGCAAACTGTTGATGGACTTATCACAAGCAAAACTTTAACCGTTTTAAAAGCGACAAAGATCTTCCTGTCCGGGTTTCATGACTTGGCATTTAATTGCTGCGAGCAGACCACATTCGTCAGCTTCAGCCATTTCTCTCTGTCAGCATACAACGTTATTACTGCCGGAGCTAATTCATGCCCACTCTGAATGGATGGACCTGGTTTAACAAAGGTTAAGTGAATTAATAAATATTCCATCAGAGGTATAGGCACTGGCAACCACCTGCAAACACATCAACGAAAGGATTAGTGGCTGCACGGCTGCTGCCGGAATAATGTTTGTCATCTTTGATCAGTTGCTGCATTTAAAGTAATAATCTGACATTTGTGGAGATGCATTTTTTGAAGAAGATTGACATCTCATGTTGGTGTTTAATTTGATGTTAGAGCGAGGAGACAGTGAGACATAAAGAATGTGTAAAAATAAAAGGACAAGTTGTACTTTTTATGAAAATGTGCCAGACTATTTCCTGGCGAGGAGCAGCAACTCCCTGTTCACGACTCGACACACAACTTGTTAATTAGTGAGCATGTGTTCTATCGTTTCTGCTCCATATTTTATATTAGCATCATATAAAATCATATATATTAGCATCAATTTTATCACTTTAATTTGGCAAGAAGGCAGAAAGGGCATTTCTCAAAATATTTACTATTAGCAGATAAGACAGGAACTAACACACTTCAACTACGCTGTCCCTTTTTTGAAAGCTCCCTCAAATGCGTAATTTCATCCCCGACCAACAAAAGCTCCAATGGATGGATCCTTCTCAGGGCAACCTTACCCAAGATTCATTGCGCTTCAGTGTCGATCTGTTTTTCAAAGATATAATGATGCCGGCAGGTGCCGAAACCAAAACGTCCAATGCTTACACATTTAAATGAGGTATCAACTCAGCTGAACAGCTATACATGTTAACAAACCAAGGGACATTCAAACTTTCCCATCGTGTGCAACTGCAGCTCAGTTGCTAGGCGACAGCGATAAGGACGGGACAAGCTGTTGACTCAAATCACGCAAATCCTCCGCAGAACCAACCGTCTAATTTCGGCCTGGGCGACGAAGCACCTGAAGGGGGGGGGGGGGGGCCTCTGAATTGGGACACAGCTGGAGCCAGAATGTGCCTGTTTATGCACATGTGCATCCACGATTGTCTGTGTCCATATGTCTGTGTGGTTGCAGTAAATATCCGCTCTGCCGACAGACGCCACCGGGTGCTCGGTAGCTTAGTTGCCAAATATTCCTCTGAACACGAAGCCAAAATGAAAGGGTATGGAGGCACACAGCCCTCTCTGCTGTGACCGGCTTGAAAATGATGTGTGAAACACTGAAAAGAAGCTGAGCCGTGCTGAAACCGAGAGGCTCACCACCCCTTTGCACTGCTCCCCAATTTGTGGCGCATTCAAATAAACGGTGGAGCTGTTTGGCTCGTGAACAAGTAGTCAGATGTGAACGATTGAGGCAGAACTCTTGATCATTCTCTGGGGTCAAGTGGCTCAGTCCCAATGTACTTTTTCTTCGATACAGAGGATATGTTTCCATGGCTGCTTTGAGGAGCTGTTGCTTGTAAGTTGTGGGAGCAGAGGAGAGTATTACATCTATATGTCAAGTGAGCACAGATTTTTTTTTTTTATACCAACTTCAAGGTCTAAGTACGGATAAAAGAAGGAGCAAGATAGGGTTAGGGTTAGTGTTGATGGCAAAAAGCAATATCTGTCTTTGCTATAAAGTGCATGAGGATTAGGGAGCAGCACGGGGCGACACTCACGGGGCATTTGGTGATGCTCTGCTCCCATTGGCTCATCCGGACACTTTCCTCCAGGGTGGTGCATTTCTTCAGCAACAGATCCCAGCCACAGTACGGGTCCCTGGCCCCCACACATGCTCTGGGGAGAGAGAGAGAGAGAAAGAGAGTAATTTGCTTTTAATGGACTTAAGGGAATATTAACCTGTCATGCATGAATAGAGACGGGGGGGGGGGAAGACATGAAATCTGCCATCAGACTGACGAAGGAGATGTGAAAGGTAAAAAGACAAAGTGGGACGAGTGGGACAAAGGGAGAGATAAGACGGGAGAGGAGAAAAGACGTCAGGGCAGAAAGAAGAGAAGCAACTCAAGTGAGAGGGAAGAAAAGAGAAAAAACCCCAGAAAGGCATGAGAAGAGAAATGTTAATTTTGTTTACTTTTGAATGTGGAGCACTGGGATGTTCTACAATGCCTGCATCGCATCAGCATTGTAAAATTATGTCTAAACACAATGTGCCGACTGATTTTTCAGGTAATCTTCTGCCGACGACCAGGATTACAGTTGTTCATTTGCATACACACACACACACGTTCATTTCTGACTCAAACACCCTATCAGTCCTACAAATAGCGGCGATAGCAATATCTGTCTTTGTCGTATCGGCTTCAGGTGCTTTATTGAGTGCAATAAAAAGCCTGATGTAACTTGTTTTTTTTTCATGCAAATGTGAATCTGCAGCGACAGCCCACTGACATATCCCTGAGCCACAGGCGTCAATGCAGCCTGACATGCCCCCTGTGAAATGTAACCAAAGTTGTCTGCGGGTTTCATCTGCAGACACAGACACATTCATCCGTGCATTCATCCGTACGTAAACGTAGAAAAGGCGAACCCTCGTGCACGTCTGCACACAGAGGGTGGCTGACGTAGCGTCTGGTTGGCGGGCAGAAAGCGGAGACTTATGGTGTGCATCTGCACGGGAAAGGATATCAGGGGTGACGACGGTGGTGTTAAATGACAGGGAGAAGAAACAAGCTATTACCTGTCTTTCAGAGGGCCTAAAGGGCCTTGCAGATTGAACACCAGCCATCAGTGAGCTGCACAGACAGCCTTCTAATATTTCAAACAAGTACACCTCAAAGAAATGTCAGTGATGAACCCAGTAACTCTCTTTGTAGCTGCCGGTCCCTTCGCGTGGTTTCATATCTTTTTATCTCTTGTTGCTGTTTTTTTGCTCTCTCTCAAAAAGAAGAAGAAGAAGAAGAGAATGTCACAGAGGTGATGAAGTGCCGAAATGGCTGCAGTGAATAACATAGAGTCACGGCAGTAATATGAAGCCTTAACTCTTCTGTGCATTCCAATAACAGCTCAATGTGTGCGGAATAAGGAATGCAAGGTGTGAGCCCGTCCCTGCGTGTGATGATGGATGGGATCCCAATTTTGTGGTGAGACTTCACACCTCGGCCTGTGTCTCGGGTTTTCTTTGCCAATATTTATGCCTTGACGGAGCGTCTTCCACACAGACGGAAACTCAATATATCTGATAAAAACACGCAGGGCTGCAGCAGAACTGTGCGCGAGACGGAAAAATGCACATTTGTTGAGACAACTAGGGGAAGACAGTGAGACGGACGGACAGAGGGCAGCTGTGGGCACCTCCAGTGGCTCAGACAAAAGCTGATTTACAGGGTTTTAAATCTCAGCAAAGGCCCCTGACCAACAACACAGGCCTGGCCCTCCCAGATAAAGAGCATCTTATGAGAGAGGGAGCTTTAAAACTTGGTTGTGTGCACATTTGCTTTTGGCAATTTCCATTGAGATTAATGGTGTCTGCGTGTGAATGCACTCACTCCCTGCTCTTGTGGTAGCTGCATCTCTTCAGCGGGATCTTGATGACCTGGTCCCTCACACCCACGTAAAGCTCGCTGCGGCTGTGGAGGATCAGCAGGCTTCGGATCGGCTGCCTCTTCCTGGGCGGGAACAGCTCGATCTCCTCCAGCAAGCAGCTCCCCGTGGACTGATTGAGAGGGGACAGCACTTTCCTGATAGTACCATAATCTGGAAGAAAAGAAAGGATTTGGTCACAAAGAAGAAGGAGGGTGTTTATCTGCACGAGTGATGCAGCGAAGGAGAGGGAGGGTTAGAATCGTTGGGTTTTAAGAGGAGAAAAACAACAAAAACATTTTGGATAAGCAAAAGTGAACAAAAGCTGGTGCGCCATGATTTTTGGCCCACTTTTCATTCAGGGGATATTCCAAAGAAAGAAACCATTTAGTATTTCTGAAAGAGAAGAGTGTGTAAATCAACGTCATGGTGAATATGTCCCGACCTTTATTTTATGTAAGGTTGGCCCCCTGTGAGATAAAGTTAGTGGCAGATGTTCTTTTGGGAGAGCTAAAACAAACATCATCTATTATACATGAAATCCCCTGCGTGCAGAGACAAGTAATTAGGTGCACGGCGATGCCAAAGGAAGAAGGGTGAATTTGCTAATAGGTGCGAGGATGTAAAAGTTAAGCATCGCCCCAAGCGGTGCTGGGCAGTAACATATGACTCACATGTTGTGTGTTCGTTTGCGGTTTGCAAATGTTATTCACTGCAAAGAAACATTAAGGTAGCTGCCTGCAGCTTCACTGTGAGGACAGCACATCTGGAGAGCTGTGTGCTAACTGTGGCTAATATTGAGCTAACTGTTTATGTGCAGTAAACACAGCCAATTCATCTGATGCTTGTTAAACCATATAGTGAGTTATTTCTTTTACGATGACACATTAATACAATATTACGTTACGCAGACAAAATGAGGAATCATAAATGTAATGTAATCTCTGATCCTTTTTCATACCTACATGGAGCCATGGGGCCCACATTCTCAATGATGTATGATATGGACTGAAATACAATGTGATGTAAAACCAATAATAACAAACTGGTTTATTTACATTGCTCTTAGAAATGAATACCAATACTTTCTGCTGACTTCCTGCCGCTAATCCCACCACACTATTCCACTTGGGTCAAGATGGCACTGCAGTACCTTTATTATTGTTATTCTTATTGCACCACTGATTTTAGGTACTATGTATTTATATTGCATTGTAATAAGGACTTGAATAAGTACTATTCTTTTGATTCACTATTTTTATATCTTACTTTTACTTGTCAGTAAAGCACCCACTATTCTAATCATTCTTTTTTATATACGTGTTAAAATAAAATGTGACATGTAAATGTGGGAACTTCCGTTAATTCAAGGCACTTTTGTATTAATTGTTCTGTGAAGTAATTACTAAAGTAACAACCTTTTTCAGTGAAGATATTAAATAGTGTTAAAATTATATTTTTAGCAGATGAAAATCTACCTGATGTAACTCAGGTGCAATTCTTGCTCACGGTTGAGGAAATGTAATAAAGTTTTATTCATGTTCCACAGCGAAACAGCAATAAATAACCGTGATACATTACGAGTGACCAATACAAACAGTGGAAGACAAAAACAGCTAACTCTCCAACAGTGTGTTTCTCCTTTGTCAGACATGACTTGACGAGCAAAACCACAGGCAAAGGGGATATGACGCAACTAAAAGGCAACCAAAAGGAAACGTCTCATTACTTTGAATCAAATTGGGGATTTCTCTGCGTTTGTTGTGTAGGCACACAACAAAAAATATATGACAAAGGTTACATATTATATCTTGAACTGAATTCTTTCCCTGCTGACTGAAGGAGTAAAAAGTTGCGGCAGGGTTGAATTGACTAACGAGTGCCGAATAACAACTGAGATGAAATCCTGACTTCTTTGGCCCCTAACTTAGATCTATCGGGTTCTCTGCAGTGGCCCCAATCAGCAGAGTGCGTTTGAGCATCAATAATGGCATATGATTAGGTACAGTGGGTACGCTACCCAATGGCCTTGGCAGCGTTTCAGATGTTTTCATTAGTGTCTGGTTTGTGTCTGGGGAACTTGCAGTGTGGGCAGCTCCGGTCTGACGCTACATTGATCACGGCACCATGCAAACAATGAGAGGGGAGTTTTTGAGGGAGATGCCAAGCACAGAGGCAGTGAACTGGAACAGGTTGTGTGTCTGTGTGTGTGTGTGAGTGTGGGTGTCTGTACAGCGATATATATCCTAAAATAACACTACTACAGGAAGCTCATGTTGACATTTCCCACCGGGCCATGGTACATTATCACAGCGAAATGGGTCACTGTGTTCAAATTCTGTTCTGTACATCCGTCTGTAATCCATACACTGTGTTATATCATAATACAGAACAGACACTGGAGTGAATCTGCCATTGTGTTGATACAGTTTTCAGCTCTTTGCCAAGTCTAACATCACACACTGTCTCACCAGGATGATTAAACAGTGTTCTGATAAGCAGGCTGTCTCATGCAGTTCATACAGTGTGAGGGTTAAAATGGAGCCGTGTGTGTTTGTATTATTAATTACCCGCCTGTTTTCTTTTTACACGTCTCATGCTCACTTTGCTCTCTTTGTGCAGGAGTGCAAAGGAGCTACAAGGTTTATATGTGTGTGTGTTCTGTCAGTGCATATGGAAAACACATGGAGGTAAAAAGTGATTAAACTTGTGTCAGCAGACCGAGCTTTGATGTCTCCTCAGAACTGAAGATCTATTGGCTCCTTTATTCTTGTTGCAGGCCTGTTTTTTTCCTGCAAAAATTAACTTCAAGGGCCTAAAGCAACTGACATTTTAAGTATTTATCTTAAAAGATCAATGTTCATAAATGTAGAAGCAACAATAATTGCATATATTATCTGAATCTTGGTAATAATTCCAGAAATCTCTGTCTGCCTGTGTGTGAAACACATGCTCCGAGAACCATTATCAGCTCCACACTTGGAATGTGTATTATTAAGGTCACAGGAGAGTGCCGTGTCAAATTTGGTGCGATCTGAAGATGTGATACGCACTATTAATAAACTTTGAAGGGAAAAGGTGATAAGTCGTCTGTAGCTCTGGGAACAAATAGATGTGACACTGTCGATCATGACAACAACTGATTCTCCAGTTCGGGCTTCTGCTTCACCGAACTCTGAATAAACAGGGGAACAGCTCTTAGGGCAGCAGCGGCGGTGCAGCTTTGGGGTTCTGTGGACTGAGAGCAGCAGTCGGTCTTTACTTGCTGTGGGTCATTTTTTCAAAAACGAAATCTGCAACCAGTTTTACCACAGGCCAAACAGGAAGGTTTAGAACGGGCACTAGAAAGCAGCCTTATGTTTCAAACCACTAAACTGATTGGTGCACATGCATGCATGCAACCCCTATCTAAATCTGAGTACAGACAAACATAAAAGACAAAACAAAACCACATGTGAAATAACCAAAACTCCTAAATTTGATAGTAAAGTGTATGTTTATGTAGAAACCTACTGCTCATATGAACAAGCCCATTGAGAACATGTGCTTTCAGGGACTTTAAGAAACCATAAAAATCCTCGGAGAATGTAATAAATGAAGCATGTAAAAACAAAGACACTACACATGGATGAAAACAAACCAATTTTGCAAAACATTTCGCCAGGCAAGGGATACAAATCTAGTAGCAAACACACACATGCAGGACACATGTGGAGACACACACACACAATGCTACCTACCAGTCGCCAGGTATATGATGTGAAACAGCATGTCTTTCCCCTGCACCACATCCACTGCCACATGAGAGAAGCGCACATTATCCTCCATGAAATAGGGCACGGGAACCACGGGTTGGACCACCTCGTGCATCAGCAAGAACTTCTGGGCGTCCTGCAGGTTTCTTTCGGTCAGGTTCACGTAGGTGCCCGAGTCGATGGTGCCGCACTGTGTGTGGGGGGGGGGGGACAGGACAGGAAAAGCTTTGAGTGAGGACATTGCTGAAAGCTGATGATGATGCAAGCTACGTTAATAAGCCTGTGAAGCCAGAAATCCAGATATTCGACAGGAAACGTGAGGGATTGAATGATTAAATGAACGAGGCTTTAAAGCCAATTGCTTCCTCATTGCAGTGGTTTGCTGTCCTCACAACCTTAAGGCCTTGTAGTCAATACACTGAGGCAGAGTAAATTAATGTTTAACTGAGCAAGGAGTTATCTCTTTTATTAGATTCCTCCTCATATGCATATATATTGCTGGTGAGGTTTATTGGTATCCCAATAATAATGTGTTTTTCAGAAATATGCGTTTTAAGAATGGTGTCCTCTTTACAGCTTCATAACTGACACTCATTTTGATAGTCAAGTATCAAAATGACTCACACCTGAGATTTCAAGAGCCTGGAAAACATTGCAGTTCCTCACACAGTGGTATCTCGCATTAATAAGCACAAGTAGATTTGATTCTCACGCTTTTGGTTTGGTTATTGTTGACTCCACATTCACTCTCTATGCCCCAGTGGAGTTATGCTGCAGCAGCAGCGTCAGTATCACGGCAATCGGGTATAATGTGAAATATCTGGGATGTAAGATATTTCCCACGGTTCATTTCTGAACCGCTTGTATTGGATAGGAAATAGTATATAACACACGAGGCACTTCTACATGTCACTGTCCAATGATAATATCCAAAGTTTTCATGTTGATAGGTTATTTTCACAGGGTGTGACGGGGACAATATTCTTCTTTGGGGTGTAAATGAAGTGTTTTCTCCAGCAAACGGAGCAGGACAAGGTGACGCTCACAGCCGAGCTGAGGCGGAGCTGGAGCAGTAAAGCTAACCATGCATGTCCTCTTCAGTAAAAGAGGTCCCAGGATGGGGTCAGGATTGTGGATTTAGATCCCATCCACAAAGAATAGGCCCTCTCCTCGAAAACAAATTCAAGCTGCGCTCCACCATCACACAAACCCAAATGACTATACTGTTCTTTTGAACACAGAAACTCAGATGGGCTGCGGGAAGTTGCTCCAGGCTAATCATACACAGCCTCGTCGAACAAGGATGAAAACGGGGCCTTGGGTGGCGATTAGTTCCCGCTGACCAGCTACAGTAGCGGCAGCACTGAGACTTCACACAGATCAATCCTTGGCCTTCTCCTGGAATGACAGATGAGAAACGCGGAGGGCTTCCCCCTGAATGGGAAACGGATCAGTGACCTCGCTACATCAGAAGATGGGAAATTAAAGCCCTGAAGGACGAGGGGAATGCGACACTGGTGTGTGTATGTGTTTGTATGCTGCGAATTTGCCTCCTGCTTATGGCGAAAATGTATTCCACGCGTCTGTCGTCGGCCACATAATGACATATGTCTCAGGTTTCCTTTTGTGGTTTGTCCTTGCATTGCATGTGTGTGTGTGTGTGTGTGTGTATTAAATCCTAACGTGTCCGCGTGATCGTATTCCTGCCACAGTGAGACAAAGCATAGGCGCTGACCATTGAGGGTCTGCGACACCTGTGAATGCACAGGGAGATGGATGCTGATGGTTTCCGCGGTGGAGTCAAGGTGAGGGACATCATTTGGCTGGCGGCCCGTACAACACCCAGCTGTCCCGCTCATCATCAGTGCCGCGGTGCTCCGCCAGAATGATGAGGGCCAAGGAGATGTATGGCGGTTGTACGACATGTATTTGCAGAATGGGCTTTTGTTTAAAATGCATCCTGAGATATTTAAAACTCCCTCATCCCGAACATGATTCCAATATTTTGTTGGCTCTCAATCTAAACAAATCATTCATCTCATTGGAAAGCAAAGGAAACTGACGTCTCACACAACTTTCTATCAGCATTTGGCTCAGAGTTTAACTTTACATATTTTCCGATATATGGAGCTTAGTAATGAAGGCATTTTTTATTTTTTTTTTACAGTAAATAATTACAGATGGACAGAAAACCTATACAACCCAGAGACGTTATTAGCTCCTAATGCACAACGAACATGACTCATTGCCCGAATAAACCAAGCGGGATCAATGTGTGAGGTTCAAATAAATAAGGGGATTTTCTCTGCGGACAGACGGGGAATTAAGCTCTCAATCAATGACCTGTGCGTGTTGTGATGAGTTCACAGTCATAATTATCCCTATTTGGCAGCAGTCTATAACCCTGTATTTGTGTGTGTGTGTGTGTGTGTGTGTATTTGTCTATAAGATGTGTAAGTGGTCAGTGGCTTTCTCCAGGTATATATCCGTGCAGGTGAGTGTGTGGAGGTGTGTGCGCACGGACGGATGAAAACAGACAGGCCATAAATCCTGAGCTCGTAAATCTAATCCCCCAACATTGACAAATGCTTGATTAAGATGTCACTGAAACCTAGATAAAGTGCGCATCAGTCTAGCGCTGAGGAGAAGCTATTGTACCGGGGCTTAAATGGAGAGATGGGGATAGAGAGGAAGAACTGATCCTTGTTTATCCTTGAGGAACACAGCCTTATGAAAGCCTGTGGTACATGGAAACCCCTCTATTATGTACCTGAAGTGTGCTGAAGTGGATAAATCTGTGGTCAGCGTTGACCAGATAGTGAAAATTGGTTTTCTTGAAGCCAAGCAAATTTTTATTGCTAGCGGCTGACATGCAGAGATATGTGCATGCATGAAGGCAGTGAGACACTTCATATGTCACAGATTTGTGGGTGTGTGCATGTGCATTTACATTTTTTTTTTGTAAACTGGCACAGCTAGCACTTTTCCTGCATGAGCATGTCATTATAGATAAGTGTGTGTGTGTGTGTGTGTAACTTCTCGATAGCAGGCGTTACGAGGCGCCTTGCCTCTGCCCGGTTTGACGGAAACATGATGGAAGGGCCGTGATGGGAAACACGTGTGGAAGTGAGACGTGTGTCATCCGCTGGCAGCCGGGCGTCAGAGGGAATTCAATCCTTCATGGAGAGCCGCGTGGATTAGCTCCCTCAATATCTGCTAAGCCTGTTACAACTGAGAGCCACTTCTGCCACTAATAAAACATTCCCTCCGTGTCATCGGGATCGAACGCGCGCCTCATATCGGGATGAAGTGCCCCGGCGTTGCTTGGGGATTGCCCCCCCTCCCTTTGTTTCAGCACAGAGTATAAACATTAAGTGGCATTTGTGCAAAACAACAACAGTTTATTAGGAAGGACTACAGTGAAAAAGAAGAAGGCGTCTTAAAGGAGCGACTGCGCGATTGTTAAAGTCACTGAATTTAATAACGAGCGGTCGTGATGTGTGTTCATGAGCAGGGAGAGGGCTGATTCAGAGAGAGAGAGGGAATTAGTGAGAGTGACGCCCTCATTGGGACTCAGAGGCAGAGGCATCAGGATGAACACATACATTCCATCCGCATACATTTCCTGAGGCGTGCACCCAGCTGTGCATATTGTTTGGCTGATCGGACAGCGTGTTGGGTATAAATTACCTCACCATTAACTGTGGATTTAAATTCACACAGGGAGTTTACAAACCATCTCAATAAACATGGTCTTGGCTGTTCAAGCAACATGGCTTTAGAGATGGAAATGTCCTGTTGTTTTATTGGCTGTTATCTGCACCAAATTGCACACATGCCTGATTGTTTTCATCAAGATCCATAAATTAATTTCTGGGAAACAGGCTACAATGTTAAAAGACATCCAATCTCTCCATGTAAACGAAGTGAAAGAACATAAATGGATCTGCACCAAAATGTAATGGACTCTGCATCGTTCCACCAAGTGTCATGGTAATCGGTAAGTTGTTTTTTTTTGCGTAATCTTTCTCAAAAACAAACAAACCAAGAAACCAAAGGACAGTGGTGAAAACAAAACCTCATTTCCTATGATTCCAAAAGAATCATAGGACCTGGCACTTATCATCTAGTGCCACACATTAAAAGTGTTTTATCCTATTAAATATCCTAATATTGATTATTGATTGATCACATTAGGTTCAGAAAATCAAGTCATCACTTTGTGGATGGAGACTCTTTGTCTTCTCCCACAAACACAAACACACCCGTACTGTTCTGTTACCTGAAAGTCCGGGTTGGGGTTGGGGTACGGCAGCCAGGCCGACCGCGAGTTCTCCTGGTACTTGAAGGGCCCGTTGAAAACCTGTGTGATGGCACTGAGGTTGAAGGCACACACCGCAGATGCAGCAATGCTGTTTCTGAATGTCCGGAAAAAAAGGGAAGAGGAATTCCAAAGGATGAGAAGATGGAGGGGGGGGGGGGGGTGGTGGGTGAGAGAGGGAGACGCAGAGGGAGCTTTGTGAGTAAAGACGTTTTGAAAAGGACACCACAGCAGCAGCAGCAGGAAACTGTAGAGATTGTGTTGCTATTTGTAAAGCTGACCTCACTATGTTTACTACGTTCACCCAAAAATACAAATCAAACCCACGAAGAGACGGATGCAGACGTTAGTGTAAGTGATTGTCATTATTGGACTGTAAATCAGGCAAGAGGACACAATTAAACTGTGCGGCTTGTCTGATTAACTGTTCAGATCTCAGGCCTGAAATACAGCTTTGACTTTTTAAGCTGTCAGTTTCAACAAGTACCATCTCTCCCCGCTGAAGAGAAAGTAAAGAATGAGAGCATTAACTCTCAACTCATACTGTGAGACTTGGGCGATGTGAATTATAATCCATTGCGGCTGTTCATTAAACTCTGTGCCTGCAGGGGGAAATGTTTCCAATACCCTTCAAAAGACTCCTTTTTCAGCATTGCGAAGGCATTGACCATAAAGAATAGATTACTCAGCTTTTAGTAAATGTGTGTGCGTGTGTGTGCGTGAGCGTGAGAGTGTGTTTGTGAGTATGAGAAAGCAAAAACAGAAAAAAACATGGCGAGACAAAAAGAGGAAAAGGTTGATCTGTTAGAAAACAATAGTTTACATCCCTTCTCTCCCAGGCTCTGTTTGCATGATACAGTGTAATAATAACCTTCTTTTATTAGATTTAAATGTCAGATGGCTGCTACATTATGCAACCATGTTTGTAGATGGTTTGGGAGTTTGGGAGAGGATTTCTGTTTGAAAATAAACTTATTATTCACTTGGCCTTGAAAAGTATTTTCACTATGTGTTTCAGTCATGTTCAGTATGTCTGGTACAATGAGGTCACGTATACCACTCAGACTTACTTGAATTACATGTCAATGTTATTTCTTTATTTCCTGTCTCCTATCAGCTGGTAACTTTTGCCTGATACGCTGCTTGAGCCTCATAATTCTATCATGATTAATCTGCCATGTGGAGCCATCATGTACATATTTCGTCAGCTTGAAAGAGTCGGACACGTTCTGTTTTATTTACGATCAACTCGTGTCGCTATTGCTAGCTTAATTTAGCTTTATTCTTCTCGTAACAGTTGACATTTCGCTGACTAAACCTAAGGTTGCCAGGTTGAAACAAGACGAAATTAGATTTCATCTTTTCCTCTGGAATGTATGACAGATTGTTTGGAAAACTATTACGAACTTTGTAAACTTCTTATGTTAAACCAGAGACGGGGGTCTCGACTCAGCTAACGATACACTGAGGATTTCAAATTTGATGGAACAAAGTCCCATTTTTTAGTATGAACAAAGTAAATTATTTATTATTGTATTTTAAAACATCTCATGCTACTCACACGTTGGTGGTAAAAATGCCGTAGAGCAGCTCCAGCTCTGGCAGGTAAAAGGTTCCCTGCAGCTCGTTGTAGTTGAAGGGGATCTCTCCGGGTCGGGAGCAGTTCAGCCTCGCTTTCATGAAGGTCGTCCACGTGTCCTCCAGGAGGAAGCGCCCGCCGATGTCATTCTTACAGACTCGCCCAGCGCGGGAAAACACCGTGCGGCCGCAGTCGTGCTCCACGGCGTTTTCCCGGAAGAAGAAGTAGGTGAAGTTGCTGATGTCGTAGGAGGAGACGAAGTTGGGTTCTGTCGAAGTAGCAGAAATAAGATGAGTGGGAGAATGACGGAGAAAAAACTGAAATAAAAACTGAAGACAGCCAAGAGAAAGATGGAGTATATGGAGAGAGAAGGAGGAAATACCACAAGAAAAATATTTAAGGTTGCGGCAGGTGAGAGGGAAGGGGAGAGTCAGCGGGTATATGCTATGACTGATTGACTCAGTGTGTGTGAGCGTGCGGCCCCCGCACAACAGCAGGTGAAGAGGATGAATAACTACAGACCTTGTTATTAATGGCGTTGTGTTGTAATAAGAAAACTAATTTTTCACTCACCCCCCCCACACCTAAAGGTTAGAATGAGAAATGGCCAAAACAGGTGTAGCATAATAACTCTCGCCGTACCTGAAACACGCGACCTGCACAACACTGTCACCACGAGGCGTTCATCTTTATGTATGACACTATTGGATCTAAACTGCACACTTTATTCTCACTGACAGTGATTTAATCCACCTTTAAATGAAAGCGTGTTCCCCCCCCACCCCACATTTCAATCCTGTTCTCCTCGGCCCCCCTCGGAGGGCAGGGGGGTGGGGGGGACGGAGGAAAAAAAATCAATTTGCCATAAAATTAGTGATTAAACCTTTTCTCAGAAGGTTGAATTCTTTTTTTTTTTTCAATTTATCTTAAATGTGAATCAGATAAAAGTCACTCGCTGACAAGATACTGATTCACCTGCGCCGCTGCGGGCTTGGCACCTAAGACGGCTGAAGTTCCCCCGACCTGCACTGGGGAGGTCAGTGTTTGAGCTCTCAGGGAAGAGGACATTGATTTGGGATAAATATTATATCTGTCACAGAAAAGCTGAGATGAATATAGAGATTTCTTTTAGTTGCTTAGTAACTTTAGAGATAATTGCTTTTTGCAGACAAAAGGCAACAGAACAGTTATGGAGACAGAATCTTGTTCTCCTGCCACACCACTCAGCACAGCCTGGTTGTGAATGGAGAAGCAGTACAATCCTTTAACCAAGAGGGCGGCCGATTCAAACTCCCATGTTGGATAACCATCTGCTATGCTTAACTATGCTTGTGCAACACACTGAATCCCCACCAGCTGGAGCGTTGATGTAATTTTTGTCCATTATTGTGTTTCTTTATGTTATATATCCATCTTTTTTTAATGTAGCATGTTTTACACCATAGTGCCAACTCTAAATCGACCAGATTCTGTTGTTTTGCATCGATTTTAATGTATATATTTTACATAGACTGAAACTAAATTTGCCTTGTTACTGTTCATATGTGTGGGTTATATATAAGTTTGACTGATTTACTTTATGTGTTATTTTTTCATATATTACATCTCGGCCATCGTAGAGGTCTGTCAAACAATCGACGAATCTTGCTTTTCAAAATAAAAGCTCTGTAATTCAGCTAAATATTAAGCATTGCAGCAACAAAATATATGCAGTGCTTTTATATTGTAGACCAATTGCTAAAGAGGAATAAGAGTTTATACTGATGTTGCTGCCATGATTTTGCTGAAGTTTTAACTCGCGGGCCGCAGGATTCCGACTGCCGCTGTCGTATAAACTATAACATTTACCATTGAGCCACTTGGAGTTGTACTGGGCTGTGCGCAGCGGAGGAAGGCCGCCCAGGCTGCGGTAGATGGCGGGATCTCGCCCGGAGAAGTCCATGGCAGTGGCGGCATAAAGCTCCCCGCTGGAGGTGATGAGGGCGGTGGAGTTGTGCAGCGGGTTGTAGGGACACCGAGCCATCCCACTGATCTGATCGTGGATCTCTGTCAGATTTGTCAACTGAAACACAGAGAGGGAAGCGGTAGGGAGAAAAGTTTAAAATGGAAAAACAAATTGTTTACAGGACACAGACATCAGCCCTAAAAGAATAGCAGTATACCTTAAGTAAAGACCGTAAAATACTAAGATACAATATCTGTGGGAGCAAGGTGCATTTTTGTGTTATTTCTAAATAATGGATGATTGTAGAAAACCTGCATGAAAATATAGGGGAGAGTAGGAAAGGGCGGCAATAAAATCCAAATAGGAGACGTCTGGTAATATTTAGTTTGTTCCTGCCAAACACACACTGAAATATATAAGAGAAAAACCTCCAGGAGTAGGAAACATATTCAGCAAACACATTAAGAATCATTAGTGGTGTAAAATACACAATCAGAGCAGCTGCCTCTAGTCTAATGTTAAGAAACCACCTGTTAAGAAAGCAATAAAACTCCTACAACAGGCGTCTTAAATCAAGTTAACTCTTGAATGTAGCGTTTCCCTGGTTTGGCTTCTGATGTCTGCACCACACAGCCAGCTGTTAGCCTGGTTATAACATTATTATACCATAGCCCATCTTAAAAAAAGGCCGTGTGAATTCAAAAGAGCCTTGATGTAGGATACAGTCTTCTCTTTGCATTCTGCCTTTGAATATGAAGCCAAATCCGACTCCCCGCTTTTTAAAACATACTTTACAGCATGACGCTGGCTTAGTCCTGACACACTGCACTGGTTCCTACTTAAAAGAAAATACAGGCCATAGCTCAGTGACTCAGCCTTGAATACCAAAAAAGGACTCAAGTATTTTTTTTTTAATCCAAGATGTAATTACAGTTTGTGGTGCACAAGTAAACACGGTATATGAGGATTAGCTCATGGTTTGTACTTCCATCCAAGGCCATCTAAGTGTGGGCTGAAAGTAAAAAAAAAAAGATTGCACTCTCTCTTATCTCCTGTTTTGAAATGTGCAAAAGGCAATTAAAATTGTTCTACTCGCAATTTTTTGTCAATCAGTCAGGTTCCACTTATTTGACTCGGGCGGCGGGAAGACCTCGGGGGAACGGTGAAAGCTGTCGCCTCGAGTTCAATCTCACCTCGCTCCTCGCACTTTTAGATTTTCGCCGACTGAATAATCTGTGGGCAGCTCTTCCACATGGGAGGTCACACTCCATTCAGGGCAAGTGTTTGGGGGGGGGGGGGGGGGCCAAGAAGTCGAAGCGACTTCTTTAGCCAATTTCCTGGAGCCGGTCAATTTAGATGAAGGGGTTTCTGTTAACTCCCGCCACCTCTGCTCCATCCCGAACCACAACAACAACAGAGCAGCCCTGTCTGAGTGCCGACCTCGGATGAAAGCCCGGCATTGACCGGGCTTGTTCCGTGGGCTGGAATAGCCACACTGAGGTCAATTGGGTCATTTTAAAACTAAAACCAAGAGGCTGGGAGATAAATAGATGGACTGAATGTGCATCCGTTGCATTTTGAGGAAGCGGAGTGAAAGTGGTCTCTATAGTGGAGCCAGCAGCTGGAGGATTCTGCTCTTTGAAAGCCTCTGATAGAGACTTTTTTTTTGGAGAGGGACAGCTCAGACTGCTGTGAGAGCCGGTCGGGGGCCACGTCTCGTGCTGCTGACACATTCCTATGGCTATGGGGAGGATTTTCAGTTACTCTCAATGACAGGGAGCATCGCCACAAGCATTACGTGTGATCTGAGATCTATTAGTGGATAGGATTTTCACTGATACTCCACTGCAGATGACTGGTTGTGAACATAGTGTCAGATACAACTTCTTTATCCGCTCATTCTGAACCTGGACCTAAAGTTACAACTTTAACATGTGTTTTAAAAAAGCCAAAATATCTAATCTAAATCTAAACAGGGGATAAGGGGAATAGTCAGGGTTGCATCCAAATGCAATTCTTAAACTCAATTTCCAGATAAATGGCAAAAAGAAATGCAAATGAATATGTGTGTGTGTATCCCCTACCGCTGTGCAAATATAAGGAGTTTGTTCAGCGAGTTTAACAGTTGCTTCATAACAATTCTTCAGTCGGCTTTAATTATGGCACCGCAGACACAACAAAATGAAGTTATTGAAAGAGCGGCAGTCAAACTTCAAATGATGGAAAAACAATGTCGAGAAAACAAAGATGAGATACGGAATTAGTTTGTTTCATGTGCTAATTGGACGAGCCCCTCATCACCTGTCAGTTTCCACGGCACTTTGCTGCATAACGGATTCATCAAGACGCAAAACTTTCCCACCTCGGCTGAGTGTAAAAAGTGTATTAATGATATGTCTGAAAATGCAAATGGTTGATAGAAACAAGTTTGACAGATGGGGACGCTTTCCCAAAAGTCTGACTTAAACAAAACTGTTATACACCCTCTATAGGAGGTTATTTACTAATGAGAGTTACAGATATCGACCTTATGACTGGAACAGTGTCACTGTATTAGAGCCAACATGAGCATATTGTATATGCAATGTTGTTTTTTTAATGGTGTTTGATTTATATAAGTACATTTAATTGCTGTAGGATTTTTTAATGAACAATAATAAACATTGTTATCAGCTCTATCGTCACAAGGTGCAAAATCACTGTCTCCATCAGTGTAACACCTGCCATTATTATGGAATAATCTGCAATCTGTGTTATTGGCAGATTATCTTGATTGTTTACCAATAAAATTTATGTTAAAACTACAAGATGATAAGGAAAATAATTAGTATTTTGTAGCTTATTCTGAATTATAATGTAAAAAACATGACAGTAACTGCCAACATATATTCTTCGTTTAAATTACCTTTCACAAAATATACTTCCGACCTCCCGGAATGACTTGTCATCCAAAGAAACTTTTTTCATCACTCTTTCATCATTCTTATGCTTGTACACAACAAATGGCTAAAAGTCAGAGGAAGCAGTTTAATCTATAACCAGAGCTCTGATTAAACTAATAGAATTTTCTGCGCCCCCTGTTCATCCATCACAGTTGATAGTAAATCTTCCTGAGCGTGATTCCCTGGCTGTTCCTGTGGCCGTCCAGTGTTTCACATTAGCGGACGTTCAGTGGATAAATATGACAGTGCCTGATGAAATACTGCTATAATAATGTCATGACATTTCTACTATATGTATTTCCACAGTGGTAAACAGCCATTATGAGTCAGTGACCTTTGTATGCAGTGCTTTTGGACAAAAACAAATGTCATCATAATGGTAAACCCCATGCTTCCTCCTCATCTGTAATCCCACTGCACATGACGCAGGTATTTGATTCGGCCCTGAATTTTTTGAATGTTGTTCTCAACTTAACTTCAGTCGGCCTTTGTCACCAATAGGTCTCTTAGCTGATACTTATGCAGAGAAACATGGTTTTTAGCACAGACCAGTGGTTAATTATATAAAAAAGTAATGTTCTTACTGTGTCAAGACCCTGCTGTGTCAGCATGGGATTTAAGAAAGAGAAGTAAAATACACCACACAGAACTACAATTAAATATAGAGGAAAAGACAACATGATTATATAGAGAATATAGAAGTAAGTAATTGCAATGAGTCATGAAGAAGGGCAAAGCAGCACAATGAGACAAGGACTGTGTTTACTCATAAACATGATTATTGGCATCAATGAGCCTCAGACAATGTTTTGATTGCTGTGTTCAACAAGTTTGAGGTAACGCGACTTCTGAAATAATCACGCTTGATAACACTGATCAAATAATTAGGCTACGTCACTGGCTGCATCGCAGGAGCAGCTATGAGAGCCGATAGAGTAAAGCCTGCGATATGAAGAGCACGACTCAATCGCTACCTCGATTAAACGCGTTGATCATCTTTGACCTTCCTTTCTGACATCGTCGGTTCAATCAATAGCACTTCAGTCTTATTTGCGGTGTTATCAGACTTATCCTGTATGAAATATCACTGTTATTCAAGGATAATGGCTTATGAACATCTGTTTCTCAGGCGTTCACTTATGGATTTTCAGTGCACGTTGACTAATAAATGTGACACATGCAGTATTACAGAAATATAAAAAAACACTGGAGCCACTGCAGCTGCTGTCCACATCCATATGCTGCACTGCAGAGCGTCAAAAGGCTTTTAGGAGCTTCTCTCACTTGTCTAAAACACCATTAATAAATGAAAGTGACATTTTTTGTTTGGTCCCATCTATCCCATCTATACTATCATGGAGGAGGCACAATCTATAGCCTATAAGTTAAGACACTTTGGCTTCACTTTAGGGGAACAGTCATGTCGTCCATCTTTACATATCTACGTCTATTGTATGAACCAACAATAAGAATCATGGATGGAGGAGAGGATGCTCTTGTTCATACCGTTCGGTTGGTGCAGATGGGGGTGAAAGCGTTGGTTCCACAGGTAAACAGCCTGTTCCCGTTCACCAGCAGCACCCTGATGTAGTTCTGGCATTCCTCCTGTGGAAACACACCGGGAAACACACACATCACAGGAAGCAGTTAGCAGCAGCACCATTATCCGTCTATTGACAGGCAGCAGCGTTAGGCAGAGGGGCGAAATTACACTTTATGCCAATAAATGAGACAAAAACCTACAACCGTGGGAAGGCTACTCTCAAACTGTGGCCAAGCTTGACAGAGTCAAATCAAGGCTAATGCCTGCAACGCTTAGCTGTGTCACATCTTAATTCAACAGGCACCAGATGTGGAGAGGGATCTGAACAAGGTGGAGGACAGATGAATGCAGCAGGCGTGGGAGAGGACCACTCAGGATTGGTTTAGAAAAATCCCCGCGGCTGTTGTTGACCAGTCAAAAAGTGAATTGGAAGTGTAGCCTCTAATATTCATCATTCAATCATGTTTCTTTTTAACCTCGCTCTCTACATTCATCAATTCAAACCACTCGTCTCTAATTTATGGTGAAGTACATGCTCACCACTCTTGTCTTGGCTCGCTCCCTGCTTTGAGGTTTTGGCTTTGACTTTTGACGAACAAACCACTCAGTTAAAAGCGCCGGGCAAATAAAGCAGGGCTGATGGAGAGAATGATTGACGGAATGATTGATTTGCATGGAACTCTTTCATGCAGGTTTTCTGGGGGATTAGCATCGAGAAAACTCACAGTAAATGTAACAACAGCAAGTCAGTAATCATGTCAGGGGGCGGCGTTTGGTTTGTCCTGGGACGAGGTAATAAATGGGAAAGGGGCCGCGGCTGGGTTGAAGAGGGGTCCTCGTAGAAATTTAAAAACCTTGTAAATCTGCTATTGTCTGAGCCACTCAAGGTGCTCAGGGCGACACCCCCCTCCCCCCCAAAGGAGTCTGATTTAGGAGCGGAGGGCACCGCGGCAGAGATGGAGGGGAGAAGGAGAGGAGGAGGGGGTTTTATTTCTCCCTATCAAGATAGAGGTTGACTCATAAAACAACTCGTTTCCTGGTGCTCAGCACAGCTTAAGCACGTGTGTGTGTGTGTGTGTTTATGTGTGTGCCTGTTCATAACAGATGACAGGTGAGTGTGTGTGGTTGCACTTGTAATGTATGCCTATATATCTGTGCTATTTGTACATCTTGTTATGTGCTGCATGCTTGTGTGTGAGTGTGTGTGTGTGCTTGGAGAGCTGATGTTGAAGGAGTCCGCGTAATTCAATTGTTCTTTGTTTCTACAGTAAATACCGGCATATTTAATATTTGCACAGCCTCACAGTGTTGACTTGTTTATGAAAACTTCCTGACAAATGTTCCACGCCTGTACTGTAATACCGAGCGGTTGTGCTGTTGGCTCTCGCATTATAAAACAAAACAGAGGCGGCAATCAAGTCCTGTCAAGTCAATTTAACTCTCCTTTCTTCTCCTGGTTCAAATAAATCAAACACATAAGAGAAGAGCGGACGTGTGCATTAGGAGAGAAGAAAAATACAATCACTTGTAAAGTCAGTGAAAACAGAGGCGAGGTATCTGTGTAATGGCTTAAGCGATGGTATATTGGTGCGCACTGAGTTAGGTAATAAACCATCGAAAGCCCTGTCAGCGGCAGGAGGATGAAGACTTTTAATGCTGTTCTTAGTGAACAGGAGCCGATCCTCGGTGAGCAAAACAATTGGACTCCAGCAGACAGCGGCAACTCTCAAGGACTGAGTTGGCTTTGGTCTGTAATTCACAATCTTGTGCTGGCCAGTGTGCCTATTATGGGTCTCTAACCACCTTTCACAGGGGGATAAATACACGGCGGTGCACACACGTACACACACTCACACAGTGAACAGGGCTGGGCAGTTCACCCACAAGTCAAGTTCAGCTCTAAACCAGCTGTTGGGTAGAGAGCCCATGCCAGCTTCAACCACAAAAACATACAATCGAGAACAAAGAAGAAACTACAAAAACAATGGGAACTCCCTCTCTGCGTCGCCTATAAATAAGAGTTAAGGTGTGGTTGGGAACCTTTTAACTTCACAACAAGTTGATTTCAATCCTCTTTGAGCTCGATCACACATACAAAGCAGGGATTCCCAGCGAGACTATACGTTTACGGCTGAACAGAGCGCTCCATGTTGCTCTCAAGCTTCGTTCTGTTTCATCATAACTTGACAATTTTGGATTTCATGAGCTGTTTGGTTGTGATGTGTTCTCTGGAGGTGATTGGACGCGGCCTGTAAAGCGAAAGAGAAATCTGTGATGTCTGTCTGTAGAAGTTTAACCTTCTGTTTTTTTACCCATAACTATCATGCAGCACTGCTCCGTGCTCTGGTGGGAAGTTCTGACAGTGGAGGCCTTCAGGTAAATTCATCCCTGTGTTGTTTTGTAAGAACCAAACACACAGGAAGAACAATCAATCGGCTGACTTGGAGGCTGCCAAGAAGATTGTTGTTGAATATCTTACAGTTATACGATTAAAGGGACTTTCCGTAAATTGTACATGTTGATATCAGTCCATCAGTCGTCTCCTGAGGCTCTGGAGGGCGCTTTGTCAAGTGTGGGAAAATACCCCCTGTGATGTCATCAGAGTAATCTCGGGTTACGCTTAGTCATCACAATAGTGGCCTCGCTCAATGCATGGCCATGTCACCGCAGGGCCAAAATACTTTAAGACTTCTCGCTTTAGAGCTGGATGAGACATGTGAGTCTATTCAACGATGTCATCATCCCCAAGACAAGTAACTGATAAAATACATTGAAATTCGTGGGGCATTATGGGAAATGTAGTCTGTTGTTCGCTAGTGCTCTTGGTATACAAAACATATTGGGAACGAGATAAAGATACCAGCAGTGTGTCGTAACAATGAAGAAGATTCAGACCCAGACAATCTGATCTGATCACAAGAGGACAGCTTTATTCAGACCAACGTCCTGTGACCACTTGTGATCAGATCACTCAGCACGGATGTTGATACCAGGTCTGAACGGGGTCAAAGAGCTGTCGGCTGTAGATTCTCGTGTTGTAAACAATGTGTGACGTTTGAGATCTGTTGGCGTTTATCAGACATGTAGTGTGTAACGATGAGATGTTATTGAGATGCATCTAACAACCGCTTCAAAAACAGCAAGGAAGCACCCGAGCAAAATTCATGAAATACACTTAATGCAGCAGACATGGACTTTATTTTTTAACAACACCAGAACTGAACCTTGTTTTCCTCAGCATCGTGATAAAGCAATATACCAGTGTGACATTTCTGATGCTCCGGCGTCACTTAAACTCACCTCAGATTTTCCACGGCTGAAGCAGGCTCCCTTGGTGAACTCGTCGCAGTGCCACTCAGCCTCCTACAGGGAGAGAGAGAGGAGAACAGCAGTGTCAGGCTCCCAATAAACCATCAAGGAGAAGCACACATCATAAACATATCGGCGCCATGTCACCACGAACCACTCTGAAAACCACTCTGGGAACCCAAACAAAACAATGCTTGGCTCTCCACTGTGGCGAAATTCCCACCTTTCTGAAGTCGATTTAACGTCTGGGGACTTTGTGTGAGATAGCGCGGCTATAAAAAATGCCACAGACGACATGAAAACAGAGAAAACAAAAAGATGATGAGCTTCATACGCCGGCTGCAGCACTGACGGTTCTTTGTCTGTGGTTGGAGGAGAAGATTACGACAGGAACAGTGAAATCATTTGACCTTGTATCTTTACTGAACTCTAATTTGCATGTTTAAAGTTTATTTATCAATATATTTAATATATTTTTCTTAAGCCATTGCTCACAGTTATTTTTGTCTTCACAGATCTTGTACAAGCTAATTGACGCTAGCATCAAGCAACAGGCGACCCAACTCCCGTCAAAGATGTAAAGGACCAAGTCATCCTCGCATGATGTTGATTCCATCTTTCTTTTCCAGAGGAGCAATATTTTTTTAAACACACACATAAAACATATTGATCCAAAATATTTCTAAATATAAGTTAACTATGTACATTCTTTTGTTTTTAAGATATGGCCATTTTTCTCTTTTCCTCTCTAACCACTCTCTGGTGCCACAGCCCGATATAAACAGGTGTTTCACCACAAGTAACAAAATGAATGATCTCATCACAAGTGTACAACTTGTTGTTGAAGAAAAATATCTACAAAAGGAATTAATGATCTACCTATTATGCTTTTAGTTTGAAAGCAATTTGAACCGGACCATGCAAACAACAAAATCCTGGCACAACCACCAGCTGAAGCCACATTTCGTACTGTACTAACACGATGACATCATCACGAGTCTACAATATGATGAGGTGGAAGACAGAGGCCTGAGCTTTCCGGTTCCTATTATTAAATGTGTTTTATCCACATGATGTATTCACCACATCGTGTCATACTTAATGTGAAGAGACACGTTCAGCACATTTCTTGTTTTGTGCCCTTTATTTGTGTCACCGTTGATGTGCACAGGCCTTTAGTCTTCCACTCGCACATGCACACTCACAACACAGCACACGTTGATAAGCCATGTTAAACACAGACACAGAATCCAATTAAGGTGCATATCAAGCAGGGGCCTCAAAAAGCGACAGGGAAGTGAACGCCGAGCTGAATGCCAGTTTGATTTATGTGTGAGGGAAAAGGAGGGTTCAGAAGACGTAACAGGCGAATCCCTGGAGAAGGATGTGAATGTAATTTACATGTGAGCAAGAAACAGAGCTTTTAAATTTTTTACTACAGGAGGGAGAGGAATGAGAAGATACTAAACCCTTGTCTCGTCTCCTCCTCAGGTGAAGACACCACTGTGCTCCAGTTTCTACAGTTTAATCTCATTGTGACCTCTGGGGAGTTAGGGGGGTTCCTCATTGAAAAAAGGTTTTCCGATTTATGAAATGAATGTTGGCCTCTGGACGGCACTCAAGCTTGTGACAGGCAGAAGAAGCAGCTATACTCCCACCAGCTGCAGTGTGACCGGCAATGACAAGTTTAACGCCAAGTCACAAAAAGTCTCCCAAAGTAAAACTGTTCAACTTCTTAGAGATACGACTTTCTGGCAGTAATAACCTGGTTGGTGGCCAAAGCCGCAGGACTGCACTCAGTGGGAATACAGTAAATATCGCTAACTGAGAGAGAGAGATTTTAGATTTCACCTTGGCATCTCAGGGCTGTTTAATGCCAGGACAAAGCCGAACCCCCTCAGTACTAAGCAGAACTTCTTTAATTTCCTCTTCCAGAAGGCTCTGGGAGTTTCCTCTGTGTTTTATGACTAGAACTTTGCCTTTTTCGCCTCAGTGGCCTCTCCGCTGGGAGGCATAGAAACTGCCGTATGTACACACACACATAAATGCAGTGGCAGGGGGGAGCTTAGAAAGAAGCAAGAGCTGAGGGTGTGTGGTGCTATTCAGAGAGGATAAGACATGGAGTATTAATGGAAGCGGGATTCTCTCTTCCTTGGTGTGTGTGTGTGTGTGTGTGTGTGTGTGTGTGTGTGTGTGTGTGTGTGTGTGTCAGTTCACATCCCAGGCCAAAGCAGGCTATTCTGGGGCCATGCTGCCACCACAGACACAAACCACACACATCAGCACAAAGCAGCGCGCACACACACGCACACGGTCCCAGCTGAGTTGAATGCAAGCGCTGAAAAGTGCTCTCACTTATTCCATTGGAGGAGAAATCCTGTTAATGGCCAGAAACCTGACTTGTGTAAAACAAATCAATCATAACACAATACAGAATTTGAGACTTGAGGTCTCATTAATGTGAGCAAAGTGGTTGCTTTTGTCAGCACGGCCTGATTATGTCATTCGACGTCATTCAACATAGTTAAAAACAGATTTTCCGATCGCTTCATCTCGAGGACATCAACTTTATGGCCAGTGAGGAAGTTTACGCTCGTAAGCCTGTAAGTGGGGGGATGTGCCGGCATCATTGACCGCTACAGCCACACTCTGTGACTGTGCACTGTCTCAAATGGTCCAGATTAAAGAACAGAATCACAGCCATGAAAAGCCAAGCACCAAGTGTCGTTAAGACGCATTAAAAGCTCATTAACATGCTATTGTTCGGCCAATGTGCTCCTCAGATAAATCTGCCAAGAACAAAAAAAAAAAAAAAGATCTCGTTAAATAATCATTCTTAGCACTCAGCGTTACAAAAGCCGTTTTCTGAGACTTGGAGAAGCAGTAAAGAAGAAAATGAGGGAGCGGGATCACATTTAGGGAGCGAGGTGAGGTGGTGTGTATCTTGAATTGGCCCCATCGAAAAAAATAATTAACGCTCAAACTATTATGGATTTTATTCTTTCATAACAACAATCTCCTGCCACCTGCCGTCTGTTTTCAGAGGATTGGCATTAGAATCAGTTATGAAAACATTATAGTCACCAAAGAAAGGCTAAGATTTGGCACAAGAGCCATTTTTCCTTCACATCTGTATAAGTGTCACTTGCATGGTTGAACTTTAAACTGTGACCTGAATACCATCTTATTGATATAAACGTGGCAGAACCAGCAGAGATACATATTTGACGTGCATTAAGATCTCTTTGATAAGTAAATATGATGTTTCATGCTCAAGAAAAATATAAAAATCAGTTTAATAAAACCATGCATGTCTGAATGAGCCAGTACTACAATGTTCAGGAGCCTGTTCTCATGTCAGATCATTTCATGTCGATAAAAATCATTTTCCGTGACTGCCAGACTTAATAAAGTGCGCAGTAAAAATCGCTGCCTAATAAATGATGGAACAGATGAGAACATTTATTTGAGGATCCACTAGAGAGACGTGGGGAGGTGGGGAGGTGGGGAGGTGGGGTGGAGGTGAGGGCAGCCGGTAATTTGTGACTGAAATAGGTGGTCGGATGATTAGACATGTGAAGAAGCCAAATATTTATCCAGATGTTTCAATGGTAAAAGTAAAAATAAGAATTTCTCAAAATGACATTAACGAATGAGCGTACAGCTTCGGCAAGTACAGTAGGTCAAGGTAGAATCAGGAAATCTATAATTCTGCGGTGACATGGTGGAGAATGAATAGAAAGACTGTTTCAAATAGTTCTGGTGCTGTTTGGTGGAATGTCCAATTGATCATCTTATTTTTGTCACGCTAGACTACTTTTGAGTGATGGAAGATAAAGCGTGATTGAGGTGCAGAAATTCAAATAGAGGCAGAGGGAATTCACAGTCGATAACAGACATTTGTTGCTTCAGGGACGCTGAAGAAGAGAGAAAAATGCAGAGATTTGTTATGCGTCTCTCTCTCTCTCTGCCCTGTAAAGGGCACAATCCTCAGAGATGAACCATTGTGCTCGAGCCTCTCCTCAAACCCTCACACTGAGGGACTATTGTCACCAGGAGGTGGGTGTAGGAGAGATACCAAGGGAGCCGGTGGAGAGGCAGAAGGCGAAAAGACAGAAAAGGGGGGAAATTAGAGACAAACAGGCAGAAAGAACAACAAAGAGAAAACAGAGTCCAACTTAGGAGTCAGCCACAGCGAGGGAGACAGTGTGGGCAGAGTCAGTGAGACGGAGGGTGGAGTGAGGAGCTGAATTCCAAAACAGCAGCTGTTTCCAGACATGATATCGAATACATTAATATATTTTGCATAAAGAGGGCCCAGAGAACACACCCGCTGCTGACAGCTGTCGAGCTTTGTGAAATGACTGGCTCCGTGTCTCATTACAAGAGGACGGCGGGTTGAGAGCGGGAGCCGGACAAATCCAGCCGGGGAAATCTAATCTGTTTTACGAATAGTTGATATTAGCTCTTGATGTACTGGTGCAATATTTACTATGTCGACTGATGTCTGCTGATGTAAGTTGTCGAAAGATTTACGCATTAAATCTGTCTTGACGTCGTGTCGGAGTACGCGTGTAGGTTTGAGTCACCACCCATCATCGCAACCCAATAAAATGATCAGTCAGCGTTGATGTGACCCCCTGCTATGATTCTTATTGCTTAATATCGCCGCCCACTCGCTTAAAGAGGCCATCAAACTCCATGATATCACAGAAGGAGCTGCTATCTGTATCTACAACCCCATTGATGCTTTTTATTCCATGCATTTAAATGGCCAAGTTAGTGGATTCTAGTAATTGAATTAGCGATGCTGCCAGAGCTATGGAGGATAGCTTCTGTTAGGTACTGATTAGCAGGGCTAATTGTCTGTCTGATGAGGTGTAATTGCAAGAGACAGGCCCCCGTGAAATACAACAGGTGACACAGCAGAGGGCCTTTTGTTTTCTTTGGAGTCTCCTGTCCTTCTTTACGACATGACAATACGAGGGGAGAGCAAAGAACGGGAAAAAAAACTAAACACGGAGGCACATTATACATCTCAACACCGTGTCTGCTGCCAAGGGGAGCTGTTATGGATAGTGTTTTCATGTGCCAGTGCAGGAAGAGAGAAAGAGAGAGCGAGAGAGAGGCTGGAGTGAATATCCACTATTTTCTCCTCTGGTGCTGTATTGAATGGTGAACAATGCCGCTGATCCTCCTCATCCCAGTGCTTATTGACTAGCGGCGGGCCACACTGTTTCTGTTGAAGCTCGGCCTCATCGTCCGCATCCTGTTTCGATTAAGTGCGGTAACAGCAGGCTAATACTGGATTCTTAAAGGGATGTTTTTTTTCTCCATTTTTATTTCTTTGCTTAACTTGTACTTGCAAATTAAACACGTTCAGGACCAGCATAAAAGTGTGTTATTAGACCAGGTGAGAAAAGGATAATGGTGGCACTACAGCAACAGTAAAAGGACAGAGGGGGAATCATAGTATTCAGCATCATGAAAGGACAATTATTCGAGAGGCACACCAGTTGACGGAAACGCTGAGAGGTACATGGAGCAGGCGTGGCCATTCATCAGCCCTGGCTACACAATGGGAAATTGAACACAATGCAAATGCAGTAGGCCCCAATTCATCAGCGTTTGTCCCCCTGTTCGCAGCCGGCCATGGAGGGTGCATAATGGCGATGCCAGCCTCGAGTCACCTGCCCAAGGTTGGCATCAGCTGAGGGCAGGGAGCTGAATGAGGCGGAGGGGGCAGGAGGACAATACTGAACAGATGGGGGATATAAAATGGGATTCACCTGTAGATGGAAGAAGGATATTTTCCTCTGTGGATGCTGTTTTTATAGCTGATCTTTTGCCTGTGGTAGCTCTAAATGTCTCATTAGCTGTACATGCAGCAGAGTTAAGCCCTTGTTTTCGTTTTTTAACTTGAGCTGCACAAAATTTGAAAGTGGAGCAAGGAGAAAAGTTACCACCTTTCCCTCTCAACAGCGTCCAGATCAGAGAGGACAAGGGTAAAAGGTGGACAGGTAGAGGAGGGCCTCTTCAGGCTGTTGAGACACCTGCAGAAATAAAACTTTAAGTACCAGATATTAACTCCAATCAGGGCTATTGGGATGAATGAGTCATGTTTCAAGGTCTGACTCTCCCCACTTCAACCCCAAATTACCATTCACTTCGAGTACGTGCAAACAAGTTCATGTAATATGGAGGATTTTCTGCTTGTACTCTAATAGTGCAGTGCAGCATTGTCCTGCACGTCGATGAGTCCCTGGCCGCTGCTGCTACACAGCGCTGCTCGCCTGTTTATTCAAAGTGTATGAATATTACCCATATTGTATGTCCATATCGCACCTAATTCAACACAGCACTTCCTTGGACTGGGCAGCACGGTGGTTAGCACTGAATCCTGGTTTGACTGGGGCTAATTGGAGCATCTCAATTGTCCGTAGTTGAGTGTTTGTTTCAACATGTCAGCCTTGTGAAACGCTGGCGGCCTGCCCAGGATGTACCTGCTTCTCGCAAAATGTAAGCTAAGATTGGCTCCTGCTCCCCCCGAGATATGTGTTCCACATTCAGGCAGACAGACAGACTGAGGGAGGTTTCCGGAATTATTGGATAGATGATCCCGAACGTGTCGTCATGTTGCGTAAACCATTCCTCAGACAAACCTTTATATTTCTCCTGAGTGACCGAAGGGATGGCACACGGGCAACGATAGAAATGCAAAGTTCTCAAATGGCTAAACATCAACTCTTTTAACAAAGGTCCTCTTTCTCTTCAACTCCTGATGTTCTTTGGTTCCTCTTTTCTTTTTTATTATTACCTCCAAGCAAAGAGGGCATTTACTGAGGAGATTATGGTTGCCGGGGCTCAGACTGAATCGATCATGGAGTCTTAACTCGATGTGTGCAATAGACTGGGTGAGACCAGCGGTGTTCAGCCACCACCCTAAGTGTCACTACTCTCATAATACAACAGCAATATTTCCAGGTATTCAGAGTTCACCTACTGCCTGGCAGAATGCTTGAAAATAACTCCAAGTGCAGGATGAGTGGGTGGGATTCACTTTACTTTTACGCAGCAGAAGATCACACCCCGATTTTTTTTTCAACAAATGTTTCATGCATGTACATTCAAGATGAGGTCAGCCCATCATCAATCATATGGTAATTACATCCACCTCCTTAGTGTACTACAGGCTGTTTGTATTCCACTGCCTCGAAGCCTTGTGCTCCGTCAAACCATACGCAGCCTCCCTCTTAGCGCTGCCAGCCATGCAAGAACAAATCACTGCCATCGAGCATTATCTGACAGGGCTGATGCATGGGGATGGGGTGAAATCACAAAGACAAACGTGGGTGTTGCTTTTTAGCTTTTTCTTTTCTTCCCCTTCTGCAGGAAAAGAGAAAGAAGAACCTCATGCAACTCCTTTTGAACATCTGTGCAACCAAAATAAAACACACTGGACGACTGAGACAGTTTGAGCTCAAACTTTCTTTGTTTGCTCTGGCACTCGCTGCAAGTCTTTCATGTCCAACAACAATAACACTGAGAAATATATGTAAACCCAGCCACAGAGGCAAGCGGATCTCCGTGCAATTAAATCTCCCCTATTCCATGCCAGAGTGAAAAAGAAGCAAGGAGAGAATGAGACGCCAGAGGGGGATGAATAGAAAAATAGCTTGAGTGCTCCTCACACTTCAGCAGTTGAACTTCGCCTTCCCCTTGACCCTATTGCTTGGCTCCAGTCAAATGCAAAGCAGGGACTAGCGCACAGGTCATCAGAAATTGGCCCTGGGCCTTGGCAAGGGATTACCAGGTCCTGTTCTCTCAAGAGAAGACATCTTGATTGGGTTGTTGGAATCTCCTCACTGATTATGCAGCGCCAGCCGAGCGCAGGATGAAGTAAAAGAAAGAGGGATGATTGGGTGAGTGGATGGCAAAGAGCATCTTTAAAAAAGCATGTGTGTGCAGTGAGCGGCCACAAAAGGCGAGCTCGGCATGCATCCTCATCTCGCTCAGTGGGAGGGGGTTTCTCCGCTTTCTTCCCTCAGCCTGTGTGCTGTTTCACTGCTCCCTGAATTATTTGTGTGAGCCACCCTCCGCTCCCTTCTATCCAACGAACACTGCCCTGCTGCTTATTACGGCTGACTGTTTTTCTCATTTATGCTTTCCAGGCGGATTTATATCAACACCGATTCCCTTTATTCTCCATGTTTGTTCCGTCCATTCATCCTCACTCCCAGAGTTTCTCTTTCTCTGCCTCCTTATCCTCTCCCCTGGTTTTCCAGGGTGTAAATGGCCCACACCAGAGTTTCCTAACCATCGAAGAAGCCTCGCTGCTACCACCTAGAAGTGAAACCTCTTAGTGTGTCTGTGTTTGTACGGTAACTCAGAGGGTAGCTGAATGCTCAGCTCTTTGGGGGGATGTGGGGAAAAAAAAGAAGAAATATGACAACCTGCCGGGAAAAAAACTACAATGACACCATTTGAGAGAGAGAGAGATGAAAGACAGACTGAAAGTAGAATAATTGCCACCTTGAGTTTGCTGGTATTTTTGTGCAAATTGTAAAACGTGTCACCACAGGCAGAAGTCAGATCCCTGAAGTTAGCACACTCTAATTTCTATTTAGCATTTCCAAACATTGTATTCCCTCTGTGCCGATTTTGTTGACCTTTCTACCTTGAGAAGAGCAGGGGAATATATCAAATATGTAAGCATCATATTTAAGAAATTTCACAATGTGCCAATACCCTGTGGAAAAGTAAGAACGGAGTGTAGCTGCAGGGCATTTCATTTAGTCTCAAACTGGATTTAAACATGGAGGGTATTAACACTGATTCCACTTCACATCAACACTTTCTCCGACCAAACCCGCCGTCACTCCACCGGATGGGAAGCTGTGGTGACACGTGAAATGCTAAACCATTTTACTGTAACAGCTTTAAGTTGTGGGAGCTGGCAGCACCGCGCTACAACTATATAGCGCTGTGTTTACCGGAGACAGGCAGCGGTGTGGACGCCTGTGCCACTGTCTGACTGTAAGAGTTGTCTCAGCAGACAGAGCGAGTACATATTCACCCAGAAAAATGTGTGTGAGTCAGACTGATGGAGAATCAGAGAGACAGGCGGAGGAAACACTCACCTGGATCAGTGTCAGGTCTTCCAGATTGAGCCTGAACAGGTGATTTCTGTGAAAAGAAGGAAACATGTCAGCTGACGGAGACATTTTCTGCAAATAAACTAAGAAAAGTGTGGGTGTTAAAGCATACTCCGTCAACAGCTGAAGCTCTGTACGGTATTTATCTGTCTTCTCTTTATTGCCATTTCATCTTCACTGTGCCTGCTGTCGTTTTCCCATCCAGCGCCCATGGTGTTTAAATACTACATGCATTTAAGTGTGTTAATCTTTGAGGCCCCTCCGGTGAAGATCAGGTTAATATGTCCCCCATGAGCCTTTTATATGATAAAAGACGTATTTTCAGCAAAACAAGCAGTCAACAACATGACTGAGTAATTCCACCTGAACACTGCAGTTTGTGATGTCACAAATCAAAGAAACCAATCCTGTCAACTTGTGGGTGGAGCTAAGTAGCTGGAAAAGGCCCAGTAACAGCAGGTGAGCTGTGAGGGTGGGGAGACGTGGAGCAGGGGTGCAGGGGCCATACTAGCATATTCATAGAAGATGTAGATTTACATTTAAGCCATTGACAGGATTTTTTTTTCATGTCAAACCTTTAGAATTTTTTGAGGAGGAACTATGAGGAGTTTTAGGAGGTTTAATAAGCTAAGCCACTGGAGAGGGACTTAAAAATGAGTTGTGGCTCAGTAATCGTTGGCACATTGCTTTCTTGAGGCAGTGGAAAGCACTTGAACATTTGGCCAGCAAATACCTGGTCTGAGGTCCCACGTTTTTCATCTTCCTTGTCAAAAGATGGCACCTACATTATCCACAATGGAACTCAACCACCACCAGTTCAGTCGGGGATTTAACAGTTAATGTAGCCTTGAGCTGCTCTTGATACAAGCAGACTACAGAGATCTCGAAGCCTTTACTCCACAATCCCAGATTTGTTTGATTTTCAAACTTGTCGTCTTCAGCTGTAGCAAATGTTGACAAGTAAAGTCACCAATAAAGTTTTGATACAACTTTTTCCACATATGCAGTCGTGCTCCTTTTAGAACAAACCGTATCTTTCCAATTTAAAACTGTGGAATCTTCGGCTTCTAAAGGTTTCCCACTAAGCAGTTCAAATGAACTTTTCATTGGTGACCTGAGAAGTGGAAAGAGTTAAGTCAGGTTATTCATGGCGACCAAAGTCAGCGAACAGCTGGATTCAGCAACCATATCAAATGACGGACCTCTGAGTTTCTCCGAACCATAATTAGAAGGTGAAACAAACATGATAAAGCAATGCGTCGAGAAAAGGTTTGATCCTCATATCTCCTGGTTTTCTGTGTACCAGGACCAGTGAGAGTGAGACAGGCTGAGAGAAACGTTAAAGCCTGGTGGTGAGACCTCACTCTAATAAGTGCTTTGCCTGAAGCGTTTCCAATTTGCAAGGCACAAACAAAACACTTCCATATTTATTTTCAACTTTTCAAGAAACATCTAATGAATGCCCTCTCAAGAGCAATATGCTGTAGCTTAATGTCTGAGGATGTCTAGTAAAACCATTATGGACCACAAAGGGAGAACACATGAAACATGATAATTAGGACTAAAGGTGTTATTTATTCTTAATTTTTACCTTTGAGATTTCTGTATTATCCATTTTTGGTAGGTTTGTTCGATGAGCAAATCACAGTGTAGGAATTTGGGTCCGTGCCACAAAACTCTTAAATAATAATAACCTTTTAGAGATTTACCTGCGAGATGATTAAAAATCTAGTAATAGCTTTTACAAATAATCCATAATGTTGATCTCTGAATGTGAACCATCATTTTGAAGAGCAGGCACTTATTTTTTCATCAAGCAGATCTCATTTTGGAGTTAAACTCTTCATCCAAACACGCACACACACACACACACACACAAACACATGCATGCAAACACTGCCGAGATCCATAAATCTCCTGAAGAGTGTCTATCAGCCAGGTCTCAGCGCAGCCGCGGCCCCCTGTTTTACTGTATTGATATTTGCATCGATCCCTCATTCCTTCCATTATCACTCATACTTCGAACTCAGCCTGCAGCCATCCATCCAGCCACATCATCTTTCCCAGTCGGACTCAGGAGACGCCGTGCTGGCACACACAATTGAACCGAATCTCTTGTTTGATCTTTTGAGTGCTGCAGATACCAGGTGTTGATAGGATCGACTGAGCTGTAGCTATAAATAAGACATGGACACAAAAACATTGTGTATTATATTAAATTACATTATATAAAATTATATTATATTATATTATATTATATTATATTATAGATTGTGCAGTTAACGCCACAGGGAATTTACTCACCTTTTCAACCTTTGCTTTTAATCAGTTCACGCACAAACACACACACACATTTTCTCTGATTAGACTTTACCATCTAAGTACCTGCAGTACATTAGTAAATTCCCTGGGCTCACTTGGTTTCTGTTTATTTTGCTGCTGTCCTTCCTGCTGTTATCTCCTGTGCCTGTTGTAGTGAGTTTCTCTCTATTGACAACTAAAGCCATTAAGAGAAGTGCACAGCACACTTCATCTGGAATCAGCCAGCGTGAATGCATATACTCCTGTTCCTCTCACACACGCACACACACACACACACAAACACGCGTGCACACAAACAAACACACACACACACACACACACACAAACACGCGCACACACAAACAAACACACACACACAAACACACACATTTGGCTTGGCTTGAAAAAGACAATGTACACGGAAACAATCTCCGAAGCCATTGTCTGACTTTTGACATCTATAGAGAAACTGATCATTGCTCATGCAATGCACCAGCAAACATTGGGGAAAAAAAGGACAATGAATGACAAGACAACAAAAGAGGGAGGCAGGAGGGACGAATGAAGTTGCTTTCACATGCACGGCAACTCTGAATGTATCCAGACATTATTCCCAGGAGCAGTATTTGCGTGAATGCAAATGTCCAAATCAGTTGGAACAGATTCTACCCTGCAAGCTCCCTCGTACAAAGTGTGTGTGATGTCCAAATGAGTCCATGTGTGAACAGAACAAATGATTATCCAGAGGATTTCCACCAAGCGTGTTGATGACATTTTCAATCTCCGACTGGCTGTGAAACTAAGAATACAAACATCTGACAGCGAAGAGGATGGAATATTTACATAAAAATGGCGACAAAAATGTCAAAGCAGTGAGGCGATGAGATTCGAAAGCTTCTGTTGGCCAAAGCTGTCAGATCCATTTCAGGTTTGATGTAAACAAAACACTGTGACTTCAGCAGTGCAGTTTTTGCGTCACGTCCTGTCTCCTGCACGCTCTACTCATGCGTCACCCCTCAAACCAAACAGACCCATTTTGCAGTCGGTGAGAATCTGACACCGACAACTCCAGTTGTGTGCTGCATGTGTGAAAGTCAACTCCAGACCATGTCCAGACCTGCTCATGTGAGAAAACAGGTCGAGAGAAGAGAAAAACCTCTGGATGTGTCTTACCTGGCACCGACGATCAGTTCGTTCTGGCCGGGGTCAAAGGTCAGCTGAGAGTAATCCACCGTGCCCTCCGCCTTGAACCTGAAGATCCACGGCTCCATCTCTGCCAATGACACGACAGGAGAAAAACAACAGTGAGCCAATGAGAGCGGAGTATGTTTACGACTGCAGGAGACAGCTGTGGTGATGAATGAGCTGCTGTTGACTTTACACAAAACACTTGAAGAGAGAAGGGATTTTTAAAGGCCAGAACGACAACTCGCTCCACTACTGCTGTTATTAAGATATTCACTTATTCAACTGCAGGTGCATTAGTTTAAAGCTTTATTTACAAGTGGCATATGTTCACTCAGACTAGCTCAAATATACGTGAATGGCATAAAATGCTAAAATTAATGAGGCAAGAAGCAGCAGACGTGTTGCAGACTGTGAATGAGACTTTGCTCAGTAGTTACAGGTCATTTGTGCTAATCGCTGCTGACATGTGCGACTGGCTGTTGCCACACCACACGCCGACCCGCAGCAACACTCTGCAGAGGTGGAGGCTACTTAAAAATAATTAGCTGCGTGGGACGGCTGTGTACCTGCCGTCTACAGTGAGTTATCACAGCTTGACATTATTTCAGATCAGTAAAGCTTCAGTTCAGCCTCCTTCAGGCTCAACAAATCCTACTTCAGACACCTCCTGCTCAATAACGTGAGAGGAAACACTGGGGCCAACAATGGCGGAATGCAACTCGGTTCATTTACTCAAGTGGTTAAGTTTAAGTTTGGAATAATTGCATTTCTATTTTATACTACTTAATAATTCTCATCTATATTTCAGAGTGGGGAATTGGACTGCATTTTTAATAGCTGTGGTGCATTGCAGATTAAGATTTACATATTTAAAATATTATAAAACATTATAAAATGTGATGCATAGTTAAATTTTAAACTACCTAACAGTATGTAAAGCATTAGAAATGGGCTCCACGACTAATGGCAAAAACATTGAACTGCTGCATATGAATGCATCAGTAACAATTGTCTATTAATATGATAATAATACAGCCCTCACACGGGCATTTCTCCGCATCACGACTCCAGAAACTCATGATCTAATATCATTTTTGAAGTAACAAGAACATTTTGTGCAGACCACCTTAATTTCACAGGTTGAAATGTGTCAAAATGTGTAAAGCCTGTAGGTTTCCATGTCCAACAAACGGGATTACATCTGATCCCACGTGTCCAGATGTTTCCTACATGTGGCCATCACAATAACATGACATGAAATCTAGTTTCTATTATTGAAACTTGACCTGATCTCAAAGGTGAAGAAACAAACAAACAAAAACTGTAATTTCCTTTTGCCATAGGCCATAAATCTAGATTATTATATTTCTGTGTGTTGGATGCACATTTATCATTGTTGTATAATGCCAAAGTTCAGATTTTTTTTCTCTCTCTATCACAATGCATTCACAAAATTGCTCAGGTCAAACTTTAAATTCTTACCAGCGCTCCCCTATACTGGAGGAAATGAAGAGGAGAATGAATAAAGAATAAAAAAAAGGTTAAGAGCTGTCCTTCATTGATAAGGTCACTCGTTCAAAAAATAATTTTACATGGACCAGAGTGCTCAGACATTAGCGCTCCTCTGGCTACATGTCTTAAAACCACAAGACCAGAGCCGAGACGCCAGAGGAAGAAAATAGTGAAATTTAGATTTCTTGTGTTATGACTCAGTGGGAACCTCTTTGATTTTTAAATTCCATTAAAAACTCGACTGTTGACTGAGTGGTTTCATGGATGAAACGTACACCCTGTATGAACCGTGAAAACTGATGAGATTCCGAACGTCTCCCCCAGTTTGGTGAACACACACACCTACGCACATAAAGAGCATGAGAGACAGTCACTGACATCTTATCCACAACATGCCTGTTCTCATGGCGCCCAACCCATTAACCCCTGACCAATCGAATCTCAGGCCCGGGGTGGTTGCTGAGCGATGAGGACGGCCTGTCTGCCATCTGGTTACCTGATAGGTTATTTGCGGGTGGTCAATCAGTCATTTCGATGATGTGTGCTCTCCATCGCTCGTCACATGCCTGATCCACGGTCTTAATAACTTTTCCCGGCAGTGCTGTACACACAGATTGGATTTCACTTGACGAAAAACGTCTCCATAATTGGGACATTTTCTGCAGATAGCGTTTTTTTTTTTTTTTTAAAAGTAACTTTCCAGATCCCCAGCAAGTCTGAGCTTTTATCGACGGTTGCTACAGTGTTTTAAAATCACTCATCACTACATCTGTTAGATAATTCCAGACGAGAAATTTCAAAGGGACTTTTTCAAATTACCGGGAAGCCTTCCAACAGGGCTGATCAGAGAGAGAGAGAGGACAGCTTGAATACACTCCTCAAAACACATTATCTACTTCCTCGCACACCTGTCAGACGGCATTTCAAATGAAAGCATGTTCTCCCTTGACTGCATCAAAAGCGTGTGCTCCGGGTCTCTGTGACAAACGTGGGATTTTCGGAGCGATCCCCCCCCCCCCCAAAAAAAAGGAGACAGACAAACAGAGCGAGAAAGCGGGAGCTTCCAAAGAACTTCCCCAGCTCACGTAGAGGGACCGAACTCTGTCTCCCCTCACAAAACAACATCATCTGCTGTGAGATAGTTGTTCCCTTTCAAGTTTCCAGTGATGAGTACAAGAGGGCGACGAGAGGGAAAAAAGTGTCCTGCGTCGGGTTTTGCACCGCCGATGCATTTTCATTAGAAGTCGGCAAATAAATATCTGGGAGATCACGACCGACTTCACCCCAAAGTTTTCATTTTCCGAAAAAAATCTCTGAATGTGCCAATCCTTCGGCACCACTGGGGTTGTTTTTTTTATGCCATCGAGAGGATCCCTGGCATACTAATGGAGCTGTGGCACCCCTCGGGGGGGAAGACGCCGCTTGACGAACTTCTCCCCATAAATCTCCCTGACTCACCGGGGGAGGCTCGCTAACACAGTGATGTATGTGTGTGTGTGAGACAGAAAGAGAGGATATTTGTTGGGGTGTGCAAAAGGGGGCAAAAGGTTTTAATTGAACAGCACGCAAGGGATTGATGGATGTTTGTGACGAGGCCAAGGACTATTCATAAACATTCATATCCGGCGTGGATGGGCCCTCCCAAGGCTCTGAAGTGAAATGTACGGAGCTTCCAAAAGTCAAACTCGCGGGGGTATAAGCAGATGATAGTTTGATGATGCAAAACTGTGACACACTTGAGAAGACTTTCAAAAACAACGCTGCAGGATACTGGCTTAGCTCCGCCACAGACACTAATCACAGCGATTTGATCCCTGATCTATTTATTTGTCTTTAGATGGGTGGTAATAATTTTGGGGGGCACCCACAGGGGGTTTATGATCCCATATAGAGCCAACAAATCACCCTTATTGTTAACCTAGAAGAAAAGGAAACAGTAGGACAGACCTCAGCTAATAAATATCTTCTAACCACCCCCCCCCCCCCCCCCCCCCCAGTCCTATTCATTATCCCGCTTCCTCGAGCTCAGTCCTGCTCTTACATGGCTTCATGTCAGCTGCACTTTAAAAGCATGTGATAATGTAATCACATCACCGCCAGTCATGCTTTTACAGGAGACGGCTGCCGATTATATGAAGGCGTAATCACACACACACACACAGACACACACACGCACACACACACACAGAAATGCACATCCCTCGCCCCCTTCTTCTGCTCGGTCCCCATCTTATCCTCTTAACCCCTGTCTTCCTCCTCTTCCTCAAAATAGAACACATCACTCACATCCTATTTGTTATTCCCCTCTCTGACACGGCGAAGTTGACACAAAGACAAAATGACAGGGATGTATAAACATTTACACCCAGCATCAGAGGCCACACCAGTCTTCAGTCTTCAGTCTGCCAGCGCTCAAAGTTACAGCTCTTCAGTGCTGCCGGGCCGACGGCAACGGCCACATGTGGAACCAATTCTGAAACATGAATGGTTTTTTTTATCCCCTCAGTGGTGTAAATAGAGGGTGGCAGTAGGCACTTTAATGAATGGGGAGTAACTTGACGCTAAACGCTGCCCCGTGGAAATGGGCAGCAGAAGAATGCCAACTAATTGGTCAAGTTGGTGAGAGGTTGACGTTCACGGAGCGGTCGAAAAAACAAACACCTGCCGAGTTTGAGAAAACCCGAAGAGCGAGGAAAGGTCGGCGAGGACCTTCACGCGTGGCTCAGCTCTCGGCGGTTTCTCTCCATTACGTTGTTTGCAGAAAAAACAAGGAGCACATTTCACAGCTGAAAGTCCTAAAAGTCAAATTAGCGTGGCTGTGCTGTGGCCTGAGGGCAACAAGCGATTCATGCAAAACAAAACCACTGTGAAGCCACAAATAAGTGCAGTAGAAAATATTTAATCTAATGTGTATTTAGGAGCTTTCGCCTTACGGGGGTGTATACAAATCCAAAAATATGAGCGGACCCGTGCCAGCTTTTGAAGTAAAAACATGGCTCGGACATTGCTGACCTTGCTAAAGTTAACGTTTGGGAACTTTTCAACTTTAAAGACCTCTGATGGTTTTAAATCTAAAGTAATCACGCCCAGATGACCAATTGGAGGATCTGTGATACTGGTTTGTAGCTTGTTACGTTTATGAATGCTATGAGGCCATTTGTTTATTTTCCTGCTTTCAGCTCCCCCTCTCTCTAACGATGTGTTGGCCGTTCAGGGACGATAAAAAGCCGAGTTCGGTCTGTGGTTGTAAAACAAGTGTGCCGGTTCTGCTCCTCGGAGACACGGCCCTCAGCTTGGCCTGTGAACCATTGTTTACACTTCAGTTTATACCCTTTAAAAGCCTTCACATAGGAAAACTAAAATACAATGCTTTATCAATACAGTAGATTTCAGATTTAAGCAACAATAACATCGCAAAAGCTTGATTATAAGACTTGCTATAACATATCTTCAAGAAATGGGGATTAAATCTATCAACACACCTCATAAAATAACCATTTGAATGAAACATTTACAATGGAGCTCTGCTGCGGCTATTTTCAAAGCACAGCGAGTGCACCTTTTGGGCAAACATTTGGAGCGCGGCTGCTGAACTTTCTTTCTGAAACCCCACATTTCTGAAACCACCATAGAAAGCAGAAAACAGTTTTTGGACTATAGCATCCTCGCACCACAGTAGCAGTTCTGTCAGCCAAGTGTTGTGCCAAGTCAGAAAACCACCGTCCCTTGTGGGGTCAGACCGTTGCGGGACACGCCCTTCCACAGTCAGGCCACAATCACATAGAGAGAAAAGGAATACCGAGACTGGAACACTCTCGGTAAACCCTTGACCTTGGCTTCTCACGACGAGTCATAACCGCTCTTTGGGTTCTGCATTGTTTAACTTTATTTTTACCAGGCCAAGTCAGGCTGTGAGCTGTTCCAGTGAGTCTAAGAATCTCAGATTCAGGGGCAAGAGCTACTAATTAAAGGTAAAGCAGAATATCACTCTTCTGCTTCCAAATACCCTACTGTCAGCTCCAACCTTGTACTTGAATATAGGGGTGTCTAGACTGTCTTTGTATAGAGCAAGGGTTGCTGGCTCTCTCTACTTAAAGTATTTATGCTAAGCTAAGCAGCTGCTGGCTGTTGTTTCAGCTTCAAGCAGTTTTCAGACATGAACAGTCTAGAAAATGAGGTCCTGACATATTCTGTAGTTTGTCTTTCACATATGAAGAATGCAGCAGGAGGTCGTCTTGGTCAGACACTTTCACAACAACAGGAAAATACAGTATATAATAAATATAGTAATGTTCAGGCAAGGCGTGGTGCCAGAGTAAGGCATGCAGGAGGCAGGACATGACATATGATTTTAGCTGCGGCAATCGCATGTTTTTGTTGACGCCACATTGAACACACTGTATTTTCACGTGGGCTCACTCTGACTCAGACATTTGCGTTCTCATATACAGCCCCTATGGATAAAAGTCCGTACTTCATGTCTGAAAGCAGGTATGACGAAAAGACACCCTTCTAACATAGAATTTCTGATAACAACATGCGAAACTATGCCTTAAAACAACTGTACAGTTGTTCACTGGCCGTACAGCTCTAAATGTATGTGTGTGTATGTTCAAGATTTACCCTGAGTGGAGCGGGAGTGTTGTGTTGTTGTGATCCACAAGGGGAAATCTAATGTGTTTGTAGTTCTCCCAGCTTGGCTGAAGATGACACATTCACATTCTCAACGACCAGGGATTACACTACATTACATGGCGCACAATGACTCACAAAGGAGAATGAAAATAGGTCCAACGAGAGGTTTCTCTTCCCTGACAGACGGTTTGTGCAGATGTGTATGTGACTGTATGTTCCATTTATGACTAACACTTCTTCTGTGTTTACTGCAAAAAAAAAGCAAAGGACTATAATTTGGCAGTCTTTAAAAGCCATGTGTACTGTACAACTTGGAACAATGAGATGCATTTGAAGTGCACAAAGACTATCATCAGGCCATGAAAGAGAATGGAGTGAAAAGCTCTTTGGGAGACCAGGGATTCAGCAGCTGCTCTGCAAAGGTGCTGATTCTGGCAGATTAGGGTAACTAAATAAACAAAGTGCAATGATAAAACTTGTGTTGTAAGGAAACTTCCTGTCCCCGCATGACAGCAAGAAAACACCTAGTCTTGCAAAGTCTGCAGTGCTTTGGAGCTCTTACGACCATGGCAACTAAACTGATGTGCGCGTAGTTAACAAGCTCGTAAGAAACTTTGGATGAACTTTTAGGGATCAACACCCTTAATAAGCCAATGAAACCTACATGCATACCTGTTTCTGGATCAGTGCAGTTTAATTTTATGAAAAATAATTCCACCTTTTTATGGTTTGCATAGACTCCATCTGGTTTAACACGTAACCTAACACTCCCAAAAGAGCACGAAAGTGAAGTCAAACGCTGAAGCCGCTGTAATTCACTGTGAGGTGAACTGTGAAATTTCATCCAGGTACCAGCCACCGTGAGTCAAGACTCAAAAGTTGCATGTCAGTGTGATCTGGGGATGTCGAGAACAGATGACATGATGGGAGAGAACCAAATGACGAATAATCACACTTATTTCGATTCCCGTGGGAAAGAGCAGACAGATACACGAAAGCTGATAACACCCTGATCCCAGTTCTAACATTAGCAAGGGGCCAAATCTTTATTAAGAAACATGACGGTACAGAAACACATTGCTCTGAAAGTTTAAAAAAGGAAGGATGTTAAGGTAAAGATACTGCAAGGTGAAATTGCAGAAAAAACTCATCCTCGTTTTCACTCAACTTTGTCAGATCTTAATAATGGTGCGGCACTTCATTAGGTTTCATTATTTAGAAGAATGAATGTTCTTAAATCTGCTAAGGATCTGCTACGAACCTTACAGAGAATCAACATGTTTATAAGTTTTCCACAGTGTAAAGTAATCCAGCTGTGGTAGACAAGAGGAAATTGCTTCGAGCTTATTTGCAGTGTCAGACTTTGAAAGCCCATACTCCAGGAAATGGACCACTTTGTCATGTGTTGGTATAGCAGCGATAGGAGATGTAAATTACAATGTAAACGACCAGCTCCATTCTGAACGTGCCCTCAGGTTTGAGGCTTCCGGAGGAGGACCTTAATGAAGACTTCCCCAATGTGGTGCTTAATAACGTACTTAACACGCTACTACGACAATATGTCTCCATTGAAGCTGCAGAGCCTCTAATCCACCTCGCCGCAGGAAGAAGCCATTGTATCATCGCAGCTGATCACTCAGACCTAAAGACACTGATCCGCAGACAGCCAGTTCCTCTCTCGTCCTTTTCCCTGTGCAGTTGCCTTTGTGTTAGTGAACCATGTCTGATTGCTTACCGAAATGTCGACCCCCTTTATCAATGCTCCCATATTTCAACCAAAGCATTAAGCCACCGGAGCTTAATGGGCCATTGTGGTACATTAGAGAACACAAACGCATTGACCACGGCTGACCCGCTGGCTGGTGTGTGGTCCTCCGCACGCAGAAAGCACAGGGCAAGAACGTACCGCATTAGCTGGGCAGTTAGTCATCATCACTGCGCTCAATTGGCACGGAGGGAGGAGTGCCACCTCAGCTAAGAATGAAGTGACAAAGACTGGGGAAGAAAGACGGAGTGAGAGCCTGTGCCGGGCGGTGGAGATGAGTTTTTGCCTGCATGGATCTTAGTACACACCGTGACCTTGGTCCTTCAGTAAACTTAATCCACAACAGATACGAAGTGATTATCTGACTGGGAGTCTACTGGACTGAAAACAGCTCATTGACATTTTGCTGTTTTGTAGTAGAGTACGGAGAACTGCAAAGATCACGACTGCTACTTCCCTTTAACCACATTTCACAGCTTTTCATTAATGTAGTGAGCAATGTAACAAAGAGTGTCAGGACAATGAACTGTATCTAAAACCTGCTGAGCCTTGTAGTTAATGTATACTGCAAAGGTAATTGCGCAGCCTGCTATGTACATCTTCATTTCAGGAACAACCGAAGAGGAAAAAAGGAAATTAAAGGAAAGCAGGAGAAAGTTTTCTTTCACATCCTAAAAACTGAACATGAATTAAAGTTTTCTGACGATAAAGCAGAAACCAGTAAAAGTAAGAAACTCTTGAATATATCTGTCTTTCAAAATTATCACTTTTTTATTTGACTTTGATTTCATGCAGACGTAGACATAAGCAGGCTTTTCATTTCTACTCGACAACAGGACTGAAACTATGCCGTCTTCCATTAATAGTTGTAGTTGGCAAACTAACTTTGCTAATGATGTTTGAAAAAGAGAATCTAATGCAAGGGCTCTTAAATATGGACTTTTTGACAACATACATGATATTGTGCCAAAAGACTGAAGGGAAAATAAGCATGAGTTTATTATGATACTAGAAAGTAGCCCTACTACTACACTATACTCTAGTGCATCAAGCTTGTGAGCTGGACATGCTAACGTTAGCAGCTTATTTGAGTATAGAAACATTGTTGAATCTATCCCTGATATTATTGCAAGTGTTTTTGAAAAGGCCAATAAAAACTAAACTACCCGTAAAACCGTTTTAATTGCAAAGTATTCAACTCAATTGTACGAATTCAATATACAGCAAGAAACACAGCTTGAGAGGTAACACAGCTATGATTAGACAGTAATTGTTTGAGTTTAATCAACAGTCAATTAAATCAATTCATTTTGAATTAAACTGTGAATTCTGTCCGTCTATAATCTAATCAAAGTTTTCAGGTTCTTTTAACCCAAATTATTTTGAGACATGTTTATAATAATTCCCATGTGGACTTTATGTTGTTAAGACAATTGTAGAGGTTGACTCTTTTACTCCAGATTACTTTTGGTACTTTCAACAAAATAAGCCAATGATAATAATAATTCCTTTTTGTGAAAGTGCAGTGGAGCATTCTTGTTGTGTCGCCATTGCTTGAGGAAATTACCTTAACAATCGGGCTCTGTTAAGTAGCTGCCCGATAAAAATGTCAATGTCTTCTGTTCTTTTTCCTTTGGTCGTAAATTTGCTTCGAACAGAGGATTGTCAATGTCTCCATGTGCGTTTATGTCTCCGAGCAACAGTAAAAACGTCCCGATGAAACGGTGCAGAAACAGTCCATATGTGGTCTACAAATCTAACGTCGTGTAAGGTGGAGGTAGAGGATGATGGAGGAAAGAACATGATTAAAGTTCAAGTGAAAGACTGAAGGGAGGGAGAAATGGATGGAGAATGAAAGGATATAAATTACTCGGTACAGAATACTGGGAAGTTCACAAAACCAAGGAGGGAAATAAAAACTTAATGAGCTGCATCGATGGTCTCACCCTGGTGCTTGCTTGTGTGTGTGTGTGTGTGTGTGTGTGTGTGTGTGTGTTTACCTGAGTGTGGGACGAGTGGGTGCTCCATCTTGTGACAGGGTGACTCAGGCAGCAGCACTGGCCCTCTCCTACAGGCCACGCTTGCAGGCCGCAGGACCAGCATGCACTGCAGCAAGAGCAGTGCATGCTGGGTAAAAGGGCGTCCCATGGGGGCCTGAGCTTGGCTCACTTTTCCTCAGGCCTCAGGGGGCCAAGACCATTGGAAAGACACACCTGGAGAGACAGAGGAGAAACAGGGTCAGGTTTGGGTTTGAACAAAGGCTGATGTCACAAGCGCTGAAAAGCTTTAAACGATATATCGCACCGCTGTGTCACTACAATCTTAAAGTATTCATGAAAAGCAGTAAAAAAATAAGCTCTTACGAAACATGAACAGTGAGGGAGGTGTAAAGAAGAGCGAGTGATAGGGGGTGTTGGGAGTTGTTGTTGGGAGCAGCTCGTACTCCTCACAGGCACCCAGAGACCTCACCTCTCTCACCCCTGACACCCGCTGCATGAATTACACACGGCTCTGCATGAACTCCAACACCTAATGAGTGCGTCTCCGCGAGTGCTTCGTCTCATATCTCATATTACATCCCTCTCTGTGTGTCTTTGTTCCCACTGCAGAGGAGGCTTTCTTGTATTTAATGATGAAAGGCAGCCCTTCTTACATGCGCGCTGTGTGCAATCGTGTGTTTTCCATTATTACGAGACTGTTTCTTCGCGGGTGACGGACGCGTCAGCTGCACGGCACGCCTCCTCGTGGGTCAATTAAACCCTATGGCTGCTGCAGATCTGATTTGTTTGTATTCACACACCCGTATCCTCAAATTGCTGCATATAACACTTACAGCATACTCATACGTCCTGGAAAAGCCATTTGCTGCAAGAAAAACAAAGCCGTTTGTGCGACTCAATTGTTGATAATTTCTTTCTTTTATGTGTGGGGGTGCATTGATAAGTGGTCTAGACCATCTACATCATTACTTTTTAATCATTCATGTCATTCTATCACAAGGAATGATTCACGCTGAGCACAACAGAAGAATAAGCCTCCCTGAATGTATCCCACATTATGAGTGAATATCTTAGCTATAAAAGGGCGAGTAATGGCAATTTGGCTTTGCTAAAATGTGTCATATTTGAAAATGTATTCTGTAGCCGAGCCTGCGGTGCGGAAATGGGCTTTTCATTTGTTGTCCACTAACTCGGGGGGGGGGGGGGGGGGGGGGATGTGTTTTGTATAGGAGGAACAGAGCAGTCCTCCGTCCATGACAGATCTGATTAAGTGGTGAATAAGCAAAACTATTTTTTTGCACATAGAAAAATCTGCACGGTGCAAAAAAAAAGAGAAGAGAATAGCCAAATGGAGCTGTGGTGGTGGTGAACATTTGCTCTCTGCAGACAAACGTCGTCTCGACTCCTCTCTGAAGTATGAATCGTCCTTAGAAAGCTTAGAGTGGCTCTGGGGTAACATAACACACCTAGAATGGAAAGTTTACTCTGCCTTTAGTGTGGATGAATAAGCGTAGTGACCTTGGGGCTTTTATGGAATTCATTTAAAGTCCAATGTATCACTGCACGCTGCAGTGGGGATATGTGGTTTGCCTTAACCCGCGGAGTAATGTAAAACACCTGTCATCCACAGCAGGGGGGGAAAGCAAGTGACAGCCACTGCCACTTGCTTCTCTCTGTTCCTCTCCCCGTTCGTCTTGATGATTCACTCGTCAGCTTCGAAACTCTGTCGCGTATCCGCTTTAGTCGCTCTGTCATCTTACATGTCACTTTTCTTTGTCTGCCACTTTCTGCAGACAGTTCCTACCTATTTTCTTTTTTCCTCCTCCACCACCGGAGAGACATTTCACCTGTTGCAGCTGAAAGTGAGCGAGTCCTTTTCAGCGGGTCGTCTGTTAGCTGGAACGTTCTTCATGTCATTTTTCATTGAGTCTTATAAACTTTTATGTCTGCATTCACTGAAAATATATTTCATAATCTTCTGGGCACAGAGGTGAACTTGACATAGGAAATGAGATTATTGCTGTTTTTGCAGTCGCGTGTGTAATTTAAAAGGGCCGCGGGTATTCACACACTCCAACACACACAGACTACGACAGGAGCAGGAGCCGAGGTCAGAGGGTTTGTTGACCTTGCTCCCTCCGCTACATGCACACGACCTCCTGTCGGCCTGTACACGTCTCCGCACACGTGCAAACACATGTGGGTGTGCATATTTAAAAATCACATCAGTTCTACCATGTTGTACATGTATAAAATCTACTGCTATTGCAAGCTTTCATGTGCGGTATTCGTGTTTTGTAGTCTTGAGGGGAGATTTTAGAAGTCTTTTAATTGTGGTTGAATATAATGTTAAAGATGCCCTGTGTATTTCTTTTGTAAACAAACAAAACTTTTTGTTACCTTAACGCCTCGTGTGTTTCCTTAAGTCCAACAAATGTTTGCTAGATTGTTGTCTTCTTCTCCTTTGCCTTTCTTGGCTTTCTTGTTTTTTTTTAACATTACCACCACCAACTGGAAGTCAGGGGAATAGCGTGAAAATGGTATGTGCATCCTCCTGCACAGGAAAATAGACTGTATATAAAGATGGACGACACATCTACCACGTCCTCCCACTTTCTATAAATAAATCCAAAATAGTCAGGACGCGAAGGCCGCCATCTTGCACATTTTGTCCGTGCAGTAGTGATTGGGGGATGGAGCTGCGGTCGGTACGTCCCACTGATACATGCGCTCGACCAATCGCGAGTCAGTCTCAGCTGTCAATCATGACATTTTAACTCATTTCTACAACATCAAACAACTAATAAAAAACTAACTTATTAGAAAAGACACTACTTGTGCAATTCAGTTTGATAAGAACGACCTAAAATGAGAGAATCCATCTTAGAGAAGAAACTATTTGATGTGTAATTTGACTTTTTAGTATCTTGAATTTAACCATTGAATTATTAAACAAAATATGTAAAATAGCAGGTTTGATTAAGAATGAATGAAGGAATTCAAATTATATTATTTGAATTTCAATTAAATGTATTTTTCTATTCAGCAGTGACAGCAAAAATAGCATTTTGCATATTTAATGTCAGAGTCGAATTGCATATAAGCCCTCATTGTGTTTGCCTTGTACTTCCAACATCTGGTTTGAATGAATCTCCACATGCTTCCATTGCTGCATTAGCATGAAGAGGAACCCTAATGAAAACCTGCCATCAAGCAGTGACACACAGGAGACCTCTAAACTCTGAGATACTGTAAATATTTATAAGCCATAAATAAGAAAATGCACATGCCACTTTAAAGGCCCTTGGATAACCTGATTTATACCACACGTCATTTGCATCATGCCTTTTTATTTAAGTAAGAGTCAGTCAGGAGTTGATTTAAAACCAAACCATTTGAGCTGTTGTTTCATTCGCCTGAAGTGATCTCTGGTGGATCCTATTTTCTCTTTAACTCACAACAAGCCACGCACTGACAGGTCCTGTGGGAGAAAACTGGAAGAGCTTTCTGAGCTGTTCGGTGGTCTAAACACTAAATCATCTCCAGGGCATCAGTACAAGCCTCAACCACCCCCACCTCCACCTCCTCCTTCTCCTCCTGCTGCTGCTGCTCTTGCTGCTCCCAATCCGACTCCTTTCTCCGTCTCTCTCACACTTCTACAAATAAGGACACACAAGAGCGCTCATGCAGCGCCTGAGCATTTACGGCACATACACACACTGAAATCACCTTGGGACCAGGTGATGGATAACAGCAGAGTACATTCAGGGCACGGAGCAGAGGGAACCTGAGCAACACTAAAACTTAGCATGGGGTAAACGATGTTGTCATTAGAAATGCATGTACGGAGCAGATAATAATGTATAATACATCATGCAAGCTGAGATAGTGTGAAACTTTGATGTTCAATTTATGTTTTTTTTTGTTCTAATTGGGTTTTGCTTGTGTATTTGTATGCATAAGAACTGTAAGAAAGGTTACTATCCTGATATGCACTGTTTTGCTCTTTCAAACCGAGAAGGGCACTTACAGCACATACCACCACCATGTATTGATGTATTGTGATCACATACAAAGACTGTGAAAAAAGACTCTCCTGGAATCGCCTACTTAAAACAATACACATCCGAAAGTATCCAACAAGTTTCAAGACAATTAGTTCAGTAGTTTTTGTGTACTCCTGCTAAAAGACAGAGAAACAGCAATGAAAACATAACCTTTTTGGCGGAGGCAATGAAAAAAGTAAGGAAACACATTTACAGACCATCATCAGTACCTTGCCTTATTGCCCACACAGTTTCTGGCTATTATAAACTCATCCGGGTTTTATCCGAGGTCGTTTCTGCCTCCAGAGCACACAGTCATCCAGGAAAATGTCGTAAATACAATCAGACAACGATCAGTGATGTGGCTTTGCATGAAAAATATATATAAGCTTTAGCAGGAGCATTTTAAGGGACTTTTGGGGACCTAGGCACTAAATCAAACTCTTCATTGTTGTCTTCAACCAAACCTTTAAAACTGCAAAGCCTTTAGTAGAAAGCTTGTGGCATGGGGCCTCCTGTACATAGCCGATCATACAGTTTAAGGAGGTTCTCACAAAATTATTGCTGCTCTGGACTCAGCCGCTCTCAGGGGCCCTCTCTGAACTCGGGGCCCCCAGGCGATTGTCGTACAACACAACATTATGACCATCTTTTCAAACAAATACCTATCAAAATCTATACCCATTAGAGTCTGGGAAAAATAGTTAAATCTAAATTTCATGATCCGCAGACCCGTATTTTAACCTTAGCCATTACAACTAAATGACAAACCATAACTCTGACATCACCCTGAACTCTAAAACCAAGTCTTAACCGTCAGACATGTAAAGTAAATGGCCAAAATGGCCTCAATTTCCCAAAATGTCAAATTGTGCAACCACACACACACACACGCGCGCATGCTCTACATCTTTGCATTTCCGTCGTTGAGGTGTCGGCTATCTAATCAATTGAAGTCTTCCTGCAGTAACGAGCAGAGAGAGGATCATATTAACAGCAATATTGATTTTGTCTGAGGGCGACTTCATGGTGCTTACATTACACCATACATAATGAATAGACTCCCAAATAATCGCCGGCTTTGTGATCGCCACAGCGACACACGCTCGCACATAAACAAGTTTGTCAAACATGAATGGTACAGATGATCCATCTGTCCAAACACAGTCAGAGTAGTGTGAGATTGGGGTCACACCACAGTGCTGATGGATGCCTCTCTCTCTCTCTCTCTCTCTCTCTATCTGTCTCTCTCTCTCTCTGTCTCTCTCTCTCTGGCCAGACAGGACACACACCAGTAAAACCAGCCCAGACTTTGCTTTACACCAAAGCACACAAACACGGAGCTGCTTTACTGTATATATACGTGGCTGTTTACGATTTGTGAGGCAGAACGCTTGGATGCAACCGTCTGGGTGTTTGGCTGTTTATCGCTCTGTCTATCAGGCGGGTTCTTGCCAGCTTTTGTTTGTTGTTCTGCGTCCCTGTCTGCCAACTGGTAGCTACGATGTTGGCGTCTTGTGTTTGGACCAAAGCAAACAAACACAAACACACACAGAGAAGTGACGGAGATGTTTGCTTTTTACTTTGCTGTCTGACAGGGACAGCCGTCTACTCGATTGTCTGACTGATTAGTCTGCGATTGAGCTAAATTATTGATTGATAAAAAAAAAAGAAAAAAGCAATGATGGAAATGACAAATGTCTTCAAATGTCACAGCTCAGCAAACGGCTGCCTGACGGGCCAAATGTACAACCGACTCCCTGGCTGAGTGACCGACAAACTGGATGAGCAGGCGGGCAGACTGAATGACAAGTGATCTGCCAAGATAACATAATATAGACGAGTGACTGACAGAGACTGATGACTGAGTGAACGGCTGCTGCGTAAAACACAACATGATTGACAGATGAAGAGGCCAGCTGACTGACCTCTATTCTTTCTTGCCTGTAATGAGGATTTTTTTTTTTTTACTGACATCTGTCAAATTATTCAAACTTCTAGCGTTCCTGTCCCCTGTCCCTCTACGTTTCTACCTTTCATTGACCTTTTTCCCCTCTGTGTTTATGCCTTCAACCTCAGTCCACTGGGTGTCTCATGGACTCAGCAGAGGATGAAACAGAGAATGATGGAACGATGATATCGCCATCAATTGGGTTCATTTCCGCACAGCAGGGTCCTTTCCGCTCGGTGACCTCGCAGATCAGGGGACAGATTAATTCCGTGTGAAGAAATGTCCATGTCCCTCCAAGAGTGGGATTGGAAAGCAAACTTGGACGAGATGGCTTGTTTGTTTCTGAACCTTATCTGTGGTGGCGAACAGTGTGGGCTTCTGAAGCGCAAATCAAATGTGCACATGTGCGGTTTGTCTTTTCCAGTCTTTCACACACTGACACCGAGCAAACAGCTCTCTCAGTTCTCTCTCCAGCCCAGTTTGCATTTCACACTCCACCTTCCTCATTCTGAAGCAACTTCTTTCTGCTGTTGGATTCAATATAAGTCATCATTAAGACTCATTTACACTGCCTTTATGTACAAATAGAGATACGAAGTCACTGCCCACATGCGTCCATGCATCCTTTATGTTGGCATGGGTGGTAAGCATTACATCCACTGGAGAACAGCGCAGTGTTGAGAGTTTCTGACAACAACAAAATATGGCGACTATGGAGGAAGTTGTGATAATTTACCTCTGAAGAAAGACGCCATGATGTACACAGAGTGGAGGTCCGACTTACTAACTCGTAAAAATCTCTCCTCTAAGTTCCGCCATTGTTGAAATTTCTTTCTCGTGCTCTATTGTGTACTATAAGCTACTATTGGCAATACTGCCCCCTCAATGATTTTCGGTGCTACTGCACTGTTTTATCGGTTTCGTCTGTACCCATTAGCTTTCAGAAGATGTGCACAAATTCAGACAAAATGAAGGCAGATTACGGTCAGAAACCTCCGTCAGTTTCCTTAGACGTATATATAACGTTGAGCATAAATGAGCCTCAAAAAATGGGCTAGAGTAGAAATATGTTTGTGTCCACATTGTTTCCTCTTCACCCCCCAAAAAACACAGACATAACGTGCGTCTTACACAAATTCCCCCTCCCTCCGCTCCTGGATGTTGGCGGCCTTGGCTCAGCAGCCAATTGTAAACGGCTCATTGGATACTATGGACCCAACTGCACTCATCATACTTGTGTGTGCATGAGCCAAAAATTTGTCACATATCGGAGCTCATGTCCATGTATTTGATATGCTATGTATTATATCTATTTCTATTTGAATCCTGAATACAAAGTTTTGTTTTTCTTTTGTTGCCCCATAAAGTAAATCAAATTTAAGGCCACTGAAAGACCAGAGCAATGCATGTTGGTAGCGATATGACCTTGTATAGATCTGTCTGCACAAATCAATAGATAATGAGGTCATCTCACTTTTTCTCTTTTCAATTTCTCCATTATTGTACAAAACAGCACAGCTTCCCCAATTGAGCCTTCAACTGAATTAGGTGAATGGCATCAATGGTGCAGTAAAAGCAGATTTAGCATTTTTGGCTGATAACTCATGAGCCATAGAAGAAAATAGGATCTTGGATCTCCTTGAAATTATAAACACTTCTCTCCCTGCAATGGCGTTGGTACACACGTATCTTCACAACTGAGTGGTGCCATGAAAGCTACCACGGCTCAGCAACATGCAAGCAAAAGATGGAAAATGATCTCGAAAGCAGTCAAGGTGCAAGGATACATTCAATTTCTCCAGATTGCTTTTTTTATTATCTTGAATTGTTTTTAATATTGCTGTTGCTTTGGCATTTTGAAAAATGCTAAAATCAACATTTTTTCTAAGCTTTCAAAGAAAGTCACTCTTGACTCTTGACTCTAGACACAGTTTCCAGTTGATAGTGACAGGGGATTGTAATGTGTATTTCTTTATTGTGATACTGTATTTTTCTCAGTCTTCAAACTGTTCCACAAACAGCTCTAACTTGGAATAAACGCTTAATCAAACAAATAGTTGGTTTGCTAAAAGACGTGGAAAACAGATAGTTGTGCTTTGTCGTGTTAACACAGCTCAGGAAACAGCTGCTGTTTCCTGGTGCAGGTTCTTTGGTGCTGTGCTGAAAAATCGCAGGTACTCAGCTTAGTTCAAAGTTTGTTTGCAGAAACGTCTGTTCAAACTTTTACTGTGGGTTGTGTCAGGGTCAATTTAAGATAATATCACACACCCTGCTGCTGAGTAATGATTGTACATATCTATACTGCTGCAATTTCTTTTTATTCTTTGCACAAACACAATGAATTTTAAACACAACAAAGTTTGTATACTGTGTCCATAGCTGTGGACCAGGGCGTTCTGTACATCACACACATTTGCAAACAATCACATGGACCGACGCACACACACCAACTCTCTCTTTTTTGCTCGAAAACACACCCGGCAATTTCATCTGCGTCCCACCCTAACTCTCCAGAGGTTCCCAAATCCTGCTGTTATTTTTACTCAACTCGCTTATCCTCGAGCGCTCATGCTGATGCACGACCACGTGCGCCTACTGGGTGCGTGTGTGTGTGTCGACGCAGCACAACTTCCAGACAAGGCATGGCTGCAACAACATGCAGTGTGTGGCAGAGAAAAAATGAGACATCATGCCTGATAGGAGAGAAACATCTGCATGAAAAGCTCTCACACGCCACCAGACAGCAATTACCAGCATGACCTGGCCCAGTCTTCGTGCTTCCATGATTGCTGGAGGTAGTTCAATCTGACCTGTGACTAAAAAGCATTACGGAAAGCCTGGCAGGGTAACACTTTGAATACAGAGCAAGGCTTTCGAAACTGTGCACTTCTAAATTTAGGTCAAGGTAAGGCAGAGTCAGGACTTGCAGCCACCTCTATAATTACAGAAAATTAATCATCTCCCAGGTTGCTTGGTTGGTTTCCTTTCAGCTTTTGGCAACGGTGCTATGCAAAAAGATACAGGGAGAACGTGCTTTAAGATTAAAGCTTTGGAGATTGATACCAGCTAACTTAGCTCATGTGGCACAGGGGCTAGGTAGCCTGCTTTTTACCAGGGTTAATGAAATCCAACCATCATTTCCAAAACTCACCAATAAACACATTCAAATCACAAATTACCGTTCGTGCATTAGCATCGCACTTTACCTACAGACAAATTCTCAACAAAAAAACTTATTTATTATTATTTCTCAAAAACATGTTGATTTAACAAATAGTCTGAGATAATTAACTTCAAATAAGATCACAAATTAACACACAATACACATTACTCATTTGTTAAATCCGTATACTTATCAAAGTGTAAAAATTATAGGTCGGACTATTTCTTGACTCTGAGCAGTTTCCAGGCAACCAGAGGAGACTCCAGGAAGTGATTGTTCCCGACCAAGTAATTGTCTGACAAGTAAAATGGCACTTTGTCATTTTAACAAACAAAAAAGACACAACGTGTTAATTGCTCAGCTTCAGAGGTGATGTTCAGGCTTCGAGTTTTTATTTATGCTTCGCTTACTTACCCGGCTTCTGGCAAAAGTTTTGCATTCAGTGTACAGAGATGAGGACGGTGTCAGTCGTCTCGTTTAAATCTCGGGAAGTAAGCGAATAAGAGTATTTCCCAAAAATGTTTAACACCAAGAAAAACCCCTGATGAATTTCAAAATGTAAAAATACAGGAGATGCAGACTAGGGAATGAAAAATCTGTTTCATCAGAGATTCTATTTTAACAATCTAAGCCTAGTGCTGGTGCATTTAGAGCATGTCCGAATACAACAGGTGCACAGTCCAGAATAGTCGGAGTTAATGTTTTTCTTAGTCAAAGCTGTGAATTGAGCATAACTTGCAATAAACCAATCAGAGGGCCATCACTCATTCCCTTTAAAAGCCGGGCGGATGTCTTGTATAATGACTAATCTGCCAGTTAGTTGAGAGAAAGCTTCTCTCCAGAGGAAACAGTTTTCTGCACCAATGACTTCAGACCAGTGATCTTCTTGGTGTAAAAGTCAATCGTCTCCAACGCTTTCCTCTGCCTGATTTTAAGACCATGGGCCTCAAATTGGCCCAAATGCATTTGCTATTTAAACAACATGGGCGCAGAACAGGAAGTTGACCACTGCGCTGTTCTAAAACGAGCAAAGACATCACGCTTAGCGTTGTGTAAGAAGGGGTCCTAGGAGCTATGGACAGCACACAGCTGCCTTCAAGTGCCAGTAAACATTTCGCTACAAGTTCTGTCTCTACCTGTACAACAGGCTACTGCCGCTGCTGAGAGGTGGCTGTGCAATACATCATCAGCTTGTTAAAAAAATGTAGTGGTTGACCCAGGCACTGATCAGCTATTGAAAGAGCAGCGCTGACGCATGACCCAGACCCTCAGGCTATACTGTCTGAGCTGCTCTCAATGTCAAGGAAGTGCTGTTCACAGGGAGCAGCTTGTCACAACATCCTTGAAGCGCTTGGAGAGGCTTAAATCGTAGAGAAGAAACCACTGTCCCAAAAAACTACATCTCACTGAGAGATGATGTTTCTAGAGCAAGGTTTTACACAGATACTTCACTGACAGGAGAGCCAGTGCTCGCTCGCTGCCAGCCACCTTAAATAAAGTTTCAGGTTTCTTTTCCAGTTTCAAAGTCACCGATTACTTTTAATTAACAGCTAAAACTGAAGATTAACACAGATCCCAGAAACCCAAACTGATTTGCAATCATAAGACAAGTTTGTTTTCACCCTGGAGATGATCAAAACAATCCTTTTCGTGGATGTTTGAAGAATATAGATAAAATGTGTCGGCATCAAAGATTTCTTCAAGTTCAAAGCTTTTGTTCTTTGTGCGGTGCATCGGCAGATCCCATCCCCCGAACGAGGAGAGGTGTCACCTCACGCCTGATCAAGGCAGCGGTGTGCGAAAATGGCTCAAGACTTAACAACAAAATAACTCACCGCGCATAAAGGGAACACAAACATTACACTCGTGCGCTCCAACAGACACATACACACTCACCTGGGAATGCAGCGATAAGGGACATAAAGCCCGGCTGCTGAGGAATGGTGACATTTTTAAAGCTTTAATTACATGCTTGGCTAACGGGTAGCCGACTGTCTCACCGGGAGCAAAATTACACTATCACTGTCCACAGCTGTGCATAGATGCAGGTCTAAAACAGCCATTCGCACAAACACACCTGCTTTCCGCACCTCGGACGCAGAGTGAGGCCACTCGCTGCTCTGCTAAAAATCAAAGGTAACTACCAACTACGGGAACAGCTCATTGATCTAGACTTTCCAAAACAGCACAGGCGTGACTCAGAGAAGAATGAAATACTACCTTAATGCAGCAATGGTGCTAAGTAGAGTCTAAATGAAAAGAAAATTACAGTTATCCAAGGGTAAATTCCTCTTATTGCGCTGACAACGTGAAATTAGTCAATGGAGACACTTGGTTCTGCACAGAGCGCTGCGGTTTTGAATCATCCAATTACTAATATTGTAATCAATCATATCAGCTTTAGTGGTGACAGGATATGACTCTGGGAATGATGGATGGAATCTGTTACAGATACGATTCCTCTGCAGGAGAGGTCAAGCCCCTGAGCTGCAAACTTACAACTGTACAGTATGTTCTGTTAAATCTTCCACGGCAGAGGTGCAAAAGTTAAAACTGTACATTTATCCAGATACTGCCCTTCAGCATTCATCAGATTTTTAGGTTTTTACACTTGCACTCAACTACATTCAGAGGTTAGCTTAATACTGTACTTTTAACTATTGTACTCTCTGCTATACAGAGCAGTTACTGTGAAGCTGCTTGAGGGGCAGTTGTGGCTTAGGAGGTAAGAGAAGGTCATCTATTAACCAGAAGGTCGGCGGTTTGATCCCCGGCTGCTCCAGTCTGCATCCTGAAGTGTCCTTGGGCAAGGTACCGAACCCAAAATTGACCCTGACAGCTAAGCTGACCGCGTGTGAAGGAAAAAGTGTTGCATATAGAACCATGTACCGTGTGTGTGTGTGTGAATGCGACTTGTACTTTAAAGCACTTTTGGAGAAGAGCTAAATTATTACAGTCCATTGTGGTTTTATAACTTTCTGAACTCGAAAGCCTTGATCTACTGGTTTTCTCATCACTTCATGCATGACAACATGGAGCACCAAAGAAAACAGACTTCATCACAGTTGTTCTGTCTTTTAAAAATCAGATCCTTCACTGACAACAGTCCAATCCAGTCAGAGTCACAGGGAGGCGGGGACCAGGGAAGTGCACTGTAATCAATCTTCCTACGTTTCTTGCAATCAACACACTGCAGGATAACAAGCCTAACAGCCTGCCAACTTCTACAGCCCGGTAATTGTATGCTTGAAAAACAACAACAACCACCTCTTTGGCAGGAAAAAAAATCACAGGCACGTTTACTTCAACACACGTAAAGGATCTGATGGGGAAGGAGCCATAAGGAAGCTGCCTTGAGATGACTCGTCTTACTGTATCTGAAGAAATGTGGCAGGAGGGATAGTAAATTAGCTCTCGGCTCCACTGGTACCAATTAATTACCGGGGCGTGTGTGTGTCTGTTGAGTGTCTGGCCTTTGTAATTTTCCCCATTAACACCAGAGACAGGCACAATAGTAGAAAGTTATTGCATTAATGAGAGGGTGAGCGGAGTTTGGTTAGCGGCAGCTGTTATAACATGCAGCAGAAGTGGTCTTGTGTGTGTGTGTGGCGTGGGTGAGTGTGCGCGTGTGCATGCGCGTGTCTCTCTGTGTCTCCGTCTCCCCGAACATGTCTCCCAAGGGTAAAGTGGAACAACAGAGGAGCAGAGTCGGATACGGTGCCTGCAGGCATCCGATGTGATCGTGTCTCTGCTAAACCAAGCAAACAGATGTCCTCTCCCTCCGTCTCGCCTCTGTCTGTCCCCCCCCCGTCTTTCATGCACAGTGGTGAGGAGTGCGAAGGATTGTGTTTCACCAGGAGCTGAATGGACGTGTCCACGCTCACAGGTAACCTCCTCGAAAATAGAGACACCAGAGACTTGGAGCCACTTTCAGAACCCACCTGAAGTCCTTAGCCTCGGGCAACTTGTGTCTCTGTATCTATTAAAGCCATGTTAAAGCGAAAGGCTGCTGTCGAACCACAGAACAACAACTTCAGTAACTTTTCAACTGCAGTCGGAGTCCAGAGGGAGACTTTATTAGTCTGCGGTGCAATTAAGAAGGTGCGGCAATTGAAACATGTTGGTTCTGCATTTATGCATATCACACACCCACTGTACAGTACTGTAATTTGTGCACAGTAGCAGAAACTGAAATATTGCAGACATTAATGTCTCATTAATGCTTTAGAAACAGAAACAGAAACGGACGGAGCTTTCTTTTAATACTCATCGTTCATTTTGTCCTATGAAAGCTTATGGATATGGTTAAAACAGACAAATCAGAGCAGTACCACAGGAAATCATGGGGGGGGGGGTTCAGTGTAGCCAATTACTAAATATAATGTTAGTGAATATATAATATAAATATATCAACTGTATATACATTAATTGGAATGGTAAGTCCTCCAAGACCTTATTTAAAAATTTAAAAAAGCCAGTCGCCCCTCTTGAGGTCATGGGATGCACATAATAAGAACGGCTGATTAATAAGCTCATTTACAGCCTGTGAAGATGGGAGTGAGAGAATCAAATGATTTTGTGCTGTGTCTTTGAAATTCAAACATTAAAGAGGGTAACTTTGACCATCAGTGCCTCGGTGATTAGGAGCATGCAGGGAGGTGGTAATTGCATTTCCTCCTGTGATCCAGTGTATTTTCGATGGAGGCTGGGCTGTTGGTGGAGCAGCAAACAACAAACACAAATACATCTCTCGCCAAACACACTCCCTCTTTAACAGATGATAGACATAGAGATGTCCATTATTACATAGCTACATCTGAAAGCCTGTGTAATGAGGTTTTCTCTTGAGAATCAAAACCACAGTTTGCCTCAGCACTGTCCCTAATGGTGTCTTACAAAATGGTGGAGACATCAATCTAACAGCACATTTTGTTCATCACAACAGAATATCACACAAAGTTACAGTTGTACTTAGCTTAATGTCGTCCTCCTGCTAATGGCATCAACAACCAATATTAGTGTAACTTCACCCTCAGCCCCGAGCCTAAAAATAATGCTTAAAACAGGGCCGGGCACTGAGAGGGTGAGGGGAGCGGGGCTGGATGTGAGAGGGTCACTGTCGGGACACTTTCAGGCCCCCCCAAAAAAAGAGGGACACAGAATCGCGAGACACCTCTGCCACACGGGAAGTGGAGGATGTTACACAATCCAGCCACATCAGTTCATTGGCTCCAACTCTGTTACGCTCAAAGCCAGAGGTCTCGGGGTTGAGACAATGCAAATGGGGGTGGAGGCAATGTAACGTTTGATAGAGGGCTAATGCAAGTGAACGTTCAAATAAGTTGTAGAGCTATGTGATGACCATTCCACAGAATGTCCAATAAATCAAGAGCGGCACACTGCCATCCCTACCAATAATGTCTTTTACCCAGGTGAGTGTGCGGGGGTGCTGCAGTCGCCTGTCAACCCAAGGCTACGCTGCTGGAGAGAGACCAGATCACAGTTTGTCTCTAAACCATTTCCCCAATCTGAATAAATCTTACAACGTAGAAATGTCCCTAAGGGTCCAAGGTCATGAGCCATGTTCAACCCATGAAATGTTCATTATTTGGAGAAATATAATATTAAAACCGTCATTAATGAGTTTCTTCAAAACACAGTCATATTAATTAGTTGCACTATGTCTTTTCTTCAATACAACTGTGTTACTGTAAGGTTAAAAGAAAGAAATTAAGACCACAGCACACATAACCACATCATAACCTCCCCCACATCATGCTGTTATGTACATTCATAGGTCCACTGGCTTAATGACCGAGTTGTCCTTCAGCATGTGCTCATTAACCGCTGTGACAAAGCCTTTTGTGCAGGTAGATTTCCTCTGTAAATGCCAGTTGGAAGGTCACAACGAGTGTTATAGAGCACGAGTTGACAGCGAGCCATGGGTGAACCAGTGGGTTGCCTTAAAATAAAGAAGAGAACGATTATATAATATAAATAATAGTGGCACACGTTAACCGTCGTTAACCCAAAGGTGAACTACTGACATCAGTGTAGCTGTTAGGATGATAATTGACTTTGCAGCGTTTACGTAGGAATCCATAAGGTTCAGATTATATGAAGCACTTTCACACGCCACACTCTGCAGACAAGGACAGGAGGGGACGCATCAGGCTTCCTGAGGGAAAGAGAAAAAACGAGGCTCGCGCTGAAATTTCTCCCGGTGCCATTATTGATGTTGATCCCTCGGCGCGTCACGCTGCACTCTTACTAATCAGGTCTCACTGTAATGTTTCCACACTGTCTCCCTCTCGCTGATCAATGACACTCTGCCCTCCCTCAAAAGCACCAAACTTCAGACAGGGAGCGTGGCCTGCACAGTTAATCCACTCCGGTGTACTGCTAAATCATCAACACGCCACATTAGACAGAGGGAGGGGTGAGAAGAATGCCAAAGAGGGAAAATTAGATCACAGGGGTGCAGACCACACACACACACACACACACACAGAAAACACACACAAACACAATCTACGGTTTGAGCAATCGCCTTTAGACATGGTCGTCCCCAGGTCCGTTTCACAGGATCAGTATTTTCCCGACCGTGTTAAGCAGATCAGGTGTCGGCTTGAAACGACAGATCCCTGTTACAGTAAATAACGTTTCAGCAAATCATCACTTCCCAAATGTGCTTTACAATAAAAGCATTTTAATGTGAAGGTCATGCTACGCCCTTTGCTTGAAATGCTGTTTGCAGCAGCTAATGTAACAAAGGATTGATTTTTGTATTGGGTGTAATTTTGTCAGAAACCGTACATGCATGGAGTAAATACAAAGTGAAAGCTCCGATGTGCAGGTGGTGCTACAGGAAATGTCAGGGAGAACAGGAAAGTCAATAAGATTCATCCTTTGGGGCACCGTGCATATCTGTAGCAAATTGGACGATAAACCTTGAGATATTTGTTGAGATTTTTTGTCTGGACCAAAGTGGTGGAATTGCCAACCCTAAAGGCAACAACATGGCTCAAAGAGAAAACACTTGATATTATCAGGTCGCTTTTGATTTGTTAGAAGACCTGCAGAAGCATGTGAATAAGACCTAATACAATTTCTTACACTTTACCAGATACTGTGAGTGGTAGCACACAGGGAGGGAGCTCTGTTCTGAATATGTGTTCACCCTCGGGTCAGGCTTTCTTCAAAATGATTCCAGGGTTGTTGTATTGTCTTATAAAAGAATGATCCAAGGGTGTTTCATGCTGTGAGGAAGGAGGGTTATATAGATGTTTAGATTTGTAACAAAGAGATGTCAATGGAACTGGAACTGATGGTGGATTCTGCTTCAAAAATACATATATTCTGTTTCTGCCAAGCAACAAATGTTAATATCATAGACTGTATATAAAGATGGACGACGTGACAGTTCCCCAAAGGTCAAGCCAAAGCGTTTCAATCGCCACCTGGTGGCTGCTGCAGTATAGGTTATAAACCTTTACCTCATCCAGGTCAGTGGATGGGACATGGAGCAAATTATTTTTTACACAATTCTTATCACACCGATGCAAAATTGTTCTGGTAAAACATGATTGGCAGCTGAGACTGACTCGTGATTGGTCGAGCGCATGTATCAGTGGAACATTAATCCATCTATCTATCTATCTATCTATCTATCCAACCATCCACCTATCTAAGCCTTGATTTAACAGCAAAATTACTACTCATTAGGGGCTCATATTATGAAGTGCTTTGACTTAGTGACACACACACACACACACACACACACACTACACTAGCCACTCTCATCACTCTTCAAAACAACGATGTTCTTTTCAGCTCATGTCATAACTGCCTCCAAGCAACATCGCAGCCTTTCAAGACTTTTTATGACAAACATTTGTGAATATTTGAGGACGTCAGGCTCAGACAGCTAATTTTGAGTCCTTGGGGTTCGGTGCCACGTTGCCCCATAAAAACACTGACAACACAAAGCGAGTTTCCTCTAATTGACCCAAATGAGCCGCGTAACAAATAGAAATCACTTTGATAATGTGTCATCACTCCAAAAAACCAAGAGAGAGAGGCAGAGAGAGAGAGAGAGAGAGAGAGAGAGAGAGAGGCATTAGAGACTGCAGTGTGAGTGAGTGTGTCTGTCTGTGAGCCCCAAAAGAATCTGAGTGTTCGTGACCACAAACACCATCAGTCAAAGGTGATGAAGCGTATGTTTAACATTTTTTCGTCTGGGTCAAACTATTAAGATGGAATCATCAAAACCTCACCTCGCCATTTGGCTCGGAGGCAGGAGAGCGGTGTGTAATTGTTGTAAGAATGCATGTGTCAGCAGGTTTACAGTAGGAGAGCAGGTGTGTATGTGTGAAGGCACACTGCGGCTTCAGGGTTTGTGTCGCTGTTCAATACACGTTTTGTGTGTGTGTGTGGGGGGGGGGGGGGGGGACTCCAAAGGTTCAGGGATAAAAGTGGGAAGCTGGAGTCTCTATTTGAGCCGGTATTAACTCTGGGAGCCCTCGTAGCTGCAGGCTTCTCCACTAACTTGACTGGGCGGGCATGAGCCAGGTGCTTGTGCCCTTCTGTGCTGAAATGAGGGCTCGCGCAAGGACAAGCCGACACAGACACAAACGTTAAAGGGACAAACACACACTCACAATCTTTACACGTTCCCCTTTTATTTTTCTTTCTATGAATTCATACATTCTGCCACATCCCGTTCTAATGCCACCCAGCAGAGGAAGCAACACCGTCTGATCAGCTGCAACTTCCCCGGCCGATGAAGAAGACACACACGAGCCGGTATGGCATGTGTGTACAGCTGTGACAAGTCTAATTTAAGCTCACAGCTAAATATACAGTGGAGTGCAACGCTGCCCCTCTGAACCGTGTAGCTTCACGAGGCCTTTGATGGCTCAACATCAAAGCTGGATATCATCGCTTTTAACTATAATATATTAATTCACTTTCTATGTTTAGGTTCTGTCTTATATTGCTGCGGAGGTGAAAAAAAAAAACATTTTGAAAAGAGGAAAAAAGTTAACTTGCCCTCACGATGCATATTCATGAAGCGCACGCACGTTACGATACCTCAGAGCCGCACAAGACACTGAGCTCCTCAGATTTTTGGTCGACTGACCTACATTCCCACCGAAATGATGGCACGTATTAATCCGGAGATACCTTCCTGTGTCATTATGATAACAATTACAGGTTGTGGTCCTGATTAAAAGCCCCCGCACCTCCTCCAAATCCCCAGGAGTCAGTCACGAGAACACTGGGCGTATTTAATGTGTGGTCTCCGCTGTTGTTGACACACCGGTGCCGGGGTCCATCTGGGCCTGATTGTAGGCAAAGAACAGATGTTCCTGTCTGTCTGTATTTATGTTTGTTTTCTGTGTGTAAGTGAACGCTTTCTATTCTACCTCGACGCATGTGTGTGAGTGTGTGTGAGTGTGTGTGTGTGTGTGTGTGTGTGTGTGTGTGTGCACAGCTGTCTACCTGACCCAAATGTATCTATTACTGCTGAAATGCTTCTTTGTCAGTGTGAGTGTACCTGACCCACTTGTAACAGTTTGTTTGCTTGTTTGTTCCTCAGCGAGTGGTTTACGACGACGCTGGTTTTGTCGTATGTTAACACTTGTATGTCTGTTGTTCGCAGCGGTTTATCCCGTCATATTTATTATACTCAGACGTCCCTTCCTTTAGGCGCTGATGTAGTGTGTGTTGTTTTGCTTTTGAGTCTCTGCATTTCTAGAGCTGAAATAACGACATGATTTATGAGCTAGTCGACTAAACACAAAAAACCAGAAAGATGATAGAGCTTTTGTTTTCCGTGCTAGGTATCCATGACATTCCCCAGGTAGTAGCTGCTGGAACAACTGGAATAACTGTGGGAAATCCATCCGGCAAAAAAACAAAAGTAGGAGCCTCGTTGTCGGTAGAGGCATGAAAGGGAAAGACAGAGTGATACACACCCAGGGTAAAACAACAGTGAACCTCCAACACTACATGAACACCCCTAATTATCATCTGGCACAAAGAGAGAGTCGCTACATGGATTGACAGGGAGGGTTCTCCGAGTTTGGCCAATCAGAAGACAGTGGGCTTTGAAGGAGATCTGAGCTGAACTGACGGGCTGCATAACAAGCGAATAAGAACTTTTTTTGAACTGTGATTTTATAAAAAGCCTCTCTTGGGGTCGTCCCAGAATAAAAACACAGAGCAAGAAATTATATTTCCCCTTTAAAACCATTTGGAATTTCTTTCTCCTCCTTAATACTTTTAAGACAAATTTAGTTTGCCATGATTTGCTACAACGTCACTGGGGATGCATTGCTGTGATTTGGGAGGTGTGCGGCTCCTCTGAGACCTATGGTTTCAAATAACACCTTCCTCTGTGGGTTTACCAGAACATTAGTGTGTGTATCTTTGCAGGAGCATAACTCCAGCTCGAGATGGCTTTGTGTATTATATCCATCCTATACAGTGATTTATTTAGATTTAAGTTAATCTCATTGGATTTAAAGGTGAAAAGTTCCAAAATAGAATCTTTAAAGTCATATTTTTTGTACAGGCTTTTAATGTTTAACTCAACTGGAGAGAGAGAATAACCGCTCTTCCTTACAATGTCAACTAGAGTGGCAGATTAGCAGCAATTTGGCCGCATTTAACATCGATCTGCTTGTTTCTTATTACCCTCACATAATTCATATAATTTAGTAACTCCCAATTGTACGAAAGACTAAATGGTGTTACTTCTGTGTGGTAAAGCAGCAGCAGACAAGACAAACTATGAATTTTTCAGCTCTTCTTATTTTCATAATTTACCAATGCAAAAATGTCCGAATCATTCACAGAAACCCAGTTGATAAATGTGTGACACTGTCTGGACTGAACTGCACATTGTTCTACAGCTGAACACTCATTTTCAAACACTATATATTTTCAGCGTACATTATTTTTCAAGTGAACATATGTGAAAACGTGAACATATTTCCGAATCCGCCAATGGCTCATCTATCCTCAACGTTACATATGTATAAAGAAACAGATGGAGCTCTCTGTCCGTAGTCTCTGTACTTTTCTGAACGTTTTATGAAATTTTACAGAGACTGTCACGACACGGCCGCCATGTTTGTTGTTGCAAGAAACCGACTCTGCGCTGCCCTCCAGTGGATGTATTGCATAGCAATCATGCCAACGATGAGGTCTTGTGGAAGTTTGTTAGCTATCAAGCTGTCAATCCTTTCCGTGTCCGGGCCGGGTGAGGTTTCCCGTGTTGAGTCAAATTAAGCCGTTGTGGGCAGTGACGGTTACATCGTTTGAAACAGATCTCTTTTTGTACATAGAGGCAGCATAAATTAGCCCTTTCAGTAAAAATGTAAGAGGTAAAATGGTAACATTTGAGATGGGTAGATATAATGGTTGGGACATTGATATGGATCATATCTCAACTGTCAACACCCAAATCTACGGCCACGGCGTCTGCCCGTGAATTCTTGAAGGCTCCAGGCTGCTCAGCTGTCTGACAAGACTGAAACATGATGAAGTAACAGATTTCAGTCTCACACCGAACTGCTCATCAAAACGTCAAGAGCAGAGCAAAAGACTGGAGAGACAAAGGAGGTGAGAAAGTCGTTTGAGATAGATTAACGCAGAGAGGTTGGCGATAATGAGAGGAATACAGGAACAAAAGGATTGAAGGAGATGCAGGACGGGATGAGGAGTAGAGGTCAGATGAGATGAAATTAGGGTACGGGGCAAGGATAAAGGAGGTGGGAAGGGGTTTAAAGAGGTTAGGCAGGAACAAAAGGAGCGGTGAGCGAGGAGGAGAATAGGGAGGATTAATAGAAGCCGAATTCAGATGGAAAGACGGAAAAGGAGAGAGGGGAGTTTAAAGGCACTTCAGAGGAGTGAAAGGAGGATCGGAAAGTGTGGCTTTGCAGCGAAGAGTGGGATTTCCATAAATAATGCACACCACATGCCGTAAAAAGTGCAATCCCTCACATCTCTCCGGTCCTGAGTCCGGGATGTCATGTGTCAGGAGGGCAAGTCCCGCAGAGGTAATTGAATCAGGACATGAAAACAACAGGGTAACAGGCGCCGGGTGAGGTGGTCAGGCACAGCTGGAAAAGCAACAGGTCGCCTCTTTTTAAACTGAAAGGAAAGGAAACACCGGGGGGAGCGGCAGTATAACAGCAGAGTATCTGGGACCGCGGCGTCTGGAGAGCTGACTCCACGCAGCCTTTCGCGAGAACCACAGCTCCAGGTGCAACACAGAGAGGATCTGTTTAACATCCAACTCTTTTCTGAGACCACCTCTGCCTCATAATGTCTGTTCCTGAAAGAAACCAGTTCACACACAAAAAATACCATTAATGACCCAGCTGCTTTTACAAAGCCATTTTCAGACATGAACTCCGGAGAATGTCAGCGTAATTGAGTCTGGGCGAAGATTTAAATCTCCGAAGTGTTCAGGTGAGGGGTGGAGCAGCAGGCGGAGGCACAAAGTAACGTATTCATTCTGCTGCGGAGAGTTTTGGTTTACGGCACATCGACACCGGCGTCTGCTTTTATCACTAAAAGGTCTCCTGATAACTTTGTCTGCGTCTTCTTTTTTTTTTCATTCTCTAAGTCGGCGAATCCTGTGGAGGATCTCCTGCTCTCACATCGGCTCATTCCGACCTTCTCCGGCCGCTGGTGGGAGAAACTCCAGATAAAGTCTGGAGCCTCTCACTCAAACATTTGCATTCACACACACAACCCCTGCGGAGACTGTCGGGACATTATCTGGAGTTCAGTGCATGTCTGAAAGGAGCTTAAGATAGGGAATGTTGCGGGAGGAAGCAACTAAAATGGGCCCAGTCAGCTCTAAGTGGTGTGTTTGTGTTCCTGTCTGGGCTCAACAAGCAAACTACTGTCGTCGTAAAGCGGAAATTGCCCATGAAACCTTCTTCGCTACCTCATCCCTCAAAGTGAAGAAAACCTGGACGTGAAGGTTCATTCTGGAAGCAGCCAGTGAATGCAAACACAACTAGGTGTAAACGAGCCTAACAAGGGGGGGGAAATGTCTTAGTCATGTCTGCCACCAGGCCAGACTGCACATGTCTGCACTTTTTCTATTGGACGGGCCCCCCCGGTCCGCCTCATACAATTATGTTATTCTCCCGGGGCTGTGCGGGTGGGTGTCTGCATTGTGAGACTGGGTCTGGAGGTGATAAAACAGCAGAGAGCACATAAATAATGACTTAATGATCCCTCCCCTCCGCCCTTAGTTAAGAATGATGACGCTGGAGTTTTTTCCAACCCAGGGCGCTTGGTGAAATCCACATGTGGCCTCCAGGTGTGCTGAACTGCAACTCTCTCACTTCTTAACCTCCAAACTCAACCATGTGTGTGTCCACTTGTGCTTTTGTTGTCTTTTTTATGATCCCCACCATCGCTGACTGTCCAACGATAAATCTATTCTTTCCCTGTGCGAGCATTCGTCTTCTTGCAAATGTATTGTGCATGTGAAAGAGTTCTGTTCTCAGGAGAGTGATGCGGCCTGATGATCCGCATCAATCAAGCTGCGTTTCTCTGTTTCATACACAATGTGTGGAAGTTGCTGTGGGTGCAATGTGGATGTGTTGCAGAGGAAAACAGGTACTTTGATTGACAGACTGTGTGGGACCAGATGCTGAATCAGACGTGCGGCTAAATTATGGTTGAGCTGCTGCGGCAGAAATAACAGTATGATTCCTGTAATTGTTTCCTACGGTTACTACCACTGCTTTATAACAATAGCAGTAAATCATTTGACTGATGCACTGCAATTAACATCCTTTACCTCCTTCACTGTAATCACACTCTGCAGCTAAATGTGGACGTCAGAAATATTTTTGTGCCGTTTCCTGCAGAAGGTATTTTTATTTTATTATACACCAACACCTTGATGCCTTTGGCCGCTCCTGAAAAGCAATAATTTCTATGCAGGAGTTTTTTCGATTCACGTGGTGGGGGAGGAAAACGACGACTAAGAAGCAAAGTGTCTGTGACCTGCAAATTGCTTTAATTGCATCAGTTAAAACCGATGAACCATGCGTGCGCGCACATATCTGTATGCAATTACTAAAAAAAACATGTCACATGGGTTTTTTTAAGCAGGCAAGAAGGAACATATTTGGAATGAGTGTTAATTATGATAAATGGGGATCAGGGAGGGAGTCGGCCGTGGGTGTGGAGCTCTGCTGATGACAATGATAGTTTACGGTGGGATCTCATGTGCACAGAGACCTGCCGCTGCCTGTGGCCTGAAAACCGCACCGGGAAGCCGCAAGCGCTGTTGCTTCATGGCCGTTCACGCACAACACGAGGATCGCTGGTGTCCCACTGTATCCGGAGCCCTGCACTACGACCTTCCACATCAGGAGGAGGGCGACTGAAAGAGATTATTTCCGTCTGGGGATGAATAAAGTGTTGTATAATATTATAGTTTTCACTGCAGGGTGAGAAAGGAAAGGAGGAGAAAATGTTTCCCTTTCTCTAAAAACAGTTGTGAATGGTTTGTAGATCTCCAGCTACATATTTTGGCTTCTTGCAACCAGCGGAGGCATTAAAAGGCCTCATCCACCTTTACTCGCACAATTACCTCCTGAGTATCAGCAGCAGGGTTCTAGCAACAGTTTCCTTTTCGCAAACTCCTTTTTGTGTGCTCTGCTAAAGTCAATAAAAAAAAAAGAAGACGTTGTCCCTGCAGGAAAGAATCCCCCCCCCCTTTTGCCCTCAGCTGATGTTGTGGAAGGAGAACCTTTACACCGAAACAGCCTTCAGGGAACGGCATGGAGCACAAAATAGATCTGAACGCTACGGGGCCCTCGCTTCGGAAGGGCAGAGGTCTATTTTTAATGACAACAAGAGCACGGCAACGAAGCGTTGAGGTATGGCAAGTCCAGAGGAAATTTATCGCCTGCGTAGGAGTTCCCTCCCTCGCTGTGCCCGCAAGTTCTGCAACAAGCTTAAGTCAAAAAAAAAAGAGAACGCACAGGTTTTCCTGCAACGAAATCCACTTTATCCACCGTTTACATTGATTTCACTGAGATGATCTGCGGCTTATCCTCATTAAGGGAAATGATCATTTCTCCTCCAAATCCCCTGCTGTGATGACGAGCGCTGAAAAGTGCGTGTGTGCGTTTTCACACCTTTCGCCCACAGCTGCATGTGTGTCTCTTTAAAAGTGGCGGCAAGGGGGTCGGGGTCAGGGTTGGGGGTGGCATCTGGTCAAGCTGAGGTCGGTCGAAGCTGGAGCGAAACTGGATCCTTTCACTTCCTGTAGCTCGGAGTCGCCCTGCTGACCTTCAGAGGTCGAACACAAGCACCTGAGCACGTGAAGTAAACAACTTCATATTCCTCATGCTCGTACAGAGGGATCTTTTTTTTTCTGCCACTGCCTTCTCGCTCTGTTCTGCTTCTTCTTGGGGATTCTTTATTTTGTTGATTTCATCTTTCTCTCTGTCTCTCTCGTTCCCTTTTCTCTGTCAAAGCTCAGCCTACGCTGGAAGACGCTGCAGGGTCTAACACTCAGCTCTTCTGTTCAGACAACACAGCCGAGCGCAGCACAACACCTCACTGACATGTGTGTTTTCAGGCGCTTTTTGTGTTTGTATTCGCGTCCTCCTCTCTTCTACATGCAAGCGCGAGGAGAGAGGGAAAAAACAAAAAACAACACACTTCATCCTGCAGAATCTTTTAACAATCCGCTCCGGTCCCAACAGGGCAGTGCAGAAGAGGAAGCACAGGCAGCGAGTCAGCACAACTCTTGAACTCACCTCTCGGGGGAATTCGGCAACACAATAGAGCCACAGCGGGAGAATAGAAACACTCTCTTGTTTCATGAACAGCATAATCAGACCACTGCGACCAACCAACTCGGTTTTTCGGAGGAAAAGAACAGACACTCCTGGCAATAACCTCTCGAATTACTGCATTATCTTCTGCTGCAACTGATATTCTTATCGCTGAAGTCCAGCACCTGGCTAGACTTGTAATGTTCCATAGCAAAATATTCCGTGAAACCAAACTCCTACTTTTGAACAAAGGTACTCAACTCCAAGTGACCACTTCTTCTCATGCACGCAGGTAAAAAAAAAAAAAAAGCTTCACACGCTGAAATGCGCAGTCAACAAAATAAGGTGTTAACAGCTGGCAGACAGACGAGCTCCTAACTGAGAGCTCATTCTTCCTAATGGCTTATTCATGGAAGAATGAAATGTTATTCAGTAGGAGAAATGAGTGGTTTGTTATTCACTGCTGGTGGTTGAGTTTAGACCACACATCCTCTGTGCGGTTTCCACCTTCAGAACTGAGGCCCTCTTTGTATCCGCGACCGGGGTAGACTACACATTTCACGTCGGCTGCGCTATGCAGACCACGAAAGGCCGTGGCTCATGGGAGTCTCATGTCTGGAGTGTGTGGAGAGTGAAGCGTTCGCAGGCCAGAGGTTTGGAAGACAATGCAGTAGGTGTGTGTGTGTGCGTAAGTGTGTGTGAGTGTGTGTAAAGACCTGAACGCTGTTTTTCCAGACTTTTTACCGCATCTTTCTTTCAAGGGCATCGGTTCGCTTTCAGACAAACAAAGAGGCCAGAGCTCCCTCAGTGAATCGCTATGTAAATTGCTGCATTAATAATGCACTGAGCCCACTTTAAATCAAGTTGAGTTTCCTTCATGGAGAACTGATACTTTACAATAATGTGTCTGCACCTCTGCTCTTTGTGACGGATGCTCACTTCTGTTGGATTTATATTGTAAATGTTCTTTTACATGAAAATGTAAAAAAGCTCTGAGCAACCCTCCCCTCAGAGCAGGATTAACTCACCTCTATGCAGTACTCCGATTGTTTACTTAAGTAATAGTACATTACTCCGTTACAAGTAAAAGTATTCAAAACTTATAGTAAAGTTTTGTGTTATAGTGTTATCAATATACATACATAAAGATTTAAAATTTGAACAATAACATTTTTTAAAATGAAATGTTTAGACTCAACACAACTAGACACTTGCTTTTCTCAAAGGTTGGTGGAATCCTTATTCTTTTTTAAAGCCTGTCATATCTTTTTTAAAGTAAAACTTTTTCACAATTTTCTAGTGAGAAATATCAATTACCTTTTGATTAGATCTAGTGAAATGAAAACAACACAATCGTGAAATGGCAGAGTAGCACTAAAGAACACGCTGCAAAGAGACAAGTACTTTAAAGTTGCACATCAATGCAGCACTTGAGTAAATGTGTTTGGTTGCTTTCTATTGTTGTTTGGAGCCTAAGAGGAGGAAACTCCCCAAATCACCTGAGTGAAAGGTTGTGATTGAAGGTTACACATGTGAGCGTGTCACCAATTCTGGACTTTAGTAGTGTCAACATTGGACTTCCTCTGCAGGAGGAAGTGAGTGAGTTTCTGAGGATTTTGAACAGGGATGAAGGGCACGTCTCCTTCCTTCATCACCTTTGCCTCCTTTCCTCTTACTTCACCTTGCTGTCAGATCTCCTGTCTCCTTCCCTTCATCCCTCCTTCTCTTGCTCCCTGCTCCTGCTTGTCATGTCCCTTTCTCTCTGTCCTCGCCTGTGTCGGGACCTCGAGCGCTGACGGATGAATCCAGCAGAAAGATGCATGGGCTGGCCCGCGGCCTCCTGAGAGACGCTCCTCCTTGTATATATATTTAACAGTTTCTCTCAGACCCATTCAGTAAACTCTCTTATCGCCTCTTCTATCTCTTTATGATTCCTCTTCTTTTTGTTTTCTTTTGCCCTTTACTTCCTCCATTCAAAAAAGCGGACATCTCCCCTCTTTGTCTGGGAAACGTCACTTCTTTTCTTTCCACATCATATCTGCTCCGTCCAATCTCCCTTTCTCTGTTTATATCTCTCCCCTAATCTCCCTCTTCATCTCTCCTTCCGCTCCCATTTCTCCTGCATGACTGAACTACAAGTAGTGGGCCGCGTTATCTCTTAGATGGTATCACATACTTTCATATAAGGTTGGATAAAAGGAATATGGCCCGCTCTGTAATTTTCTTTCTCTCATTCATCTGCTGAGGAAAAGATCCTCTCGCAACTTGGATATTTTTTTTTTTTTTTTGAGGATGCTGCTCTGATTACCCCTTCGTAATGATTTCAAAGTAGAGATAAATGTTTTCATTTGCCGGAGATTAAAGGATTTTCCGTATTTATATCCTCTCACTGATCAAATTAGAGCTTCTCTGGTTGTTTGCAGCGCAGCGATGCAGCTCAGATAGTCCCAAACACATCACATCAAAAGAGATTCTTATCTCGTAATGATATGCTCTGCGGAGATGAGACACAGTCATGCACGTCCCGCGAGGAGTGAAAAAACTCACGAAAGACTTGGGCTGCGAGGCCTCCTCCCGCTGATGGGAAAAACATAAGGCAAACACATCACGTGACGTATAAATAAATACATAGAAAGCACATACCCGTGCCTCCTTCAGCAATAAGTGCACAGGCTGCTCATTTAGCTGTGACTATACAGAGCGGAGAGTGTCAGAGTCTCGCAGGAGCCAGTCCAGTTTCACTCTCACCTCAGAGGTTCAAGCCGCAGCCTGAAAAAGAAGACGCTCCCATAAAGAGAGAAATATACGAGCTGAGCGCTGCTATCAAATGATCCTCTCATTCATGCTTCACACTCATTCATCTTGCGGAGAAATACAGCTTGGTGACGGCCCAGAGACAAAAAAAACCTGCGTGTGTCTCTCTGTGTGAGTCTGGTGACAACTCATGACTCATTTCACCCTTCAAATGGCCCCGTGGCGCTCGATCAGTCAATAAACAAAGACCAGCAAAGCCTCTTCACTCTTCCTTTTCCTCGATCGCTTATTTTAAAATCCTCTTTTCACCTCCTCTCCCCCGACTCATTACACCTCGACACACGCTCCCCTCTTACGCTCATACTTGTGCAAAAAAAGAGAGCAAAGAGCCAAACTTAAAAGGAGTTTACAACAATAGCATCTCCTGTTGTCAAGGAAGTTTGGACCCGTCTCTCTTTAACCTTTCAAACATCCCCTCGCCTTCATCCCCGGTGAAAAAGAGGCTTTGGGGATTATTTAATCGTGACCCAAATAGAGTCTCTCCCGTCTTCCTGTGCTGCCTGGCATCGCGGTTAAAAAAGACAGATTCCTCTGCTGCCTGAGTGGGGTTTGAGGTTGTAGTGGAGAGAGGGACGGAGCTAATGTGGTGGATCAGCGCGGCCGGTTTGGCAAGTGCTAATTCCCTCTGACGTAAAGACGTGAAACTGGATGTTTTACTCAAACCTCAGACAGTCCCCTCTCAGATCCGAGCAGCAGAAATAATGGTGCATCCAGGATCACATATGGTTTGCCGCACCGTGAACTCAAATTATTCCCTACACCTGCCTCTGTGCTGTTTCTGCTGTTTAGCATGCAGTGTGAAATTACCGCAGCTTCCCCTTCCTGTTTTACAAGGATGTGAGAGCTGATGTGTGTGTTTCCACACAAGCACGCAACACTTTCCACCACTTTGTTTTCCTTGTTTCATCGCTGACTCGAACTCGGGGCGGTGGTTGTCTCCTCACAGCAGGAAGGTTCTCCCTGTGTCTGCGTGGGGTTTTCTCAGGATACTCCAGCTTCCTCCCACAGTCCAAAGAGGTACAGATTGGGGTTACGTTTACAGGTGGTATTAAATTGTTCATTGGTGTGTCAGCCATGCACTGAACTCCACAGACTCCCCCGAACATTCTGCAGAGGGGCCGAGTGTGGAAGAAGTAAATGTCCTGAGTGAGAGCCTCCGGACTTCAGTGTTTTTTTACGAACGAGCCCACATGAGAACACAGCATGAGATCCAAATATCGTTGCCACGCGATGATGATGTCTAGACAGTTTTTGGGCCGGCAACAGATGTGTCTCTGTATGTTGGCCCTGGGATACGCTGGCAATCTGTCCAGGGTGTACCTGGGATTTGCTCCGGCCCCCCACGGCCCCTCATAGGATCAGCTGCATAGATTATGAATGGAATGGATGGCTAAGTATAACTCACCCTATACTCCACCTGTGTAACAACCTTGTTTAACCTTATAAAGCACAACATTTGTGATACAACCTTATTCTTTACAGAAAATAAAGTCACAATATGTTTGGACATAATGGCTCCGAACCTGTTTCAGGAAAATAATGTAGCTTCTGTATCTGTATGGCAGCGACACAGCAGTCATGCAGACCTTTGTCCAGACAGATACTATGGGGTTGCATTGTGCATCCCTCTAGACAGCTTCCTCACAATCTCTATGGCAACCCACATTACACTTTGCCCTTTAAAGAACACAAGTAGCATGGATGATAAACTTATTTTTGCCAGCGTTTTCTTTCCCTTTTGTGAAGGGTGGGCACTCAGAGCCCCTGCAGGAAACCTTGAGGTCGCCATAGCAACATCACACCATCTCGCCACATGAGCGAGTCGGAACGGACGAAGAAGAAAGGAGAGGAGTGTTGACTTTCACCCCGACAACACTCTCTCTTCTGAAGGGACAGGGCAGCGATGTATCCGAACGTGCCGCTACAGTCACGCAAATCCATGCGGAAGCTCGACAAGCACGAGAAATGAACCCAAACACTTGGAATCAGAGTCTTCTCCGCAGCCTGACTACAATCTTCAAATCACAAGTGGCAGGAGGAACAAGGGAAGGAATGAGATAATGGTAAAGTGGTTGTGATGTATAAATAGCCCGTGGTGGTGAGAGGAGCGGGGGAAGTACAGCAAACAACCTCATGCTATTGTTTGAGTCTCGCAGTTTACTCGCGTAAAAGCAATAAATCATCCGCTGAGGAGAATTTGTAAAATCGGGGCTTCTGTGTTATTTACAGCCAATAAAGCCGGATCTTTTGTGTGGCAGCGTGTACTTCAACAAACTCTCCCAACGCCCCATCTGGCTGGTGTCGGATAAATAAGTAACCAAAGGGCCTTAAAGAGCACAGAGGGGCCACAGGGTAAAGGCTGTTTGGTTTACACGTGCATGACAATGCCTTTCACTTTCGCTCCCGACAGGGATTGACCCCCAAGGGGACGCCGAATCACAAAGGTCAAAGACAATGGGTTTGTCATTCTGTGGGTCTCCATAGCGACCACACAGCCCGCAGAGGCCACTGGGGGTCATTTTCATCGCGGATTTCTCCTTGGTCCGGACTAATTGCCGTGTTTGTGCTGGTGTTCAGGTGTCAGCTCTTGGGCAAATTCCCAACACAGCGCAAATATCAATCACACTAATCATATGCTGCTCTGCCATGTGGCGCAGGCTGCCAGAGTACGGGCTCATCTGGATCTGCTGCTCGTCTCTGTGATGATGAATCCACCATGGCAGGAGTTTAACTGTTAATGGTCTTTAGGGCCGCAACTAACGATTGTAACCAATGTTGATTAGGTTAGCGATTATTTCTGTCCAGAAAATGTCAGCAAACACCGAAAAATGCACATCACTGATTTTTCTTTCTTCTTTTCATGCTCTCAAAGCTGGCACATTCAGTTTTCTTGTTTTATCCAACCAGTAGCCCCAAACCAAAGGATGGTAAATTCACTACGAATAACTTATAGGAGAACATCTGAATATATTCACATTTACATTAAACATGGTATTCTTGATTTGACTAAACAACTTTAATGAGTTACAAAGATACTTGCAGATAAATGAATCAATCAACAGCTTAGTCTTAAATTGTAACAAATGTCAATCTTAGTTTTCCAGAATGCAATGTGTTGTTGTCTTTTACAACTTACGGCCCTAAACCCAAACACATTCAGTTTACAGTGAGATACGATACGGCTGAGAAAAGCAGCTCTCACACCGAAGAAGCTGAACTCAAAGTGATTGAAGTACCTTAAAAATGACTCATCATCAATAAGCAAAGTATTTGCAGATTCATCTTTTTGATCAAGTAATCCAATAATTGAAACCCTAACGCCTCGAACGCTTCAGCTGTGATATACATTGCCAACCGTTGCCAAAAGGCAGAATGTCACACGAGTTCCTCTTGATTCAACCCCATCATTCTCCCCCTCATTTACTTCTTCTTTCTCATCTCTTTTCCTCCCCAGGGATTTCAGCATCCGACATCTAATAAAGGCCCGGACAATGTGAGTCTAAAATGATTCTACCCTGTGGATCATGAGGGGCACTTTTTTTCCCCATCCATCGGAGAGCACAGTGTGACTTGTCGGGACGAGGCCACGCGATCAGAGAGAGCTGACTGCCTTCATCAGGACAACGGCTTTCAAATCCCAAAAGCAAGCACGAGCAAAACAACCACGGACACGTGTGAATACCAATGGAATGGAAAAGAGTTTGCTCTGTGCTTGATAATCTGGACACATCTGAGAACAAATTTGCATGTTTTCTAAAAAGATGCTTGCCCCGGGCCTTAAAAAGAGACAAAAAAAACCCCACAACCGTGAGTAAGTGAGTTAGTCGAGAATTATGTTCCTTTAATTGTGCAGTAATCAGCGTGATGAGGAGTGGAGGTAAGCGTTCAAACAAACCTGCTGCAGGGACGGTGAGAGTCAGGGACAGAGCCGTGAGCAAACTGCGGGGCTGAGACTTCACTAAGCACCTGAACCACATTTATTATCTCCTTCCCAGTCACGTTTTCACCTCCAGCACACACGAAGCTTTTCACAATCATGGAGTTCACTCGTCTAATCTTCTAGGATCCAGGGGGAAAACAGCACATTTGATACTGTTTCAGTGCGACTTTTGTGCGAGACAAACGCTACAGGAAGATTCATTTGAAATCTTGAGTAGAAGAAAAGCGCAAGTGATTCTCTTTGTGCAAATAACGTCACAAACCACGTAGGTTCAAAACCTTCAAGGGCTTGGCTGTGGCTCTGGCATTGTGTGGAGAAGCCTGGGGTGCGATGTGTATGGCTGGAAGGTCTGAGAAAATCAAGTGGGAGGGTGGAGAATAAAAAGAAGCTTTGCAAATCTATATGGCCACTAAATGTAAAATTCCTGTATTTATACAGAACATAATGTCTCGTAAAGGGCAAGGTGCACGTCCATTGAGCATTGAAAACTGGCATAATGACTCCTCAGCGAATGGAATGAAAATCTTTGGTTTGAAACATAATGCAGGGTTGAGAGGGAATAGAAAACACTTTCAAAGTCACATATAAAAGCAGGAACAATGCTTCACACTCATAAAACACAGCTTTGTTGGGGAAAAAAAGAAATGAACCGATACAAAACACGACAACTAACCAGAAAACACTGGAGTGTGAATTTAAATGTGGGTTGTCGAGGCACTGACTGATTCTCAAGACCATTTTCTTTTTATAAACCCAAACACAGCCATAATTTCCAACCTTCCTCTCATTGTGCACTTGCTTCAGTGAATGGAGGAGATTTGTGTGCCGGAGGCCAGACACTGATCAATTATCACAAAAGAAGACAGACAAGAGAGGAAGCAGTGTTTGTGGTGTGAATTTGCTGAATAGAAAGATGTGATGGAAGCTCTCAGTCAGACAGTGACCCTGGTGGAGGTTGCACTCTGCCAGCACCACCAAGTGGCCAGAAGTTGTAAAAAAAAAAAAATATGCAAACACAAAATGCAAAACTTCTGCAAACTGATTATTTACAGTTGTGGTGTTTGAGGTCTGTGGGGTTGGTGCGTGGTTCCTGCAAGATGCTCCAATTTCCTTCATTACGCATGACATGTTTTTCAGCTCTTTAAACAAGTGATGTGTGAAAATACCCCAAATAACAAGAGCAAGAGAAGTGTCTGGGTTCTTTTCAGGAGGAAACAAATGCCTTATTGCGTTTTGGAGACTGGAAACCTGCAGCAGAAGCCTGAGTCACATCTATAAATAAATGCTGGTGCACAGTCCATAACACAAAACGCATCGGCTTACCAAATGAGGTGCCCAACTCCGGTTCATCTAGCAGGGAGCGAAGCTGCGAGTCTTGTCCCGGTGAGAAGAGTGGTGTTGGGGGGGACTCGCAAAATCAAAGATGTGCTGAAGATGAGATATCCTCCGTCCTGATGTTTCTCTGGCTAGAATCAGAGCTGTGTAAAAACTCCTTCTCTCTCCGCAGCGATTCCTCTGCGCTCTCTCCGGTGTCCCTGCGCTATTTCTGCCCCACAGAGGAGCGCTCTGTGCCGGCGGCTCCTCGGCTCACGGTTTGTAATCGGACACCCGCACTGTCGCGCTGCGCCACAGACAATATGCCTCCGCTCTGTGGAGGAGGAGGAGGACGCGGGTGCGTAAAAGCGACGGCGCGGAGGAAGGAAAAAAGAAAACACTCGCACACAAAACTTCCCTTCAGCTGGAACACTCGGAGCTTGTGCGTAAAAAAAAAAAAAAAAGAGCCAAGGAGCAGTGGAGGTGGATGTGTCCCAAAAAAAGCTGCTCTCAGTCACAGCTGCGCATCCACCGAGCTGCGTTCTGATGGCTGAGCAGTGCGCCCCCACTTTGCGCGTCCACTCACACAGCGAGGAGAGACGTGGCAGCGGCGCACAGCTGTCCTGCAGGTGGAGGAGAGGAATACAGCCCCACCAACCTGCAGCCACAAGTGGGATGAGGGACAACTGGGCTGGTTCGGAGCTAGTTTGACACTTTCAGTCTCAATGCGAAATGGTTCGATTCAAGCAGCAGTTTAACCCCTTCTCACCTGCGTAAGTCCCCCCCCCCAAAACCCGAATGATTCCAGTGACAGGCAGGTGAAGAGTCAGTTTCAAGGACACTTCAGCAGAGAGGATGCTTAGTGGGAGTGGGGCTTGAACCCTGTCATGCATCTGCAACCACTGCTGCTCAGAGAATGTGGATGAAGTGGGTTTTTTTTTAACTGCAGTGCATCTAAAAAGTGTTCTAATCAAGAAAAAGTTTAAAGAAGGTTCAACAACAGCAATTTTGTCCTTTTAAGGAAGCAAACATTTTGACATTATGCAGACATTTAAAATGTCAAAATGTGTATGTCCCCCATTACATCACAATGCATCACAAGTCAAAATGTCATTACTCTGCCAAAATGTCCTCACAAAATCAATATGTTTGAGGACATTTTGACGTTAGAGATAATTTTGACCTTGCAAGAACATTTTGATATTTTGACATTTCAACCACATTTTAATGCTATGAGGACATTCTGACAATGTCATCATTATGGGTGACACAAAGAACTGGTTCCAGGCTCTGGCTCCTAACTGGCCCTGGAACCTCCTTGGTGGAAAAGGCCACTATGTCTTCTATTCAGTAGACTCAGTAGAATGCATATGGAGCGCAAGGATCATCAAGATAAAAAAAAAAAAAAACAGAAAGAAACGCCCGATCTCGTTCGAAAGTGATAAAAAAAGAAGAAGCTGGATCTGCCCCCTGATCTGGATCAACACCAAAATTGACCCAACATCCTTCCAACTATCATGTAGTTTTTGCATAATCTTGCCTACAAACAAGCAAACAAACAAACGGGGATGAAAAAAGAACCTCCCTGGTGTCCTCACAACAACAGAGAGACAAGAATGTGTGGAGGGGGGGGCTAAATAGAGACTGACAGTGTGTCACTGTGCCTTTGTGTATTTTAGTGACATCCCCAGTGCAATTACCTGTTTATCCCCCGGTGAATGAACGCAGCCTCTATCAAGCACCAAAAGCCCTGAGAGTGCCGTACACAGCTCTGGGGCTGCGACACAAAGTGTGTGTCTGTCTTCTTGACAGACACGTAGCAGAGGCAACAGCAGCCTGTTAATACGCCTCTTCGTTACACAGGAACGTGCCTCGGTGAATGCCTCGGCTCCCGTGTACCCACATATCTAAATTCAAATCAGGTAATTTTCATAAAAATGTAGCAACCCACGATGGGGGGGGGGGGGGGGGGATAAAGCTGAGATTTACATTTCAAGTGGCCTCCGTGTAACTCTGGGAAACGCGTGGGTAACCTCTTCCTTTCTCTTGCTGCGCAGGGAGACACAGAGGGAGCAGATCTGGATTCTTAAAATATCGGAGCAGATTGGGTGGAGGTATGGCATGGCCACAGGCGCTGTTGGTGCACACTGAAGAAACAAAAAGAAACAATAAACTAAGTTGTGACACAGAAAACTAAGCCAATCTGTTGTTGGAAAATCAGCAATCAAATATAATTCCTTGCCCCCGAAAGTGCTGTGACCTCCACAACCTTTCCTGCTCACTTGAGGAGTTTATAAGACTCTCTCTCACTCTGCATGGCTAGCTCTCCTGTTGGCCAACAATAAAGGTTTCGCTCGCTCGAGGCCAAATGCTTAACCCACAGAGCGCCGGCTCGACTTCAGAGTGAGGCTCGAGCAGTGTGAGCTGCACCAGTAAAAACACAAATGTAGCGTCTTTGAGTGAGCCATCAGTGTGTGTGTGTGTGTGTGTGATGGATTATTGTGAGTGTGCATTAGCTGATGGGAGGCCTGAGACGGATGAATTAAACCTACACTGTATTCAAGTCCCCTATGGCTTGTGTGTGTGTGTCGTCCAGGTATTACTCATGTTGTAGGGACCGAAATCTGTTTACATTACTGGAACGTGGTTTGTGTGTGGAGATAAAAAGCATTTCCCCCTTACAGTTAAAGATGGTAAAGTTGGTGTTTAGCAGTAGTTATGGTTTGTGTTAGAGTAAGTCTGCTGGGAAATGATTGTAAATCAATGTAATTTCCTTTGAAGTCTGAACAAACAACTGTAGCTGTGTCCCATGTGTGTGTGTGTGTGTGATTCCACCTTTGTTGTTCAGCCTTCCTGTTTTGATGTCGGACCAACAAACTCAAGTTGCCAGGCAACCACAAAATTCTGTTTCCGAAAAAAAGCCTGCTATGTTTCACCTGGTTGTGTATGATCTCAGCAGGGTGTGTGTGTGTGTTTGTGTGTGTGTGCTTCCTGATGTGTTTCACTGAGTGTGTGTGTTTTTGCATTGTTTTGATTTCTGCTTTTTGAAGAACTCAAATGTTATATCGTTCTTTTACTCTAGCAATGCAGTGACAAAATAAAAAAGTAAAACCCAACTTTCATCATACTGTATGGCAAAATGGGTTCGACGCTACATTTTTACTCCCACCTGCTGCGATTTGATTGGTTTCACTGTTGAATTTGGGCGGGGTTAAATGTCAACTAATTGGTTTTGACCATAGACTGTATACAATGATGGGCGACATGATATAGCTCCCCAAAAGTGAAGCCAAGATGTCTCAACCTCCCCCTGGTGGCTGGCTGGTGTATATGTCATAAACCCTACATCCTCCATGATAGCAGATGAGACATGGACCAAACTAAAAGTCAAAATACACATCAAATACATTTTTGTTAGTTCCTTCCACACTGTTCAAATGTTAATATTTCGGAGAAGTTTGGATTTAATTGCTTATTCGATGCAATGAAAATGAGTCATGAGTCAATACTCACAGCTAGCATCCAATCAATCTGTGTTTATCCCCACCCACATTCAACAATTAAAACAATAAAACAATCAATCTACAGTGGGTGGGCATAGGCTGCAAGACAAAGGCATACGAGACAAGACAAAATATTGATTCAAGAATCTTCCCTGGCGTTGTTGTGTTTCCCTCATAATGAAAATGTGCATGTGCAGTGGTTTGTGTCTGTCTTATGTGTGTCTGTGCACAGTGATCGAAGGAGGGGAAACACCGACAACAGGCCAAGCCCTTGCTTTGGTGCCAAACCACAGTTGACCATTGCTAAACCTCCAAATCTCTCTTTCAAACACACCATCTGTCATCCAGTTTCTCTGCCACTTCAAGCCCCAGGTCAGCGCACACCTCACAAACACAGCCAGCAAAGCAGAAATCACTGGGACATGCAAACACACTTACTCTCTGACATATATAGGCAACATTTTCACACGTGGAGGTCGAGATCCGGACACGCATGCACGATTGTGCAGGAGTGACTGCCAGTTTGACTGACTCAGTAAAGTGAGAGTACAGGTGAGCGAGAGGAGGGTGTTTTGGTCATTTCCCAGGAGAAGAGAAGCTGGGGAATTAAAGGGGGGAACAGTCAGGGGGAGATGGAGGAATAGACTGAAAAGATAGGGAGAGAGCGAGAAGCTGGCCAGCTGTGAAAGACTGCAGTCATTCCTCACTCTGATCCATACCTGCAGACTCAATGAGCCATCCAAACGCTGCAGCAGGGCCAAAGTCGTGCGATTTCTCAGGCTTACTCAGCCTTACTGCGCCCCTGCAGCAGCAGCAGCAGCAGCAGCAGCAGCAGCAGCAGCACACAAGGCCTCACAGTGCCAGGACTCCACAGCATCTACTTTCACTGCCTCACTCCACCGGAGGAGGGATTGGTCAACGATGCCTTAACTGTCACAGTGTCAGAGGAAGTGTGTCTGCGACAGGAGGGCCAGCACTTCTAGAGGAGATGAACTCAGCAAAAATGATTTGGAGGTACTACAACATATGGGGATGATACTTATTACGTCCTGCATGGTAGTTGTGTTTTCATCTATGTTTGTTTGTTTGTTAGTTAGCAAAAACTACTCAATTTACTACCATGACATGCTTTCTTTGCAGCGTTTCCAACAGCATGTGCATGCACAACTGCATAAAGGTAGCTCTCACGTGCAACAGGTTCAAAGTGACAGCTACAAAGACTAAAGAGTGAAAGTGCATGTAAAGGTTATTGAGATAATGTATGTTTGATTTACAAATAACATTGATTAAAATTCAACTTGTGGGTCGTGGCACAACTGTAGCTGAAACTCTAAGGTTTGACTGTCTGCGTGGATGGTAAAAACGTTATGGACAAGAGTGTGACATAGTACTTTTCTCAGAATAATTGATGGCTCTTGATGAAAATGGCATGTTCAGGGGATTGATATTTATAAGTGTGTGAAACGTATTGCTATTGCAGGTTCAAATTAAAGTCTAGTAAATTCAAATTCGGCTTCATAAGGAATAATAACATAATTAGTTAAGATGAATGGCCTCTGAATTAGGAACAGGCGTTTACTTTCACCTTTGTGAATGACTAACTACACATTTAGTGAACCTTTCACTTTCAATATAGCACCATCATTAGGTCAAAACTTTTACGTCCAGTTGGTTTGAGACCTGAGCACTTTGTTTTGTGTCAGTTTGCAACATGAGCATGTTAACAGGAAGATTGAACATGGAAAAGCAACAGATTGCCAAGCATAGGTATGTTAGCATTGTCATCGATATACCCCCCCCCCTCTCTCACTTGTAGCATCATCACAATTGTTTTCTTCATCTTTTCTTTGTGGGTTTGTCCACATCAGTCCCAGCACTGTCCAGCATGACAGAGTGTTTCTGGAGCTCAGTTCATCCAAAGGTAGTAAATGAATGGACTGCGTGAGATAATGAAATGCAGCACCAGTCCAGCGGGGTCATCTTTCTCGCGTTCTGCCCAGATTCTGGCCGCCTGTATTTATCTTTGTCCTCCCCTCTACGGCCAGTGATGGATAGCAAAAAGAATATGGCTGATGGTGAGAATTTTTCTCTACTCTTTTTAAACTCCTGTTTTTTAGTGTCTTATATATATATATATATATATATATTTATTTATTTTTTTGATTACCGTTAGCAAAGTGGCAAAGTTAAGGGCCGGGGAGATGAACTCTCGAAATTCAGCTGTGGGAAGTTGGAGTGTAGGAGGCATGAGGTCTTGGCCCAGTGGGCAGTTTCAGGGCTTCAGATTAATTAATGTCAAAATGGAGAGGGTGAGGCTGAGGAGGACAATTATGAATGTGACTCCTGGGCATGGCGTTCACCGGTCACAGTGAGGCAGTGCCGTCTGCTGATTTTCTTTGGAGTTAAGAAGATGTTTTATTCCCCGACAGTAATTTTTCGGCAGCCAAAAAGCAATTTAAGTGGAGATAGAGTAGGCAAAAGCTACCCATGGCTAAATGGATAGAAAAATAAAGCCACTTATGTAAGTACTCAAGGCACGTATAATCCAGAGGAGCTGCAGAGGGGAGAACTGCCACCATCTCCTGTGTGCTGTAATCTTCTGAAGGCAGACCACAAAATAAAATTATATTTCATTTTTAAAAGGTTGAAATTGTCCAGTGCGTCCACAGTGGCACCTACACAGCCACTTTCCCCCCCCCGAATTCATCCCTGGTGGAGGTTTACGTTGATGCAACATCACAGATTAATCAGACAAATAGAGTGCGCACTGTACTCCTCGTGGCCACAGGGGGACCGACGCTGACCAAACCATCACTTGAAACCGGAATAAATCCTCCAATTTCAAACTCAGCAGAAGCAATTTGTTTCTTTTGACACCATCTCATGTTTCAGGGTGACTCCGCTGGCCTCTCGCCGCACAGAACAGTCTGTTCTCTCAAGTCTAACCGAGGGCACGGATATCACACACAATCACGTTGCATTCACAAACACCAGGCTGATTAATGCGCACGTGCACGACTATGCAAACACTTTGTTGCTTTGTCTCTGTTCCTCTCAGGCTCTTGTGCAGACAGAAAAACACACCTTCACCCTCAGACCCAGGGTGTTTGTGTTTGCCTGAACCGTGGTGCACTCTAAGCAGGTGTGCATAGGAATTCAAGTCGGGTCGTCTCTCGCTACGCTGCATTTCTATCTCCAGAGTTTTGGAAAAACGTTGATTTAATTTTTTTGTCAAAATATCTGAGGGGCTTTTTCTCAGTCAGCGAGTCTAACAGGTACACACACACGCACACACACACACACACACACACTGAAGAAACAGAGCGGATTCAGAGGAAATGTTTAACTAATAATAAACTATGTCTGTTCTCCAGTAAATGTAAAACGTCACATCTTTGTATTTCACAGAGCTGATCCTTGTATCTGTCAGATATCACTGACTTTCACAGAACCTGCCGAATTACACCAAGGACAACAGCAAGCAAAGTTGACAACAGTCACCAAAACTTGCATTAACTGATAATAATCACACTCATTAGCAGGATATTATCATTTCTTATTCTTCTCAGGAATGCAGATCCTGTTTTATCATAACGAGCCTGCAATAAGGCAGAGGAACTCATTAAAAAGGAGGCACCGATTGGAAATACAGACATCCATCATGTGTGCACGTCTCCTGCAGGAGCCAAGTGCGAGGGACTGTAACACGCCGCCCCTTCTTCTCTTCGGGAACGTGCTGTTGTTGACAAGCGAGATGGAGCCTGGGTAATTGTTTTTTTTGCCTCACTTTGGACAAGTTAATTAATTTCAATTACTGGCAGCTCTCCTGTCTGGAGGTGAGAAGTCAGCGCCGGCCTCTTCTGCGTGGAGGAGGCAGAGTCTGATGTTTACGTTTCCATTTATCAAAGACGACATAACTACACACCCGGGTGATGACAAGTAAAAATGTTCGGACAGACGTTTCTCTGAAGTTTTTATTGAAGAGCTGCTCTGACTACTGATGGACGGCGTGAGCTGAGGAAAGTGGCCCCCGTCTTCCCGCGGTACAACGGGCACCGTGAAGATGGCATCATGAGATGGAAGCCCCCACTCGCCAGAAAGGAAGAGACTCTTTTTGCTTGGGCTTTGAACATGCCTTTTTTCACCCCCTCTGGGAGGGGCGTTGACTTTATCCCATCTTTGAGGCATACCTTTGGACAAGATGAAAGCCAACGTCTGAACACTTCAGTCAGGGTGTGAGAGACAAACTATGCGAGGACGGCTTATGTGAAGTAAAGTGCCTCTAAAAGCTGGAATTTAGAGGAGAACAAGGGGCTGCCGACGGTTTATAATGGAAGCGGCCAGATTGAGAGGTGTTGCACTTAAAAGAAAAAGAATCGTCAGAGGCTGGAAGAAAATTTGTAAAAAGACAATTCTCTAGGAGCAGAGGAGTGAGACTGTGTTAGGTTTAAATGAATCAAGTCTGATGACTGGTAAATTAAATCATTAGCAATTGGGTTAAAAGTGCGATATGAATTAAGTTTACATTGGTCAATTTTGAATGAATGCAATTATAGCAACAAACCTTTTACTTTATACAGTTTCTAAAGTCAAAATAATTTCCATTGCCATAACATAAACTTTGATTACAATTCACTATCCCGGAGAGACCAATATTTTTCTATTAAGCTATATTCACAATATCAGCGATGTGATTTGAGCGAAATGCTAATTTCAAATGCTAGCTTTGTCAATGTCTGAAATATATTTCATGGAAACCCTTCCCATAGTTGTGCAGATATTAAAATGAAAGCCAAAAATGTCGACCTGCTGATGACACTGAAGCAGTGGTCGCCAACCCGTCGATCGCGACCTCCCGGTCCATCTCGGAGTCTTCACTGTCGGTCCCCCAACTCTCTGGACTCACTGGCTGATCTTCCCGCCGCAGATCAGCTGTGTGTCGGTTGTCTGTTTTTCAAACGCACCGTGTGTCCGCCACAGTCGGTGGCGCTGCAGGTTTAGCTCCTGCATTTCCTGTTGGTTCATGTACTAAAGTAAATGTCAGGACTCTAACGTATGAAGATGCGCATCTTTCGGTCTGTCGACAACAAACAGAGCCCCGTTGGAACAGAGGGTGAAACGCTCGAGTGCTTTTACTTTGAAACGGGTTCGGGGAGTGATGTAAATACGTTTGTGCCATAGAGAGATTAACATGGTGGTTCACAGCAGAATAAACAGAGAAGATGATCTTTCAACTGATTTTTGATGTTTACCTGATGAATGTATGTCACAAACAAATGGTTGCAACACTTTCTGTATGCCTTTTCAAAATAAAAGCGCTCGAGCGTTTCTGTTGATGGAATCCATTCCCTTGTTTAAAAAGGGTTGTTTTTTTTATTGTGATATATTTGCTGGAGTGGAAGATGCACGGCTTCATACTGTGTAGTACTGGTATTTATTTGAGTACAAGGGACTTCTTTCATACAAGGACATAATCATATTTGTGGCCATATTCAAATCAAAGCCTATATTTAAAACCATTGTCCTCCGCAGAACATGTTGTGGAACTGAGAAGCTACATATTTTGCATTGTAAATATGAATTGATATTAATTTGAATATTGTGCATTGAATAGTACTTTCTTGATTCTTGTTGTTCTGGGTTTGTTCCTCATGTTTGATGCACTTATTGTAAGTCACTTTGGATAAAAGTGTCACCAAAATGAAATGTGATGTAATGGTAGATCTCGGCTTAAGTTTGGAATTAAAAAGTGATCTTGGGCTCAAAAAGGCTGGTGACCACTGCACTAGAGTCTTAATGTTGCCATGGTCGTTAGAATATGGAAAACATGCCTGTAATCATTATGCATCAAACCAAATAAGAGTAGTTAAACCTCTGATCTGCTGGTAGCCTGTACAGGTGAAGTCAGGGGACCACCAAAATGATAAAGATTCATTTTTTAGATATTTCAACAAGAGCCATTACGTTTCATCCTCTGGCGACCATGAATGTCTCTGCAAGTTTTCAAAGACAAGCCATCCATGGAGCCACACTACTAACATGGCTAAATATTCATATTGGATTTGGATATGTTACACTACTGTCTCTACAGTATAATTATAAAATATGGCTACTAACCAGAAAAGAGCTGTTTCAATCCACAGTCTGGTCGATTATAAAACCACAACCAGCTTGCTTTGGACTCCATGAACATTTTTCCTTTTTAAAGGCTTTATATTTCTGTGTGAGTCATGCAGACTGATGGATCTGTGAATATTACGAGCTGTTTGCAACAGACTTAAAGAAATTAAATATTTATTTCCTCCTGATCCATTATTAATTGAGGCGTTCATCAGATGTCTGGGGGAGTCAACACCAGTAATGGAGGAATTCTAGAGACACTCAAACCAGTCATGTTCACAAACGTTCATTTGATTTTATGAGTTGTATGACTCTCCATGGTGATATTAGCTGAATTTCTTTGTGCCCTGCTCTACATTTTAAGCTGCAATATGCAAATCATTTCTTAATTGTAAACTTGAAAGATTTCCCTCAGGACGGCCGCTGATTTCCCAAGTGCGACCTCTTGGTTGGAAACAGGCAACAGAATGAATAAACAACCGGATTTGGTGCTTTGTGGATCCAAGCGCACACATCTCACTTCACACGGCACATGTACCATAACGGCTCCGTGAGAGCCCGATCAAAACCCTTAATTGATTGGCTAATTGCTCAGAATCCGTCAACTGTACCCTGATGACCGAGCGGCGTCGCCCTAGGGATTGTGGGATTTGTGTCAACATTTCCCCATGCCACCTCGTTCATTCGCTCTTTTTGCCACGGAGCGTGAAGCATGAAATTGGATTTACTGTGTAATGGAATAAAGCACATTGTTTCTCATCTGTGAGAGAGGAGGATAGAGCTGATAACCCCCCCCCCCCTGCCAGACTGTAAAGTTGATCAAAAGCTTTGCATACAGGAAGGAAGATTTGTGCTGTTCTTGCTCGCTCGTTAAGTTTACTTCCCCCAAAAACATAATAACAGAGCAGGTTTTTTCTCGCTGATGCTGTTGCTATCGATTTGCTCCTCCGTCTTATTCCGGGTTCTGGAGGAAGAGTAGGAGTGAATAAAAGAGGTCATCATCGCTGAGATCAAAGCTTGCGGTGTGACAGGTGCAGTGTTTTCTGCGTGAAGCTTGTCATGTGATTTGTATAGAAACAGACGTGATGAAATTCACACTCCTTGGTGTAGGTCATTGTTGTGGCAGCTGTGTTAAAGATTACTCAGCATTCTTGGCATTTACGCCCTCTCAACGTGAAACTCAATCACGGGGAATAAAAGTATCTACTTTTCTTTGAGATCTACAGAACGTCCATATTTCCTTTCTTTTCTTTTCCCTGACTTTCATCTGAGTGAATGGAGTACCATTATCAGTTAATTAGCCCTTATCAGCGCTACAATTACAACGATAACACTTCCAGTGTCACACCAAAGCAGAAGTTACAAAGTCGGCGCCACAATTTATTACCACAACTTTACTTTCACTTCCCGCAGGCGCGTCAAGGCGGAGAGCAGAACATGTATTTGTTCGGGTTGGAGCAATGAGAGGGGAAGGTCGGACTTGATGCAATTAGTCCGAACCCTAATGGCTTCTTTGAGAAACTGGCTCTGATGGTCTGTCGCTCAATTCATGTGCTTGACTTTTCAGTTTGGTTTCCTCTGCAGCAGTCAATCACTATCTCGTTACAATGTACAGCGCTGACACGGAGTCTGCAGGTGCCACAGTCTGGAAATAGTGTCATAATAACCATTGAAATTAGTTTTTTAATTGAGCCGTTAATGGGTTCAGCCTCCATCCATACGAGAGCAAATGAGAGGGTAAATAAAGTCCTATATCTGGTTCCAACAAATAAAAGTACCTCTAACATTCATTCTCACACGGAGGATTCTCACTTGATTCGGTCTTGGAAGGACGATGGTGAACAGTTTGCAGCAGTTTTATTCACACGATTACATCTTTCAAAAATGTGAAATTAGCAAATATTTTGACCTTGCAGAGTAAAATAGTTTTGGCCCAGATGGGGCCCACACTGTCATCCCACCCACACACGGCATGGAATGATGGCACTTGGGCGGCCTGGCCCTGTTAAGGTAGGACCGGATTTTTTTCTGGCCATATTCCCCCTTTACTTCATGAGCCACTTTTTGCTCCCATCCAGATTACACCTTGCCTAAAGCATGTTTGCCAAAAAAGGCCTACATTTATTTTGGGATATTTGGGCCACATTTGCTAGTGGGTCACTTTTGGCTCACTACCATTTTATCCGGGCCACAAATAGGTGAGATGTGTGTGTTTGCTATCTGGGAAAAGGAGTTCATATAAAGTGAATGGTACAATAAATGTTATGCACAACTTTTTTCAGCCTGGACCAAAGTTTATTGACAGACCAACAGGGAGAGCAATTTGTGACGAGCACTGCAAAAAAACTTATGTTCAACAACTTGCAGTTTCATGCTTCTTAAATGTAACAAATTTAAACTTTTCAGAAATTACAATAAAACGAAGATCCTTGAGTTTTTGAACTGTAAGTTGGAAGAATCTATATTTTAAAGAACAAACCAGAAAGTCAGGGAAATCGATAATGATCAATATTTAAAAGAATTAGTTGCAGCTCCTACACTTCTGACACTTTCGAGAGACAAAAAGCTAAAAATCAAAGGGATATATTCAATATCCAGTTTGAGAAGAATAGAAATAAAAACACTTCGGAACTTTACAACCTAGAATAACTTTAAATGACCCAAATCTCTGTTGAGTACAATACAGTAAACACCACAAAAACCACGAGGCTTTGCAAAATTAGCTTTTGGATCCACAAATTGTAAATAGATGTAAAAGGTGGACGAGACAAAGGCAGGAGCTGCTGACGAATCACTTTATCCAATCTTTTCATCTCGAATCTTATCAGACAGACTCTCAGAAGAGTCGGCCAACGTGACACATCAAAGACACTGGAGGTGTGGACGCGTCCATCCTCATTAGTATGAGAGAGCACTGAGCTGTGAGTGATGTGAGAACACACACACACACACACCTTGAGCACGACTCTAATTCCCTGCTGTCTTCACACACACACACACACACACACACACACGCTCCAAGTATATCTCTGGCAATGGAAGCATGAAAAATCTTGGCACGTTCAAAGTCATGAAAACACAAACAACTGATGTGTAAACACGCACACGTCCAGCCCAGCTGTAGCTTTGTGATATTCCTGCACGCCCCAAAATCGTAAAAAAAAAGAAAGAGTAGTCCCGGTGATGACAGCGTGAGCAATCCTGGCACATGATGTTGAATTCTGCATCGTCAACGTGATCGGCTCTGACTGGCTGTCATCGCACTTCAAGCCCGCAAGGTGCTTCTCTTAAGGGACACCGCCAAACCCGCAGCAAGCACAGTTTAGCTCAAACATCACGATTCAATTAAAATGGGATTTCTCACTGAGCTGATAAACAGGGAACAGCAGTCCTCTCAGGTCCACGGGCCCCAGACAGGAGGTGACTTTTCACGAAGAGACCTGGAGGTGGATGTTTGGGAGAGCAAGGGAGCAACGGGGCCCCGCGGGCATGCTGGGGGGAAATACACATAGGGTCAAAGGTCGGCAGGATTTCAGGCCATTCTGTGGGATTTACAGACTCGCCTTTTCTCTTCCGATTCCCTCACTTCTCCTCTCCCCTCCTGCACGACTCCAATCTTCTGTGGATTGCAGGTCTTTGTCTGCTATTGACAGCTCCCCAGAAAAACTCAATTGGCTCAGCACCAGCACCTTTGAAGGGTTTTTGACAAACCCACAAAAAGTGGAGAGACGCTGTTGACACATTTCATCCGACCCTGAAAAGCTTCGTAGAGCGAGATGCACGTCACGTCAAACCCAATCCACCGAAGGGTAAACGCAACACATCGGAAACGCCGTATCAAGATAAGACTTACGACATGTCTATGAGTGAGATGTTTTACTTCCAGACTGTTTTCGCAGCGCGTCTCAGCTGTTTTTTGACAGTGCAGTGGGAGCAGCAGAGGGATGGATGGATGGATAGATGAATGCTTTTCTTCATAGACCAGTGCTGAGGAGAGCTGCAGGTCCTCCAGGAGGTGAGGTGTTTTTTTTATCTTTACCCTCCGTCATTCAGACGAAGCCACTGGTGGATGCGAGTCACAAACACATGCTCGGATGACAACTTTCCATTTGCAGAACTTGTTTTTTCTAGGATTAGACATGTAAGACATTTCCAAACCGAGTTACCAGCAGATTTAAGAGAGTGCGGGAGAAACTCTGCTTCTTTTAGCAAAGATTCGTATAAGTGCTGGAGCCATCAACAATAAGTCCTGAAGAAAATGAGTGATGATTATATCCAGAAACATAATAATATATTGTTAAAATTGAACCACCTGCTTTCTTGGCTGCAGCGTCATTATGCCCAGTCTGCACCAGATGCTCATCCAGACATTCAGACATCCTCACTTAGCCTGTCATCACAAAGACAGCGCAGACCCCTGCCCCTTAGATTATATCTGCAGCGGTGGGCCCAGGCTGAACCTGCTTATCATACTTTCAACACTTGATGTTAACCAAAGCGCGAGAGAGAGGACGACTGTGTTTTAGAAGTGAGGAAAACAGTCAGTGCTTTTCTGATTGTCTTGTTTTCTTTCCTCATCGCTTATCGGAGCCTTTTAAATAAAAATGCTCTGATCCCACATGAAATAACTAATGCATGTCGGCTGCTGACACCAGTGCCCTTTAGAAAACCTCTGATGGATAATAAAAGAAAACAGATCAGACAACCCAGCAAGATTATTTGGTTATCGGTGGTGGAAGATGTTCTCAGATCCTTAATAAAACAATGTAAAAATACTTCATTACAAATTAAAGGTCTTGAAATAAATCTTTTAAGTAAATGTGCAAAGGAAGCGTCAGCTAGATGTATTAAACCGATTTGAAGAATAATGAAATGCCAGTAAAAGTAAGTATAGTTATACTTGATATAATATTAAATAGTAAATTATCAACGCTGACCTTTCACTTCGTAGCTGGCGAATTTAGTTATTATTATTATATATTATGAGCTATTTTAGTTCTCTGGCCCCTCCCGAGGGAGCCGAGACGAATCTGAGGGGTCATGATTTGATTCAGTGGGAAGAAGAAAGATACAAAGAAAAACAAAGGTGTGCTACAGTAATCTGTATTTCAAATATTCTGTGATTTCTTTTCTTTCGGGGGGGAAAACATCAGGAGACTTGCCTCTTTGCAGCTCAAACAGTTACTCAAATGAATTCCAGAGGAGAAAGCTGGGCCCCAACCAACACTGTGTTTTTTTTAAATTGGGGCCAAAAGTCATAATCTTTACGAAAGTTCATCACGTCTATCTTATCGAGTAAAAGATATATCGTGTTTACCTCTTATATACAGTAGAATAAACTAGAAACACAGTTAAACATCCACTGCATAAGAGTGAAAACCGAATCCAGTTCAGATGTAGAGAACACTTTTCAAAAAATCCAGATCAAATAGTGCTTCAAAAAGCAGCAATTAAGTCAAATTCGAATTCAACTATAACTTTCTGATAATCTTTGTCTTATGACATATCACTGAGTCAGCCCACCTGATTATAATTGAGTTTTCAGCCCGGGTCTCAAATAAGGTCAGTTTTCCACATGTACTTACAATGGAAGTGGTAAATATCTTTCAATGTTTTCCAAGCTTTGACTACATATTCCAAACTGCAATTGACTGCATATTTTGTTAACAAATTAACAAGCAAAGAAAGAAATTAGAGCAAAAAGAGCTGGTGCGGAGGCAGAGAAATGAAGGAATCTGTTGAGTTAATGACCCACAAAACTCATTTAGGTTCCCTGATGATAGAATTTGAAGCATAATAAAAATAATGTTGAAAAAAACAAATCTTTGCTCACATTAGTGGTGGGTATTCTGGTCTGAAACGACTGAGGCCAACAGAAGTATTAACAGCAGTGTTTCTGACATCTTATCCATCCTCACCCATGCCTGGAATGCGCTTTCCTGCTGAATTCAAACGGTGTGGTGCTCGGTTTTTTGTTGTTGCGCCATGGCCACTGCAGGCATACCAGCCTCTAAATACTTGTCACTTGATAGGTAACGCACCTTAATGCAAGGCTGGGAAGTGCAACACGTCTTTTGACAGACAACAGACGCATATCGAGCTGTTGTGCTTCTCAAAACGGCCTCAGAGACCTCGGTGATCCTGAGGACGCTTCGGTGGAAACCTTTGGAGTGTTTTGTACTGTGTGAATTATATACAGCTGTTTTTAAAGACATGTGATGATATGTAAGGTGGTTCACGTGATGCACTGTTAGCTGTATCCAAAAATGCAAATATAGTGTAAAAAGGTGATTTTAATAACCGTTTGCAAACATAGACTAATATCAGATCAAGCAGATATGTTTCAAATTTTCATAATAATCATGAGAATGCTTGACCATTTTCATTTCCATTTGTCACGAGAGCTTCACATCCCATATTGTTCGGACCATAAATGTCTATATGCACGTTGAATCGTCCATGCTCAGCTTATTTGTATGCAGCTTAGTGAGGCAGCAGCTGAGAGGCTGAGATATGAAAAATGAATGTCCTTGAGTATGTACGCCGCTGTACGTTCTACATAGGGCTGCTGCACAATTGATCTTGATGGGGCCCAATTATTTTTTCCATCTAAAGCATAAAGTTTTGGAGCAAAAGTCAATGGCATTTTTTTTTTCTTCCTGTCAGTAAAACGTGTAATAAAAGACATCAATCTACACTGCAGCACTTCTTGTGTCACCAGGATTTGGAGCAACAAGTGCAGGAAGCTGACAAACGTATGGCTGGAACCATCGGTGGTGCAAGACTGCTCTCTAGTGGCACATCGGAGAAAAATGGGAAACTGTCTCTCAGAAATATCGACGTACCAATATGTACATTTCAGCTGAGGTCACTGTAATCATCCTTCATGTCCACAGTGACTGTGAAGAGACGAGGGACCAACGTTAATTCTCATATAAGGCTTCAGTCGTTCTGTTATACATATCAAGTGGAAATATTCAAAAGTACACACATAAGAATAAAAAAACACTATAAACTGAAATGTAAAGAATAAGGACAGGGGGAGTTAGCCCCCATATTTATTCCATTATTTACTTTAGGTTTGGACAGAGAAGGAACAACCACATGAACCAAAATCAGTTTAAATGTTTATTTTGGCATTTGACTGTTTGTACTTTGTTTCATTTATTTCTCAACACTGAGTAAACTCAACACAGCAGAGGTCAATTTGGATTAAAATCAAGAAACTCCACTTGTTTTGAAACTAAATGCACCAAAAGGTCACCTTTAATTCCCGAAATAAGAGAAAACTTTCCTACATTCTGCCGCAGCTGCATTCAAAACGAAACAAAGAAAGAAAGAAAGCAGAGAAGATGTGGATGTTGGGCATTGATGGATCAAGGAATGGATGAATATAGTCAATTAATTCCTACAAAACTTGACAGATTGACTACAAAGACATGCGAAACGCCAACAAGGAGATGAAGAAAGGATTATGAAGTGAGTGAAAATGACCAGAGGAACTCAAAACAACTGCATAAAAACTCCAAACACCCACAGAGATACACACCAACCACAAAATACTCAAAACAACCACAAACAGATGCACACCGGCTACAGAGATACTTTTCTGTGTTCAGGGGCCCATTGTCTCATAATCCATCCACACGGTTGGCAGACAGACGCCGTCAGTCGTCTCATGGTACCGACTTCATCCTGAGACGCGTATGAAGTGTTTTGGCAGCAGTTGGTACGTTTTTTGGACGAGGGATCAGCTGTTGTGTTGAGCCACAGATTGGGAGCAGATTTGCCCGGCTGCCGCCCCGACCCTGGATTCTCCCGGCAGATGACAGGGATAACCTCTCATCCTCACACAGCAGCGTGAGGATTCAGATTGTTTCTGAGAGCTAAAAGGCTGCAGGGGAGGACGTTAACTCTGAATGTGGGTAACTTTGACATAAAAGATGTAAAAGGCGTGAGCAATGAGAATACTAAAACATGTGCCGCTTTCCCAAAGGAGACGGTGACGTGACAGAAATTATTCAATTATGGAAAATATAAAATATCACAACACCAATGACATTGTGAAATGTGATGAGAGGATGAGTGGAAAGAGACTTCACAGATCTATTGAATTCACTCCTTGAATACTGAGGAGTTCAGCTGACAATCAACACTGGGATTGTCGCTGCATCTCCTCCACACAAACTTCACTTTATTGATCCATTTGGAAGCAGATGTCTTTTTAGGGTGAGTGAAATCTATCTACCAATGTCACCCCCTGCATCTCCTCCCTCTGCCAAGGACAGGAGACAAGATGCCGCGTGTCAGAGACCTTGAAGGACCCTCAGTCTGACGACAGAGAAAAAACACCAGGGACATCAGAGCAAAGAGAAACCAGCGACACCACCTTGGAAGTATTTGGTTTTTTCCGCCCCGCTGCACCCCGTCCAGTTCTGAGGCATGAGGACAGAGTGGAGGAAGGTGCGGTGACCCGGGTGCAAACAAAGATGTACGGTTGACTACGACAGGGCTGCCCCAGTTTGTCAGACAGTAATTTAGACTTCGAGGAGAGCGACAGTTGTTATTACCTGACAGAAAATACAGTGTTTACTGGTGCGTCAGTGTTTTTACAACTCTGGCCTACTTTCCTTGACTTCTTCTGTTACCTCGGTTAGAAACCACTCAACAATCTCAGGCACATATTTGATCTTTGTGAATAATGTAAAATCTAAATAAACTCAGCCGATCTTTCAGGTCTGGAAGCAGAGTTGTTGTGACACAGTGTTTGGCCCACACTGTCACACTTTCATCCGGCCCACGTACGGCTCGGAATGATTACACTTCAAATCTGTATTGTGCAATCTGGGAATGTTCTGTTGGAGCCTCCAGTCTGAACCAAACAGGGTCAAACTGCTTTCAGCTGCGATGCTGCACACAACTTCCTGATGACAAATGCAACCAAACTCACAGCCCCTCTCACATTTAAATTAGAAACACTGCTGTTATTCTGTGCTTTTGTTTAATTACGTTGTCTTCAGAGCTTTTATTACTTTTGTTGAATTCGGTTCAACTACAAACACATTGTACTGTAACTGCATTTCTGTGTTTGTATTTATTGTTTATTACTTCTGCCAAGGAGGTTATGCTCTCTTTGCCGTTTCTCTGTCTTTCAGCAGAAGCCATTTTCTTGAACCTCGGCGGGGAGACAGCACAATTTAATAATAAAGATAAAAGATGTTTGGTGTTCCTGGAGCTTGACCAATCCGAGAGGCTAAAATTCACGATTCCTGCTTTTACACCCGTCTTATTCTGAGTTGAGTGAAATTGCTCTTGTATCCCTTTAAGGTTGAGCTCCTAAACATAGTTTACCAAGATATATGCGACTAAGATAAACATAAAACGTACCTGGGGAAGTCAAACAAGTGAAATAAGTAAATAATATATAACCACATTGTCCTGAGGCGACTCCGTACACGAGTAAAGAAAAGAACACTTGCAAGATTATGAACAACAGTTTAATACAGAAGACACATTTCCCCAAAAAACCAAAAAGAAAATCCCCTCAACTCACTGCTACTCACTGAAGGGATCGGACGGGTCACCCACCACAGTAATGAACATGAAGTGGACAAACAGGTGGCAGATTACAGCGGACGCCTGTAACACTAACGTTTGGGTGGTCAGTCTTCATCACGCTGCTGCTATAGTGATGTCAACCGAGTTCAAGGCCGTGTGCTTATACGAGTCGTGTCGCGTAAACGCAGCTTCTCAGTCGCATCGTCCAGATTGTATAACCACAGGAGAGATTGTGTGGAGCGCATCAGTGACGGATGCTCCACGATTTGTCATCACAACACGGAGGATTATCATTGTAACACATTGCGTTGTGACATTTTCAGATTCTTTTTATATATATATAGTTTCCCACAGGCCCAAAAATATGTTTATACAGCATTTAATTGCTTTTCTTTTTCTATCAGAAACTGTACACAGATTATAGTTTTTGCGGAAACAAAACATGAGAGGTGGAGCATCATCATTATACCGACTTATCTGAAATGCAGTGACACATAAAAAGCAAAGAGCACAGTAATAACCTTTTCCAAAAGCAATACTAGAACAGAAGACACAGGAGAGGAAACACACACACAGTTGGCTGACTGACCTCTACCAGCCTGTGGTAGATGCACATGAAGATGACAAGGAACAGAAGATGATGGCATCATTTTGTTTTGGGTCATTTTCATAGAAAAAAGAATAAAAAGTAATAACTGAGTTTTGTCGATGGCTTTAGAGCATAAGCAGGAAGCCGTGCGATTTTTGTTTCAGGATTGTAACACATCATCCAAACTGAATATTATAATTCGCAACATCAAATCTGATTCGACAAATGGGTCAACAACTGGAGAAAATGTGTTGTCATGAGTTCAAGGACTGAAACTGTTCAGACCTGGAATCTGTCACATCTGTCATGGCGGATCACGAGCTCTAAACACAGATGTGACCGCATACAGAAGCATCGAGGACACATTTGATGACTCAGACCACAGTCGGACGTGCTCTGGGAGGCATGTGGCCACATTTTTTAAGCCGTGTGGCAAATGGATCCAGGGCTTTACACTGTATGAAGGACCGCCCACTCAGCTGACATCCTCTGATCTGCTGCGGTTTCATAATCGGTGTTTCAGATATGGATTTATTTGTGGTCAATGATAAATAATCAATACTGATGGCCACAAAATTATGATTTAATTGTTAGAATCAGATTGATTTGTAAAGATGTGCAGGGATTTCTCTGACACACTCATGCACGCACACACACACACACACACACACGATGGCGCAGCTATCCTTATTAGGACGATGCATAGACTTTCAATCATTGTGAGCAGCCAAACCAAAGCCTATATCCCTAAACTTAACCATGAATAATTCATACCAAACCCTAACCACAAAGTACATATTACCCCAATCCTTAACCTCAGATATGACATTTGGCCTCATTAGGACCAGGTGTCGAGTCTGAAAAGGGTCCTAAAGATGTAACATAAACAAGTAGACACATATTTACATGATTTGAACAACATGATTTGGTCTTTGCGAACAGAAATGACATGATTATTTGCATACAGAGCGGGGAGGTGAGATCATATCACAAGTGGTCACAGGAGACACATTCAGGACGGATGTTAATACCAGGGCTAAACTTAAAAGGGACGCTTTAAGAAAGACCAAAATAGATGTTTGTACAGAACCTTGCATCCTGGCACGTAGGTGTTAATGTAGAGCAGGAACAGAAAAGGTCCCGGGCAGGAATGGTGACAATCAACAGAGAACAATCTCTTGTCAACTTCCGTTTATTTCATCAATGTGTTCCCCTTTCCTGCTCGCCCCTCGCTCACTTCCATTCACAGATGTAATAAGCACTGGAGTCGCCTGATAATGTCCCAGAGTGATAATCACTACGATGTATTAAACAACAGCAGTGATGCTAACGAGGTCATTCTTTAAGATGGGCAGTGCATTTCGTTACCAAATACTTCTTTGTCTGCGCAGAACAAATGTGCAAACTGTTTGAAGAAGTTGAGACTGTTCATTTAATGGCCACATGGACATCATTAGACGCCACGAATTTTAGACGCTACGAGTTTTCCACCAGAGACTGTTGTTGAGTTATTGTTTTGAGAGCAGTGTCAACACACAAGCATGAAGTAATGTGTATCCCAGCAGCCAGTACTAACAACTGTCAAGCCTCTGATTGCCCCAACTTCCCCCCCACTTTTAAAGAGAATTAATCTGTGAAAGGAAGTGGCCTCAGACTAACAGAAAACTTGGGAGAAAGAAATATATAAAAAAAAGAAAACACACTTTAAAGTCTCTGTCTCTCTCTGCTTATCTGTAGCTCGGCGATTTCCTGTGAGCTTTGAGTCGAGGGTATAATCCCCATCCTAGCTGGGAGGCAGGTTCTGCGGTCCTGACTGAGGCACACAGACTTGCTGTTGTCATCTGTTTTCGCCACGCTCGTCAGATGACCACTTTTTTGGATGACAACAATACGAAGTAGAAAAACAAGTTGGCTCTGAAAACCACCAAACACACACACGCACACACACTTGCATCGAAATAAACTTCTGCTCTCATGACGAAAGTTAGGCTGGCGACGATCACTGAGGTTGAATGTAGGAAGGCAGTGCATGGAAAAGGCAAACTGGCATCGGGGATCGATTAAGTGAACCTGCTCGCCGACTCGCACTCACTTAGGCTAATAGGGCCGTCTTGTAGACTGACTTGTGTGTGGGGGGACGCTGTGTAGGGAGGCGGGGCTTCGTTTATGCTGGACGAGTCTCCTTCCTCAGGAATGAGGGGAGTGCAATGGGAGGGACAGGGGGCGTCGGCCTCGTCGGCTTGGGCACACTCGCTGTAGGGAGGGGGCTTGAGGTCGTCCTCTGAAAGGAAGAGGAGGAAAAAAGTCAATCAGTGAAACGGCTCCCGGAAAAAAAAATATATAAGGACAAATAAGTGATAACATCAGGGCTGCAAGATTAAACAAAATACGATGACAATCTAAAGTTTATGTGACAAAGATTTTGCTGCATTTGCACTAAAACGATCGATTGCATCAAAACAAATACGCCCAATTTCTCCCGAAGGAGCACAAACAAATAACTCCACGTTAGAATTTGTGCACAGCAAGAGGGAGACAAGGCACCACTGTGAACGCATCACTAAGATACCGTGACATAAAAGGTTAATTACTTTTTCTTTGAGGGTGAGAAAAACAAGAAAGAAATCCACCATTTCAAAATAACAACTTTCAGTGGCAGTGAAATCACCTGAATATGTCGACGCTCTCCTCTAAAAACCACCTGCTGCACTTCTTCAGTTTTGCAGCTTCTTCTTGTCGTTCAATTTGTATAGTTTTTCATGGAATTCATTTCGATCACTGACTTCCACCTTCATAAAGAAGGCGTGCAAAATGGTGTCAGTGCAGACACGTTTGGAAATAAAGGCCTTCCTACAGTACCGAAACCTTGATGAAACAGCAAAATGAAAACAGATCTATAAAGAGCAAACCATAAAACCCCCTGAAACATGTCAGGAAAAAGCAACACTTGTGATGTAGTACAATTTGTGGTGAAAGGCCACCATTTCACCACATCCTGCTAAACGAGCGATGAGAAGTCATTTGCAAAAGTAGAGACTAAAACTTGAGCGGTTGTCATTAGGTTATAATGGAAACACTATGACTGGCTTTCATCCCCTTTAAACCTTCCTGTGAAGAAAAAGGGAGACCAAGTTTAGCAATTCATTAAAAAAAATTTGAATGGATCTGCATGGCGTAGAGGTAACAGTAGGAAGTGGGCAAGATACGAACAGACTACTGTTTTCTCCATTACTAGAATTGAAATGAGGTGACTCTAGATTGCCCTGGCACAGAAGCTGTACACAAAAGGCATAGCATGGTGTACATCAAGAAAACTGTGGGTATCATTCTGATTAAGTCACTGACACTTGGTGTACTTTGTCATTTTTAAAGCAGAAGAACTAGTTTACAGAAGTACAGCAGTGTCGTGCTTTAGACTCCATCTGGTGTCAGTTTCCTGGTTGTGGTAATGACCCCGAAATGTGAAGGTAACTGGGTTAATAATATGTTCTCCCTGTGTAGTTAAGGGTGAGGCAGGTTCCCACTCATTTCTAGCGAAATCGTTTTCCAGGACATTTTCAGTGATGATCTATGACAGACGCCACAAACTAATAAGTCTCTTTGGGAGTTTGATTGAAAAGATGCGTCATCGCTGGTTATTATTCATCTATGAAATCATCTCTTACGTCCTGACAAAGTGAGTACAGACATAACCTTTAAATGTTTTAAAGTCACAACTTACTTTTCTCTCCCATCCAACAGTCTTGTTATTCAATTTCTTGCTTGTTTTATATTTTTTGTTGTTTAGATTAACTGCCAATGTCTCTGATCAGCTTATCACACTAAACTTTAGCCCCTTTATTACTCATAACATCTAAAGTCTTTAACAAGACTAATGATGTTCAACAAAAGTTTTATTGTCATGTTTATTTTACCTAAACCATGCAGCGGGGTATTTAAAAGAGACATGGTGCTGTTAGCTAATATTTAGCCAGTGTTTTGACTCACACACTCAAATTCATTGCTTAACCATTGCTCCTAGTCAGAGTTGAATCACAAACCTTAACCCTGCAGGCAAAACAAGCTGGCAAGCATGTGAGGGCTGAGCAGCTGAATCAAACATGCAGACAAATTTAATAATATTCAACTGTTCAAAACAGGTTTGGATGAAAGCAATGATTTATAAACTACCACTTACACCGGCCTGCAGTGACCAATGGGTACATATTAAGAATGATGTAACATGTAGCTCCATGTGCCATAACTTGGGGATATGTTCACATCGTTTCGACAACATTAGAAGACAATGATCTATGAGCCTATTCACAAAACTCGTATCCATAAACTACAATTTGATCGTCCAAGGGGCATTTCGTGTTTCTACTCTGTCATCAAATGTGGGTTTCTTTTCTAATGTTGTCAGAAATCGTTCTAAGAGAAGACAACACGAGAACAACTGAAGAACACATCTCTATTATAGTGATGATGAAAACTCTCATTGAGAAAAACAACTCCAGTGCAAACCCTCTGCTCACAGTGACCTCCACTCTTAATCGCAGTAAATAAAACAATGTAAATACAGCGACCGTATAGTCAACACAGACTCTTCAACTGTTACTTACACCATGAAGAGAATGAAAAAATATAAACATAGTTATTATGGGAAATGTAACTAAAACATGATGGTGCTGGATCATCTATTATATCAATTTGGAAGATGAATTAATAATGTAAACCTGTGCCATAGAGTCTATGCCATGGGTCAGTCACGGCAGTGGAAGACTGTGGCTTGCAGGAAGTTATGGGCTCAAAAAATAAGAATGTAGAAGTTTTTCTGGTTCAACTTTAATCATCTGGATGAATGAGGAAGGAGCAGGTGCATAGGATGTGTGTGTTTAAATGCGTGCGCTACCTCCAGAGACCGCCTCATATGGTGGTGGCATGTCGAGCTGGGAGACGGATGATGCGGGCGGCAGCGTCGTGGAGGGCTCCTCGATTGACAGTTCATCCTGAACACCATACCAACTAGGCCACACAGATGTTTGCTGCAGAGGGAAGGGAAACACACGTAGTTAATGATACACACAGAAATGCAGAAGTGCACACAAGCACACATAGAGCAAACACACACACATATGCTGCCACACGCAGCTAAACGCGGCAGTTTACACAGTCAGATCCATGAGCTGGAGCGAACAGTTTGTACACCTCTGGCACTATCTTGATACGAAGTGAGCTGGTTTTTCTGCACACACCTCTGGAGAGGACAGTGCTTCTCAAATCTATGTATTCATCTGCTCTTCCTGTGAGTCTTCCTTCAAATATTTTACTTCAGGACACACACACACACACACACACACACACACACACACACACACACACACACACACACACACACACACACACACACACACACACACACACACACACACACACACACACACACACACACACACACACAACTAAACAAACAGCCAACAATATTCGCAGAGAAGAGCGAGATACTGTCCGTCTTCCAAGTCTTTGCTGTGTCGTTTTTCCAGCACCAGGCTGACCAGCAGGTTACACTTTCACCTCAAACCTTCTGAACCCCCCCCCCCCCCCCCGCAGGAGTTAGAGGCCTGTCAGTTCATCACATAAATAGGCAGTGGCTGTATACATTACAACCACTGCCAATGAACCAATGAAGGCGCAGAATGAAGGAGAGCCTGCAGCCTCTGTCATTCGTCACAGTCAGTTTTATCAGATGATCTTTGAAGCTGCTTTCAGACACGCACTGAACTCCAGACAATCTATCTAATTATCCAGTGGGGTCAGTTGCTGTAGACGTTCTCTATTTTTACTTCGAAAACTCGAGAGAATGTACAAGTAAGCCCGTGTGAGAATGCAGCGGGAACATGTCCAGAGAATCCACCATGTTTCGAACACAGGCCGGGCGCAAAACTGAAAAACAAACAAAAGAATGCAAATACTTCAGGGTGAAAAAGCCATACATGTGGAACAGACTGAAGATGTTAACTTTGGGTTGACGCCGGTGCTGATGTGATGTAAACAGTACATTGAGCTTTCTGCAGTGGAATTTAAACGTCATGTCCTGCCCCCTGCACGCTCTACCCAGGCGCCACCCCTCATCTGACGGCTACGGAGATTTCCCAGTTGTTACCAGCACAATCTCCTGCTGTGTTCTTCATATGTGAAAGACAAAGTTCAAATTAATTTCTGAAAATTGCTTGAGCGAGATCGGCAAGCTATTACAGCAGCACGCGTTAGCTCGTATGTCCTCGACCTCCTCTGAGGAAGTTCTCAATGCTATTTGCTCTTGTTAGTCAGATAACTGCGACGGGAACAGGAAGAAAACACATGCAGATCAGGCAGGAAGGTCACTGATGATAGACTGATAACCTTGTGGACTGATATCTTAATTAGTTCAAAATTGCCATCCTGTTGTTTTTGCAATGATGGGGAAAGATGCAGCAACTGACAGACGATCACATTAAAAAGCACGAACATTTATTGTGTATAGGATTAAAAAAAAACAAGACAGAATCTAATAAAACAAGGCCTTTTGATCTAAGTACTATCAATCTCTCCCATCTCTATCTCCAGCCGGAATGTATCAACGCTTTTTTTCTTCTTCACCACTCTTCCGGGTTCACTTTGTCTCTTCAGGTAGCCACGAATAAGATTGTCCAAGAGGCTTAGTGAGTGATACTACATACGACTTTTCCCCCACTGTGTGTGATTCATTTAATTCCAAAACTCGAGTCGTCTTGGCGTCCACCCAGAGAACATTCAGGGTTCGGGGTAATGGATGACTGTGGGGCCTCACTGCTGCACATTCCATTAAAATCTAAACAGGGAACATTATACACCAGAAACAGCGGAGAGAATAAGAGGGAGAGGAAGAAAGGAAGGAGCAAAGAAGAAAAACGAAGGAGGAGAAAGGAGAAGGGAGTTGCTGGACGAGAAGATATTACAACCTGGTGGATGCTCAAGAGGAAAAGGATGAGTGCAAGAAGGAAATTGGAGATTTCCTATGTTACCTGACATGAAGCCAGTATATGTCAGATAATAAGATACCAAGAATGGCAAGCTCATCCTCGAATGGACATTTTTGAAAATCAAACATTCCCAATAGCAAACAGGATGTCACAACTGGAAATCTAAGGCCCAAAACCGTTCAACTCTCAAGTGAATTGGTGATTTCCTGTTGCACAAATATTCAATGCAAGCTAAAAATATCGTTGCCTGTGCCTCTTGCATTTAACTGAAGCCGAGTGATGATAGGAAATGCCTTAAATGAATTTTGATGCAGAATTGGATTTCATTGAATCTGCTCTCAGAAAAAAATGCTTTCACAAGTTAGCTTTTAAATAAAAACATATTTTGCAAGATCTACCAGCAACTGTGCAAAGTGGGCAAGCATTACGACTGAACGCAAGAGAAACCTGTTTTATATATATATGATTCACCAGGCATATTTTAAGAAGGTTGTGAATCATGGCGATTGCTTCCAGGTGTTTGGGAGAGGCAAGTAAAGCCCTGGAGGAAGCACGAACATGATGACTGTTTAAACCTGTGGCGTAGCCCACAGAAACAACGGCCGTAAGAGCTGATGTTGTGGAAAGGCATTACAGTTCTGGAGCTCTTGGAAAACATCTACACAGATAAAACTACAGTCAAGGGGGCAATAAAAGGAGAAGCCGGCATTTTGAAGACGTTTTTCAAAACACAAGATAAATGAAGAGCACGAGTTTCAAAGATAAAGAGAGGCTCCAAGGAAACTGTGACGGTTATTTCAATGATCGTGTGACATTTAAAGTGCAGCCCTAACAAACCACTATTCACTATGTCAGGCAAATGAATCATTAGAACTTATTATTTTCCATCTATCTTACGATTTACAAACGAGAACAGGTGGCAACATAATACTCTGTGAATCAGTCTACTCCTGTCTTGCGGTCTGTGACTTTAGTGATATTTGCACACACACACAAAAATCTCTCATGCATGGTTCAAATTTTACAAACATGCTTAAAAAAAACGGTGCACTCACACTTGCACTTCTTTGTACGTACAGAACTGTCAAAGCTGGGACCTGCCCGACCAGACCTCTGGTGTCAACAAGGTCAAACAAACTTCACAGGAAAAATGTCAACACCCAAGTGCACGCAAGACCAGAGGCGTGCACCTTCTAAACATACTTCACTAGTATGTAACTGAAAGTGAAATGCAGCCTGTGGTGTTGTTCGAAGGAAAAGCAACTGACTGAAAAATCACATGCCCTCTCGAGAGAGCAAACAACTCCTCCACAAAAACATTTAACAAAACCGTGGCTTTATTAGAATTTCTCTTGCTTGGTCCTCGTATTTCTGTGTGCGATACTCAAGTCTTACAATTTACATAGATTCTTTCTGTTTTACTAGAACCTAAAATTCAAGTTTGAGGTTTAAACTATTTCTATTAGAAGTTGACAAGTGGTAAACTTACAGTTTCCCTGCAGGAATGATGATACCAACAAATCCTTCAGGTTTATCTTTATAAAAGACAGTGTGGCAATACACTGACGTATTATTAGGGCAGTTCTGTACTGAAAGCAGTAGTGGGGTATATTTATATCCTAATGGTGAGAGAGGAAGACAGACTGGTTTTTCACGGGTTCATCCTACACCAAGATATTGACCCAAAAAGTAGGTTTCAAATTATGGAAGAGCAGCAGAGCCTCCAGACTAAAACCTCATGGAGGTTCAGGATAAACTAAACTAGTCCTGTCAACCACTCACAGCACGAACCCATTCACACACTTTCACATAGCCCTACTTTATGCAATGCTTTTTCTAATGAACACCACGGATATATCCATCAGAAGGAGAAGGGCTCGAAATCTACATGCTTCTGGTTCGGGGGATCTACATCCTGAGTCACATCCGCCCACATGAAAGTGGAAGTGATTCAAAGCTACCAGCGAAACAAACACTCTTGTCTTGTCATGTTTCCAAAAAGAGTTTCATTTCCTTTACAGAAATAAACCGAATGCTGATGTTGAATGAGTGGAATCATTTTATTAAATTTGGTCTATAAGATTCCATTACTTTTTGTCTATTTATTTGTTCTATGCTCACATTTTATAGAACAGTGTGATCCTAAGTGTGTATACTTAGACCCCACCACAATAAATGTACATCCTGAAGGCAGGAAACCTTGTGTGAGTAAAATGGAAGACACACTAAGTGCACAACTTACACTCTGTCTCTCACACATCTGATGGAGGTACGCTCTTCCTCCAACTATGACTATCTGGGCATTGCGTGGGTTGCTCAGGTAGGCCGCCAGTTGCCTCTGTCTGGATCGGTACCAGCACACATAGAAGAATATCTTGACGATGATGAATATGATGACAACACTGTGGAGGAGAGAAGATCGGGTTGGATAGGAAAATGGGATGACTGAAGTGTGCAAACATTTATATACTATATATATATATATACTATATATATAAATAAATGGAAATACACAAGTTATACTCACATGTACCAGTAAAGCTCCATGTTTGTGTGATGTCACTGAGCTGAGGCTCTCATAGTTGGGGAATAACTCGCTGATCCCCGGCCAAAAAAACACAAGTTGTCCTGAAAACAAACATCAGTTTAAGCGTTAATTCAACCAAAGAGGAGGAGATCACCACCACGTTTTGTTCTGTATTCAATACTTGAATGATTATTGATAAGCACGTTAACAAATCAGTCGAAGCATCTAAAACCTGAAAGCTCACGCGAGTTAAACCCACATCCACTTTTACTAAACGTTAACAGATGACAACGTTTAGCAGTCGACGACGACTCCGGCGTAAACTTTGTTACAGCAAACACATAAGTGTGATCAACTTACTTCCTGGCGACACTCCGGCTGTATGAAGTTATCAGCTGCCGAGGTTTGTCATTTCCCTCCTCGCCCTTTGTGGGACGTGATGAGCACCAGGAACCAGCGGAGGCTAAGCGCTACTTAAGCTAGGCTAACGTGAAGCAGGCCTAACAACAACAACAGACATTAACCCAGGAGGAGAACACAACAACAGCTGGAACTGACCTGGATTATACACATGGCTTCCCGCTGCTACACACGGAGTCGCCGGCTAGTTACCCGGGAAGCTGCTGGCTAACTCCGCATGTGACAAACAACTGGACTAGTCTTAGCTCTGGTTAAAGTGAGTTAGCACCGTTAGCTCATCTCTGCGCGTTCAACGCTGCGTTCCGTTTCACAGTGGGCGGTGTTCTCAAGAGTGGTTCGTTCATCGTTTCCCGTAAAACTGCCACTCCTCAACACTTCCGTTGCACTTAACAGGATAGAGGTGACGTTGTTGTTGTTGTTGTCCGGTGATATATTCCAATATGGTGAATATTAGCTAGTGTATTCCACCATAGAGTTGAGGACATACTAAATTGATATTACTGTCTAACTAACATATGGCTGCTGGGTGTAAATACCTTAAAAATACATCTGATGAATGATTATGAACAGTAATAAAAGCTATCTACCATCAGAGGATCGCATCGATGCAGCAGTGGGGACACAAGTGATGAAAAGTTGATCTATCATAGCAATTGTACTGATGTGGTCCATAAGTTATCATATTTCCGAGGGTCAGTAAAGGCAGCATACGATTCTTCAGACTACCTGGTTATTGTTACAAAATGTGCACATACATGTAATGTCCAACATCACAGGATCATATATGTGTAAGATCACAGTATCATACATGTATCGACATATACATAACATGAAGACGGACAGTATTCCAAGAATAACGTGTTCATTGTTTACTCATATGGAGTCTGAGGAAGTCTGTCTCCTCTGTAAAACCTTTATAAAAACTACTGGAGAATCATTCAAATCATCAATTAAAATGAGTAGAAACATATGAGTGAGTGAGAAATGATGAAATAATCATCATAGGTCATATCAGGTTGTTCTGTCTCTCAATTCTATGCCTCCATCTAGTGGCCACAGCTCCAGATGGCAGTCTGACAGTTCAGAGAGAAACTGCCGAATAATGCCACAAATATACGATCAAATAAATAATTATGAATGTTTTAACAAAGCAGACGAATCAGAATGAAGAGCACGTCTATTTGACTGTGTTCATTTCCAAGCAAAAACAAATGTATATGCAATATTTTCAAAAACTCTTCAACTCCTTGTATTTTTTCACTGACTTATTTTATTAAATTGGCTACCAAAGCTCCAACTTAAACCAAACGTACAATTTGATACAGACAAAAGACCAATCAGACATTGTCAGAAAAAAAAGCATTGATGTTTCCATTGTATTTGTGTCTCTGTACAAATAAGAACCTTTTTATTACAATTTAAAATCATTTTGATTCCATGTTATTTCACAATTCATTCGTCTTACAGTCAAAATAAAAAACAAAAGAAGAAAATATATTTTGTTGGGTATTTTTTAAATTACATTGACACAAAAGAGCCAAGATCATTTTCTATTAGTCAAGAGACTTCAAATTCCAACCAGTACATTGTTGCAGCAAAGTTTCAATCAACTACGACTGTTGACACATTACAGTTTATACTCATAGCAATTTGTCCAATAACACAAACCTGCCTTTGAGAAACACATTATCCACATTTGTTCAGCGAGTCCGACATCTTCTCTTATCGGTTGTCTTCCACAATGATCGTCCGTCTTGGGTAGGTGTCCACTTCCACAAATATGTATCGAAACTCGTATTTTCCTGTTTCGTTGTTCTGTAAAATGACAACAAGTTACAAGTCCATTGATTTTAACCTTAACTTCAAATGTACACTTTTTTGTTATCATAGTTAAACAAGAACTGTACTGCTTTAACTGGCCATTCAGTCAAATTTATTGCAAATGATGATTTCAAACAGTGAATTTAAACAACACCAACCTCTTTTGACTCTGAATGCACAGTTCCTTTGAGACCTGGTTCTATGCCTTCGATGTAAAACTTAAGTCTCAGATGCTTCAGTCCATCCTTCAGGTACTCTGTGTGACTGAGATGGAAACAAACACACACATCTGAGCTAATACCTCAGTACTACCACAGCACAGATCTTTACAGAAGGACCTTACAACTTATTTAAAAATGAAAACCAGAACATAGAAGGGATTGTTATATTTATTCACTGACATATTAAAACACTAGTACAACTAATCAACACATTGTTTGAAAATCGATTCAATTCCTACCGGACTTGCTGTCTCCTTCCTCGACGTGTGGTCTCACCATAACATTTGATTGGCTCCCCGAATGCACCGATCACCTACACGTGTAACGAAAAGGTTCATAAATCCATGCATACAGTGAAGTGATGACCAGTTTAGAAGTCTGTTACTGTTTCGCCTTAGCAGTCAGTGATCTCATTCTTACCTCTGGGTGTGACTTGACTTTGTCAAAGGCTTTCCCATAGACTTTATTTGGACTGGAGGAAGAAAAGAGCTCCTGGAACACCACATATAAGAGGCCACCTGACACACACACACAGACACACACACAGACACATTTAAACTTTATTCAGTAAAATAGGTGATAAATCTGTTTGAGATGGAAAATTAGATGAACATTTAATGATGTTACATTAACCTGTCACTCCAAGTCCTATGAGTACAACTATCAAGTAGGTGAAGTCTCGGCCAGCGTCCTTCACTGTAAAAGATTGGAGATGGAAGTGGTTACAACTGTGGCCATAATAACAATAATAGTAAACAACAACAAAGGCTAAATATTGTTAAATTATTTTTAGATAAAACATTTTAATATCAGTCGTTGTCTATATTTATAATGTTTAATGTAAAAGTAATGTAATATTATATTGTATTACATGAAATTATATTATGTTATTATATTATCTAACACCTTCTTTCTAATTTGTTTGTTAAGGAAGCTTATCAAACACGTTTAAGGTGAATTACCGCCCCCTACAGGCGGTAGCATCGCGTTACCACCAGGTGCTTTTAAATGATAGTAAAAGCACAGAGGACACGTGTCTGTCTCTGAGGGTCTTGTTTACCTTTCTGAGCACCTGAAGGCTTCTGGCTCTGAAACCTGGACACGGATCTGTCTCTGTCCTCGGGGCTGCTCCGGTTCCTGGCCGGGAGGTCCACATGGACACACCGCCGGGTGAGGCAGCTCAGAGCGGGCAGAGCGAACGGAGCAACCCCGGCTCGGCTGTGCAAGCTCGGTGTGGAGGACGGGGTCCACACGGTCCTGTGTGGGCGGATGAACAAGCTAACCTGCGTGAGTTTACACGTGTGTACCGTGTAGTGATGCGTGGCCGAGGACTGCAAACCCCGATGCAGGGCTCTCAGTATCTGTGTGTAAGCCATGATTGTCCTTCCAATGTAATCAGTGCAACCAGCTAGCAACTTCTGGTGCTATATTCTTTAGCAGCGTGACAGCAAGCTAAAGCTAAGGAAGTAACCTAACGCAGCCAGTAGGGATGCAAAGTTATCATAGAGATCAACATATAAACAACTACTAACCTACTCGAATACTGTGCATGATCCTGTCCCACAGGGGTGGTGTGTGTCAAACCAATTCCTGGCGCATAGTTGTGTCGTCACACATCGTCCAGAGGATTCATGGGATATTGAGTTTGTATAAGGAAACAGAAACTGACACTTCCCCTTTTACAAAAAGCTGTGCACACGTCTTTGCAGCCAGGAGAGGATTCATTATTTATAGTGTTAAAGGTGAAATATGTCTTAGCTCTAGATTGTTTTTAAAGATTACATGACATGACAGCTTCTCCAAAAGTGAAGCCAAAGCCTCTCAATATCCCCCTGGTGGCTGGCTGCAGTACAGTCATAATGTAAATAAAGTACTCCTATTCCTAAATTATTAGTTCTTTTTACCAGGCATTAGCATTCATGTTGAGCGAGGTGTGTGCTCACCTTCAGAGTTCAAAAAGTCAAATAAACAAGGCAAACAATGTTCTAAGGCTCTGTAAATCTGAAAGCCTCAGAGGTTCATTCTCAGTGTGACATTATTAGCGGCACCTATAACATTACACATTTGATCCACTGTTAGTATACAAAATATTCATTATAGCACATTTAAGTGTTTGGATATTCATGTTTTATGAACTTGTTTTAGTGCCCAACATAATTCTGAATTCTGGTGAAAAAAGACATAATCCTTTATTCTGTTGTTTGATGAGCTAAAAGCAGTCACATTTACAATAAGTACACCTTAAAGAAAATCCTAATCTATTCTAATATTTGTCTAAAAGTCCTGGAATCGATCTGTATTATAATATCTCTTCACCGTGCATTGTTCAATAGCTGAAATTCCTGAAAATAAGTTCTACCAGGTTTGTAAAACCTATACATTTCCAGAAAAGAACAAAATTGGAGGCAGGACCGGTAAAATAAATCATCACAATAAAATCAGTAAACATTAGTTTATTGAAAACGTTCTGTCATTCATTTTCTCTTTCTTATGTGTTGTTAAATAAATCAGCAATGGATTTTAAAAAAATTAACAAAGACAAAAACATAAATTAGTAATGCTCAGACATCAGTAAAGTGGGAATAAATGAAGGTTAGTTGATGGGTCAGTAGTCATTGATCAAAGTTTCACATCACTTTATTTCATACTTTTCTTCTTCACAGGGCTTTAAGTTATTAGTTAAAAACAACCTGATACTCTACGAGAAAGGCATGACATCGAAATAAGATCAAATAGAACTTAAACTCAGCAGCTGAAAATATGCAGTTTCATATTTTAATGCTTCCATGAATATGATCTAAAAAAAACCTGATTCTGTTGTTTTTCCTCCACGGGCAATTTTACATTAAAGGTTCTCGATTTCTCAGAAAAAACAAAACAACTTTCAGATACGTATCTGAAAGGATCAGTGTTCCATGGCTCGTCATTGTGGAGCACAGGTCGGGGAAAAAGCACCTCAGCGGTCCAAAGCAAAGACATTAAACTCGATGCATACAGCACAATCCTTTTTTTTTCTTTAAGATTAAATTTTCTCATCACAACACTCTACATTGGTAAAGTTGCTCGGGGCAACAGTTCGCTCAAGATGCATAAAGGTGAGAAACCTTAGCTCCGAATGCTGTCAAACTTGGCAAGATGCAGCGGAATGATGCATCTGTCTGATGTATCTGCAGAGAAATGAAAACACTATTACTTGAGGTCTCTCCCGGGCGCCACACGTTTCTCATCCGCTGCCTCGGCTGCTTCACATCGTTTCGGCTCAGACTTAATTACCGAGGTGTCTTCCTCCATCTATGTAGTGGCGGGTGATTTGTGTGTTTGTGTGTAAGAGAGTGACAAACGGAGCCAGAGAAAGAGGAGTAAATGTATGTGTGTGAAATGTTTTTTTAGCAGTTTCTTCTTATCCGTAAGAGACGCGTTGACACAGTTGTGAACCAGACACAACACAGAGAACAACAAAGTTTGTGTAGAAAAGAAAAGAACGATTTTATTCAGAATCTGCAGGAACATGAGTCCGTGTATGATCGTGTGGTTAATGGAAGGAAAACAAAGCGGAATGCATGGACGTAGAGAAAGCATACTTTACACTGAATACAGAAAATAACGTGCACATAATGGAAAATACAACATTTACACAGTGAGAAGAAAAAGAACAGGTACTTTGACAATGACAGCAGAAGAAAAATAAATGTGTCATATGCAAGTGTGAATGAATCACATGTTTTTATGTCACTGTGCTCAGAGCTGATCTACTTTTCTAACTTTTCACAAAATGCAGGTTGTTTTTTAAACTTTTCCTTCCTACAAAACCAGCCTGCAAACACTGAGTATTAATTGGAAAATTGAGTTAATTCTTCCCCTTTGCAGAACATATATAGGGTTAATCTCATCAGGACAAACAGGAAATTTAATTTAACTTGTCTGTCAGTAACCTGGGATTATTTAATTTGTCTAGGATTCATTTTATTGTCCTGTATCATGACGCTAATCCTTTTGGTTTGGTTCTGTTCTTCCTCTAAAAGCAAATCAGCCACAATAAATAGACCACCATCTGAAAAAAAAGCATGACTGGGAGACGTGGATGGCGTGTTGCTGACAGTTTGAGGACACGCTAATGGGACAGAGAAACTCCTGACCAAAAGCCAATAACACAAAGGAAAAAGATGAAGCTTTATTGTTATTTATTTTTTTACAAAGCATCAATAAAATCAGTCCTGAAAGATAGTTTGAGTACCTGTAAAAAGTGTCATCCGTTCAATCTGCCCTAGTATAAAAATCTGTTTCAATACAAAGATATTAAGCTCTGACAGTAGAAGAGTTAGATGACAAACAAAGAAACACAAATCTGTTCTTTGCCAAAATGAAGCTGCTGTCAGAAAGTTAGTGGATATACTAAAAGGGAATTTGAATTAAAATGAAAACAATGATATTTATTTGCTCAATTATCTTATTAATCTAATGATTTAGCAACGCGACTGCATGCAATGCAATTAATACATTTTAAAGATGCTTTATTTTAACCACTTCTAATGCCCATATGATTTATGTATTCGTGGGTGGGGGCCTTTCATGTGTTATTCTTAGTATGTTACTGTTTAAATGGATATAAAAGAAGCATGCACAAGCCATCCAACTGGACCTCAAATAGTTATTCAAATGAAACTGCGTCTGGTTATTACAACAATATTAATATTAAAATCTAATTAGGTTAGTCATTTATTTAGTTTAATTCCAATTTTCTCTAATAATGTAAATCTTACCGCTATAATTTGCTTTCAAAATCAAAACATGTATGCGACTCATTTGAAAAAGACATGCATAGAAATGAACTTGAAGATGTTTGACCACATAAATTTTGCTATCAGCAAGGACAATGACAGATATGATCCTGACTAACGTCCCAAATTTAAATGTCAATAATCAATAATCACGTTCATCGTAAAGGTCCATATTATACCAGCAGGACAAAAAGAATCTGGACTGCCTACAGTACGTAGAGCACAGAGCTGAGCTTAACAGCGTCGCAGCTGTCCTTTGTGTTCGTCTTTGCACATGGACACACATTCAGTCGTCACAGTGTCCCTTCATCATCATCAGCATCATGCTGGTGTAAATCTCCGCTCCGCTCTTTCATATGTCAGTGACGCCCGTTCGTATTGATCCAGGATTTCACTATTCTCAAGAAGTCTACATGATGGAGACAATGCAACATAATGTAGAACATAAGCAGACATACACACGCGCACACGCATACACACACACGCGCACACACACACACAAACAACAGGACAGCACACGAAAAGACAGAACAATGGGTAGCACCTCATGTGACTGCTCCACCATATGCAGACATTAAGTTGCAATGATTTTCTTTAACTTTATAATAAAGAGCTACTTATCAATTCATATTCATGCAACATTTTTTATATTAATTTATCACGTCGTGCTTACAGCAACCTCATGAAAGCACAATTGTGGAGCGTGCACGTGAAATGCTACACACAAGCGCAAATATTATGCTTCACAATTAACCAAAAATCAAACACTAAAAGTGGCATAAATCATGCAGAGCTACAGAGGAGGTCTGGATACGTGTGTGATTAGTACAGATTTGTAAATTACAAAGAGATTAATGAGATATTTAAATTATCTCAGTGTGCTTTTTTTTTTTTCAATGTGTGCAAAAATCATCCCACTGATATATTGCCATGAAAACACCTGGGATCGTGTTTGCTTTCAAATTTGTGCTTTTACTTTTACATTTTTTGAAATGAATTGATTTGCTGTCTGGGATAAAAAAAAAAGAGGTTAGACATATTCATTGATTGAACAGCTTCAATTAAAGATGCCTGACAAAGGTCCATGCTGATGAGATATCCACAGAGTGATAAAATGTATGTCCCCGGGCAAAGAGGACATACAGTATAAACTGGAGCATCACAAAGACGTCAAACAAACTCACTAGGAGGACAAGATGGCTGCAAGCAAGAAAACCATCTTGGTGGGAAAAAAAACCAATAAAAAAAACCAATAAAATATAAACTTGTGCAAATAATCACAGAAAAGGAAAAGAAAAAACAGAAAAGTATATACTGACTGGGTAAATGATGACTACACAACAACATATAGAGATGTTGATTTTTTGATAAGGGTGCTTACCTTGAGATTGTCTCTTAGACCCTAGTTGTGTTGTACTCTGATTCATGTTTGCTCAAAGAGCCAATGAGGCAGAACCTGAAATGTCATGGCTCTTTCATTTAATATCAAATTTTGCATAGAGAGGTCAGAACTCATATTGTGCTACACGACAGCAATACACTTCATCAGGGCTCTGTTAGGTCTCATGGGAGCCTCGCATGCAGATAAACAGTCAAGAACACTCACATAGAAAAGGGCATGCAGGAGAAAGTTGCAAAGTATTTTTCTCCTTCACATTGAGTTTTTGTACACAGTTACTTTTCAAGCAGTGGAATTAGACAGTGAATTCCTTTTTTGTAAATAGGAAAATCTCTCATGCCAAAATGTGAAGCTATATAAGTCATATAATTTCAGTATCATAGTTAAAATACGAATGCATTTTGTGTGATAATTTGCATTCATGTCAATGAAATTAGTCATTTCTATGAATATCAGGCACCGATTCAAGCCCTTGTGTTTAACAGTCAAAATTGGACTGATTATAGAATTAATATCTCTTAAATTGAGGTTTGTATTTAAAAGCTTTCGGACAAACCTCAAAGTACAGTCGAGTTTTATGAATATAACTTATAAATCCCCATTCGAGGAAAGCAGGGAGTGCTTGACATGTTCAAGGAGGAGCATGCAAAAGGTAGCGTAATTTAGCCCTTTGTGGAAAAAATTGAAAATAGAAAGGGGATCAATGCAAACAAAGAAGCTTATCATAATTCTACAAAAGTAATGAGGAAGAGGGAGAAAGCTAAAATAATGAAAACAAAATAAATGTAATTTATCCCACATTCATTTCAAACACCCCCATAGTTAACTCTATAGTTGTTGTTCTTCCCTCATCAGAAATCTATGGATACTGACCGCTGTACTGCCTTTTCGTGGCGTGAAAGCCGGTGGCTGGTGGTGGGAACTTCTTCCAGGTCGTCGTCCAGGTCACATCCATTGTCCGCCGCCTCCTGTGAGTAGCTGTGCTTCATGACCAAGATGCTCCTGCGGTTTGCCGTGGCCGGCAGCAATGGCCGCACTGCCATGGGCGGCTGTGGAAGGTCCGTGAGCAGGGTGGCTCCGTCGCGGCCGCTCAAGTTCCCGCGGCTTCCTCGTCCACTCAGTGACAGCTGGGATAAGTGGGCGGAGCCGGGGTTGGAGGCGGACCCACAGTGGTGGTCGTGGATGCAGCGTGAGGAGGCACGGCGAAGGGCGTGGTAGTTCTCAAAGTCTTCCGCCAGGTCGACTAAGTCTGCTGATGCCGCTGCGGCTGTGGTGGCACTCCGTAATGTACACAGCTCGTAGTGAGGCGGCTCAAACACCTCCTGGAACATGGTGGGGTCAAAGTCCTCACGCCGCAGGATGTACTTCTTACGTGGCTGCTTGATCTGGACGATGACGGAGACGATGAGGAGGATGAGGACGATGCAACAGGTGACACCGATGATGGTCCCGTTTGTGTTGTTCAGGTTGTCGAGGATGTTGGCTTTTCTTTTCTCTGTACAGTTTTTCGAGCGAGAGAGCAGGGCGGAGACAGAACACATGAGAATATTACCTACATGGCCCTATAGCATAGCTTAAAAACTTAAAGATCACTTAAAAAATGAACTACATTTCAAACTGTGTAATTAACAGATTACCAACTGTATTCCCAGTTACTGACCATTAGTATTTCATTGGTTACCAACTAAGACTAGGCATGGTAGGCCTGTCATTTTTCTGCAAGCTTATGAAGTGCGCATGGGGCTCTAGTAAGAGAAATACTCTGTATATAAAGAGTTTAGATGATGGGATCTTTTTTCTTTCTCAAAACCAGAAATGCAAGAGTTCAATGAGATGATTAAACTGCCTATCTACTGCTAATGTAAGGGATAGTACCATGTTAGGTTAAACCAATACCTTAAGTAGTAAACAAACAGAGCATAACCTCTAAGGATGGGGGCATTTCATCGTACCTTATTTTATGGGATTGTGTTGAAAAATAAACCCTGTAGTATTTCTTAACTGTTTGGAAGAAACAGAAACCATAGCTCACATGTAAAGATATCTCCTAACAGCCCGAACCTGTCATGTCCAAGGTTAAGGCCGTGACTTTTTTCAGGTATCAAGCAGAACAAGAAGGTTGTATAAATCACAGCTGCGCTCTCTTTATCACACTGGAAACTACACAGAGGAGCACAAACTAACAGAGACAGTATAAAGACTTGTAAGGACACGTGGGGCTAATCTGTGGGGAGATGTGTGACATTTTAATACTGGATGAACTTGTAGCACAGTGACAGTAAATGGATACATTCAGAGCTGTAAAGCAGAAAGGAATAAAACCTGACATTTTACCACTAATGAGGACAAACGTGGGCCCTGTGGTGGACCTATGCATTACTTGAGCAGGGTAAACCGCTGAGAAACATGGCCGCCTCCTTGCTGAGTTCTGCACAATTTTAAACATAGATAGGTATCTTAGTCTCTGTGAGGAATTGGCTGTGTAGGATTTACTTAATTGATGCGATTTGTCATTGGTTTGGCTTAAAGAATATTACAGTACATACAGAATACACAGACATCATCTCTGTACAACTTTTGTCTTTGATTCAAAGACATGAGGGGAACGGTGAGGCTGAAGCTTACTGGAGAAAAATAAATTGAGTGTGTGTTTGACAATAACTCATCTTAACCATACGTTAATGATAATCAACATCACTTATTTAATTGATGTGGGAGTTTGGATGCACGAGGGATCAGGGAAGCTGCAGTATAGATCTCATCTTATATGTATTGGAATGAGGTGATGGGTCTGTAAAGGTCAAGGACCAGGAAACTAGTTAATTGGAAATATATAGTAGTGCAGAGAAAAAGTAGCTCATCCCCAGAGTCTTGACATATTGGAATAGAATCATAAATTGTGACGCTGCAAAAAGGAAAATCAGATTATCGAGCTTCCAGCTATTATCTCTCTAACACAGAGATTTTACTTGGCTGTGCGACCCAGTTATATTAACATCGTTTTAGCTGTTTTTGTATCCGACCAAGAGAATTATGCCATTCACGATTGATTAACTAGTGGACAATCTCGCCTGGCTTTAACCCGTCTGTTTATTAACACTGGTTTATTCTGCTAGTGCAAGAGCACACTGCTGATGATTGCACAATGTGCCAGTACTGTATAAAGGTATGGATCCAATGGCTTTAAAATTCTGTGTGGATAAGAAGAATTTGATAGTATCACACACAGAGGAAGTTCACAGAACCTCGCTCAGCTTGAGCCACCTTCAAAGAACGATAACAAAGACATGAGAGCAGTTCTTGTACATCAACCTGGACCCAGATGATTTGAGTTTGTGATGAACCTCATGAAGTCAGTTTGAGTTTTAGAACTTGTACATCATATTAAGATATAAACTAGAATTACTGCTCTGCCACTGTCCATGGTGCTGAAACATTCAAAAATACTGGAAGTCTCAGCTCTGATACTTCCATCTGTACTCTTACAAGTAGTACACTATGAACACGTATATTCTCTGGCATAGTTTGTGAATTTCAACAGGACAATATCTACCGGCTGCTCTGCTCGCAATTTAAATATCTTACACTTAATGTGTCCTCCTTTCTCAGCCACATTTTCAAAAGAAAAAAATGATGTTGCCCTTGCTGCATAGCCAAGTTGGCAACTGTTGAGGGTGATAAGTGTCATGAGTAGCATTTCAAACTTGACTGTTATGAATGCACCATCTGGGCAGTGATAATGCTCTGCATATTGTTATAATTGTCAGTGTGCACACATTTATGCACTCGAGATAGCAAGTGTGAGAATGGGATGATTGATACACAGCATAAGTCTCTTCCCAGGGTGCTGCAACGGTCTCTCAAACCATTAAAACCATTAGTTCATGTGAGACAAAAGGGTCAAATGAGCTGAAATGTAAGCTCTCACCTTTACACTGGTTCTCGTCCCAGGGGTAGACACAGTTCTGCATGCCGTTACACACCAGTGTGTTGTTTATGCACATGTTGCTGTGACAGAAGAAGGCATCTGCATCACAAGGAGCTGGAAAAGAAGAAAGCAAATCACCACGATATTCCTGAGAGCTTAATGATTATCAGGTCAACCTTCACGTGTATATAATCAGAAGATATAAAAACAGTTTGGTAAAGAGTTGAACTACTTTTATTCAATATCTCTTTATTAAAAACATTAAATGAGAGGAGCACTAGCTGAATTTGAAGTACAGCTGTAGAGAAGTTCCAGTGTGCCAGATTTTGATGAAATAAATTTGAATGGGAATTACTCAAATCAGACCTGTTCCCCATGAACCCATCTGTTCTTCATGAATTTTCATCCTCAAGCACCTCTTCAAACATTTGCAGAGGCAACATTGAGAATGTGACTGAATTCTTTGGAAAATGTGTGTGTGTGTGTGTGTTTGTGGCATTTGCAGAGATTGCCATGACATTTCAGAATCATCCGCACAAATAGCAAACCCACAACAAATCCTTCCTATTTATGCAAGATGATGTTTATTTGTCCTCGGTGCGCAGCCCTTGTCGGCACGTAACCAGGGAATAAACACGAGCATGTCCTCAAACACACCATCCATCATGACACCTGCCCTTGCCATGAGGCCTGTTGGAGACATAAAGCTGCCATTGTCTCCGCCTCTGTGAGTCACACATCAGCAGAACATGGTCGTAAAAATCGGAGTCATAATGTTTCAGGCTCCATCATCATATGGCAACATAATCATTTAAACCCAAGGTGCCCTTTTCTCTCAGCAACCAATCAGATAAATGCATAAACCACCTGATTGGTCAATTCATACAGTAGCTTCCCCCTGTTAATCTCAATAGAGCATTGTGAGTGAACCATAGGCTAAAATAGCTTGTCCCATTGACTCTACAGCATAATTTCACAGGTAGAGATAGGTAGGATTATTAGCTTCACTAAGGAGGTTGTGTTTTTGTCTGTCAGTTTTTCTCAAATAAAAATATAAATGTGGTTTCATGAGGGGACTGTTGGGCTTTTCTAGTTATAGGATTTATAAAGCAGTTCTTTGAAATATTCAGTTCTACTGCAGTAGTGACAACATGACAGTCTTGGATTCATATATTTGCAGAAACAGAATTTTTTTGTTCTGGTTATATTTATCTTTCAAGTTTTGAAATTGAATTTCAGGCGAACCTTTTCTTTTACTTCCTTCCTTCCTTCCTTCCTTCCTTCCTTCTATCTATATTAGTTAAAGTAATAATAGTAATAATGAAAGTGTAAGCCACATTTTGAATGTGATAGCTGATAGAGGTAGAGGAGGTAATTTAAATTTGTTAAGGAACAGTAGCATAAAATAGAAATTGTGGTTAGTGCTGTATTTAAGTAAGTGTACTTAGCCAGGTTCCACCACTGCAGATGTAAATAATAAACCATGCACCATTGGCCCAGGGGGAAAGTACTTGTAGAAGTACTTAAGAAACCACCTCCAACTTGCACATGTGCCAAGAGTTACCATTTTTGCCACTGACATGAATGTAATGGATAACTCTCTCCTGTTGATAGTTGTTTGATATTGGAGGAGACGTCCTCTCCCCTCTCACACTCTCTCTTTCTCTTGTTCTCTCTCTCTTTCTTGATCTTCCGCTCTCCCCTCTCTCCTGCACAGCACTGGCACTGTGCACTAAAGCAGCTTGCCAGTGGTATGGCAGAGCTGGGGACTATCTGACAGTGTTACCACCGTGATGTATGGCTGTTTTCAGCCCAGCACTCATCCCAAGTGAATAATAACACACCAAATTAGAGTGACTTATCTCTATCTCCCTCTGTGTCCCATCCTGGGACTTTGCCAGAATTTCTTGGGCCATATTGGCTCTCGCTGTGCGTTCTGATACTCCTCTTCTCATTTTCTCCCCACTATCTCAGTTTTTCTTCTTTTCATCCTCTGTTTTTGTTACAGGATATGCCAAAAACTGCAACATTTGTTTGCTCACAACCACCAGAGGGAGCTCACTCCTTCTCATTCTGCAGCTATACATCCCAACCCCCCCCCCCCCCCCCTCTCCTTCCAAACACCACAGGGTGAGACCCGACGTTACAAAGAGCGCGATCCACACTAATCTCCTGCAAAATTAATTTCAAGACTTTGTAATAAAAGTGCCCTTTTGCCCGCACAGAAACATTCTCAGTCACTGCTGGCAGCATAAATTAACTCCTTAATGAGTGGCTGATGAAAATAGTCTGAGTGTCTCTGCAGAGGGGAGGGGAGGGGGGCTTCTGCAGTGAAGCGCTGGAAGCTTCACGTGGGTGTAATGAATTTTTCAACTCAAATAATCACTATAGATTTGTTTTGTGTGTTTGTGTTTTGCAGTAGTGCAGTTAGACTATTTCTACTCTGATGTTATCAATATAGTTTTCATTTTGCCAGCACTGTAATCAAACATTTCATCAACATGATATTTTTGGGGGTTTTCTTGCCATCATTGTCTAAAATAATTAACAATGAATAGGATTTATAGTAAATACCGGGTTTTCCCTACTTTGCCTGCAAATGCTCCTCATTGGTGCTGAAAAGAGCGAATGTGTCAACCTGGAATTGATCTCCCTTCATCTGCCACCAGTGAAATATACGGAAGAATAGATTTAAAGATTATTGGATTTGTTTTTACAGCACAGCATGGACCAGCACCCGCTTATATCTCAAGTCTCCAGAGACCTTCCATATCCACACGCCCCAGAGTGTGCAAGCCTTTGCCGGTTCCATTTATTTCCCCCTTTAAATTAACCACCTTTTTTACAACTGCCTCATAAAGGCAATTCATCATTAAGATTGTCTGCTAGCGTGACTTACTTATATATCCATCCATCCATCCATCCATTATCTATAGCCTACCGCTTATCTGAGAGGTGGGGTGGATAAGGGTCCACCCCACCTTATCTGAGAGGTGGGGTGGATAAGGGTCCACCCCACCTTATCCGAGAGGTGGGGTGGACCCTGGTAAGATCTTACTCACCTTTTTTCATCTTTCGCAAACCCCCATTTTTGTTATTAATTGTGTTACATCTTCTGTTAACTAATAACTAGTGCACAGTATTTGTCTCCATCCCAACGCAACCAAGATAACAAGTGTGCAGAGATGATGTAATCTGATCTGAGACGAAGTGCAAAGATGCATACGTGAGCAGATATCAGCACAGTATGTTGTTCTCCAATGCTTCCATGCATACAATCAAGAGACGAGATGTGATGTGTGTATCGGAGCAAGAGGAAAATAGTAACATTTTCCTCTGCAGCTCCGGAGACAGGTATCCGTCGATGAGGCGTAACGATTCTGACAGCCGAGACGTCGCACAAGCAAATATATCACACGAGACATAATTGCGTCTTGGGTAAAGATAGGTTTCACTTTCTTCTACCTCGCATATAGTTGTGTGTGTTTGTAAAAGTGAGCTCAGAACTAAAGTGAGAGGAGCAGGTGTGAACTGCATGAACGATAAAAGTGGAAGTTTGCATTTGGTAATGTTGCTCTCCCACCGTAGCGACTCTCTGGGAGTCAGCAGCTTTGAATGGTCCTCTAAAAGCTGCTGGTCCCACTGGGAACCAGCAGCTGTGGAAAAAAAAAAATAGAAAGGCTCAGGATCTACTGTGGCAGGGGAACACTTATTGAAAGAAGTGCCCTGTAAGCTGCAAATCCAGTTAGTTAAAACACACACACACACACAAACACTGGCAGTGGTTACACAATTTCCTTTCACTTGGGTGAGCGGTAGTAATTTCTTACAATGCTTTTGTAGTACACATCATAGTATTGGCCACATCTGTATCACAGCTTTCTCCCAAATTAATTTCAAAAGAATATGATTTGAATGGTAATAGGCTTTGGTGCAATGAGTGGCTTTAAATCTTCCTATTACTGTTTGCATTAAAGTTTCACACCCTCGTAAATATCAGTCCTCTATCAGATCCATGAATTATTTTTCTCTGAGGAATCAAGAAAAATGTTGAAAAACGCCCCGTCTAACAACGTTAAAGAAAATTCCTGGATCCGCCCCCTGATCCAGATCTGCACCAAAATCAAATCCCCTTCCCCGGGTCATGCTCTCGGTTTCACAGCCCGAAACTTATCCCAGAGCAGATGAGGAAAAAATCTGTGAAATCATTCATAAACATGTATAGGTGTAGATACATACATCTATATGAAGATGTAAATAATATTTAAAAGGATCAGCCACAACATACAGGTTTTTTTGTTTTTCAGGTAACTTGTTTTAATGCTGTGGCTGATCGGTGTATATGTAAACACATCTTGTACACAAGTCCTTTAATATAGGTTTGGCTCTTAAAATACCTAAAAAATACAAAATGTAATCGCACATGTATATTTAGTTTCACTGGGATTTTCTCCAAACTAATCCCTCTGCATACTCCCATAAGCTGCATCGCTCCACATGTACCAATGCACAGTACTGTGTTCTACTTTTGCAGGATTCTTAAAAAAACAAAAAAAACAATCTGCCATGACAACGAGGTAAGAGCGCACACTAGACGGAGTTACTTGTGTTACGGTGTGTGCTTTCCGGAGCTCTCACACACCTGCTTCATTGACAGCTTTGACAGGTTTGGTGCAGTGCTGCTGAGCTGTGGTGGATGTTGCTCTAAAGGCTGAGGTCTGGCTGGGGGATCGCCTGAGTGACTTAGGCAGAGGCGTTGCCCCGGCAACAACACATCCTGGCTCCGCTTGGCGAAAAAAAAAAAAGGCCTTTCAAAGGGGACACTGACTCCGCAAACCCAAACCACTCAGCTGCTGCTGTCACCCGTTCCATAGATAGTCACACAACCATCATATCTTAACCCACAGACATGTTGTTGGTATATACGACTGTGTGAGGGGCATCAGCCGATCGTCCTTCAGGGTTTCATGATTTCTTATTGGTGTGGCTGCACTTTGTGGCGTTCAATAAATCCAATCAGCTGTGTCCTTATGAAGGAAAAACAAACTGAACTCACTTTGAAATAACCGTTCTAGGAACATGACTTTATCTCAGATGCATTTTCTCTGCTTCTCAACAACCATAATCCCAATGTGACGCGCTGTGGAATAAATAGAGCCTTCTGAGAGGAAGCATCTGGCATTGGGTTTGGTTTCACCACAGTAAAAAGACCGAATCACATCTTTGTGTTTGCTTTGTGAGATAGATAGATAGATAGATAGATAGATAGATAGATAGATAGATAGATAGATGGATGGATGGACAGATGGATAGATGGATAGATAGATATTTTATTCATCCCAGAAGGGAAATTACAATGTTCCAGTAGCAATTAAAATCACTTTTCTTCCTTCTTTTCAAGCTCCAAAAGTGCAGATGCAATGTTCAGTAGTGCAGTGTGTGTGTGTTTGTGGGTGTGTTTACTATGTTTTTGTATCTGGGGCATTTAAAGACCCTGAGTGACGCTGACATGATGTACAGGCCAAACTCATAAGCCTCAGACCATTGGCATTCACCTCACTAGTACAAAGAATGCCCTCTGCAACCCCTGTCAAAACTACACGCTCTATCGCTGAGGGGCCTGTGAATGAGAGGACAACTGTGTGTGTGTGTGTGTGTGTGTGTGTATGTGAATTTTAATCTCTCCCAGGTGGTTTGGCTCAAAGAGGTAGATGTGAACATATTGTAGCTCGTCCTAATATTCCTTTGTCTCAGTCTCTGTTTCTCTCTCTTGATCTCTCTTTAGCCCAATCTCTTTACCTTTTTTGAAAATAAGGGAATACACAGCACACCTGTGGTTCTTCTGCAGTTCAGCTCCAATCCAACGATAACGTCAGGTTCACGATCACCCAGAGGCGATATTCATTACAGTGGAAATCATGTCCCTTGCTTTCCTGCTTGGTGCTGTTTAAATGGTCATAAAACTGAATGGAAACCTCTGACAGCACAGTTTCAATGAACGACATCTGATATAAGTCAACATAATGTGGTCGCTGGGCCTCCATCAAGACCGGCCCTCTTTTCTTTTGGCATCAACGTCTCTGTCATGGTGTCGTGAAGTGATTAACAAAGCTAATCTGATTAGCTCATTAGGTTGCTGTAAGCGTCTTTATAATAACGAGGACATGTGCACGTGCCGGGTATTTGCTTTGTTTGAGTGTTGCCTTACGTTCTTGGTAGGTTGTGAAAAGGATGCGGAAGCGACTCTTGCGGCTGTTCTCGTCCGCCCACATGCGGATGACGCCCAGCGTGGAAACCAGCATGATGTCGTTGGCCACCGTGGAGCAGTACTTGCTCTTGAGGTCTTCCACCGAGCTGAGGCGAGACGGGACGAGAAAGAAACGCATGGTTTATTATCAAATAACGCCCCCACGCGTGCTGTGCTTTTCAATAATTCACATTAGGAAGTCAAAGAAGCCGTTATCCAGTGATCGCAAGTGGATGTCGTGGTTATCAGATTGTTGAGGAGCTCATATTTAGTTTTAAGGACACTGCAGTTCACTAATTCATTATATCCTTATCTCAACACACCAAACATTTTATCAATGATCATGATTTCGAGATATGAGTCTCAAGAAGTTGCCTGTAAAGTTGTATTCTTAGTATTTTAATAAAGAAAGCAGTTCAATGTTTTGGGGAATATGCTTATTTGCTTGCTTGCTGAGCTGTTGATGCAGTAGTAGCTGGTTAGCTTAGCATAACAAAGACTGGGAACCGCCAGCAGCTTTATCTAAAGGGAATGAATTTTTTCCGACCAGTTGACACATTATACACAGCATGATAATCACCGCTGCCGTTTCAATGCACATGGCTTACTGGAATGATAAGGGCCCCTGACACATGGGGAGAAAAATTTAAATAAAGTATGTGATCTACATCCTCCGGAAAAAATAGACCACCGTGATTGGAATGCTAATTGTCCCTCAATGTCAGTGACACACATGACGTCCATAACTGAATCGTCCAATGAATAGGTTGCTGTTTTTAACGTTTGTGTCTGGAAAGAATCTGGCCACTGAATAAAGCATGAGAGTCTACATAAAAAAGTAAATGATTAGTTAAATTTGTGTATTGAAAAGCTGATTGGATGGTATTGATCGACAAAAGACACTAAAATACCGTCATAAACTTCTGTTCACAGGAGAAGCACAAAGTTAAAATTGTAATCTCAGGATAAAAGAGACGATTTAATCATGATTATGAGATAAGGGTCCAAAGACATGGAGAAATTGAGTCTCTGTATGATTCATTGAAATGTCAGAAAGTCCCACCTGCCGCCATCGTACACTGCCACAAAGTTGCGCTTGCATTCGTTGGAATTGGCCATCTCATAGTCGAGGAAACGCAGGTAGATCTGTCCAGGAGGCGGAGAGGAGAGGAAACACAAAGAGGAGAAGAAGAGATTAATTGAGGGGAAATTAAAGGACGTGACAACACAGTGGAAAGACGTGAACAAAACGAAAGAGAGAGAAGAAGAGAGGGATTTCAGCTCCTTCCTATTATGGCCTGTGCATCTCACTCATTATCCCAGTGCCTGATATAGCAGCTCTTTAATGAAATAAGACTGACAGACTGCCGCCTGTACAAAGTCATTACATTCGCATATCAAATGAGAACTCGTAGACAGACAGAGTCTATTAGCTTTGAACTCATTATCCATATTTGTTGAGATTAAACATTACACAAAAAACCTACACCCTTGTTAAAATTTACGTAGACGTGGGACATTTTTACCACATGCTTTGGATATTCGGGAGAGAAAATGTCCACGGACCCAAACAGCCCCCTTGCCATTCACTTTGACCCTCAATGTCCCAGTTGCCTCTGCATCCTTGCTTGTCACTCATTCATCAGGCTGAGATCACCCAATCACAGCAACGGTTCTGGTCGGGTGCGCACAGCGCTCGCCGTCATTACGGTTAATGAGCGGACCACTCCCGAAGTGTGACTGGGAAATGTGGTCGCTTTAAATGCCCAAAGACAAGAGCCGCAGATGGAGCACGATAATGGACCGCGCAACGTCGACTCCACAATGACAGGCGAAATGGATCGAAGGGTGAAAACAACCTCACCAATTCTGCCGAGGTCTCCTACTGGTGTCAATACTATTCCATCTCATTAAAAAAGCTGTCTTATTCTGCCACTATGTCGGCTAAATTAGCTCTGTCGCAGGAAACGGGGCATTTTGTTTTGTCTCGCTGTGATAGTGGATTGAAATACTGTTCAGTGTCATTGCAAAGATGGATGCGCACATATATAAAATGTTCACAGGGAAAATCTGCCTTTTATAAACTTAATTTGTTCCCCAGAATTCACGGGCTTGTATGGATATCACTGTTCTAATCCCTGCAGGGAGGGCAAGAAGATTGAAGAGGCTCAGAGGACATTTTTTAGCACATGTCACTGGGGAGTGCTTGGGTTTCCAGTACTGCGCCTTTAAATGTGATGGAGAGCTTGAGGTGGTGCATACGTAAGTGTCCAAAATCATTTTTCTTAGTAAAGTGGATTAAGGCAAAGAAACAGAGATTAGATCAGTGTTTTGAGAGTAAAGTGGAGTTGTCACAATAGCAAAATTATGACTTAGATATGATCCCTGACTAAATATCTCCATACCAATACTGAAATGATACCACGGCTAAAACATCAGAAACAAGTAATTGAATAATACGCACCGGGTAGAATCTAAACAGCTTTTTACAGAGTGTATTTAATTTGTCACAGTGTGCAGACCAAGGATGTGCATTGAATAATTTGTGAGTCCCCTTCAGTGCACCACCGTAGTGAGCAGGTTCATAATCCTGGGTTTAAGCTTCATGAAGTGCCCAACTTGTTTTCTTTTTTCATGTTTTTTTCATACATGTATTTGTGTATTTGTGTAAGGAAATAGAACATTTACCACATTTGAAATTGGAAATAATTGGATCAAGGTCATAATGTTATTAAATGTTTTGATTATTTATTTTTGCTACGAGAAATGAAATAGTGTTTAAGAAAAGTTATTACACCTCAATGGCTGAGATATTCATTCTGTTCATATTTTATAGCAATAGAAATAATTAAAATAACAAAAGTCAGAATATCTGCCTGCGAGATGCTTTGCCCGAGATGGATGTGTTGCCTCACTCGGTTTACTCAAGTTTCAAACATCCTTTGTCTTGTATTAGGATTTAGGGAAAAGCAGCTGCTGTGGGTGAATGCTGTTTGAAAATGGCACATGACCAAATAAGTTAATGTGAAACTATAAAGGTCATAAATCAAGGTTAAGGTCGTGGTTAGGTGCTCTCCACCAAAATTGCCTCCATTTGTGTTAAAGTTCAAGAAGCAAATAATTGGAAAAAGTACCAATGATTATGTTAATTAGGACACTTGGCCCCATCATTCCATTGAAGCCAAATTAGACATGGAGTTTTGTACCAAGAGTGCATTAAATGCAGTAGTCTGTAACCAATAAAAGTGAATTCAATCAGGGGAGACTAATTACAAATAGAAAAACATTGTTGATAAAACACTTCGTTTTTTAATAGACTTCATTCGGTGCTAATGGCTGATAAAAGTAATGAAATTACCTTCATTACTGGGCACAATCCCCCATCATGACCATCATAACTGAATGTAGCAGGAGACATGAAGCGGGAGGTGTACAGACATTCATGGTCCTCTGAGTATGAATCGTACTCTCGTGCCTACATCAGGTCAAAGCAGATTTTTGTGCATTCATGGTATAATTATGACAATTATGAAATAGCTGATCCCTTTACTAATTATCAGGTCAACATTAAATTCTGCTCCCCAGAAGTGAAGCCAATCGTCTCAATTGTCCCCTGGTGGCTGGCTGCAGTATAAACCCTGCCTCCTCCATGTTTATGAATAGGGCATGGGCCAAAGTAAAAAGTAAAAGTACACGTTAGATGATTTTTTTTCTCACAGATTGTTTCTGTCATTTGAAGGGAGCTCTTGTCACGTTGATGTTTCGGTAAGTTTGGATTTCAGCAGGTATTTGGACCTCGATACTCCGTCTCACGATCACTACTCTGGCGACAAACACTCAAGATGGCAGTGCTCGTATCCCAGATATTCCATCTTCATTTCTGGATAGTGAGAGGAAGTGGAGTGCTAATAGTTGCAGGCTATAGAACAAAGTAAAAGGAGCATTTTCAATTATCGCTATCGGCAGAGTAACACTGATAAAAGAAAAAAGCCTTTCCATCATGTTGCCACCTACACGCACCTTTTTATGCTTTAAAATCACATCCCTATTAATAACTACAATTTTTCATCCCTGTGATATCTCTTCCATTCACTGAAGCGATACCTCCAACACGTGACTGGGTAGGTGTTAAAGAACGCTTTGTAACTGCCCGTGAGTTCGAGCAACAGATATAAAAGCTTTTGAGTTCTTTTTTTTTTTTTTTTTTTGACAGCTTCCATTGATGAAGTCCTCTAACTGACCGGCGATGAAGAAAAATCAGAGTGCAGATGGCATCTCAAAGCCACGTGACGGCAATGGATCAGATAGATACAATCACCAATTTGTAAGGCGTGAGATTGGCCACAGCAGGAAAGTGGCCTGTTTCGTCATTGATTGGCGTCTAATAATGGCACAGAATCCATCACTGACTGCTGGAGAATATGTTCTCACTGTTCTCTGTTAAAAAGGCGCCTGTAACAGCGTCCGCGCTTGTTCATTACGGTCAGAATGAAGGTCCATATTTGGGCCATTACCGTCGGGGAAAAAGAAACAGGAGGTGTGAGGAGGTGCAGGCAGGTGTGGCAGGGTGGGGGGGGGGGGGGGAGAGTGACCGCTATGGGTCAAAATGAGGGAGGTGAAAAAATATTCCTCTCCAGCTACCAACTGACAGCTGGACTCGGACAGCTGTCTCAACGGGACAGAGGAGGAATACTACGAGAAAAACAGAGTGCAGTTGACATGAGGTGTAATTATGACAAACCGAGCATCCAATTATATTTGTTTAAGCATCAATTATGTCTTTATCTTCCCTGATGCACTCACTAGTTATATTTAAAAGGGGAAATTGCTGCCGACGGCTGCATTTAGTTTTTTTGCATTACTTACTAACCAGTAAATCTATTTTTATTCGTTCTGAGAAATGTATCTGTAAAGTATGTATCTGTAAAGCTGTAATCAAAATGACACGTGGAGATGTGAAGCGATCACGTTATGGCATTAAAATTGGTGCAGTGCCGTCACTTCTGGCAACAACACATGGTCATTATTGCTTACTTGCAGGTACACTTTTCACTCAGTCCTCAACTCTCATGCCACCCCTTCTCTGCCATCTGCCACCTCACCCCTTAACTCCCTCTCTATACATTCAGACCTCCAATAAAATGCATTATTAAGTATATCTTTCCCACTTTTCCTCCTCCTCTGTCCCCCTCTCCTCGTCTCTTCCTCTCTGGAGCGCTCCGGTGCAGTCTAATTAGAGCCTCCGGTATAGGATGTCATTATCTCTCTGCTGTTTCTGGCACACTGGGTACAGTGCAGCACTGTATCAGCATAGGGGAATGAAAGCCTTGCCCTGCATGCATGCACACACAGTGATGGAGAGATGGTGGTTGTGTGGGGGGGGCATCATGTGCATCTCCTTCACTGCAGTAACATGTGAGCATAAACGTCTTCGACAGAGGGAAGGAGTGAGGAGCCAGAGGAGACAAAGAGAGATACTGTAGGTTTTATATATTTTATGTGTAACTGGGTGTGAGCGGTGGTGACGGGGGTATAAGAGCTCCGGGCCTCTGTGTAATAGATAAAAAATGTATTTGCTGCCTTGTCCATCAGTGTCAATGACTGTCAGCCTTTGCCCCATGACTCGCCTTGTGAGACGCTCCTGCAGGGCCAAATATGACACTGATTCAGACCAGGTGAAATACATCGTCACCCTGCTGGGCTCAGTCACTCTTTTGCTCTTTCATGCACAGACCCGGCCTCGGCTTCACACGCATGGATTCAAGAATGTGCCACAAAACTGACTTATGGCCCCCTTTGGCACAGAAGCATCAATGTATTGGCTGACTTGTTCACTTTACTTCTACTGAGCTCAGACAGCAGGAGTTTCCGGCTGATTTAAACCTCATCGGAGGAGAAATTTGGTCTGGAACCTTGGTCAGTACTGATGTTCGGCCCAGATTATCTGGTAGTGTGACGGGCTACAGAGCCATTCTCCAACCTCCTGAACTGCCTGCAGAACCATCTGGGCCACACCGGAAGAATATGTACAACCCGCGTTGACCGGACAGAACACATTCTCATTACCCTTTTGGGTTTGTTTATTGACATTAGAGCAAGTTGTCCCTCCACACCACTCTTCATTCTGTTTACGTCTCCTTCCCCATGAGGTCACTTGAGAGACGTGAGGTGGTGCATCGCTGCCTCTGGAGCAATAATCTTAGTTATATTCTGTAGTGTGTTAATGTGCCATTATTTTCTAATCTTGTGTTGTGGGTGTAGTTTACATTTATAGCAAAGAATATCTGTGAAAACTCTCCTTATGTTTGGAATGCCACTTGATTTCAAAATTGTTTCCCAGCTTTAGAGGGAATGGGCAGCTTTTCGGGGGTCAATAATTGAAGCGGATAATACCTGTTCAATAGTACACTTATTGTGCAGCTTCACATGAGTGCTAATGATAATGCTTGTAGGTTGGTGACGGTGTCGTACAGTTGCTGTGGACTTGGGGCTTAAAGCAGCTGAATCTGAAGGACATTTCTGAATAATAACAGGTGAAATAGACCTTTTATTCCAGGGGCTTCAGCAGGAAATATGCAACCCAAGAATATGCCAGATAAGAGCTACTGCCATGGCCATGAATCACAGGCCCTCCAATATTATCAGCCAGTCATATCATAGACCAGTGTGAGTGTGTGTGTGTACAGTAAAAGAATGAAAAACCAGCGTGAAAACGTACTGGGAACCAAATAAATGTTTCCATCTGGGACAGAACACAGTTCAACAGCTTCACTAATGTGTAATGAGTTTAAAAGATCTCCATGGTGGCCACAATAGGAAAGGATAACATCTTGTAGCATTAAGAGGCGCTAAATTAGTGAAACAAATAGTGACACGGTTCAGCTGCACAGCTTTAGCTCATACTTGGGAGTAATGGCACGATGCATACATTTAGACAAATAGGTCCTCTAATGAAAAACTATACAAAAGTCACTATTTTATATGGATTGACGTCAGCTTTTGCAATAACGCACAGAATGTTCCGTCCTTACTGCTCCCACCCCTTGATTTGTAAAGTGTACCGTTAGCTGTTTGGTTGATTGAAGCCTGATACTCAAGCGTCTGACGTCATGTTGCTTGCAGACGCCATAGGATGACCCTAGAAGGATCCAGCCATTGAAGCTTTCATTTCTCTGGGATGGAAGAATGCATTCGTCTGTTGCATTTGTCAGAGCCTTTCGAAATGGGACAGCCTAGTCGTGCTGAAATTAAGCAATCGGCCTTCAAAGGCAGCCTCCAAACGATGCAGCCCCTGAATCGAGACACGGCTACAGATTTCTGGAATTAGTGGATAGATATTCACACATTATGCTAAAAATATCTAAGTAAGAGGCCGAGGATACGTCCACATTTACAGGCACAGTATCATAAATGTGGCCAAACCTCTTAAATCCTCAGTTAACAGCTTCATAATACTTCCTGTCCTTGAAAGAATTGTTCGAACCATAAAAGTCAAAGTAAAATGTGGTCTTATTTTGTGAAATTAAATGCACCCAGAAGAGGGCTTACAGCATTTAACCACTGGATTTACTGCAGCCATGTACTGCACTGTGTGTGTGCACGTATATGATGGAGTCGTACAGTATAGACTCATGGAAAGTTATAGCATTTATAAAGTTGCCTTTTCCTGCTCTGCTGCTCTACCCTTGGGAAACCTTTAATCCCGTAGAGTTAATGCAGCACAGGTACCTCTGGTAGATAAGGAAGAGTGTCTAATATGTATAAGATGTAGGGAAGGTGTGTGTGTGTGCGTGTATGTGTGTGCGTGCATGTCTGTATTTGTATATGCATGCAGGGCAGCATGGCGAACACTGGCAGAGAAAACAAATACGGGTGGTGGAAGGCCTTAGGGTCAAACTGCATGGCAGCACTATTTCATCAGCGCAGCCTCCCTCTCTCCATCTGCCTGGTCTACAACCACTCCCTCTCCTCTCTCTCCCTCTATCTCTGTCCTCCTTCCATCCCTCCATTCCTCTTGGCAACAGCTTGCTGATTAAAAAAATGGACCTGACTCCAAGCAAACCCTTCTGCATATCTGTCTGACCCTAGCAGGGGAACAAGTCTCCCCACAGCCACAAAGACTCACATTGGGATCCTGCTGACAGATACAGACAAACCCCCATGCAATATCAAAGCTTCCTGATGCAACCCGTGATCTCACTGCATGTGTGGATGGATGCAGGACGGAAACAGCAAATTAATGAGGAAAGAAAAAACACACCCATCCTCCGTAGAAGCTGAGGAGACACACGGTGTTTGTCAAACGAACAAAAGTCTTGCAGCATCTATTTTCCTTCTTGATTTGCTTTCTGACGTAACTGCGCTCTGCTGTCATCAACCCAGCTTGATGGGAGCACACAATTTCATTTCCATTTTATTTTATTTGACATTTCAACGTCTGCCTTTAAATCGAATACACAGTCGGATGCGAGCGGAGCTTATGTCACTAACCTTGGAGCGTGGCGGAGCGCGGATGTACCATTTGCAGTCGACGGCCTCGGCAGCGCCAGCCTTCCCGTCTCTGGTGATCTGATGAGACTCCACGATACCTTCTGGACCAACCATGTCATACTGACAGGCTGAGACAAACACAGACAAGCCCACAAACACACACTGTCTCACAAATCTGACACACACAATATATATATAACTGGAGGAAACAGTGTATAACCTTTGTTGAGATGGAAAGAGTGCTGAGAAAGAGAGTGAATGTAGAAGACAAAGAGAAAGGAAGAAAAAGAGAAAGAAAGAGAGAGAGAAGAGAGTATACCTACAGGGTAGAGGTGGGGGAACTCCCAAGTCTGCAAAGTCCGGATCTGAGGAGAGAGGATATTCATTATTAATACACGATTCCAATATCAGGATCTCCCACAGCGACAAAAACAACCAGGTGTAACATGGTACTGAGGTACCACAAAGAGCTGCTCCTCCTCTGGAATTATTTTTGGACCCTTCAACGCTTCGCTACTCTTCTCTGGCGCCGCCTAAACAAAAGCTGTTACACAAACCATCTGTCATGCCCACAAGTCGAAAAAACTCATAGGACCCAAGCTCCTGAGAGTGAGATTCTTTATTTCAGGCTTGTGACACATGATTGTTGAACTTTTTGAGGAATTTTCTATTGTAAAACAAATTAAGAGAATGAGAATCCGCACTCTAAAAACATGTAAAATTACCCTCATTAGAGCCACAGTGGAGTCGACCAAATTTACCGGCAATTAAGACTTTGCAAGCAAATTTGGAGGACGAAGGTCAGACCTTAACGCTGCAGATGTTCTCTTGGGGTTTGATTCCACATGGTAATCAGTGCAATTTTCAGCTGCGTGTCAGAGCAACTTTGACACTGATTTGGTTTAATTGGCGTCAGTAGATTGAAGACATGAGGACCCAGAAGCTGTAAAAATCACTGGTATGAATCAAAACCATGTGAACCAGCTGAACACAGTTGTGGAGAAATCATATATCAAAGATGGAGGCATGAGTCCTGACAGTAAGGTCGATGTCACGTTGCAACTGACTTGCTGATTTACAGTACACATGATACTCTTCAGTCGCATTTAGAATAGAAAAGGGCAATATCACATTTCGATATGGGTGATAGGGGCGACACACCCGAAAATAAAAGATTTAAAAAGTACAATAGTGTAATAATCATGTTCTCTTCATGATAAGTGAGGTCATATTTATGCATTTGTGTGATAAAGGATTTGTGGAATTTACTTTTATTTTTGTTTTTTAATTATCCATATGTTTTAACTCATGGCAATTTGAGTCTTTAGCATATTTATAAACTGTATCCTCCCTACTTAATTTTTGGTATTTGTAAATGTCATGATTATACGTATAATGACAAAGCTGAAGGGGGCCTCACCCAGGGCACCATACAAGCTAAAACTGCCACGGCAAGTTCTATCTTTGTTCTGTGTAACAGCATCAGAACAAAACAGAACTCAAGCTTAACAGAGATTGATGAAAGAGCGGAAATATTAAAACGTCCTCCACAAAGGTTTCAGAGAATTTTTGTAGACGGCTGGGGACTATGAATCTAATCCTCAACCAAACACACCGAGAACAAAAAAAAATGAAGTTCAACAAAGCGGCGCTAAGTTTGTGTGTTTTGTCGAGTGAATAGGATAAAGGAAGTGCATAAAGTTTTGAAAGTCAGCTTGAAGCGAAAAAGTTTTAAAGCAGTCGTTCTGTCTAATGTTGCAATAAATTACATCAACAAGCCCGGCCTTTCTGAGGTGTGTTCCCTCTGCTCGCTAGTGCGACATCACAGTCCCCTCTTACATCTTCAGAGATTCACTATCACACCAAAGATGACAGAAAATGACTCTTAAACCATCTCCGCTGCTCTTTCACGACCATTTCCGTACCTGCGCTTTGTAGGGACGCTTGTGCGTGTCTGAATTTTAAACCACCTTTGAAACGGAGGAAGATTTCCATCAGAATTCACCCAACAGAGACACAGAAAATAGTTTTCTTGTTATGAGCACTCCTGTCACTTATCAAAGACTGCAAATAGTTCAGCCACATTTTCCAATACGATTATAAGAAAGAAAATAATGAAAACCAATGAAGTCGTCACAATGTAATTGTTCTTTGACTCATTTCTGAGCACGCGTTCCAATATAATGGCGTCACCTCGTCACTGATGCTATGACATACAGTTTTGTCTTTGAAATAATAAAAACTCCGGGCTTCCATTTGACTCCAACCTACGAGCGGTTGTGCTTTCAAAGATATGCCATTAGCCAAGAGGCCCGGGGCTGCATTCATTTGAGGACAGACCCTGAGGAAATAGGAAACACAAAAAAAGGCCTCGCATTAAATCTGATTGTTCCTCGCCAAATCGAGACACGGCTACCGCTGACTGAGCTCAGTGTGGAAAATGAGCTCTGATTGCGTGAACACCTTGTCTAAATGTCACTGTTTTTCTTTTCTTTTTTGTCTGTGTGTATGCCCTAATTTTCCCGTCTAGACATGAGTCAGAGCTTCGCCGTGCGCGCAATGGACAAGAGGAGCAAATCCCATGTACCTGGCAACGCTGCGTGAACATCAGATAAAGAAAAAAAGGATGAATGAAACGGTGGTTGGGGGGGAGCAAGAGGGAGGAAGGAGTACTCAGTGTGTTTGATGATGACATTCACTGGATAAAAAACAATAATCAAAGCAGAAAGATTCTTGGCCTGATTTCAGTTGTGTTGTCGTGGGGCTTCAGGAGAGATGAACCTCCACCGTACAGTGAAGAGAAAAATACCTGTGACAAATCGAGCCGGGCTGCAGAAAAAACCCTCGGTCCTCGGTGCATGTCAACACCAAGCGGTACGTAGTAAAACATTCGTGTGGACTCAGAAACAGTGTAAACGTGCTCATGGTCGACTCAAGAGCTTCTCCAGAGGCTTTTGCTCCGTTTCCCTCCTGATTCACTGTTGCTTTCAACTAAGGCCCAAATGATCCAATCGATGAAGACTACGACAAATGCTCAAACAAGCATGCTGGGCCAGTAGGTGGCGATAAAGTCTACATCAGCAATCGATCCACGATCCACGATCCACGATCCCCGTATTTAATTACATAATCAAAACCAGTGGTCTTGGTCATGGTCTTGCGCCAGTACACATGTCTCATATGATCAGAGTGTATGAACCAGTTCAGCTCCTCAGGGCCTCTGGTTTTCGCACCAGTAAGCTGTTACAAAGTGCAGGAATAGAACCTTTGGTGAGGCAACCTTTTGTTTTTGTTCTCCAAGCTGCTGGAATACTCAGAGCAGCCGGAAGTGTTGAAATCTTTAAACACAAGTCTAAAACCTGCAGTATCTCTTTTACCTGGCTTTCAGTTTGGACACATTATCTTACTGCATCTATTATGTTGTGTTTTTTATCTGCCAGATAATATCAGTTTGTTTTCATTCTATATCATTGACTTTTATTTCTTTTATTTATTGTAGTGTTTGAATTTTTTTATGGCTCTTGATATTTTTGGAAATCTACAAATTTGCACTTTTATCGTTAGCATTTTGATTTGTTTCGTCTTGGCATTGCCTCGTCAATCTGTTGTGAAGCACTTTGAGCTGCACTAACCTGTATGAACGGTGCTATAGCAAATACAGTTTGATTGATTGATCCGTCCAAAGCTTAGTTTGGCATTAAGATCGGTTGTGTTTTCTTTTTTTAACCTTTGGGCAGAACCATGCTCGCTTCTTGCACATGGATTTCTTTGTATTTCTCTTGATCCATGTCTATGGATGTTGCCTTTATCAGAATGGAAACATGCGTGTCGTGGGCAGGTAGTCAGGCGGGGGGGGGGGGGGAGGGGCAGTCAGGCACGAGGGATGAGAAAATCAAAGTGGAAGACACTTAATGAAACAGTGACCTTCAGGTCATCTGTGCTGGTTGCGTCAGAGATTTATGCTTTGGCATCTTTTACCCCCCCACTGTCACAAGGCCAAGCAACCTCTGAGGAATCACCACACGTGCAGGCACACACACACACACACACACACACACACACACACACACACACACACGTACGTGCATCTTTTGATAAAGGCTATCATTAACATTGGAACAAAGGTCCCACTAAGAGGCTGCTCTGCCTGTAAATGGCACTTGTGCGACCCTTGACCTTTTTAGTCTCGGGCTCCTGAATTTCAATCAGGCGTTCAGAGTACATCCACATGTGGCCACACCCTCTCCCCTCTTCATAAAGCCCTACTAAGAGTGTAATCTTCTGGGGCTTACTGTATTTACCCTGCATGTGCAACATAGAAAATGCTCACTTTAAAGCACAAGACACAGACTTTAAGCTCCCCACCATCACCGCTGTTCATGCACATATGGAGCCGCTTGAGGAGCTTCATTCTCCATAACGTAATCCTGACACAAAAAGGAAAACTCTATAGGCTCACACCAAGTACATTATGTACACACCCTTATTATAAAAGCATTGCCGGCAAAACTGCAACGATTCTCAGCGAGAGAACACAATTCAGACAAATTCAGTGAAAATGAAGTGCGACTTCAAAATTTGATCATAACATTGCTTCAAAAACATGTTAATAAAACCAGCAGTGGTGATTCACTTTGGCAGACAGACACAAAAATAATCATTACAGATAAATAGTGAAAAAAACAAAAAAAACAATCAGGTGATGAGTAAGAGCTAATTGGCTTGGTTTTAGTTGTGGAGGAAATGTATTGATGATGCACGCACTGTAATCCGTTGTAATAACTGCACAGTCACTTAAGGCCCATTCAGACCTGCTAATTAACATCAGTTTCAACGATTCTAAATCATACATTTTAACATTACTTTTTAATGTTCATTTAGTGAGCATCAGCTATTGGTGAAAGCCTTTTTTTTCCGAATAAACATCCCCAGTAAAATGTCATAGGAGAGCTGCACAGAGCACATCGATTCTCTCAGCCTCTCATGACTGTCTGCTCTCTCTCTCTCTCTCTCTCTCTCTCACACAAACACATTGACAACGAACCCCTCTGTCATAGTCAGACCGGCTAAAAACAAAACAACTTGGTCTTTGCGAACACAAACGATGCACACGTTTATTTGCATATAGAGCGAGGAAATGAGATCCGATCACAAGTGGTCATAGGAGACGGATGTGGAGACGCATTCTAATGTCAGGTGTGAACTGACGTACTTAGCGCTGTCCCCTTGTGATTGGATCACTGGAGATGGGGTTAACACCGGGTCTGGAAAGGGCCTGAGTAATGTATCGCTCTTTAAAATTCAAACACAGCACTGTTTTATTAATGAGACTCAATACAGCTCATTTGGAATTGAACATTAGGCCTCACTGCCACTCTCTCTCGGCTGCTGAGAGCCAATGTATGTGAAGCAGCATGTGAATAAGGCTCATGGTAATCTTTATGTGGCAACTCTCCAGGAAGCAAAGGACACAAGCATGTGGAGTGCATGCACACACACACACACATAAGTGGCCCCCTACACAAAAAAACTAAATTTACCAATGGCCTCGTTTCCGCTCCGCTGCTCGGCGGTGACATTTAAATAAGCATCTGATGAATAATCTCTGCCAAAGTGGTTGATCAAGCTAATGAATGGCTGCCATTAATCACTAGGGGGCCAGCTGTGGAAGGAGTTTTGAGAGACAGACAGCGAAAGAGGTGGATAGAAAGGAGGGAGAGGTAGGATCTTTCTCAGTTTGATGACTTCCAGCCATTTCAATCACAGCGAAAGAACAATTCTGGTAGAGGTGATTGTCGCTGTCATACTCTCACTGTTTTTTTTATTGACTGTGTATCTGCGGCTCTCAATCAAGCCGTCAACCCGGCTTTCAGCTGCCAAAGCAAACATACACATTACATAGTGGACTATTCAGGAAACATTGACTGAGGAAAATAAAAGAGGCCATTGTGAAAATCCTTTTTGATCAAATGGTGCCGTAAGAGATTAGCCATATAGTTAATACCCACTAGCCGGTGCTTTGTTGACCCCGCGGATGACAGTACTGCTCCACAGGACAGTGCCTGTGAAAAGAGGAGGCCACAGGATCTGCCGAGGACTGATAGGATTCACCACACCCTGCATGGGTGTCATGGCCAGTGAGCTGGGCCTGTGCCCTGAACAGCGATTAGCGGCGACGTGTACCCCCGATGCCACGCCACGAACAACACCAGCTACACACCAACGAGCCCGCTAACAACTGCACTGAACTCGTCACCACAGGGGAAAAGAGAGGGAATAAAAGGAGTGTGCCTTTTGCTTATGGTGCAAAAAGTGACAAATGTTCCGTTTTATTTTTAATCCAGGCAAGGTTAACTCTGCTTTACATTCCAACACACAACCCGCCCTTGACCTCTATTTATCACAAAAGCCACCAATACTGAACACGCTGAATTCAAAGTGCCGGTGCTGTGATTCAGTGAGGCGAGCCTTTGAATGGGAAATTATCAGCGGGGGGGGGGAATAAAAAGCTACTAAATAATCCTCACCTTTATGTCAGCCACCATTGTCCTTGAGCAAAGCACTTAACCCCAGTATGTTCTAGAGGAGGTGTACAGTATCCCGAAATATTGGTTAAAGAAGAGAGATCGTTTGTCAGGTGCGTCAGCATTTGGAGGACGGACTGTAACAGCCATTCAGAGGCATATACATTACAAAAACTGTGATCTCTGCCCTTGTGTGCGGACTAATGATGTGATACAGTATTGATCTCCATAAGGAAGGCAGTTATAGAAAAGCTCTTGGAGCGGATAGGGCTACAGTGTCGGACTCAATGACACCTCAGCAGAGAACACGCGTGACTCTCAGGGTCATGTGGTTCATTTATAATCTCCACACACTACAGCAGCCCTTCATCAACACATTATGTTCTAAATGTGATTACTTGAACTGATCCATCCATTGTCTTTAGCTTGTAGTTTGAACTGTTCATTCAATACCATTTAGCTATCTACCTTCTTTTGCTCCGGCGCTACAACCGATTCAGTATGTAGATATATTTCTAATCAAATAATTGATCTACTCTACAACTTTCAATGATATTTAGCAATATTTACTATATATTTAGCTATTTCTATTTTAGCTAACAATTTGACTATTGTCATGTTGTGGAAAAATGGATTTTGGTTTCATTTCTGGATCGCAGGAGGAAGTGGATATGAGTCATCCATCTGTATCTAGCCAACAGTCCATGCATCATCGTTTAGCTATCTAACTCTTTCAGCTAACCTGCTAACTTTCAGGTACTTCATAACTAACTAGCTTTAATGCACTTTCCATTGCTCAGGCGTTCCAGCTGATTCAGTATGTGGATATATTTGCAATTTAAGTTGTTGAGCTACTCTGTCTGTGTATACCCTAGGTATAATAATATTTCACCCGTGTTTCCAGACCATTTAGCATATTGGTGTTGAAAGAGAAAACCTCTTAAATGTTAAATAATCTGTTGATTTGTCCGTTCATCATCCTCTGTCCACAAATCCCCCCCTTGTGGTGTGCTCTTGTGCAGATAACACAGAAGCTTGGTTCATTCCGCAGTTAGCTACTGCACATGCCACATCGAATACAAGCGTCCATGAAGATTCCTGCTTTGGGACAACGGAAGGGAATTTGGTCTCTGGGATGGAGTTTCACTTCATTTTGCACATTTATTCACAGTGATGGATTTGAGAAATCTGTTTATGGCTTTGTGCCTGTGTGCACCCACATCTGTGCGTGTGTGTGTGTGTGTGTGTGAGAGAGAGTGTGTTTTCTTCCATCTCTTCCATTGATCAAGCTGTTAACTGCTCTCCTCCTTCTCTCCTCCTCCCTTCCTCCCAGAATGCCCCTGGGAAACAATTACAAGGGCACAAAGCTGATACTGAAACTACTCTACTACAGCACCTTGTGAACAATGTCCCCAATCCTGTGTGTATCTCTGGTTAAGCGCTGTGTTGATGTAGGTGAGATGTGGAGGTTTTACTGCTTCATAGTTGTGTTGTCGTTGTAACAGCTTAAATCTGTTTTAAGACGATCATACCGTTTGCTTTGGAAAGCATTTGACAGAGCATCACTCAGATGAGTAACTATAGTTTAATTACTGACTTTTTAAACTGTAACGTACTGAGGCAAAACAATGACATAGTAAAGTGAAGTAAGTTCCTCAAAACTATAATTAATTACAGTACTTGAGTATATGCAAAGACTGGCCTATGACACACTTATAAACACCAATACATTTGTGTGGGTGCCCATGAAGCTCAGTCAGAACTAAATGCATATTTACCCTTCACACTAGCTGGGACATGCGCACAGTGAACGTGAACATTCAAAGCTGTATCCACTGATCTTATGCTGAGTCCTGCCTGCCTGCAGAGGACGGCAAAACATTTATGGATGTTTTGACGGGTCACTACCATGGAATTTTTCCTTGTGCTGCTGATGGTTAGTCTGGCTGTGACAAGACAGGTCAATGTGTTTGTGTGAGTATGTGTGAATGAGATAGAGACAGTCAGGAAAACAGTGCCTGATTGTGGTACACCTTGTACGCAGGGCATGCATCGTCCCACTGAGGCGTTTTTTCCTTTCTTTCTTGCTTGTGCTTGCAACTGTGTATCCGTGTGCGCACTTAACTGTGTCATTGTGCATGCATGTACGACACGTTGATGGCTCTAGCGGGAACCGATTCCTGATGGAGCAGTTAGTTGTCCCCAGGCATCACAGGTGTTTCTTTCTAAGTGACGCCCACTGACAGACACATTCCATCCAGGTTCCATTTGGGCAACCATGCGATAAATCAACACAACATCCCGCTCTGCCACTCATTACCGCACACAGTGTCTGAGGGGGCAAAGAGGCCGAGAGAGAGCGATAAAGGGACATAAAGGGACAAAGCGACAGTTCTGCTGATTTGCCAACAATGCCCCTCCCTCAGCCTCCCCCCAAAGAAAGGTAATTTGAGAGTCTGATTGCTTTCTTGAGATAGTGTTTCATTTCCCTGTAATAGAATAATGAGGTGTAGCAAAACCCTGGCTCTATTTTGACGGCCGCTCCACATCTGTTGCAGAGGGCCCGGGGGGGAATCAACGGCTCACACACTTTTCTAAGCCAACAATTGGCAACAATTTTATGATTTGACCCAGTGGGATGATAAACCGCAGCCAAACACTCTTAAGCTAACAAACAACTTGCCCGTGTTAGCGCAGTAACAATTTTGGTGCCGGGTTGACACGGTTTAAGATTAGGAATAATGTGATTTCGAAGTGAAATTGTGTTTCAGTATTAGCCTTAAAATAAACTCTCAATCAGCAAGCAAAGGAAAAATAAAAAGGGGGGAAACATCGCTTGTGGAGAGCGACTGGCAGGCAGAGGGAGATTATGACGGAGAGATTAAGAAACAGAGAGAAAGATTTAGATAAAGATTTCAGCATCTGAGCTCCACAGTTTCCTTTACTTTCGCAGCACCAAAGTGATTGACAAATTGTTGAAAAGAAGTGTAATAGGATTTGCAGTGCATTAAGAATATTACACCACCAGTGCAGCTGTGCAGCACAACAACAGCTCTGAAGGGACATGGTCATTACACCTGAAGGCTGAGCAAACCTAGAAAGTACAACGGTTAACTGTCAGCTGTACTGGCTACATTTCTAATATTCATGTTCCTTTGAGAACATAATCCCTACAATACATGGACGACTTCACAAGCATTTCTAATATATTTTACTAGAAACTAAGCCGGCGGCATGAGCTGCAGTTCACTGGGTGATATTTAAAGAATGACACATTTTATTTGGGGAGTAAGCTAAAGAGATTTCCAACACTGAATACATGAGAAAACAGAAAATGTTACCATTCAATAAAGAATGAAACTTTTTGTATCGTAAATAATGATTTGAAATAATTTAATTAGACAGTGGCTTAGAAGAATGGCTTTTGAAAATACAATTTTATAACTTTAAAGACGCTATCACCTTAAATGTTGTGCACCAGTGGTAATTAAAAAGTATTATAGTTAATCATTGAGACCACTAGCAAAATTCATTCAACTGCACATGCTCCCAAAATGTACAGTCAGCATTTATTTTCAGGGGAGCTCAATGGAATATACACTTGAAAGTCAGTTTACTAGTCACGAGGAGTTCTACTCAGCGTGTGTAATCACTTATATAAAGTCTATGGTGTCTCCTAAAGGAGATTCATAATGTCAAAAAAATTAAGAAAATTCCAATCGTTCTTTCTGCTCAGATTTGAAGTCTAATCAATTTTACCCGAAAGCCTGCAAACAAACTTGCAAGTTGAGATTAGACGGATAAAGCATTTGGCCGGACAGGGAAGGTCTGTGGAAAATGTGCTCATAGTTTACGAGACCTGCAGGATTCATGGTTTTTGGAGCTAAATGTCAGGATACAGTATATTGGCCTCACCTGCACCAGTTTTAAACATTTAAAGCAGTCTCTTGCAATTCAAAATGCAATGCAAAAGCACTTCTTTCACACTAAAACATCCACCTGGAACAGCTGCTTTATGGAGTTTGACACCATATCCAATTGGGGCTAACTTCCTGCCTGTGGTTTGCAGCCTTGCAGGTCAACTAACCGTTCCCCTCCGGAGAAGATATAGTGGCCTCACTGTTTGAAAGTGCCATGAGCAATGATATCACGCCGACCTCTCCCTACGGCTTTTCTCCTCCTGATTCGGTGCTAAGCTGTGACAACACTTCAGCAACACCTCTAATGGCTCAAAACTAATAACCGCCACACTCTCTCTTTACAAATGTCGGCAAGTTGCTGCCTTGCTGCCTGTTGACACCGCTGAGATGCAGCTCCTTTTCATGCCCCAGCACTGGCCCCTGTGACCACACAAACACCACGGGCCGCTGGGCCAAGCGAGCATGACACGGGGAAAGATGAAGTGAAGCTGCTGGACCCTGATATGTACAAACCCACAAGCTTCGATCTTCTGTCTTCTTTATTTTGACCCCTGCCTGTTGGGACACACCAGGTTAAATTGGCTGAATCCCACTGGAAATATTCAGTGTGTTGTGTTCCCTGTGTTCAGTCTGACTGAGTCTCTCTCTCCACTGAACCCAGAAGATACAGTAAATCCATGCAGCTGCACGGGGAACCGATTCTTTTCCTACTTGTTAATTCAATCTGCTGTTTAAATCTGATCAAGCTGAGCTGAATTCATTTGCTGTTTTACGTAATATTTTTACATAATCATTGCTCAGTAAAAGTAGGTCTGATCAGTTTGAATTGAATTCCTCTTTGCAATATCATAAGCTCGTAAAATCTGTTATATATCATACTCATTGTTCAAGGGCTAAACCATCTGGCATTGCTGGCTCTGCTCTCCATCTTGCTCTTACCCTCCCTGACTCTCTCTGCTCAGTTTATTTCCAAAACACTTAAGCCTGCTAAATTTAGCCAACCAATGCATTAAGGCCATAACAAGCAGAAAAATATATATACACACAAGTCCGCAAATTATTCTTGGGGATAATACAGGATGGAGTCACTGGCAGATAACTAGCACATCGGGTTTTCATATTCACCGGAACATTCATATCATTGCATGATATTCAGAAAAAATACATATTTCACTGTATACATTTAAGTTTGTGTCAATTCTCCCAAAATGTCAGTTTGAGTATGAAATCGGATGAAATTGCCAGGTAAGTAATCGTCGAGTGTAGTTAAAAGTAATGATGGCAAATATCCAGCCTGAGGGCTTTTCCCTGCAGCATACAGTGGCATATTTTTCAAGCCTTGGCCATTACGTCCAAATAAGTAAATGCAATCAACAGAGGAAGAGAGATGGAGGGTAGGGGGCTGGAGGAGGGAGGGGTCATACTGCAGTCACATACTAATAGAAATTAAATCTGTATCTGCACACTGAAGACTGCATTTACACTCGCAAACTCAGGCTTTACTATTCCAAACAACTCCCAGCGGAGCAGACGAGGAGGTAATGGAGGGTGACCACAGTGTCGGATTGCATTATGCCAGCTATTGGGGAACAATTAAACAGCCAAGATGCCTGAACAGTGAAGTGAAATGAGACTTGCTTCAGAAATTCACACCACCAAGTGTTTCGTTAATTTGAACTCCTTGATTATTTCTGTTTTATTCCTTTTTAAAGGGCAATAGTGTTGACGTGTTGACAAATGAAGTCGGAACACAATGAAAGGAAAAGAACATTTATCGTTTTTCAGCTTTCTTTCCTCATCCGGTGAAGAAGGTTCAAAGCAACAGCAAGCAATCGAGCCTTAAACAATCACATCACACTTGCAATAATACTGTATGTGCAAACTTTCCACTGAGGGCTAAGTCAGTGTACTAACAAATTAAGAGGCCACTGCGAAAATCTCACTTTTTACATTCCTTCGTCCTCAAGGATCTCTCTGACGAATCCTGCATTTGTATCTCAAGGTAGAACAACTGCAGAGCGGAAAGGCTGCCTTAAAGCACTTACTACCTGAACTCACTGGACCAGAGAAGGTCAGAATGTTTGAGTACCTGTCAATTACTTTATCATAATGATCCAAATCTAGAAGCTCAGCACTTCTTCTGTACTTTTACAGTCACGGCTGCTCTGCTTTCATCAACTGCGACTGCAGATTCCCTTATTGATGGTGGTGGAAGTCAGCGCACACCCACGTGCACACAAGCTTATAGAGATACTTTTCCTTGACAGCTTTAAATGTCTGGGGTTTTATGCAAGATGTGAGTGAGGATGTTATTTTCTTTATAGCTTTGTTAGATACAGAATGTAAAAAGGTAAATTAGTTTTTACCATGAATTGAAATAGGTAGAAGGAAGATGTTGTTAAAAGCATAACATTTTAGGGACAACTGCTGTGTCGGTTTTTTGCAGGAGTTAGAGGAACAGATCAATACCTTCCTCATACACTGTGAGGCCAGTAAATATTAACCACGGCCTGCAGCGGCTTAGCCCATACCTTAACATAAAGACTGGAAAGTGTGAGCCGGGTTCTGTCAAACCTAATGGGGTGCGGACCTTTTCTGTAGTTTGCATTTAACGAATGAAGAAGGCAGCAGGAAAAGTCTGCAGCATTCAGGAGAGGGGACATAACGTATAAATTCCCACTGCGGGAACCACACATATTTGTTTTTGGCACATCAACACCGTCGACAGCTCCTTCTCTCTTGTATGGCTCCTAATTTTTATAATGAGATATTTGTATTCTTTATTTTTTTTTCAGTTTCATGTTTGTCGTATGTTAGAAATGTGATCAACATTGTCCTGCTGTATTCTCAATGAGACATTCAGACATTCTCTGGACATTTTACGAGGGGGCAGGTAGGAAAAACTCTGCAGATTGTCCAGGGCAACTGACCCAGGCTTTTGCTTTCTCACATACAGCCCCCTTCCGAAAACTTTGGGAGAATGTCTGGAGACCAGTGCATGTCTGAAAGTTGCATGAGTGAGCTGCAGAGGTGCTGGTTCTTTGATTCAGCCAGCGTTGCACACAGCCAGGCGAGGTTTCCTTCCATTTCAAATCTTTAGCTTACTATTCACCATCAGACACGAGAGTGCTATTGACTTCTGCTCGCTCTCAGCACGAAAGCAAACAAACACATTTCCCAAAATGTCAAACTGTTCCTTTAAATCAACAGCCTCCCAGTAGAAAAGACGAGAGATGTGTTCACCACAACGAAAACAAGACAGCGAATCCAACCACTGTCTCATACAGACACAAATAGATTCCACACACGTAAATATCCTTCCATTCACCAGCAGTGACGTGTATGATTAAGTACTTGTTGGCACAGCAACAAATATCAGCATGCACACAACTATCAGCTGAAAACTACCTACAAACCACTGGGTCCATCTTTTCCTCTCACACAGCAGTCTTCCCCATCATCATGCTGCAAGGGGAAGAGATGCCTCTCACACATCAGATTTCATTACACCCTCTTCCCAGCATTATGACTGATCACTTTCAGTACAGACAGACTTCATTGAGAGGTGAGGGAGATATGCGGTTGTTATGGTGTTGCGGTCAATCAAACCTTAGGTAATGATGAAGGACGATGTATTTATTTATTTAGGCTGATCTGTGCGTATACGATTCATACAAGCGCGCATATATTAGTACCCGCATCTAATTATGTGGCTGAATGTGTGCATTTCCACGCATGCCTGGCTGCAAGTGTCCAGATGTTCCATTTTGTCTCACTGTGTGCTGTTGATTGCTCTTATGACTGCTCTGACATAAAAGCCATACGTCAGTCGGACACAACCTTATTGAAGGACTCATCGTTTCAGTCAGCCACGGAAATGCCTCCTAATAGGACCACACTGCTGCCAGGCACAGCGCTGATGGACGAGCACATGCAAGCTCTGTTTAGTGTTTTCAGTCCTACAATATGAGCACATAAAAAGCAAAGCCACCTCAAGCAGTAAGAGATTGCTAGCGTAATGCATTGCATTCATACAGATAATGAATAGGTTACAGATATATGCAGGGGTTCAAGGTCTCATTTCTGCAATAACAAAGCCATTGATTTGAGTTTCTAAAGCCTCTAAAGATCCTCTGTTCTGTTGAGATCCGGCACTCTGACTCCATGTCGAGAAGGAAACAAGAACAAGTATATTATCTACTTGGAAATAAGTTAGTCAATCATTTTGATGTACATATCTCAAAATCTTAACAGAAGCCATCGCAGTGCAATTTTTCATGAAGATCTGTTCTAAAATGTTCTCTTAACAATAAGTGGAATCATTTAAAATCGATACTACGGTCTTCAATGAAGAGAAATACCATTAGCAGATGATATCTCTAGCAATATAATACCATTGTCTTGTTTTATTGTGTGAATGTAACACTTGAGGTGATGGAAGTCTTGGTCTCTTGGTGGCTCACCAAAGTCCACATAGAAATATCTCCACAGCTGTTTGCTGGCTCACTAATATCTTTGGTGGAGATATTCATGGTGCCCAGAGGATGAATCCAAACAACTTCAGACATACTCTTGGTAAGAGAAGGTAACACCCTCTCCACTTCACCAACTGCTTGTAGTGTGGACTCCCCCCCGGCAGGAAGAAAACCTGATAACTGCCTTTGACTGTAAAATAAATTGTAACAAGAAAAGGAAAAGCTTGGCAAAATGGCTGACTCGTGAAGGTGGGACACTGGTGACATCATTTGGTGAAATATTTACCAATACACTTGACTGTGACTTCAGGAAACCAGGTATCAAGTGTCATTGAGAATTGTCTCCTTTCATCCTCAGTGGTAGCAGGAGCAGAACAGTCGGACTGAATCTATAATCAGTCAGAACCAAGGGCTCAGTGTGAGACTGCCCTTGAGGACTAATCTATATGTGTCCCTGGTGCTTAGGATGTCCCTGGGATGTACCATCGCAGTCTGGATACTCAGAGGACTTAGGGGCTTGCGAGTAAGGGGGAGAGGTCTAATGACTGAATTGATTTGCTGCTTCTTCTGGATCTTATTCACATCCTGTTTGTTTTTGTTTTGATCTACCTCTTTATCAGTATCTGTTTGTAGGCAACATGCCAGTCTGGAAGCTTTTTTCACACCAGACGATTGTTAGCTGTTAAAATTAGCAATGAGTCTGTTCTATTAAAGAGTCACAGTCCCAATCATTTCATTATTGACACATATGGTTTTCCTACATGTGATTTTCCTACAAAGGTTATAGTTTCAGGGTCGTTTTTATACCTGAAAGCCTGAACAACGTTCCAAACCAAGGTTTGAGTCTTTGCTACGTTGTTAAATTTGATCCAGATCGTGTTGGTTTCAAAATAGTGAGTTCAAGAAAGATTTTTGCATGACGTACATCCTGTCGCCATCACCTACATGGGCTACTGACATCAAGTCATGTGACAGGCATGCCTCTGATGTCAATTCTTAAAATGTTTTAGTCTTTGTTTGAGTGGAGAAAATGAATAAACCGGTTCATCAATTAATTTCTTCATCATCTTTTTGTATTGATGAAAGGGCAATAAAGATGGGTATGAATTAAGTCATCTAGATTTCAGCTTTTTTACTGTAGCCTACACTGCCATTTATATTAGAAAAATACACACTTGTATGAAACTGAATACACGTCTTCAGCCTGTGTTTTTTGTTTTGTTTTCAGATGCTTTGGGTTTTTTAAAACCTCTCTATCATCCATTCTCAGTTTGATTTAAATCAGGAAAACAATGAAAAAAAAAAAGAATATAATGATTCTTGCCATATCCTCTCTGGGTAGTTTTGATAGCTTTGTCCTCTATCAGCTCCTGCGGTACACTTTTAATATTATCTCACTAAAATATGTTCACACTGCTCTTCAGGGAGCTGCTGGCACACCTTTGCATCCTAAAACTTAACTTTATAGTTCACTTTCAAGGGGGTAGTGCTCATCCAGGCTACTTTTTAAACAGCTACACACCACAACTCTGAAAAGAGTTAGATGGTACAAATTGAGTTAGGGTGCATACATTTATTCCTTTAAAAGAAGCCCCTATTCTGCCTATGTTTATATACTGCACTTACTTGTGTGTGTGTGTGTGTGTGTGTGTGTGTGAGGGAGAAAGAGAGCGAGTGAGAGATTGCAGCTGTCAACATGCCTCTCTTTCTCTCTCCTGTGCTGTCAGCCTCTCTCTACTTGTGCTTTCCATCCCATGGTGCAGAACAGAGAGGGGTTAGAAAAGCCTCCCTCTTCCTCTTTCATCTCTCTGCCTTTGCCCATCATTCTCGAGATGGAAATGTCAAACAGACAGTCATTGTACCACTGTATGTCACGCTGTCAACATTGTCACCCATCACATTTACTGCCCGATGCATGCATTCTACTGCTCTCTGTTTAACATCCAAGCTCCAAATGCTGGAGTTCAATGTGTTTGACATAAGAAGTTTCAGCGTAGGTTTCAGGGGCTGTGGTCTCTGCGCTCCGCTGTCACTGACAGGGTCGAAGGTCACCAGCCTTAAGGACTCGTGAGAGCGGCCCACAAACACAGACACCATGCATGGACCCTGAGGTTCGCATCATCTCAACATGTCACACACATTTCTGGCATCACTGTGCATCAGGGTTGTCGAGCGTCGTGCTGTTAGTAATGTGACAACTGCGTCAAGACACCCGACATGATGGGCAGCAGTGTCAGTGTGATGCACAGGGGTGCAAAAGCACAGTCACACTATCACTCACACATCAGATGTTATGTGCACCGGAGCCTGGGCACATGTACAGTGTAAATAACTGCAATGTCCCTTTTTTCCACATTAAACATAATAATAATGATAACAACAATATAATAATAAACATTATTTGTCTAGCATCCCGTGTAGTAAATTGATTTTAGCCACAAACTGAAGTTAAGTGTTCTAAAGGTTTTCCTTTTCATAGAATTGTCATTATCATCCCAAATTTTTTCCAGAGTCCGAAACTACTTCTCTTTTCCAAAGTAATAAATGAAAAACTCGAACTCCAGATGTAGGACAGATGCTACCTTGTCAACAAACAAAAAGTTATATGTTTTTAGTCAGTGTTACTCACCAAAACTCATTTGCTGTGTCCTTGAGCTCTTACACAAATCTTGACTGCATTTCACTTCTTCATGAATTATTTGCAAAGCAGATTTTTCTGCATATTTAAAAGTTATTTTTTTAGCAGCATTCTTCTTGTTTACAGCCTTTGTTAGCACATCAGCACATTTGATGCCAAGTTACTGCCACAAACTCTGGCAGTGGCAACGGCAGAATTTGAATTAAAAAGAAATCCACATGATAACTTCACTTAAATCATGTCAGTCAGTTAAAATTGTTTCCTTACGGCAAATGGATGAATCTCAGCCCTTTGTTTGTGACTATGAAATTGTGATCATAAACACAAAATGACAAAATACATCTAAAAATGGCCAAAACCTGGATATTATTTACTGTACATTTACATTCAAATGCAGTTGCTTACAGCGTACAGTGTTAAGGTGTATAGAGCCAATAGTACAGCTCCAAATGAGTCTCACAGACCAATAAAGTCCAACAAGTCATGCAAGATGTGAGTGCACTTTGATTTCATAAAATGTTCATCACAGTGCCGAGTGTAGGCCAACAACTCTATATTAGTCTTAGTTTATGAGTTTACATCAAGAGCTTTATGAGGGCGCATGTGAAAGCATATGGAGTTTGTTTCTCTATCCGAGAGCGTGGTCTTTCATTTTGAGAGCATTATTTCTTCATTTCATGTTCGGATTTTGTAAAGCGTTCCCTCAAAGCTCTGCCCTCCCGCTCGAGCACCAATAGAAGCTCAGATATCACGACACAAATGTCCTGCGCTTCTGTTTGAGACGGTCAGACTCTCGCTTTTGGATTTGGGGAAATTACAAGCGAGTCACATTTGCAGCATGGGAATACATCTGTGATAGGGCTGCCACTTTCTCCGAAAGTCAAGTTCGAACAAATTTGACACGACAGGTCATTTCTTCCTCTTGTGTGCGAGGTTGAACACTCGTCTGTGGTGATGCTAACTGGTGAGGCCACAGATTTGTTGTCCTTGAAGAGTAAGGCAGTCGCATGGTCGACAAACAGCCTCACCGTTGTTGGTTACTTTGCCGTCTATGATGTTGAACTCAAAACACTTCCACACCCGGCTTCAGATGCTTCGGTGTATCGCTTGCTAGCGTCTTCCATTTTCTTAGCTCGATAACCTGACTGACTTACTTTACCGATTGGTCAAAAAGGCACAAAATAGGTTAACCTGATAGTTAACGCCCTCTGCTGGATTACGAGGCAAACTACTTCAGATGGTCCTATGCGCGTCTACAGTTTGAATAGGAGCTTTCCCCCTCACATTTAAATTTAAATAAAGACTGACAGTAATGATAGGCTGTACTAGGCTGTTAATTACACTCATTTTGTGAATACCGGTGCTAGGCAACAAACCAGTTTCTCTGCTATCTGCCTTTCAGTGGTAATGAATGAGACAACCAATAGCAGAGTTGAACATTTCAGTCTGATGAAACTAAGGAAACGCTTGAATTGTGTCAAACATATGCTCGATTGACTTCTTACTCCTCATTTAATGCCACAGCAATATTACAGCAGATTAAGATACAAACTCTTCCTCTGTCTGCCTTTGGAAAGTTAGGATTTTGGAGTTTGAAGGAGTTAAAATTTGCTCCAACCTCATTTAGAAGCAGTGATGGTGCTTTTTTCCCACGTAATACTTGCAGCTTTAAGTCAGGATAAGGCCTACTTGGCGGCAGGACCCTCGCCTGCCACCACTACAATAAGCAGGCAACAGGACGCTAGCCAAGCACTAGCTCTCAGCACTAGCTGTAGGGGTCTAAGCAGCAGGGAGGCTGTACCACAACATAGCTTTTGCTACACGTCTGCCAGATTTGGGCATGAATAAATAAACACAGCAAGATCTGTCCAATTTTCCCCCAGCCCTTAGGCTTTAAACCAGAATACTTCTGACACCTGCTATGATCATTCATTATCCTCCCCTCGCATGCATTATTTCACGGGTGCCAAGTTAAAAATAGTCTATATCTATTTTTGATGGGTGCCAACGAATAAGTGAGAGAAAGCACACTTGTGCTTGACACAGCAGATGAGGAGATTAGTGCTGGTTAATCTGTGATTCCCACAACCAAATCACTCAACAGGTCACAGTTCGAAAACAAGGAAGCTTTCTGGGGACAAGACGGACGCCTCCGCCATCATCTCCTGCTACATAACTGGTCAGAGTTTTTAGAAAGCACCGACTTTGAAACAACTTTGTAGCATCAAACGGTAATTTGTGAAGGACAGTGGTCAAGCTGCCAAATTCAATATTAATTTGAGTCAATTACGTAGTCCCCCACTGCCTCCCCTGTTTATTTCTCTGAAAGCAAAAGTAAATGGTGAATGGACTGTGTTAATAAAATGCTTTTCTTGTCTTATTGACCACTCAAAGTCACATTCACACACATTCATACAGAGTTACTTTATGGTCCCAGAGGCAATTTGGGGTTCAGTGTCTTCAAGGACAATCGAGGAGCTGGTGATCGAGCCTCAGACATTCTGATTAGTAAATGACCCACTCTGTCTCCTGAGCCACGATAAGAAGTGTGGATAAAAAGATTGTACTTTAAGTCAAACACTAACTCAGCCTGGACTGTGTCGAGGGTGGACAATATATAACTGCTCCCAAAAATAAAGCCCCTGCTCAACAGCCCCCTGGTGGCTGGCAGCAATATGGGTCATAAATTAGACCAAACACCCCCAATAACTACTGCCCAACAAAAAGCTACATATTCCATACAGCTGCCTTAACTCACAGGGCTGGTTGAGTTGACTGCTAACAGGGGAAATGTCAAAGCCACAGCAGTGCTCTGTAACCCCCATGCTGAACCAAGTGAGAGCTGCAGCTAGGTCTGGATATGCCTGTCATAAGCAATCAGTGATTCACATGCTGGTGGAATATCTCTCCAGGAAAGACACTAAGCAGGAACTACTGTGACATACAGTGTGTGAAGATGTTCTGAGTGTAACTTTGGATTCGAAAAGAAGTTGTATCCTACTGTACAAAAAACGGATTGCATACTGTACAGTGCCATGGGGCGTAACAGATAATTATTTCAAGCAAAATTAATCGAGAACATGTTTTTAATGCTGAGAAAAACAATTTTTCTTGAATATAGCCGACACACTTGGAAGAACAAGTATGTGAAGCCTTTGTACTGTACATTCATTTGTGATAAAATGATCTCAAGTACAAACAAACCTAATGTGTTTATGCTAATAACACACATGATTACAGTATTTCTTCTCTATGAACTCACCCATGAAACATTGGTTAATTAATTTGAGTGCTGGTGGAAAAGGTAAGTGAAACTTGGATTTAATTACTGCTCAAATCCTTATTTGGTGGCAGTAGACAAAACATGTTGTGTTATTAGCTAAAAAAATAACTGGTTGTTCATACGTGTAACTTAAGTGAATGACAAAGTTAAAAATGTGATAATTACAGGGGGTCTATTTACATAAGAATATTGACAGATTGCTTCACCCAGAATAATTGGATGTATTAGTTTGATCAATAGGAAGAAATATATAAATAATACATGTTTTTTCACATTTGCAAAAAGTTGATTAATTTGTGGGTTAGTTGATATCAAGAAAAAATAATTAGCAACAATTTTTTGAGTTTAATTAATTTAATGCGAAAAAAATCCCCCAAATACCATTATTCAAATGTGTCAAATTGAGGATTTTCTCCTTCTTCTGTTATATATGTTGTAAACTGAACGTAACTGGATTTTAGACAGTTTAATGTATTGCTTAAATTTGGGAATTTAGACACGACAACCGATTCCTCAATAAAGAAGATGATTGTTCCTGGAAGCCATAACATAATAACGACTACATAAGTGCTAAAACTGTCATGAAGTTCGGCAATGAAGCAATTAAAAAAAAGAAGACACACTGTGCATCAGCGTAGTAAATCATCTAAAGTGACAGACGGTGACAAAGGAAGGTGAGTGTAGCCGGAAACATGTCGTGGCGCTTAGAGATTGAGGCAGGTTACAACATGTCCACTGACAAATGCCAGGAACAGGGGTGAAACAGAGACTGACATGGGAAACAGAAAACTGAGAGGAGAGACACAGAGAGGTTCTGGAGAGAAGGAAGGAGGGAAGTGAAAGAATACATGCTGTTAAAGGGTGGTGAGAAATGGGAAAAGCAAGTGATGGTGAGTGGGTAAAAACCGAGCCTGACAGACGCAGGCAAGGATGGGAAAAAAGACAAGCCTAGAGGACTGCGAGTCAGAAGCGAGTGATGTGGCGACTTGGGGTAATGCGTGTGTTTGTGTGTGTGCGAGTGTGTGAGTGTGTTTTGTGATGAAGGATAGCCATCTAGCTAGAGAGGGGGAGAGTGAGCCAAGTGGTCCAGCACCATCCTCGAAGGAGCAGCATCGGTCTCAGCAAAAGAGAGAGGAGCAATCAATAACTACACAGTTGAGGTGTGTGTGTGTGCGTGTGTGTCTGCTTGCGTGCATGTGTATGTGTCACTGATGCATTGGCCATTGCGGCTTTCTTGCACTGCATCTATGTGGAAGAGGGAACAAATATATACTGTAGTATGTGAATGCCAGGAGGGTCTGTGCACAAGGATGTTTGTTTGTAACTTATAGGGACGCTATCTGCACGGCCACTAACATGGAGGAGGCAGGAATTATGACCAATAGCAGCCATCCACTAGGTGGCAATCAAGACGCTTTGGCTTTACTTTTGGGGAGCAGTCATGCAGTCAATTGCTTAGCTAATTGTTTCAATGTGCAAATGTAGCTTATAAAACTTTACGTATCCAGCAACAAACACTTAGCAGACGTCCATGTTTATATACAGTCTATGATTGAAAATACTCAGCAGCTAGAAAACTGAAGCACGTGGTCAATATACTCCCTTTATCTCACATCTAACCTCTCCTTTCACAATATCACAGCCACAAATACACCAAAGGCGAGGGACTGCAATCTCACTCGGCAGCGGCACGATACCGACAGCCATTGTTATTTGGTGCCCGGACCTAATGAGAGAGCTCCATTCAAGACTGGGGAAATACGGCTGCTCGGAGGATGATCTGTCACCGCGCAGTTCAAAGGGAAGCATGATCAGCTTCATGCATATATCTGCCTCTGTGACGTGTGGAGGATGCAAAGTGCAATTCACGTAATGAATTTTCATCCCCAACATGGGTTTACCGTGCAAAGCGTCAACGCTCCGTTGAAAATTATCATGATTAAAATAGAGCTTTATTCATCACTGCCAGGAAAGTATAGAAACATTACTCTGCATCCAAATGGACACAGATGCATGATGGATTAAAGTGTGTCCGCAGCTATCTAAAAAATATGACTATATATACTGTATATACACTGCATTTATTTCTGCGCGTAACCTTTGAAGTCTAATCAAAATGGGAGAAACACTCTGATCTCCCAGTGAGAATAACCCTGTTGGTCAGATTCACTGCAATCAAAAAGACAGTCTGTTTCTCAACGCGTAGGGGAATTAAGACCCCTGAATGAGAAATCAAATCACACAGCATTTCCTTTCATCTTCTCTTGAATCGATAGCATGTCAAGTATGTTGGAGCGGACCTCGCAGTGCTCTGGCATAATCTACCAATGAGGATGACTACTGCCTCTTCGTTTTCTTTTCTTTTTTCTTTCATGTGACACCTTCGAGTTTTACTCCCTATAACGTCAGCTTACATACTCTTAGACCTTCATCAGAGTATCTGTCCTTACAATACAAACATTTCCCTCATCCAATTTACTCTATTTAGGCTCTCGCCCTGCGCGGGTGTTTCGTGGATGTCCAGAGTAGCTGGCAGTGGAGTGGAGAGGAGGCTTTGAAGTCCAGCCTCACACTGTTAGACTATTCAGGTTGACTTTGATAAACCCCATTAGAGTGTCACTATCTCTCCCCTTCTCTCTTTCTTTCATTCTCTTTCCCCTCTTCTGACGCTCGTACTCGCACCAGAGGAACGGGTGTGAGGAGAACACAAGGCGGCTCGGACGCTGCTGGGTGTGTCAGTGAGTGTGTGAAGAAGTTGATGACGGAGGAGAGGAATAACCACAATGTGCCTCTTGAAGGCAAATTGATTGCGATGACTGCGACTGGGTGCAAAAAAAAAATAATTCAAGATGGCGGCACAGGGTAGTGTTACAAAAGATTTAGACATTGCAATTTCAGGCTTTAGTCACCGGAACAGATTGAGAGATGAGTATCTGGGTCTCGGCATGTGCAGTAGTAGGTGAATATCAGCGGAATCACCAAAGAATGACTGATTCGTCGAGAAGTCTGCGGAGGTCGGCACTCCACATGCATGCCGCCGCAACGCCCCATTCACCACTCGCCACTATCTAAATTGAAAAGAGTATTTATACCAACTTAGGGATCAGAAGTTAATGGAGGCAGTCATGCATCAATTGAGTTACATAAAAATGTCCATTGGAAAAGGGGCGAGAGAACTACATCCTTTTAAAAGATTTTTAATTTTCTCAAATTGGCTTTTTGTGCCTGATGGAGGGGATATGTGTGTGTGTGTGTGTTGAGTGTGTGTCTGTGTGTGTGTGTGGGGGGGGGGGTTGTTGTAGGCATATTACTGTGAGAGTTTTAATCAGACATCAGAAGGGGTATTAACAGGGAAATGTGCTACAGTAGTAGGATCAAATAAGGATCTCTCTCCAATGGAATGAAACGCCGCTCTATGGTGTGCCGGCTAATCACATTGGCCAAGTTGCGGTACAGTATTGCTCAAAGAAAAAAAACTCACTGTTTTAACACATGGAATGAAACCTTTGGCAGAGAAGAAGGACCGATTGTTCCTCCTGCTCTGCCCTCATGTAAACTCCTTTGTCGCTCAGTGTCTAATGCGCCATAATCCCATCTGTTAGTTTAGAGGAAAGTACGATCATCTGTGTTGCGTCGCAAATCTGAACCCCAGGCAAACTTCTGCCTCAAGCTGATGAAATCCTTCTCCCATTTAATGAAATGAATAAATCCAATCCCAATCAGGATTGCACTGCGAACACCCCAAAAGAGATTCCGGAGCTTGTGGAAATTAACATTACCCTCACTGATGAAAAAAAGCAATGTCCCACAATAACTTTAAGACCGGTATCTGGAATGTTGGCTAATGAGAACGTCCTGTGAAAGAATCCCAAAGGTCGTCTGGACCAACGTCTTATTACGACACACAGTTAGGTTTTTATTTTTAGACGACTTCTAGCAGCCGTAGTAATTTAGATGACGAAGAATGACAAAGACTGCACTGGGAGAAGGTCAGGACGGCCCGGTGAGCTGACAGAACACAGGACTTCGACATGGGAGAGCGCTGTTTGTTTCCCACGTTATCCACAACCCGCTCTACACCCATATCATGACAAAGGTTCTAAACCCCCCCCCCCCCCCACAAACACTTCCTGTCCCTGTTTCAAAGTAAAAAGGCCTCCAGGGTTTCTGTCAACTAAATCCATTCATTTGTTTTGCAAGGTTTTTATTATTATTTCAGGACTGGAAGATGTATGTCTTCATTAGAGCCCTGGCATTTAAGTACAGAGTCCTACCTTTATAAGAGGAAACACAGTGATCATACCAGAAACCTCATAAATCACATCTGCAGCAGACATACAGCAGACACGCTCCCTGTGACGTGCACAAGATGCAGCAGATCAGCGAAGCAGCCGTGGACATGCACTCACTGTGGCCCGGGCGTGCCTCACCATACCGTGACCATTTTACAACACTGACGAGTCATGCTGATTATTGTTACCATGGTGATGAAAGTGCAGTACACCTGCCACTCCTACAGGTTGCATCTGAGGGTATAAACCTCCAAATACAGGTTTAGGCAGGACAACTTCACCTTGTATGATGGAGTAGCAAAAAGAGCACATTTCCTCTATGGTGCTAAGAATAGTTTGAACACACTTCCCTCGCTGGCACATTCTCCATTCATAGCTGACGCCTGAAGTAGTGCCCTAAAAACCATAGCAACAACTCACTAGCTATCACAACGACTGCACGTCATCGCCGCAATTACCATCGCTGCCGAAAACAGCAGCAATGAGCGGGAAGTTATGGGTTTCACCTTTAAATAAAGCTTTATAAGGGGTGCATGTAAAGCAAAAGGTTATTACCGTACCTCCACTACAGAGCCTCATTCAGGCATGATTTTGCATTTAAACAACGACAACTGGAAGTGCTCACAGGTCGGGAAGCCAGTGAGGGATTGTACTAGTGATTTTAAGGGTGGTTAGTGCAAACATACCATGCTTTAACCCTCGTTACTTATTTGACAGGAACATATACAAGATTATCACAACAATATTCAACTGCAATGCATCGCAGCGTCTGTAACAACTGCTAATTTCCAATGCAACAAACATAAAACATCAGAATTGGAATATAAAATGTATTTGTTGACCTTATGTAGAAGTACAACTCACTGGAATACACACATGTACACACACACAAACATATCCATTCACAGGAACACATATTCACATATAAGGACATGTACATTTTTATGGAAATAACCACCACTGCTTCAGGATTAGGGCAGAAGCCTTGTATCCTCCCTATTCACTCCCTCACTGACTTACTCATATTGCACTTAACCAATAAACACCAACATGAATCAGAAGTTATTATGACCCGTTCAGTACTTGAAGTTTACTTTACGTTTGTTTGATTCATCGTAGAATCTGCGAGGCATGCATTTTCCAAATGGCACATACTACACCAGGCAGCACACATACGGACACATGCAGATGGAGCGACAAGATGCCATTCATTGTGCATGCAACTGTCAAATAAAATCCTCTGGTGCGACGTGGAGAAAGTGTCAACTAATCATACTTGTTTTTACATCCCCAGCTGTTTTTGTTGCATCTCATTGTAAAAGCGTTTTAAACAAGAGAGGAAAAAGACAGTCAACAGCTTACCCATTCAGTATTCTGTAAACAGAACTTTACTGAGCTCCCGTGACTTGAATGTAATGAATGGAAATGAATCACCGGGGAAATAAACTACTTGAATTACTGTCCACTCAGAACTGAGTATATAAACAACATGCTCAACTAAACAGGCTCCTTATGGGCTCTCACAAACTTCAGGCTCGTGAGAGGCAATAGAGAAATATGTTGTATGTGTTTAAATTGTCCCTCAGAGCGTGGCAACAATGGCAACTTCCTCGTTCTTCACAGGAAAACACTAAACTGTCAAATTTTTTACATCAGCCTTGTTTGGGCCAAAACCACAGATGTTTCACAAGTTGTGTGTCAAAAGAGCTCGGAGCTAAAACCTCTCTCCAGAGCGAGCGCCGCCATCAAATTAATATTTAAGCCACACCAAAGCCCTTCCTCTCTCCACACACACACACACACACACACACACACACACACACACACACACACACACACACACACACACACACACACACACACACACACACACACACACACACACACTCAGTTTAAGCATTTCCACTGAGCTCCTTCAGCCACAATCTGAGTTTTCCGCACGATAAAAATCAATGAGTCAGACTCCGCTCTTGATCAGTCAATCTCTCCTATAAACTCCAAACACACAATGAGGTTTTTTTTTAAAGGGGTTTTAACTTAATCCTACAACACCATCACCCACCTCCCACTTGTCTTCATTCCTCTGTCTGATGTATGTCTGGACATTAACTCACAGATGTGTGATTAGAAACACAAGGAACTATAAAATAAAAAAAATTCCCCGGGTATATGAATCAGTCCACTTCCCACTTTGCCTGTTCTCTAACAAAGAGACGGAGGGTCGGAGAGAGACTGTGAAATACGGACTTAATCGGAAGGTGAAGTTGGAAGACTTTGGAATACTAGAAAATAAAGTGTTACCCAGAGGGCGACAAAATTCTCAGCCCAGCCTCCCAGATTCAACCTAATCTTTTCTAATTTAAGAAAAAGAAAATTATGTCCCCGTGGCACACGGCTATCGAGGGAAGGGATGGTGATTTTAATCTCACTTGAATTCTACATCTCACCAGAAGAGGCCCAGAAGGATTAAGCCTGAATATGTAAGATTGCTGTACATGTTGCGGGTGGTTATGAATATGAAGTATATGCTGGGTATTTGTCGACATGAAGTGTAGAAAGTTCACGTTATTTCTCTCCCCTCTACTGACAGGCCTGTTTTAACTTCTGCCACACAAAGTGGAGAACAAACGTGACCCCTACAAACAAACAGAACAAAATGAAAAGGATTTTTTGATGTGAGGGTTCAGATGCAGCCGCTGGAGGTGCAGTGTGTACGTCTGTGTTTGTGCGAAGAGATTATCGGAGAAAACATACACATGTGAGTGTTTTTCCACAGATCCAGCTTGACTCGCGCTTTGGATGAGCAACATTGTGTGTTTGCATGTTTGCTACTCGGTGTATGTGAACAGTGAGCATGCATCAAACAAAAGTAATCCCCCCCCCCACACACACACACACACACAACTGTTGGTTCTCTTGTTTACAGACACTCTCAGTATGCGCGATCATTGAGGGATGTTTAATTTTCAGATTTTTACAGAAAACACATTCTGCCTCACTTGTCTGTGCACTATAAGAATTTTCGAAACAGTTACTTTACTATAAACCTGACAATCCAGCGTCATCAGTTAATACAAATTATATCAAGTGTGCTGAAATTGATGAATAATCCGCTTTTTGTCAAACGGGAGGATTTCTCAAAACAATTTTCTCCCCCTGCAGCAGATCAGATATTTCATTATACGGAATGAATAAACAATCACGGTGCATGCAAGGGAAGGAGATAAAGTCAGCAAGTCTCAACTTCAGTCCCGAAGATATGAAGCCAAACAACTGTCACCGAAGAAACTGTTATCTCTCGTAAAGCGTTTTTTTCATGCACGGCAATTTAAACATACAGAGAGCAAACAGCTGAGGCTCTTTAAGCTTTTTTAAGGCTGTTTATATAGAAGCGCAAGAAGCACTCGGCGCATCTGGGTATTATGGAGAGTCGTTTGTATGCATGTTAGGCACAGCGGCTTATTAGAAGCCACAAGGTAAAAGCCAATTGGCGTCCTTTTACAGACGGTGGCGAGAAAAGCCAGTGTCAGCTCGCTGAATATTCAGATAGAAGCCGAGCCTTGAGGGGACATGGAGCAGTCCCACTCTTTTATCAGTCTTCCTCACAGCATGGCTATCACCTACTCACAGCAATCCAAATCTGTTTCTCCATTTCTGAATCATGTGTTCTTTTCTTCAGTCTTTGCCTCTCATTCCTTTTTTCATGTCACATTTAATGCTCATATATATATATATATATATACAGTATATAGTAGATGCAGTAATGTAGCAGTGTGGTGCCCCTCTTGCTTTTTCCCTGCCTCACTTTCCCCTTGCTGTACAGTTCCCTGCATAGGGGAATAATGAGAGCCAGCACCAGTGGGTGGCCATGTGCGTCGCGTTGTATAGGAGCGCTGTGATTAATCGAGCTTGCCAGGTGGAAAATGAAATGCCAGTGAGGCCACGCTGTCCAGCAGCCTGTTAGTGTTTGTTTGAGATGAACACACATGATCGACTTTATAACTTTTCCAGGTCCTTGCTCTTGGCAATCTACCAGCAAGACTTCAGTCCAATGGGAGAAGATGGTCCTAATTGACTCGCTGGACTTCACTGGAAATAAACGTTGTCCTCTCGCACCCTCCTCTCCTTCCATAAGCACAGATGGATGAGCAATTTGAGCTTTGACAAGCACGAAAGACGACAAAAAAAGAGAAAAAGCTGTTGGAAACCAACACCTCGCTATGAGTGTGTTTATGTCAGTTCTGCCGTCATCCTGACATTTTCAGCCTTTGAGACTCAAGGTCTCGGAGCCAAGAAAATGCTTGACACCTCTGGCAAAATGGCTCAACGTGTACTGAAACGATCGCACAGAACACTGCACAACCTGTTTCACACCTCCCGGACACCAAATGTCACACACAACATTTGGACGTCGAACAGTAAACATTCACATTTGACCTGTTTTTTTTTTTCTGCAGAAACAGTTTAGCCAGCGTGCACGCTCATATAATGGATCCTCTGGGTGTGGTAGAGATCGTTCACACACACACACACACACAGGGGAAATGAAGAGGAACCAAACAGGTCTTTATGTGCAACATTAAGCCTTGGTTGGTCTACATGGAGATTCTGCTGTTATTGTCATGAATAAGCTGCAAAATAAGGCATCACTTCAACAACCACTGCAAATCCAGCACAGATACAGACCCATATTGGCCATTTTGTTCTGCTCTGTATACAATTTTTGTTACATTATTATTACATTGGATATTTCTTCCTCCGTTGAACCTGGGGAACCCTAGAATAAATAAAATATGATGGACTGAGGGAAGCTGGAGAATTACAGTCAGCTGCAAACCATAAACCACTTGTCTTGGTGATCCCATAAGCCTATAAAATGGTAATGATATGCATTAACCCTCCAACACAGTCCCAGCAGTATGGAATGGGACAGGCATTATATGACCCTGGCTGCACTTTCGTTGCATGAAATGCCCCATCAACTAATTTCACTGCCGTTTCCTACAAGGGAGTATTATAGATTGTTGTGGGTGTCCGCTTAAATTCACAACTGTTTTATCATCCTGAGATGTCGGAGGGATTACTCAAAGTCCACATTTCATAATCCCATCATCGCCCTGCCCTGGCTTCATTGCTGAGCATTGTCATCATTCTCCCAGCGGCAAAACAAAATTACCTATTGGATAACCGCGATGCCAACTGTGATTTAGACTCTTTTGGAATCATTTGCTCTGAGATGATAAGATAAGAGCCCAATCCGATGCCACAAAGGATGTAAGTAAATGGGGGGAGCGACGTGTGGATAATGAAAACACGACATTCATCATTTGTACTCCTTTTGAAGACTTTTCATCCCGGTATGTTAATACGCCAACCCCCCCGCAGGAAGTATCCCACTGATGGGATGAGGAAAACAAAAACAAAACTCGTCAAGCATGGCGAGCAATCTGCTCTGTGATGTCCTTCAAAGTCAGACGCACAAATCAGCAGCGACGAGCAAACAAAACTCATTCACCTTCCAAAAAACAAAGAGACCTTTTCAATCAACCCTGCACAGAATAATTCTCTAAGACATTTTCAATGGGTTGAGGCCTTAATGTGTGTGGAGATAAAGCACACAGCTCAATCCCATCACTGCCTAATACAGCATAATGGAGAGAGTCAGGCGCTCGGCATGACAGCCAAGGATCCGCCATGATGATAGGCTAATGAAACAAAAAGCCCAGGGCGAGCTGTTATGCCCATAGAGGAGGGGAGCTGCGGGAAAAAAATGCAGTTGAAACAGCCCAGCTAATTTTTCAATGCAGTTCAGAGAGCAGAGACCATATGCATCATGGGTGCACTAACCACTGTGAATACACAATGGGTCGATCTGTTGTGTGTGCAGCACAGGAAAGGACCCAGAGGTTTGAATAAGGAAAGCAGCCAAGATTGCAGAGATGCATGATGCAGACAAACCCATGCACAGATGTACCAGCCACTTGCATGTACACATATGGTGTGTGTGTATACAGTCGACACACATTTCACAATCCCCAAAACAGGCCACAAAAATAACCCCACACCCACTCTGGTTTACATTACTGCAGACTTACAGCAGAGTGGTACCCTGACCTGCGCAGCATCTGTAGCTGAACAGCAGGCCTGGCTAACAAACTGCCACGGAGGATGGAAGCAGGAGGCAGACTGAGCCTCTGATTGATCTGCAGGGTAATTGGCTAGGAGCGGCTGAGTCAACCAAAGGACGTAAATATCAGCCGTCCTGCTGAATAGTGAGTTAAGTTGCACCGGACGATAAACTCTGACTGGTTGTCCCCCGAGCAAAGGCTCGTCGTCTGATAAGCTGGAGAACATTCTGTGCCGAGCAGGAGGGAGAGAGGTGCGGTGATGGGAGGAGTGGAGTACAAGTGGGACCGAAAGAGACAGAGAGGGGAAGCTCAGTCACACAAGCTCGTGGCACAACAGAAAAACAAGGAAAAGCATCCATGTTTTAGTGATGTGTGTGTGTGTACCTGAAAACTTAATGTACTGACTATGGTGGACAAAAGGACAGCTCGCCTGCTCCAAAGACCGAAGCCAAAACATCTCATCCCCTGGTGGCTGGCTGAAGTATGGGTCATAAACCCTGCCTCATCCATGTTAGCAAATGGAACATGGACAAAACTAACAAGTCAAAGTACACGTTAAATACATTTTTCTTAAAGATGGATTCTGTCTTTTCTAAGTAGTTCTTATCACACTGTACTTTCTAGATTTTTAAGTTTTTCAAGAGATTTGTGTCTGTTTGTGTGTTGGATGTGGAAAGTTTGCGGTTTCGGTAATAATAACTATGCTGTTATCTTTGTTTGTCTTATTGTTTAAAACCTCTGTGATCATCTGATTGGTTGTGATTCTTGCCTTTCTTTGTGCATGTCATTATTCCCAATAGAATCTATGACCAGGTTGTAAAAAAACTGGGTTATCTAAGGGAAACAAATGACACCTCAGCCTTCATATAGATCGGGTGTGACACACATAGGAAGCATGCACTCGGCACGGCGGTGAGAGAGGGTAGCAGAGAAGAAAAGAGGTAGTGTTAGATGAAGACAGAGAGAGAGACAGGGGAGATGAGTGAGGAGAGCGAGGGTGTGACCAACCTCTTCCACAGCTGCAAGTGGTGTGCCTGCAATGCTAACTCGCTTCATCCATCTCGTTTTGCTAAAACAGAGGCAGAGTGAGGGGAAGGGTGCCGTCTGAGCTCAAACGCAACAACTGTTAATCTTCCTCACCGCATATGAGCAAAAGAATTCTCTTTGAAATGAGATTGGTGCGGGCAGTCGGATCTCAAACCCACCAGCCAAGGTGAGGGACTCCAAAGGAAAACCAAAAGAGACGACCAGTTCTCTAAACACACGTCGGATTTTTCTAAACCATGACCTTTTGTAACATTGAAATGAGTGATCTGAAAAATAAACACAAGCAGAGATGCAGCTATTTTCCCTGTGCCAAAGACATTCGATTGATAGGGGAAATTGCATAAAAGCACACCTATGCTGTGAGAAATGTACCCCTACACATCTTCCCGGTGAGAGAAAAAAAAGACTAGACCCATAACAATCAGACAAACAGAAGGCAGTGCTGAACAATCAGGGAGAAAACGCCCAGGGAATGTGACCGGCACTATAAGGAGCACTAATGACAAGAAGCATTAGAGCAAAACATTGGAAAGAGAATCTCTTTTGTCCTTTCAAGATTTATTATGATTGACTATATGCAAGTCGCTCATTCGGGCAAACAAACTCCTCACAGAGATCTGGGGAGAATACAAGAAAATGCACCACGGGACAATTCGCTCTCCATTTCTGCCTATGAATTTCATCTTCTCTCTGTGCTCCGCAGTGAATCCGAGCCCCTACCCCCGTGTTAGGGCATAGAAAATGAATTTTTACTCCCAGTGCCTTAGGTGTGATCGCAGCATGGGACAATGTTTTGACAGTGTTTTTATTGGATTTGAGTTGAGAGGTAACGCAATAGAAAAATCCAGATCAAATCTCATGAGCTTTGTTGTATCTACGAACATGAAATCTATTTTAACTGTGTCATGAATTTGCAGCTGCATGGCATATTTCACACTTAAAGATCATTAAGATTTGGCTGGATAAGATCCATGTGCAGCGATTTCTCATCTGCAGAATACGATCCCCACGTCCGACTCGGCTGTTTGCATACTACTGTCCATGTTTTGCCAAACTCCCTCTGACATATGTCTTATTATATTTTTAGGTTTAGAAAATTGTCAATTTTAACTTAAGTTTCAGTGAATGACAATGAGCCTACGTTGTGATACTGTATGTCTCTCTTTGGCAACCAGGAGAATGTCAGTGATTTGTGGATGCAAACAGCAATCCAACAATTAAATGTCGAGTTGCAGCCAGGGACAGGCTTTGGAGACAGAGGTGAAACTGGGGAGTCACTGAACTTTCTGTCCAGCTCTGCGGTGGTGCCGCCGCGCAGTCAGTTCCTTCCAAGAGCGACGAGTCAATCTCTTTCGGTTCAATTTTCAATTTTCCAGTTTGAGCCCATCTGGGTTCAATCGCATGACTCTGCCTCCTTTATGAAAGGCACATATATCCTACTCCAGCCATAATCATAAATACCATTTGACTCATTTCATTCCAAAACGATTCTCAGTGCAGTTGGAGCTTGGAGCGGCGAAAAGGCGTTTAGGACAATCAGAGTCATCTTCATTATAGATTCATTAGTCATGGCCTGAATTCTTAGAGTAGAAAACATACAGTAGCCTTATGGCATTAATATTATCTGTGTTACTGTTCCAGGGATCCATCTTTCCATAGCAGTAAATATGTCGTTGAATTTAGCAAAAATCTGCATTTCAACCAAATACATAAGAGGTATAAATCGACACAAATCTAATAGTAGGATGGGTTTTTTTTTTTCATGTGAGAGCATCTGCCTCAGGACCAGGTCTTGGCTCTGCAAACAGCATGTTCAATGATCAGAGTGCAGGGAGCAAGAGGGGGAGAACTTGCAGCTTTTATTTGCTCTGGCTTTGGCTTAAGGTGCTGAAACACCACTTAATCTACCCGTCCACAGAGTTCCTGAGGTCACGGCGCCGTGGAACAACCTGAACAGCAGAAGTCTGCTCAAACAGCCTTGTACACACACACACACACATGCACAGAAATTAACACACCGTGGTTCTCTTCCCTGCTATGCATATACTTTATCCAAGTGAAATAACACTTGCTATTTTATATTGTGTCATTACTACTGTACATGGCTGCATATATCACAACGTCACAGTCTAACTGTTCTGCTTTGTTGCTGACTTCCAGAGATGAGGTGAATCTAGGGCAGGCAACTTCACATGTTACAGCTATGTGTATAGCTATATATATATATATATATATATATATACATAATATATACATGTATTTATAGAGCTTTTGACTGTTAAGACATCACAACACCACACAGCGTAATGTCACACCTTCACGCACTGCCACAATTTCAAAACTAAATTTTTGCTTCACTGTGAATATATTTGCGCAAAAATAACCAGAAAGTGAGAGAGGATGAAACAAAGAAAATAAAAAAAACGATATAAAAATGATCTAAGGAATTCTTCTGCAAACACAGTCTTTCCTCTGTGGCCCGGGGCTCTCAGTCAACACTGCTGTCGTGGGTGGTTTACAGCTTTACTCCTCTGTCTCGGGCTTCCCTGTCTTAATGAAGAATGACTGAATTGCCTTTTTATTTGGGGACAGAAAGTTGAGCAGTAGAATGTGATGACTTCTGGAATACACTCACAGTAGCTCTGCATGCTGCTTCAAAGTTGTTCAAGGGTAATATGTCAAGGTTAAATCTACAGCACCGTACACACATGAATGCCTGATTTCTATTTGAGAGTTAGATCAGAAGACGTAACATGGGAAGCTACTGCGAGCACAACCGCCTGCCAGTTAGCTTAGCACAAATCCTGGAAACAGGATTAAACAAGTAGCCCAGCTCTGTTGAAAGAGTCCCTATTTAAAACGCTATATTTTCTTGGTTTAATAGACACAAAGAATATTTCAAGACATGTGTGGGTTAAACTATTTCTAGACCTGGTTTCATGCCATGACACCCATGGAGAAATAACCCTCCTCTAACGTTCTATTTTTACTCTTAGGTTGTTTGTATGGATTGAATAAATTACCTAAAACATGCTGTTTTGTGAGAAGTTGCTGCTGGCTGACATTCTTACCGTCAGTCGAAGTGAGGCTAGCTTTTCCCTCGTTTCCAGTCTTTAGGTTAAGCTAAGCTAAGATAAACTAAAGGCATCTATATGAAACCTTTACTTAATTCACCAAGGCACAAGGGCAACGGGTTACTGCAGAACAGCTGGACTGAGATTGCACAGGAATTGAATGCCAGTTGGACGGTAGTGATGGAAAAGTGGAGGACTGTGCGAGACTGCTGCAGGAGCACTGCCCCCCTCTATCGGACGAGCATATCTTTTTTCATACGTGAAGGCTGCCTTATATGAACCTTTAGGTGGGCAGAGGTGCTTCCTGCCCATTCAGTGGGTTAACTTAAGAGTCACACCTGCAGCTTATCACATGGGCTCCACGGCCTGGTAAGCTTTTGTTTACTGATCTCTATTCAGGTGCTACACATGTCTCATCACTGCCAGTGTGACTTTGTAGCCGAGTTAATTAAACAGGAAATTATAGGTATGATTTTAAGTGTTTTGTCCCACTCCTCTTACTTTCTATCCCCTCAAAAAAACTATAGCTGCAATATATTTTGCAGTGCCGGAAAAAGACTGCTGTCTTTGTGCTTTGACGTAAGAGGAGACCTTGCACGAGGCATCTGGGTGTAATTTGTTTGACAAATAAATTGCGCATCACATCACTGTGGCAGCCAAATTCATTTAGTCACTGTTCTGAGTGAATCTCTGAAGTGTCTGTTACACCCACAGTTTCCTACTTCCTCCCCCCACATATAAATTGAATACATAGCACCTGCAGACTTTAAGTGCTTCCCTGAAGTACCTCAACATATAATATGGCACTAGATGTTGTGAGATTCCAGTTACTGCTGCTTCATTCACTAGTGCTACTCGCATTAGTCATCAAGGGCTGTGAGCGAACATTGGCAGAATGCGAGGGAGAGACGTAAGAGTTTTTATCACTTGGCTCCTAAAATGACTGAGGAAGGAAAGTGAAAGGAGCTCATTCACGTCAGCTACATGGCCTCTTCTCCGTCACTCTCATTCATCAGTGGAGGACTGTGTGAATTAGCTCGGTTCACAGAACAGATGCAAATGTGAGACCCTATTGATACTGTCAGATTTCACATTATCAAGTCGAGTGAATTCAGGACTTTTATCCTCTTTAATTATGTAAATCATACGCCACAGATATTTCCCATCAAGTCAAGAGGCATGAGCTTTTTTTTTCTTTTCTCGCAGCAAAATTCTAATGAAGCCCCAAAGAGAAGCAGGAAGAAGGAAATAAGAAATTTACATATTTGAGAAGATATAGTCTTGGTTTTTCCTTTAAAATTATAAGAGCTGGAAACATATAATTTCTTTCCTGTGTAGTTTTTCTAGATTTAGATTTTAAGGTGTTTTGTGCTGTACCTAATCCAGTAGGGAGGACTATTTTGTAGACTCAGGAAAACAAAATGAGGGCTCAATTGGTATCAAACCTTGACAAGCTGGACAAACTGTTGACATTAACAAAAATGTTTTTATATTAAAGAAACATTTCATATAAATATCAGTTGAGTCTTCATTTACTTTCTTCACTGACTGCAGAAAAATGAAAACACTTTTTTGAGGAAATTAATGTAAATGGAAGGACGTTAAGGGCAAACTTACCCTGTCACGTGCAATGGAAATGTTTTACTTTGACCAAAACATTTTGTACTTACTGAGGTCTACTTCATGATCTGACATTAATGAGAAGAAAGAGAAAAGAAACTGGAGGTAAATACCAAAATAAACTGGAGTTCTGACATCAGGCTGAGCTAACGTACACACATTGTCATGCTAGTGTGTAGCTAACAGCTTCAAGCCAAGATCTGTGTAGTTTTTACATGAGCAACAAAAAAACAAACTGCATAAACTATCAAATGGTCAAATTTGTAAGAATAATACAAGGCAAAACGATCGGGGAAAAAGAAAATACATATTTTCCCTATGCTAACCATCAAAGGAATGGTTCATTGCTTTGATGGTTTGCATAGTTAACATTGAGCTGAATGCCATCTTGTGACTCATAAAAGTTAAGTTTCTCAACTAGCCTTACTGAAATACACACTTCCAGTATCACGAGTGCATTTCTAAAGAGTGAAACTTCTATCAAAGATGACAGAACAATTGATGTGTAAAACTCAGCTGCAGGTTAAGAGCCTCACACCTCAGCTGAAAGCAATCCCTGCAGCAAAGAACGCAACAACGCCTGACACTCTTCACATTTGTGTCGATTCATGTTTTACTTTTCTTGCACTTTTTTCCCCTTTCCAAGTTCTTTTTAGAACTGTATAAATAAGATCATATTTGACACTGTAACTTTCAATGTGACTACAATGAAATACATTTGAGCTACAGCAGATTTCTCTTGCTTTTTTCTGTACATTTTTACGTCTCAGAAATCTTCTGCAGCAGCACTACAGCTTAACAGCCCATGGTATGAAATCCTTTGGTCTATTGCTCAGTACATTTCATTGCTACAGTATGCAATTTTTCTTTTACCATAATTTCCAATGAACGGCTTTATCATTCCGATTTCTTGATAACAGCTCACACACAGACAGCGGAGATAAATCTATGACCCCTCTTGACCTCAATACCTTTGTTTTCAAACGCCTGTAGCTAGTAGCCTGTTTTTCAGGTGAAATGTACTGCATAAGTGTTTATTGTCTAAACAATGACGCTCTTACTGTTTTTCTCCAATGGTAAAATGCCCCTGAAGGTGCAGTGGTTGTGGAAACAAACTGGCATAGCGTCCGTACCTCCTGGCACGGTGCCTTTCAAGCCTCAAACACACTAAAGAAGTTGACAGTGTTATTAAACCCAGTCAAGTGTAGGTGAAGGAATATTAAATCATGGTTATGCTCTGATTCCTTGTCATCAATCCTCACAGTGCCGCAGTAATGAGATCTCAACCAAAGATGAGGCAAATTAAGAAAGCCAAGGTTTTACACATGACCATAATTGCCCTGATTGTGTTCGACAATACAGATTACTTTGCCACGCTCCCTCAGCTTCTCCCAGCTTCTCCCGGCCCTGTAAACTGAGGAGTGGTGCTGCTGAAGAGAATTAAAATGTGACACTGTTCCACATCACGAGAGTGCCCCAGCCAGTGACAGTATATTGCCAATGGAAATGCTGAGTGTTTGCAGACAGACAATCAATAAAACTGCAAGAGGCTCCCTCAAGGCCAAGTTCCCTGGATGACGTTTGTTATTCACTTGGAGCCCCGCTGTTGGAGCTATAAAGCATAGACATGCTTACAAAGACAGAAATGCTTCGACCAATTCCAAGATGATGTACCTGCAGTGAAGTTGTAACTTGCTGAAAATCCCACCGCTTCCAGTTCTCCATCGGTAACAAATTTTATCCACAGATATCGGCCGCTACTCCTGATATCAGGGGGGCTGTGCTGACCGCAGTAGCGTCCGAGCATTGGGGAGAAGCCAAAGGGTCCATCCCGAACCTCGATGTTGTCAAATTTACATTCCCAAGAGGACTCGATGGAGTAATTCTCCTCAAAATGCAGATCGATACACTGCCTCGGGGGTGCTGGAAGACACAATGAAAATGATTACCACTGAGCACAAAGCGGGGAGTAAAATATTAGCCATGCTTTTCGCTGATGAATGTTCGCCGTGTTTCAATTTAAGCACACCCACACGCTCAATACACACCAGCAATCCTGGCTGCTGGTCAATTAATCTCTAAAGCAGTGGAGCTGTGTCTTCATTTCCCATGTTCACTTTGCTAATATTTTAACCTGATTATCTGTGGCAATAAATCAAGCGTCATCTCCGTATGTGGTAAAAATAACAGCCTGAAGTAGCCACTTGCTGTTTAATAAACCATCTCATCATTGTTTGAGCAGTGACTGTGATACACCCCCCTCACCCCCACCAAGGACGACCACAGGAATAAATAGCTGGATCCCCTTGCCTTTTTCCCTATACTGCTTCTATAGAGAATTTACCTTCAAGGATGTAAACACACTCGGTGTCTGGGGGGTATTTGCTCGGGTAGTTGGGAGAAGTGAAGATCCCTCCGTCTGGTTCTTTCACCCAAGTTCCACATTGACCTGCAGGCTTCACTCCAGAATTGTTCTTTGCTAAGTAACAGGAAGCAAAAGAGAGAGAAAAAAGAGAAGAGTCAGGGCATTAAAGCGTGGAGGAGAAGCCATATCTGTGCAGAGAAGACTAGGCGGTTGTGGTGATGGAGATTACCTGCTGTATCCTTCTTTGTTGCCCCAGACAACCCAAGTATGAGAAGACTTGCAACTACTGGAAGAACAGAAGGAGACACAAACACATCCCGGGTTGAAGACTGTGGCATGAAAATTATTATCTTCGTCGCACGGCTTGATTTCAGCTGAGTCAGCGAGGGACACATTCCAGGTTTTGGATGTCATGCACTGTAGCATTGTGCTATAATGCTAAAACCTGACCTGTGTGCAACCTTATAACCTTAAGAATCTCAAAACAGCAAATAACACAGGAAATAAAGATGGTAGCAAGCAATTGGGATCAAATCTTCCGCGATTTAAAGAACAAATGAAAACCGGCATGACTCTGAATAGAGAACTTTGTGCAAGCACATACTTTGGTGTTTCAGTCATAAATCTTCACCACACCCCTAAAAAACAATGAATCTTTTAAAAGAAGAACTAAAAATGAAATTATTTTAAAACGCATTAAAAGACACAGGCTGTTTCAAATCACTTTCCAAAAACAAAGAAATGACGAATTCAAAGAAAAACAAAGAACTGGCAGTGTGACCTTCAAGGGTGAGTTTACAGGTTGCAGTGTTTCTACATCACCTCATGATCCTTTTTATTTGTATCCAAAGAAATCACTGATTAATCTGTTGCTCTGAAATTTAAGAGGCTGATTCAAGGACTACTATACTTCTTCGTCGGTAGCGCATGAGCATATGCAATAAGAGGCTGTGACCATGTGTGCTTCAGCTGATGAATACGGATGACTTACCGTGATGGAAGCTGTGCCCATGTACCATGTCTGTTCCTTTCACAAACGGCTTCAGGCTCAACTAATTCCATTTAGATTTAGGAATACTGGAAAAGAGAAAAAAAATAAATAAAGATTGAGATGAGTTTCTGGAAATTCACAGCGGGGAGCCGCTCATACCATAAAAACCTTTCGGTGGAAGAGGAAAAAAAGAAAAGAGGCAGTGAGAATTAAAAAAAAATTAAAAAAAATTCCTTGCAGATGTGCCACAACAATTAATCACCAGTTTCATATAAAACCAGAAACAGTTCTAAACACTCGCCCGATTTCCATCCAAACGATTCCAATACCCTTTGGTGCTTTGGATGCACTGAAAGGATTAATAGTCCCGTCATCAGCCCTTCTCTAATCGCTCCACCTTTGCGTTCTTCTTTTGGGGAATATCATGGGCAGCCTTGTTTCGTCCTCTTTGGTCCCTGTATCAGGAGAGGGGATCCTTCAGGAGCATGTAAAACCACGCGACACTCATCTCTGCAGCGTTTGCTTTCCACTCTCTTTGCGCTGCGTAAAACAAACAATCCCCCTGGAAAACAAGAAGAAGCCACAAGAAGAGAATTAAGTGAGATTTCCGTTGCGATTCATGTGTTGGTTCCTCAGTGCTGTTCTGAGAGCATCCTCTCCGCGTTGCCTTCTATCAAGTGGAGAGTCCCCCGCAGCCAGCAGGAGTTAATGTATGATCCCCCTCCTCCTCCTCCTCCTCCTCCTCCTCTTGCAGCGCATCCAGCTCTGCTACTGCCGTCCAATGCGCCACTGCCCTGACGCACGCATCGGAAACTTCTTCTCCAGGACGCGACTTCATCCACTCGCCATTACGCACCAGCAAAGAACAAAGAAAAGTAGAGAAAGGAAGCGCTAATATGCACGTGTATGCGCGTGCTCTGGCGTGTTTGAACAATAAGCACGTCCTGCAGAATCCATCTCAGCTCGCGCATCCGCCGCGCAAAGGAAATGGAAGGGTAAGCAGAAATAGGCAATGAGATAGGAAACGGAATAAACGAGCAATAAAACAACGCACAGGCGACACGTCAAAGAGTAAACAAGAGTGACTGCAGAATGAAATAGGCTGGAGAATCGCAGCATAACCATCACATCATGCATTTCATTAGGCGTTTGGTCATCAGGCACAACTTTGTTCCACGAAAAACTTGGTTTTAGGTATTAAAAAGAACCTTGGCAATGTCCTACAGTAAAAGCTCCACCAGATTTGCCCCATGCATCTCTTTGTCAACATGGAAAACATGCAGAGTAAAATGGAGAGTTACAACGGTGTTATGCATAAACACTAAATCATGCTTTCCATGGGGGGTGTTTGGTGATCCACAGCCACAACTTTGTGCTGTTGGTTAAATACATCTAAAACGCTTTCACTCATTGAAGAACATTGAGGATGTTCCTTTAGTGATGGGGATATACCCAATGGTAAAACCTCTATACCTGCAGCCTACTTTAAGGTTATCGTGAATTCTTCGGCTTTTCCCCTTGTTTCCAATTCCAACAAGAAGCGACATGGAAAACATGCAAAATGAAATAGGCTGGGGAGTAACATCAGCATCACACCATGTTTCATTAGGCTTTAGGGCATCCATTGTTCCTGGTTAATCACATAAAACTATTTCACTCATTAACCTTATCATGTTTTTATAGTGATAGAGATGTATGCCACAGCAAAGGCTCTATACCTGCCGTCTACTTCAAGGTTATCATTATTGGCATCTTCAGGTTTTTCTCCTTACCTCTCTTTGTTTCCAATTTCTACAGGAATTGAAGAAGTTAAAGTCGGCAGAGAAGCTTGCTTTTTATTTTCTTCTTTTCTCTTGTCACTTGCTTTTTTTCCTTACAGAGAAGTGACAGAGACCCATTAGTTTCTGAGGTGGGAGTGTCGGGATGCATCCAGGGAGTGTGTAGCTGCTGTCACACCTGATGACAAGGCTGATCAGAGGGTGCTCAGGGACAAGTCAGGGGCTCCCAAAATAGTCTTGGCACCCACAAGACAATATCCATCTTCAGATGCTCGCGCTGCAGAGGCAATCTTGGACTCGGTCCGTCTGCATGCGTAAGTAAATGTCGCAAGTTCGAGTCCACTGGACGCTTCGAAACAGCTTGAAATAACCTGGTCTTGACAGCAGATGCTTGTGTAAACGCCTTTACAGTGCAGTGACAGACTTGAGCACAATGACTGTCTGTTCTCGCTCGTCTGTGACTCGCAGAGGGAGCTCAGTGTGTTCAGTGCACAGACCCTCTAGAGATTTCAAAGATTTACTCAAAGACTCGTCCCTCACACCCTCCTCTTAATTACATCCTGTCCCACAGACTGGCCTGTAACTCAGGACTCGAAAAGTGTGTGGTTTCGTATAAGGTGATTCCAACAACTTTGAAGGTGCCACGCTGACTCTGGGAGCACATGTGGGACTGGGAAATCTCAGAACTCTTTTCAACTAATAGGCTTCTGCTAATCTGTTATACAGTGATTTAATGGACTTGGGATTTAGACCCCCTCCTCCCCATCCACTTCCCAACAGAAGGGCTGAAGCTTAGGCAGTCACTTTCTCGCCACTGTACACTCAACTCCCATGAAGCCTGAAACACACAGCGTTGGCGCTGCTTTCTCTCCCCCAAAATTTCACAAACACAACAAAGACATGGGCTGAAAAGAAATTCAAAATGTCAATTTCCCTGCATAAGCAAAGCCTATTATAGATCTCACAGTCTGAGGGGGATGTCAATAGCATCGGAGCCAAAATGCGACGTAGTGCTCAGAGCTTGTTATTGATTAACAGTGGTGCTGCGTTTGTCCGACAACTTCATAAGCACAGCACCGCACATTTCTGTAAACGAGATAAAGCGGCACGGCTGTATGGGAATTATTCAAATGAGTCTTATCTAGCCCACGGTATGCAACAGTAGCCCTGGTGAATTTAACAGCAGCCCCTAGTTGAGCTCTCTGGCATGTTTAAACTGTCGGACTGAATAGCACTGAGGCGGTGGGAGCATCGCAGAGAAATAATTCATTCGACAGCAGCGTCCTAGTCTGCCATTTGCAATTAAGGAAGTCTATCGTTTGGCCGTAGATAAGTATTGTGCCGCGTTGGCCTCACTTGAATTTGTAATTGTAATCAGTTTAGGGAGATGGAACATGCAGGCAGAGAACCATGCATTTTACATACATAACTATACACCACACACAGAGAGGAGGATATCTACTACTACTACTACTCCTGCATGTGTATTCTCCAGCCACTTTTCTCAAACACAGACGCTCTAGACTTTTACTTGCATGGACGAAGCAACAAGTAATTAATGATTGAATCTTGTTCATTTGGCTCAAACCCGATGGGTAAATTGGGCATTCACCTTCTACTTAGTGCCATTGTAATGACACTGCAAGCACTGTTCCTGTTTGTCAGTCTAACAGGAGACAGCGCTCAGGCGGATAAACACTTAGGCTAATGCCTCATGTCCACTGGGACTCAAATTAACCTTATTAGTGATGCATTGAGCATTTCGTTGGCCTAAAAAATACAAAAAACACCATTTATTTGTCATTCATGGCACCTTGTAGTTCATTAAGCGAGACCCAGTTACCAGAATGTCTTTCTCTGACCACAGGCAAATTTTGAGCTGCTCTTTATGCCACATTAGGTGTCTGGGTCTCTGAGGCTGCCGTCATCCTGGCCCCCTTGCTCCTGCAGCCAGCGGGAAAACAATTCCATCAAATGAGAGTCACATGTGGTATCTTTTTTTTCCCACCCAGGTGCCTCAGTTAGTTTGCAATGCAGCTTGTGTTTTTAAGCCCTGTGGTCTTAGAGAGAGTATTTGACCATGCAAATGGGGGGAAACTGATACACACGTCGATGAGGAAATTGACACAAAAAAAACAATCACAGTAGAAGATCAAATATAGTTGCCACTTGTGGAACGATTATGTCCAGGAAAATTCATTATATAGGGTAACTGCATCGACGTGATCCATATTTTACCATCCAGATTACAACTGATAATACTAAATGCCATAAAATGATCAAATTATCGTACAGCATGGAAATATTGGCATTATTGATCATACATCGTACAGATACATATCTCCAATTTGTCATCAAAGACTAGATGGAAATCCATTCTTGGTATTAATGCTTAAAAAAAAATACAACAAATACTTTATTATCAATAATGTTCCTTTAAAAAGATTGACTATTCAAGGAATCAAACACTGTCTTCAGCTACATGTTAAATGTAAAAGTTAGAGCATTCACGTCAATAGAATATTTAAAAGGGCATGAATGAAAAGTTATCTGTTTCCGTTTCAAGGGTGTCAGTCACGACATGACACATTTCTCGATGTTTGGTTATCAATGCCTGCAGTTTGGAAAAAAAAGGCCTGAGCACCTGTGACATCTCGAACTCGCCCTGTGATGTCGGTTGACTTCTCAGGAGCTAAAAAAAAAAAATCAACATTTTCATCAGCAAACTTTCTTTTGAGGAATCCAAAAGCACTCAATGCTGTTTCCACTTTGAACTGCTGCACATTCATCTCTCTCATGTCTCCTCAATGCTGCAACTCATCTGTCAATCACTGTGGCTTTATCCATCCAGTAATTAATCTCAGCCCAAGAGAGGCAGCTGCACTGTCTATGAACCTAAATGTCTGCTGAATTGCTGCGCCTGGTCTGCAGATTTCTGCTACAGTTGTAGCATTGAGAGAGAGAGAGAGAGAGAGAGAGGTTACGTTTGAGGGCCCCCCCCCCCCCCCAGCATTTTCCAGCAGCTCTTTTGTTTTCATGTTTCCCTCTGCAGGCCTGTCACTCGGCCTTCCAGTCCATGCGATCCACTGCACCACAGGTGTCCTGGATATCAGCTAACATAGCAATCTGTTCTGCACCCGCAGTCCCAAGCCTCTGGGTTAAACTGACTGTGGAATTCGTCATTTGACCTCATTAGAGGGGGGGGGGGGGGCCTCAAACTCAAAAATGTGGGCCATGACACCCTGGATGGGGGAGTTTGTCACCAATGTCACAGTGCCACTGGAACCCAGTTTTGTTATAGATAGAGCCTGTGTTTATGCAAAGCATCCTCGAAAACATGGCTCAAATCAGATGCAGTGGGAAATAATGGTGAGAAGCTAATGCTGTATGCTGCATGCATTTTATTTGCATTCATTAGAAATATCTTTGTCTGCAGCGAGCGTCCAATACTTCACAAACAGTAACTGTAGGTGTGTCCGGTCTGTCAAGCTCTGGACTTCAACGTGAGCTTTAATGGTTTGCATGGACCTTAAAGAGGATTAATGGTCTTCATTTAAAGAGTTTTATGTTGGGAGAAATTGATTTGAATGGGAGTTTGGCTGCTGTAATGTAAGCTGTAAACCAGGCCAACTAGATTATTATGTATATCTATCCTGTCGGGTTACAGGTTACGTTTGGAAAATACCCGTTCACGACCAGTGTACCCAGCAGAGGGAAGCTGAGATGTTACTGTTCCAGAATCTCGAGCCCATCAATAATTCTTCCTTCTGATCAATCTCCACTTGTAATAGTGAAGCATAGAGTTTAGGAATATTAATGTTTCAGCATTTAAGTATGTTTTTCTAGGCCGAGTTTCCCCGTCGTTTGCATCTTCGCCATCTGGTGAGGATGCCTGAGAGCAAAGGAATCTTTAACCTGACACAATGTCCACACAAGCAGTTTAGTGGAAGCAGCACATTGAGAGAGCTCGGGGGGGAAAAAATAGTGCCAGCCGTTACATGACCTGTGTCCTATTTACATATTGATTAACATTATCTGTTCAGACTAGACATGAAGCAGTTGACTTAGAAACCTTCACACTTCCTTTGCAGAAACACGATTAATGATTTAGTGCCATGTTGTAGCCCAAAAGAGCATATTTAAAATCCTTCGACTAGATTGATTTATTTTAAATTAAGCATTTGATGATTAAATAATTATAACAAATTCAGTTGGAGATGCATTGAATCATTAGCGTTTACACTAATTGTAAGAGATAGTAGAAATTTCAGGAGCCAAATTTCAGGAGCTATAAGTAAAAAGGTGTTATTTTTCAGATAGTGCATTTACATGGTGTTAGCATATTAGGAAAATAATAATATAATATTCACGTGAACGCCACCTCAATTCGAAACAACTCAGAGAGTCGGTTTTTGGTGGGTTAGACAAGTTGGCGACGTCATCGCGTATAAACCAATTAACATACTTTCACAATCTGCTCTAAATTGTAGCTTTTAATGTGAATTTGTCAAATGTTACACTTTTGTTATTTTCAAGCTGTATGTACATCTCACACAAACTCCTGACACTTGACTTTTTAGCTAATACAGCTGTTTGTTTGGTGCTTTTTGATATAAATATTGGAAAGACGCATCAGACTGTAGTTCAGATGCTATACCTTCACATGTATGTGGTGCTGTGTTAAAGCGGCTGTCCAGTTAACAGGAAATCCTGGGTTTGAATCCCAGTGGTCCCTATTGAGAGGCTCAACTGAAGTCTATAAATAATGAAAACCCTTAAGAACTTTAGGGGCTGTTTTCTGTGGCACAGGGGATTGAGCGATTTGTCCACCAATCAGAAGGTCAAGCTCCTCCAGTCTTAAGTACCCTTGGTCAAGACTCTAAAGCCCAATGTCTAAAAATCGCAGGAACTGGGAAATTACAAAATTAGAACAAAATCTTGAGGTCATTTCATTAATAATATATTTTCCTTACGTTCGCATCCCTTTTTTAAGGTGTAAAAATTCTATTCCTCCTCGTTCCGTGCTCAAAGATCCGCTGCTAGCTACACCGACAGGGAGGGAGGTGATTTCTGCTGAAATGTCAGGTGGGCTCTGTGTTGTGGGCAGAGATGACCCTTTAAAGTGCCCCCAATGTTTGAAGACAGAGCCTGGCTGTGAAGAAGCCTCTCAACCTGAAACATCCCCGCTGTGCCTCCACGTTGTCCGCTACCTTCCATGTTTGTCCACGGTGCATTTCATTCAGTTGAACTGCAGTCTCTGATGTTGCTTTGGAAAATGTCACAGTGTTTGTCCACCTTGGGTAAATACGGCCCGATTAAATAGGAGATGTTGGTCTATAATAGAGTGTGGTTAATTTCTAACATGCACACTACATTTTGTAATTTTTTACCAATGTAACACAACTCGATTTTCCAACCAGAGCTTTTCTCCAGGAAACTGCTGCAGTGGAAGCTTTATAATTTGAAAAAGTCCAAAACCTACTCACTGAAATGTGAAGTCAGGCCATCGATGTTTGACAAATTTGGTTTTCTGGGGCACAGGGTGGCAGCTAATGTTCCTAATGGAAGAAGAGGATGAAACATGAAAACATAATCTCTTTGAAGGAGGTGATAAATAGACAGTTGCTAGCAAGTGGCTAAATGAGACTACTTCCTTTTTTCAAGGACATCAAACCCTGTCTTGTCCAAACACACAAACATTATCCACTTTCTGGACACAGTTGTATTATCTGGTTCATTTTGTAGTCTGCGATGTTTGCAAATGTCTCCACTGAGCCCATAACTTCTTAAAATGCAGTTATTTTCAACAAAAAAAACAAAAGGACACATAGCATATGGATTCACAGTCCTGCCCAAATGCTGCAATATGGCGGATCAATAATTAATCTGAGAGGTGGGTTTGTGCCATATTGCCCTAATCTCATACCACCAACACTTCCAGAGATCCTGTTAAAATCGTTTCTCTGCGACCTCTCATTTGAATCGCCTTTTTCCATTTCCCTGTACTGTAGCACGCCGTTTGTTCAGTATGAATAATGGCTGTGAATGTATTAAGGATGATTCATCTCATCAGTATAATGTCATAAACAGTAGATGGGGAATTGCTCATAATATCTAGTTTAAGGTTTTCATGCAGAGGCTGACCTCGACAGCTGAAGACCATTAAATGAGAAAAACCATTGCACTGTATGTTGGTGAATAATAAAAAGGGTGGAAACTTGTATGTGTTCCACTCAACATTCAGTCCGTAGCACATTTTTAACAGCCTGCACGATAAAAATGATACAAAATAAGATTTATATTCTTGCTATAGATGGTTTATAGCACTTTCTAGTCAACAGTGTTCCACAACAGTGAGGCACAACATTATCTTTATATTTTTTATGTACTAGCTTCTTGCATTCTTGCCATTAGGCCTGCTGGTGTTATCTCATCACTGCAGCTCTTACACACACATAGTGGAGCACCAGGCAGCAGAGGAGGGGAGAAAAATACTGGAGGAGAGGAAAATAAACGAGATGATGTGGGGGAAGGGAAGAGAGGAGAGGAGAGATGATTAATGATGACTGGAGAGAAGATGGCCAAGGTGGTTAGTGAAATTAACAGAGGCTTAGCCAGCAGCGGACCACAGGGAGCAGAAGGCGCTTCACAGACCCGCACCAACTCAGATCCAACTACTGTTTGTGTGAGTGAGTGAGTGTGTGTTTGTGTGTGGAAACAGCATATGCTTGTGTTTTTGTACCTAAACACACTTTCTGTGTAAAATATGGCAAAATAAGCAGCGACACAATCCCACAAGACATATGCAGTTTACATGTTAAGCAGTTTCATCTATTCTTTACAGATGTTTTGAGTCGTCTATTTTGCTCTTACATGCATTCATATAATTCAATGTGAAAAAGTTACCTTATTAGGACAAACCACTGGGCCAATTTCAGCCACTAGGGGTCTCTCAACCGAAACTGACTTGGTCCGACAGACTCGCCGCCATTTTTTTATTGAGCTGAAGCAACGAACTTGGACGGAGTCTTTCTTTTCATCGCTGCAGTTCTTTATCAAAAAGTAATTGCTCTTCAACATCTATCAGGTCCAACTCCAACCATTGTTCTGAAGTAAACAGAGACCCCAGATAATCTGGAAGTAAGTGGACCAGAAACAGGAAGACACTCAACCCCAGCATAGAAACTAGTGTTTCGGCGGTGTAACTGCAGCGTGAATCACACGCACCTACGCACAACTATGAAATGCTCAGTCCCGTTCGTAGAATGATCGCGATCCATTACGAGTGACCAATATAAACAGTTGTTGGACAAAAAAAACTGTCTGACAGTGTGTTTTTCCCTCATCATATATCGTTTGCCCTAGAAGTTATAGCAGAGATGGACAAAGACACGGGTAAAGTAAAGAGGATATGATGCAATTAAAGGGCGACCAAAATGACCTCGGGTTTCCCAAAGTCTGAACATTATTGGAAACATTTTGATAATATTATATATTCAAACAGTGCATTTTTAGCTTATACTTTAGAGCAGACAAAAAGACAGATTCTTCCATTCCTAACACCTACTGTCTGGTATGTTCGGTATTGGAAAAAAATCCATACATTACCATCATCCTACAAAAACCCAAATTAAGCTCCTCGTGTGAATATTTCATGAGCCTAATGCACAAACCGCATTTATCTTGCTGAGGCGTCATTACACCAAAGCTTCAAATCAATTGAAATAATCAACAAATTGGAACGGACAAACAGTCAATGAGGACAGAAATCCCTGTTTGCGGCCCTCAGGAAAATCAATGATTTTAATTGTGCTGTGGGACAAACAAGTCAGCTGTTTACATAAATCTCTTCAGCACTCGGTGAGAGCTCATCGTATTTGCAGCTGAGCACCTTTCGGACTGGAGGAGGAGGACGCTGTTGTGTCAGGGACAGACACAAGATATTTGCTCACAAATAGGAGACATTGAGTTGGTCAGAGGTTGTGCTGAACTTAACGATAAAGAACATCTGCTTAGTTCAGTTAAATTATAAACATCACTTTATAGTAATGTCTATCTTTCCTGGGTTGGGGGGGGACGTTGGGACATTATTTGGAGGCATTGGGTCAGAAATTTCTAATCGTGTGTCTAAGACAAACAACCTGTTGACTTCTTCATAACATCTGCTGCTACTTTTGGTCCCACTACTTTTCTTATTTTATTAGATATTGTCAATGTAGGACTTTGACTGAACTGAATCAAGCTAATGGGGTAGTTCATGTTTCCAGACTTTGTGCTGCTCCCAATAATCTCTATAAATAAAGAAAAGGGATTTTACGATGTTATTCTGGAGTTATGGTGTAGGTATTTTGGGCATACATTTAATTTTCTGACATTTTAATTGGCGGAGCTTGCTTGGGGTGAGTAAACACAGCAAGAAGCCTGCTGTCTGAGAAATTAAGAAATTAATTTGACTGCAACGCCGGGAAGTTGGTTTGTTGACGTCACCATTGACGTTATAGGACCTGAGCTCTTTCTGGAGGTGTTGCATTTGGTTATTTTGTGTATAGAGTCGCTGTAATAGGTAAAAATCTTCCGAACAACGTGAGCGTGTCTTAGTAACATTTCAAGGAGAGGGTAAAACTGCAAACTTTCCACATAATGCAGTCCTCGGGATGACATGATGACAAATTTAGGGTGGTGCTGCCATAAGACTATTACACGGGAGAGAAAATGAAAAAGGAGAGACGAAAAAGCAAGACTTGACTGTCTGTGTATCATGATTGATTTTACGATTTTTTTTATGGATTGAGCAAGTTTCACAACATTTTCTTATTTTCCACACGACAGACTTTCCACCTTTTACCTCTCTCCATGCACATGCAGGTTAATCTACAGACCAAAGGCGACCAGACCTTATGTAGCTACAGAAGGAGCCCGGGTCTGTTTCCGGCTCGAATATGTTTATTCAGTTCTGGAGAGTCTTTGGCTGTAATCAGCTTGCATAAATCTCTTTGATGATAGCCTCTGCAACATCTGCTGGAGCAATAAAAAAAAATTCCAGGGAGGCAATAAAAAGTCAATTTCAAGTAATGTGAGTTGTTCTGGAAGGTTTGTTCCCAAAGAAGTTGCCACGGTGTGACTATCACCCTCAAAGCATGATGAGGTTACCTATAGTCGTTGGAGCTACAGTGCTGAGCAAGCTTTGTCCTTCACCGCGTATACGTCTTTCCCTCCCCTCCAACACTTCCTCCTCCTTTCACGGTGGGCTGCGCGATGGATGTTCTACCTTTACCTGCAAAATCAAGAGTTGAAAGGTGCAGCCGTGCGTCAGAGGTAATTTTTTTGTCCGTGGATGGGTGTGCGCATTCTCACTATTTATTCTTTGAAAAAGCAAAACACCTTTTGTTGGATGATAATTTAATATGTAGTAATTTCCGAAGTAAAGTGTTTCCAGAGAATATTTTAACACTTCGGAGGAAAAATCTAATTTCTCTCTGTCATGCCTTTTGCTTTTGCTGCTTAGCATGCGACACTGAACTAAACCATTTCATAGCATAGTGCTCTCATGACTCAATCACATACATGCAAAGCACACTGTGTACACAACTCCCCACGTCACAACCACAAGCTTTCTATTTCTAAATATGTGAAATACAGAATATGTGATGTGCATGTAAAGGATTTAAAGTGTTTGAGGCCCAGTAACAAAGCTTTAGTAGAACATGCTGATCATGCTTTTCTGTTTGCTTTCCAGAAACCCTCGTGTGAACACAGTTTAACTCCAAGCAGGACAAGTTCAACGTGTCACCCATTTTTTTACACCGAGCATTGATCTATGAAATCTTCTCCCCACCTGCCTCAGTGTGTCCTCTGCATCACAGCACAGAACAAAACAGCAATTAAAGCAACATCGTGTTCTCTGTCAACCACATGAGAAGAACCACAGGGGGCATTCGCATTCAGAGCATTTATAATGAATATGACTTTGCCAATTGGGTCATCGCTGGAGACTGTGCAAACAACTGTGCTTCTCAGTCTTGGAGCTTTACTCACGTCTAATTAAGTCCAAACAGTTTGGCTGTCAAACTCCGACATATGCCAGAGTTAAGAGAGCGTTCCCCTCACTGTTAAAACATGAGGCCGTCACAGATGGGCTCTGTTGTGATTGAAGGGGAGTGTGAGTAAAGCAGAAAATAAAAAAAAAATCAAATAAAAAGCTTTGACGTTTTTCGGTAAACACAGAGAGGGTGTGCATTCAGATAGTTTGTTACGGCTGAAGAATCATGCGGTCCTCTTGTCATGTGTCGGGCGGAGTTAATTGTGCAAGAGTGCTGTGGGTGGGTGTCTGTGACTGGATAATTTACCCATTTTGTGGGTGTGAAAGCCACTCGCCGAGCAGGGTGAGGATTCACAATGCTGTAATCTCCCCCACTGCTCGCCGCGGTGCAGCGCAGAGCTCTGGACTTTTATTTTCGCCGTGTAGCAGCAGAAGCCCTGCTGAGGGCTGAGGGACAATTAGGATGCCTTGCTTCCAATTGCAGCCCGAGGTCTCTCGCAGGGAACTGCCTGTGTATCTCCGTACCAGCCCCCTGACCAAAAAGAAGCTGGTTCCATCATTGACTAACGTGGCGTTTTCAATTTTACAACAGGTTTTGCTTCTGTGCGAATTACGAATTCGCTTTTTATTTCAAGAACGCTGTGTGATCACATGCTGAGGGAAGCTCCTGAATGAATTTTAGTTTTTTTTGCTGGAACATATTTTTTTGAATTTCATCTGGGCACTCATCAAAGAGCGGAGTTGCAGACAGTGTTGTGTCAGTCTGCCCTGCCTCAAACGGGATCGTTTGTTTCCATGTGTTTAATGTCTCCACCACAGCAAGCTCCCCTGGTGCCTGTGGACACTGCTGAGAGAGAAAGTGTGCATTTACTTACTGAGCTGTATGAGAAACATTGACGATGTCCAGAAGCAGTGTGGGGTCATGGAGGGGTTTCTTTAAATCTGCTGTTTGGATATCACTTGCTGACATATGTAAATAACATGACACAATCTTGACTATTTCATTAATTAATTCATTGTGTTTCATTTATAGGCTTGTGTTATATTTTCTGCTGTCACTGCATATGTGCGACGCAAAACCTACGCACCACTATCTCAAAATTTCCACCATGCTGATTTGCTATAGGGTTTCCACACTCTGATTCAAACTCAGCCAGAATTTGGTGTCGTGTGTTATACATGTGCACGTGTGTGGGAAACCGAAAGAATGTGTGTGTGGGTGCCTGTTTATTTGAGCCCATTGCTGTGCATGACAGTCTCAAGGCCACATCATTAGAGTAAGGGGGCTGTAATTAGTGAGTCCATGCATATTAAACAGCACCCTGCATCTCCAGACCCACCAGCCTCAAAAAAGCAGAAACCAGCACTCTGCTGTCACTTGCAGCCAGTATGAGCCGCTGTTCATGTCCAGAAGGTTGCACAGAGCGCCGCGTCAGTCGTCAGGGATTCTTCCATTTGCCCTCCACCCTTTTATGTGTGATGTGGAATATCTGATTACAGCCAGATTAAAAGAGAAGGGAACAGAGGCCTTTGATAGCAGCGTCGAGGGCTATCTGAATAAAAGCGGAGATACGACGGCGCAGACAGGAATCAGAAGGCGGCTGTCAAGTTGCAACGGAGGTACATCCATCTGTTTTTCTGTCTGCAGCTTCACTAAACAAAACAAGGACAAAGAGGCTCCACTTTTGATTTGCTGTCTCTCAAATGACAAAGTGACGTGTGGCTCCCATTTAAAAGGTGCTTGACAATAGGAGAGAAAGGAAAGGATTAAAGAAATGCTTTGTGCGATAGTTGTGTACATGCCGGAGACAAATTAAAGCTGACACCGAGCTGCCGAGTGGCTGCTCCTTCCACATTTCCTCTCCATATTTATTACCCCTGCAGACCTCTGTGTTGAGTGAAACAGCCGCACAATCAAACTCAAATTATTGGGGGCAAAGGACCCAGAGTGGGGGCAGTTGTAAATTACATGTACATGGGTACTTATGACACACATGCACACACGCACTCTTGGTCTTATCTTATACATATTAACTGACACATTAAACTGCGTTGGGGTTGTAGAGGACTTTACATAGATTTTAAGAGCAGTAATTGCTTTTCTCTGCTTCCATTTCCACTCCATGTTTACTTTAGTATCAGGATGTGTCGCTTCCTGCATCAGTTATGACATAAATAATTTGACTTTTTCACAGAAGTCACGTTTGCAAATGTATCTGGATTTGTTGACTCCCATCCTTGTGATAATTATGTGTTCAAGCATCATAAACACACAATACAACAAGAAGCTAAGTGACTTTTTAATTTAGCTATTACTCTTGATAGAATTGTGACCACACGACCAACTAAAATGAAATGATTCACATTCACTGTGTTACTGCAGCTCGGCTGGGCTTCATTTTCATATTGTGGCTACCTGGAGAAAACAAATAATGATAACTGATTAACTGTGTTTCTGGTATGAGGTAAACTACCATTTTTGTAAATAATAATCTTATAGTTCATACAGGATTTGTTCAAACTAATTAAAACACAAGGCAGTAGTCGTTTACTCCTTAACAACTTGTCAGAGTTATCGTAACATTGATCATTTACTTCTAGCTGCGGGCTAACAGGGCATGTGTTCAAATTCCTTTCGTCCTGACGTCCTGAGGATGGTTTTCTTCTTGTGGACTCTGTACTGTTTGCTTGTATCGCTCACACATGTTTTTTTATGTGTTTGGATTTTGAGAATAGTTAAATGCCAGATTTCAGAGAAGTGTGTCCACAAACTGAACAGATTACAGATCAATGGTACTTTGAATTTCCCCTGACAGTGCAACAATGTTTGTCTTTTTCTCAGTAAGCCATTTGGCTCTTTAAGACAAATGACACTCTCCATGGCTCCGTTAGTAACTGGGTTACAGACCAAACCACCTCTGAGCTGCGGAGGATTGAACGTCTGAAATCATTATGATGGCTGAGTCACAGCTGATGCTGGACCTGTCCGCTAAACACAAGACACAAATATCTGTGTGTAGTTACCTTCAACATCTTCTTCCTGTCAGCCCTCTTTCAACTACTTACTTCCTCCTCAACACACACACACAGCGATCAGCAGCGAATGCAGATGTACAGCTTTTCCTGGTGAGTCACCATTTTACCCTGAAGTTAGAGCTCATTACAAACCAAACTCTCCAGAGAATATCAGACTGCAAACAAAGAAAATGAGAAAACAATGTGGAAGCACTATAATTTAATGTGTAATGAGAAATCAATGGGGTAAATAGGTTGCCCAGAAAGAGCTACTGAACAGATGGCCAGAAGAGATGGATTTTGCCCGATACTTGCACGCGAATCCCAGTCCCCTCCCACATCGTACGACGCCACATTATAAGAATAGAATTTACCTACTCAATCAATCTTTTAACCACAACCACCTCGTTGTTGAAACAGCCGTTAAACTGGAGACAGCCGAGGTGGTGGCAGGCTGGAGTGGGCCGGACACGTTCCTATTCCTCTGCGACTTTCAAGATGAATGGCTATTTTCATTATTACCTGCAGAGCTGTTCTAGCTCTAAATGATGAATAGCTTTCTAGACTTTATGCTGTTCATTCAAATGTTCCTGTAATTGGCTAACTAATAGAAGTCATCAGTCAATACGCTCACAGCATCAAGCCACTCGCTCTAAACCACACTTTAAACTTTACAACCCCCCGTTACTTCCCCACTAATCCTGTGTCTCAGGGCACATGCGGTTTCTGGTTGCTGAAAATACTGAGAGTCTGAGATGAGGTACGAATAAATTCTGGAATAATGATGATTGTTTTCTCATATTGCTAAAAATGACCTTGGAAAAGAAGGAAACAAGTGTTTTTATTTCACTATTTTCAATAAAAAAATATAAGTTGTAAGCCTCCAATGAACTTGTTGATATAGTTCACATTCAAATGATTTTCCATTTATTTGCAGCAGGATTATGCAAACTACTGCATGGACAACACAGAACCCTGATGGGTTTGATAGATTTTATATTTTCACGGATTTCCGAGGAAATTATGCATTGTTTAAAAAGTCAGGCAGATTTAGGGATCTGTTATCTATAAGCGTGTGAAATTTGGAAAGGCTAAATTTGATTTGAGGAGACTGTTGGATCTTGGTGGAGGGTTTTGCACTCTACTGCATAACATTCTTATTATATATGGCTTCAAAGAAAATGCATCATCCATGAAATTGCCACACATGTTTTTATGCAAACTTCTGTAAATGTATGTTGAGTTTTGAGTGTTAAAGTTAGTGTTAAAAAAAAACATTGTCTCTTACTTTCTCTCAGGCCCACAGAATCCCCAATCATCGTTCTAGGTCAAAATATGAAACCAACTAGCAGCCATCTAGCAGATGAAGTCATCTAGCAGATGCTTTTATTCACAGCTGAGAGATAACACTCAAGCTTCAGTGCAGCAGGAGTAAACCTTGGAGTAAATACTACATAATAGAAAAAGAGACGAGAGGCTATTTGCAGAAGAGACATAGAAAACCAAGGCTTTATGCTGTGACCCTCATGTATCTGTATCCCCCTCAGAGTCGAGCACATGCTGCACAGTCACATACCACACACTGGCAATAAAGGTCAGGCAGAATGAGGTCGAGCTGAAGCCACACCTGTCGTCAGCACACACGCTGGTGTTAACTTTCTTTGCTTTAGTCTTGAGTCTTTGTTAATGTCCCATCTCATGCTGTCACACCGTCCATGTAGGTGATGGGAGTTGTAAGCGCTGAAAGGGATTTGGTTCAGAAGACATGGAAGAGAATCACAAAGGAGAAGTTCAATTGATTAGTCTTGGAAGTTGTGAAATAAATTGGTTTTGATATGAGAAGTGTGGAGACTTAAATTAGATACAGACATTCTTTTTTTTCTGCGTTTTTTAAAGTGGACACTGGATCTGGGATGAAAATGTGATGTTTCTGTGTGAAAGTCTTATCCCAGATTATCATATCTGATGCTGATGTGGTCTCTGTGGAGGAGGCAGACCCACATATCACAGACATTTGGGAATCCCTGCTAGTTTGCTTGATCTCACTTAATTTGTACAGCATAAATGATGCATTGGGAACAACACCTCATGATGGGCTACAACGGGCAGCGACTGTCCTGCCAGAGACAACGTTAATAATACAAGACATTATTCATTGCCCACAGTAGGAGTGATTAATAGGTCAAATCAAACAGCAAGAAACATGCTGTCATGGGACCTTAAACAGAATTGATTAAGTTATACTTGCAGGCAGAGGGTGACATGTGTATTCTGTCCATATTGTTTGGTGGGTAAACTTCTGGACACTTTGTTTCTGGGATGATGGATCATTTTGTAAACCCAGTGCGATGAGGAAACTGGCAGCCTCGCTCTCCTCGGTTCTGAGCTTCTCTCTTATCAATGGGTTTAATTGTTTGCTCCTCTTCCTCAGCCGCGAAACAAAATATGTGAACCTCTGGGCCAAATTACTGATGTTGTGTTGGAAAGCTCGACTCAGCTGGAGAAGGGGCAGAAGAAATGAGAGAAAGAAGACGAGTGCAATGACTTGTGACATGATCGTTGCCCCGGGGCTTCTCTCTCTCTCTCTCTCTCTCTCTCTCTCTCAGTGGCGAACTTCTAAATCGCAGACTCAGCTGTCTGTGGACACTCAGTATCAAACGGTATCAAGCCGATGAACAAACGACCACAAATCAGATGAGCAATGAAAAATGTCTGACAGGCGAGGTTTAGCATTTAACTGAGATCAGCCTCCTGAATAATGAATTTGTAATTGAAAAAGGTGGATATAATTGGAGCCACCCCCTGTGAGACAGGTAGTAATCATAGGCCTGTAATAAAAGAACAAAATGGAGAGTAAAATCAGGTAAGATGATGAGAAAATCAATCAACAAAGCTTAAGTCGGAGCCCAAAGAGCTGAGACTCATTCCCGAAACTATTATCTATCTATCTATCTATCTATCTATCTATCCATCCATCCATCCAATAATTCCAGAAATCTGTCTGTGGCTCGCATATCTAAGAATTGTTCATCTTCCTGCTTGGCATGTGTCATTAACCTTTGAATTAACAGGCGACCAGAGCTTTGTAGCAGCGGCGGCTGGGACTCATCAACAAAAGTGACATTGTCTGTCACGACCACGACAACTGATTCTCCAGGTCAGAGTTCTGCGCACTGACTCGAGCTTTTACTGAACTGTGAATAAGCAGGTGAACAGATATTTGTTCAGTGACGGTGGTGCAGCTTCAAGGTTCTGTGGACTGCGTCCTGCAGATGGTCTTTTGTTCAATTTCTGCAGGTCACTTTTTTTTTGTTGCAAAGCTGCAACCAGCGTCACCACAGGCCAAACAAACAGCCCATTCCAGACAGTGTTTAGAACAGGCTTTATCTTATTACAGAATCAAGCAACAAATCTCCATGAAAGTATTTACTGGTCTATGGTTATATGATCCACATCAGCAGTTGATGCTGACCTGGAAATGAGTGGACAACATTATTTACATTACCTTCATTTTTAAATTGGACTGAGACAATGGCCATAAGTTGGCTGCAAGAAATCAAACGTTTGGTTGTTTATGGTGTTTCTTGAATTCCTTTCTGCAAACACGCTGTAGCATATGTGAAGCATTTTGCTGGATATTCATTTATTCATGGGTGCAGTTGACAGGGATTAAAGTTTGGAGATAGAAGAAGGGAGAGAAACAGTCTCAGTATTACCAAGATCGTACAAGAGAATCTGACAAACCTGACATGACGGAAAAAATTGCTTGTGAGACAGTTATTACAATAATCTGTGGTCTGTGGTTCAACACTCGACGTTCTGGGAAATCATTGTGAAAAACGTTATGGGGGTTTGACCTGGTATCATTGCCGTTGTGACTTTTAATGTAAAAGTGTCTCAGGTACTTATTCAGACAGGAGACCTACATAAAAAAAAATGTCCATCTCATTTACATAATGAGGTGCATGCCTGAAAGATACCAGCGGTACGTTTACATATTTCAGAAATGATGATGTGTCTCTATTATGAGGCTAGAGTTTTTAAACAGAGCAATAAAATAGCCTGAAGCCAGTTCATGTCCATTCATTCCAATTAAACACGACAACACAGAAAACATGTTTTTTAATTCGTCCAATAAAGGCAGCTTTGAACAAGCGGCTGCCAATTGTGCTTCACATGGTTGAATTCAAATACCAAAGTTCGGCTCCAAAACGAATTTGACACTTCCACTTCGCAAATTGTGAAATTTATTCAGAGCTCAAAGCCAGATTAATGAAGAATTGATTGACTGGTTAATTAATAGACCTTTTCTCATTTGTTTATTAACTGCTTTATTGATTGTGCTACATAAATATGCTCTTAATCACATTGTACATTTATATACCTATTAATCTGTTTTAATTAACCCGCTGAGGAAGTTGTTAATTATGCGGCTGGCACACTCGACCCCGCACGCTCGGTGAAAGCAGTTGTCTGAAGATGTAAAACAGCGATTGAACGTGAGAAATGAGCAAAAGCTCCCATCACACTGGAAATGTCAACGCGCTCAAGGACATGGAGATGAGGACTGACTGACGGGCTCCACCGGCGATCATAGTGTTTGCACTTGGAACACAACACAGACAATTTTTCCCAGGCCCAACTGAAGATGTTCTTTCTCGTCACCCTCCTCCCACTGAAAGACAAAAATCCCCACAACATGTTATTTGAATAGCTGTGACGGTTGTTGGCCGTCGGCCTGTGTTTGGTGTCAAAACGAGCAGAAAGAGAGCGAGGATTCCTTTAAAACCGCTTTCATCTGAAAAACTGCCTCTTTAACACAGCAGCCATCTCTGGTGCATAAGTGTCAACAGCACCACCTACGAGTTCAACAGCAGCACTCAGCCTCATGAACCAGCAGCTCTTAGACACGAAACCTCCAAACCCTGCAGAGGAGAGAGCCGCTCTCTTTGTGACACACACACACACACACACACACACACACACACACACACACACACACACACACACACACTTTTGTCCATTCTCAGTGGAGTGCTCACGTCAAATCTGTTTTGTTGGATGAATGATCTAAAACCTGATCACACCCCTACAACTCAATATCGGTACAAATTCAGTGCGGGTACATACCATCTTTCAAACTCTTTCCTGTTTATCAAAGCATTCTTGAAATTCCAGAGATAAACTTGCCTTCGGGGCAGAGAACCAGATGCATCGTGAGCATACTTGTTCATAAGCTCGCTATGTGCTACGCATGTTACTGGAGCATTCCCGATTAAGGTTAGCTAATGGTTAATTCTAAGATCCAGGCACCGAGAGCTGTAATTGTAAGAAAGATGGTATGTGTGGCCCTTTCATCATGTCATGACCATGGCGAGCATCTGCCCTTTCATCCATGTGCAGGAAATGGACACAGGATACACGAGGCAGCTATGATGCGTACGACTGTCTTATGACCCACATAATAAAACATTGATTCATAGGTAAAGGGGAATGGCACAGGGACAAACTATTTCTTACCAGGTCCATTAACACAACCTCCTCCACTGTTGTTGTGTTTGTTGTCAGATACTCTGGACTACCCTGCATACAACATAAAGGACACGTTGAAGTACCAGTGCATTGTGTGTTACATCACGTGAAGCGGACAGATCTCTGTTTGTCTGTGAAGGCAGCATAAATGAGCCTTTAAAAGGTACAAGCCAACAAAAGGCAGAACAGAATTGTGGCCAAAAGTTTTGCTGTGATTTTCTGAGAGCAACTGTTAATCTCTTCATTGAAACATGAGCCATTTCTTGTTTTTTTTCATGCCATGATGTATAAAACAAAAGCATGTTTTACTATGAGCCGTTGACATAACCATCACAAACAGAGTTGGACATGCAACAGTCCCACAAATCTCCTACTGTGGCTACTTCATACTTTTGGGGGCTGTTCCTAGAATACAATTTCTTATAACTTCTCGGATACCAAATTAAATAAACTGCATAAACTGCTATTCATCTGAGAATAACTGCCGTGTTTCTCCACTGAAGACAAAAGTGCGACAAAAAAAGAAAAAAAAACTGATTTCAACCTGAAAGAGTGATTTTCTGGTGTAATACGGGAAAATCCACCTCTATCCCCCCTGTATCCCCCTGTTAAGGGAGGAAAGCCTGCTGCAAAATGAAAGAATCTTTTCTTGAATCCAGGCACCGAGCCAAGCACAATGTCTGTTGGCACTGCCAGCCCTAAGGATTCTACTTATTTATTTTTCCTTCTTTTTTTATGGTTTGGCACACAGGAGACACAGAAAGGATTCATTCAAAAGAGGTCGACTTTTCAAACGCGGCAATTAACCTACGGCACAAGATTTTTTCTTTTGGGGGGGGGGGGGGGGGTTTGTCAAAAAGAAAAGCTGAACTCCTTAGCTGCGCAGTTGCTTTGTTTTCTTGAATGGCGAAAAGGCAGAAAAACCAATTACAGAGCAGATAAAAATGGCTTTAACTACACAGACGGCTGAAATGACGCTAAACAACACATTAGGACATGAGGGAGTGTTAGGCTGAGCAGTAACAGTAAATCAAAAAGGGAAAGCAATTAATTTGAAAGATATATCAAGAGCCGCTCTGAGGTCATATACGCTTCTGTCACTGCGTACTTAACAGCCACTTGATTTTCATCATCTTTACAGGCAAATATCACGGCTAACATCATAAAAAAAACATGTGAAGTACAATCCTGGAGTGTGCTCACCTAGCGTGAGATTGTGTTGTAAATTACAGTCTAGCAAGATGTTCCATTTAAAAACAACCCCAAGTCGGCCCAATCTCTCCTTGACTGCCGCAGCTAATTTTACTGTACGACAACCAGCCCGGCTGCTCGGTGCGCAGTTACTGTAATAAACAACCCCGCATACAGCATGGAGGTGAAAAGCAAACTCTAAGGACACCTTTACCTGCCATGATTAATGAGGTCGTTGCTGTTTAGCACAGTGAGCATCTGCCAGCGCCTTTTCCCCCCCACACGTGCACCCGTGGGGAGTCAGCACCCAGATCATGAGACGGGTGGCGGCGGGTCAGGGGGCCACATGTACATAGCGGGGGGGCGTCATGCTTGTCGAGCCCCCCTCTGCACCCCGACTTCCCCACTGAACAACACTGTCATTAACCTTCAGTCACGGCTATCTGATGGCAAAGCCCACTGGAGCAGCAACTCATTTGCTTAATAACAGACTCTATCTGAGAAGGAAGGATGGAAATAGGAAGCCAATCAGCGGAGAACAGAAAAGAGAGAGCGAGCATATCCTTGTCTAATTAACACAGGGGATGGTGTGTGGAGAAGGGGGGCTGGCAGCACCTGCTAATTTATGGCGATAGATGCATTAAATGTTTCGGAATAGTTTTTTAAGAGGCGTGGTTGGAAGGTTTTGGTGAAGTGCACACAGAGAAGCCCGAACTTTAAGACTCTGATCTGAGCTACTTTGACTTCCTATAAGTGTCGTAAGCGTTCGGCACTTCAAACTGCTTCTTTCCCCTTTATATGGTTATTTGATGTCAGGTCCAAGAGGCTGGACTGTCAGCTCACTAATAAGCCAGATTTGCGAGTGGCGCGCTGTCGGGGCTCCGAGCAAGAAAGCGCACGAAGCTGTGGTTTGTCACAGACGCAGACATTAGTCATCAACCCAATCTGCCTGGGATGCCTGATGAATTGGCGGGCCGCAGACGGGCGGCCACAGTACAGCAATTATCAATCACACACGCTGTTGGGCCGCGCTCATTTTTCACGCCGCCATTGTCAAACGGGACGGATGTCAGGCAGGTGGATTGATATGCAGTGAAAACCTGCGCTGATTGTCTTATTCATCTTCAGACATAAATCTCTGCCGCCAGTTTACATTTAAAACAACCTCCTCTGGTTGTTTAAAATCTGGGTGGCCCGTTTAAGTATGATAGCATCAGGTATATTGACCACCGCTCGCCAGACAATTTATCAACCAGCCACTTCACTGGACCAACACTTAGTCTTCCCAAGGCACTCTGACTGCAGAAAGGTACTCAATGTTCTTTTCTCTACCCGGGCTCCAAACGTTAAGTCTGGCAGCCAGCGGATAACTACGTTACAGTACAATACAAGCAGTGAGAGGGGCCAATACTTTGGGGTAAATTGCCACCTTCACTTAGGGTAATCCGAGCCTCGTTTCAGTTAGCTTCATGTCGGTGTGCATGGGAGAATAAAGTGTGATCAAGTGACTTTAACACACATAATGAAGGCAGAGTGAGCGATCAGAGGGGATGTTGGAAAAAGTATAACTGACGTCAAACGAGAGAGCGAGACGGAGCAGGTACAGGAGGGAGGGAGGGCTGTGATTACGTGTCATAAAGAAAAGTGGCTCAGAAAGCAAAGTTGGGAATCTAGTATGCACACATTCATACATTTAATGAGCACTTTATTAGGAACACCTGTAGGACAGCCTTTTAGAAATACCTAGTCCAACATCTGAGGTTGCTAGAGGGGTACAGGGGCAACTTCAAACCAGGCCAGTGAGATGTAGCATAATAGTACCTTTCAAGCTGTAATGCATTAAAACCACGTTAAATGTGGCAATGACCCACACTTCAATCTGTAACTACAAGATGACAACCCTTTCTTAATTTCACTTAGTGTGTTTGATTGTGGATGTGAATTATACATGTCTCAAACAATAAGCAACATGGGTTTTATACAATACTATTTTATGCCACTATTATTATTATGCTAGATTTGGGTTTGTTATATTGGCCCATTATAATAACCAGAGGGTAATTATGCCTGTCCTGGGCACATTGGGCAGCGCCCTGCTCCTCCTCTTTTATCTCCATCATCATCATCGTCTCTCTCTCCTTCTATCTCACTCCCCACATCTTGTCTCATATCTCTTTCCCTCACAACACTGAGCTTTGATTGATGCAGTCTTTTCATTCTCGTCTGCATCAGTGAAGAATGTAAACAAAGGGTCAGATGGTAACGACGTGCAAAATGCTTCCAGCCTCTGCTTGGATGATCTCAGAATGAAAACAGAAAAGGGTAAGGGTGCCTGATTTTGACATGAGTTTAAACCCTTTGCACAAACTGAACTGAAACAAAAACATTTTTGTTTTTCGTTGAAAGTTTTCCAGTCTGACATTAGATGGTTGGAATTAAAGTTGGGTAACGAGCAACACTATATAGCCTGGCATCATAATGGATGATTTGTTTCTGTGCTTTGGCAGAATCAGCTGCCTGTCTGCTTTGTGGATATAATCAAAGAATCCGTGCTGAGCAAAGAGTTCACTCCACTGAGCCAAACACAAACAATGATGCTGCTGATCGGATGAGAAAGTTGTTGATCTTACTGTTGTACGACCACAGTAGAGTTATTCCTAGGAAATTATTTCACCACCTATATACACACACCTCATGCGGTGGTGTGTGCATAGGACTTCATAGCCGGCTGCGGGGGTGTTTGAGGTGGATGGATGACAGCAGACCATGCCAGGTTCCCCTCCATCACTGCAGCCTCACATTCTTGGCAAATGCCAAGAATGTGAGGCTGCAGTGCACACAGGCCCAACAACACTAGAGAGTTAAAGACAGAAGACAGATGCATCCAGGTCTCCTCTGAGGATGCAGATGGTCGGGTCAGAATGTGGTGTCAACAGCATGAATGCATTGACCTAACCGGCCTTTTGTAAACAGTCCAGGCTGCTGCTGGTGGTGTACTAACAGCGTGAGGAGTCTTTTTCTTGGCTCCCTTTCGGTCCCTTAATACCAATTAATAAGCCTTTCTAAATGATGTGCATCCCTTTATGGACACTACATATTTTTCCAATGGCTAAACTTCCAGCAGAATAATGTCACCAAGCAAAAATGGAAAAAAAATAAAACATGTCGCACAGTGGCATATTAATAATGATAATAACAAAGCAGCATAAAGTAAAGTTACATATCCATCAAACAACCACACGCACACACACACACACACACTAATATTGCTCAAAAGCTCTACAAAACGGAGAGGTTAATTAAAGGCACATGTATTAGCCCCTGATCTTTTTCTGGGTACAACCAAGAAGTCAATGTCTGAACAAGAGCTCGAACAAACAGAGCCACAAAGAGATCAACTGACCAAAAGATAAATCAATTATTAATAAATCAATAAATAAATGATCAAGTCCCTAAAAAGCTAAAAAACAGAGGCCACCCAGTAAAATTGTGTTCCTAATAAAGTGATCAGTGAGTGTAGAGCTACAAAGGAGACACCACGGCTTTAACAGCCATTTTGACTTACACCTGACTTCGCTCACACTATGTATATCTCCTCCTGTTCTTACGTCACATTGAATAAACCAAATATAGACAGTGCAAGCAACCCTGATTATTGCTGGAGTGATAGCTATGGGCACCAGGAATGGTGTCAGCAGCCCTCATAAAACAAAGCATAATAACAGGATGGTTGTGAACTGGGAATAACTGACAAATAGTCTCTCTCCTTCTTATGTTGGTGTGGGAATATAAAAACAAAGATATTCGGAGGTTATACAAAGAAGTCCACCGGCAAATAGAAATGAATCCTGCCTGACCTTTAGTGTGGAACTTACAGGTGGAAATTAGAGTTATTTAACGATAATAATCAGCATTATTCAGTTTTATATCAGACTAAATGCAGGCACACTTCACTTTAGAGCGAGTTAATGAACCGTAGAAAAGATTCTTCACCAGAAAAGACAGGAAACATTTAAAGAGCTGTCAGGACCAGCTCCTCATCGCCTTTCATTCTGTCAGAGACGGAGATCCTCTGTGATTTTTGCTCCGTTTATAATTTTAACTCCTTTATTTCGAACTCAATGGAGCCTGAGTACATTTTGTTATAATTGATTTCATATGATGACGATTAACAGATTGAACGTGTTACAGAAAAGTGATCAAGAAGTCAATAGATTTAGGGCACTTAGCATTTCTCATCCATACTTAGGAAACCTGGAACTTTTTGTCTTCTCTTCAGTATTGTAAAATCTCATTTGAGCCACTGCTGGAGTTGGATCATTTCTTACACTCCCAGGGAGAATTCAGATCTGCTCCTCGCACAATGGCATCAAAGCACCGCTGCTCTAATGGTTGTAGAATCAAAGAAGAGCCAGTCAGCCAAAGACGACATGCAGAGCGCTTGTGTCATGTTACCAGTCCTCATGAGTAAAACCTTGACTATAAATGATGTCACGTGGCAAAGCAACTGAAATCAAACACTTTAAGGCACAGTGATCATGTAATCCTCTCATTTGGATTTCACGAGGAATGGTTATTTAGTCATTTAATTCAAAACCCGAGGGTTTTTCATTATGGTGTGTAGGTTTTTAGCATTTTGTCACAGCTGAGAGCAGGAACAGGAATGAAACATCCCAAACAGAGAGGGAGATTGATGCAGACATGATACCTGGATAAATAATAAAGGGAAAGCAGACTCACGGGTGGTTGGTGGATAACCAGGCAAACAAAATGGAACGAACTACATAAAGGAAGGCTCCAGGAACAAAAGCAGACAATCTGACAAATGGGGACAAAGTGCTAGGATGAATCATTCAGGGCAGATTGGGACTGAGGAAGAGGAACATGGATGGGTGTGGCAGACTGGTGAGTATAAGAGTCTGTGGACATATGTTGGGTGAGTAGAAGAAGGCAGGGGAACAGGAGCAGTGTGTGATAAAGTTTGTTGTACAGTGCACAGTTCGACTGAAAAACAGTTTTACAGGCTGCAAAAAAGAAAATCTGCCAAAATAAAGGTTTAAATATAGCAGTTCACAAACCAATTGGTGACACCACGGTCGCCACATGGTTCAAACTAAAACTCTCTTACCCATCATTTTAATCTTTTCGATTGGAGATCATTACATAATGAGGATTAATTTGGCGTTATAGTGTCTAGATTACCTTGGAGATTTAGTCCTCCTTTCATTGTTGTTCTCTGAAGCTCCTCTTCCCTCCCTCAATCAGTGGCACTGCTTCATCGCTAACATAATTTGAAATGGCACTGGGCCATCTTTCACATAAGGGTTAAATCTTCCATTGGATTGCGACCGACATGAGTGTAAATGATTCCAATAATGTCTTTCCAAAATTGCAATTAAGAGCAGTGAAGCCACGGGAAACTCCAGAGAAAAGAAATTCAGGAGGAAGGCAGAGAAAATGATGAGGGGGAGAAGGAGAGAGAAAGAGAAGAGAAAGCTTTTTACAGGGCCAGCCAAGCAGCAATTGCTCTGCACAGTTGAGCAGTAGAGATAAGCCACAAAGCAGATGCCTGCATATCAAGTGCGTGCCTTAGTTGCCACTTTTCCAATAGCTGACTCACAGCTCTGATTCTGCCAGAGGACAGGGGCATGTGCTCACGAATGCACTGTATTTCTCTCCTGTGCGTGTGTGCAACTGTTATTGTGTTGCAGCCTGAGTGTTTGTGGGATTAGGAGGTGTTCAAGACAAAGGGAAATGTCTTTGAGAGGGTCATGGTCTGGTTATTACCTTTGCTCAGCCCCTGCGACAGGAACAGAGCAGGAGGCATCGATCATGTGTAGCTCCGTGACGGCAGGAGCCAATCGAGATGCTCTGGCAGACAGATCAGTGGTCTTCTGCTAACTTCAGTGATTAAGAGCTGATTGAAAACTGAACTCCAGTGCATCCTCGCGTTGAAAGGCTTGATGCTGATGACAAACGGATCAGAAGACGTTGATATACATACGAATGGATCAGCGAGCAAAAATGAAAATCATATTTCACGAGGTAACTCACAGATGTGTCAGTGCCGGTGTAACGTTTTCCATACTCAGCCGCACACACACTTCCTGCAGAATCACTCTCAATAATGTTTTTTTTTTGTTTTTCTGTCTGTGGCATTGATGCTTCCAATCATGTTTCCATCCTTGTTCAATTTCGCCGGTCGTCAACAAGTCCCGGTGAAAATGGCTCCTCTGATACTTCCCCTAAAAATGAAAGCTGGAGCTGCATCGACGACAAGCACGAGGAAAAAACCTTTTGGACATCTGTTTTTAGAAAATCCTGCAAACAAACCAACCATCTACCTCCTTGGTGGAGATGAATGTAGGTTAATTGGCTGCATCGAGATTAAGCTTTGATTTATACTTAGAAAAAAGGGAACAAAGAGACACGACTGGAAATGTTAAAATGCTTGAAACTGTTCTGTTATGGACAGTGTGAGAGGGTCTGTGAGAATTCAAGGAACAAAGAGGAGACACAGGACCAAAGCTGTGGTTTTAAATAGCAAACATCAGCACAAGGTAACAGATCAGCATTAGTACACAGCATTATTACTGAAAGGGGCCTGTGAGGGTTGAGCAGTGTGTCAGTGATTTTTCTAGTGCTGATTAGGCAAACACCAAGATGAATGTTGTGCGAAAGCTGGTTATTGATTTGGCCCGTCACGAGAGACGCTCTCAGAGCGGCTATCGAGCCACTCTGAGACGCCGGAGGATTTGTCTTTAAAGGTCAATGAAGATGACGCTTGCTTAATTGAGTCCACATTGAGGCATTTCAAAGAGTTATTCTAAAGTTTGTAGGAAGTTAGGACATCATAGAAAAGAGCAAGAGATAATTAAACGGAAGGAAGAGGAATGAAATGGTGGCCACATGTTATTCAGTTATATATCTGCAGGAAGGCTGACTGAGCTTCCTGGTTTTTCTTCCCGCAGCTTCCTGCTCCATCTAAATGAAGCTGTAAATCTTCATCAAAACACATCTTCTCCTACACATAGTTTTGATAAGGTGGAATTTGAGACTTTCCATTTCTTTGTGGACTGATAAGATTCGTGAAGGAGACATTAGGATTTTTTTTATTCTTACCTTATATAGGTTTTGCATGTTAAATTTCCGTGAAGTCAATAAGCCTAAACGTAAAAGGACCTTCTCTCCTTCACAGAATCTCCTGAAACACCTTGTCAGCAGTCCGACCGACACCTCTGGGGGAGGTCATGATGTCGTATTACATCACGATCACGCCTGGCATGCATTTGTCTCCTTCAGTCATCAGTGCATCAGTACATTAGAGCTGGGAGATGCTCCATCGTCCATGATGTTCCAATAATGAACGCTGGTACCTGTGCAGAGCTCTGTACGTATTTGCCAATTAAAGCCTGCCCTTTCACTGAAATATGCATGGAACTTAAATTAAGTAAGCTCATTAAAATACAAATCTGGCCACGGCAAAACAAATGCCAGGTGTAATAACTGAGCTTAAACTTTAATGCTTCTTACAGACGCCCCTTTCAATTACTTGTATTATATTAAGCTCTTTATTTCAACCTTTCACACCAGCTTGAGGTCTTTTCACGTTGTCAGCCTGAAGAGCAACGTGGGTTTTGTTCTGATATAGAAAACATTGATCTGACATTTTATCCATCCAATGGATATGAAAATCATGTTGACCATAAAAAGTGAAAAGCATCTTGTAACAGTTGGATTTGATGGTTTTGTCAACGTGGAAATTTATGGGTTTGGAAAGAGCTTTTTTTTTTTCAAAAGCATTTCCACCAAGTGTCAAAATGAATTCACGATGTTATTCTTCAGAACCTGGAGATATGCAGCGAGTTAATATCAGTGTAAAGGACATCACAATGACAAAAATACCAAACACCAGCCATACACTGACCTAAATTCTTTCACTTTATGGGATAAGTGGACAGAAAAACATTGTGTTACGCTTCCGTGACCCACGCTGCTGTAAATACACTTCACTTCCTCAGACTACCTGTGTCCTTTTCTAATCTTAATGCTGAATAATCAGGTTTCAAAGATGTATCGAGCAGAGCGCCGCGCACATCACTTTGACATTATCTCTCACTTTGATTTATTTCCACATCCACAAGCAGGGGATTTGTAAACACGTCAAGGCGCCGTGGGTTTAGCCTTTTGATCTGACACATCATTAAATGTGTGACTTTGAGCAGACTTTGCACGCAGGTTGTGGACGGGTCAATAAATTAAGGCGGTGTTGGGTGGAGCCCTCGTTCAAAAAGGGAAAAACAGACACATTTTGCACTGTACTGTATGCACAGCAAGTTTTTGTATTTTTATATACAGATTGTTGCAGCCATTTCAGGTTAAAGTTCAGTTTTTATCACAATCTAAACTATTAAATAGAAGTAAACATACTGTAATATGCTACGTATCGTAAAACACCTTTATAGACAGTAAATCAAGTTAACAACAAACAATGTAGCAAAAAATATTTTTTATGGTCATAGCACAAATGATTTAATGTTTCCACAGTTCCAATCACTGCCAAAATTACATTTGCATATGCACGGGCTTGTTAGCGTTCTATTGGCAATGCAATAAAACATAATATGCGAATGAGTGGCCACAGACCAATGTCAGCGGGAATTCATTTTGAAATTGATCTTTTAGTTAGATGAATGATTGACACCATAATCAAGCGAAACCTCGGTCACATAACATCCGGTGTTTATTGAGGGGCAGGAACCCGCTCTGTCCGAGTTATGACTCAACTTTCTGCTTCTTTTTCTTCCACGAGACAAACTTGTGGATATTATACTCAATAAATTAACTATTTATAAAGATCTAAGTTGAATTGACTGATATAATTCCCGTAATGCTGCTCCCTAAAATATTTATAAATACATTTTACCCCCCCCCTACCCCTTTTTAATCTCTCAGCTACCACAAAAAAACAATTACGGTCCCAGATGATGGAGCATTTCCGTATTTTTAGTCTCAGATCGCACGACGCTGCGACGCCGTGCTGTTCGATTCGGGGACATTTTGTGGCTTTCCGTCAGGCTGTGTGAGTGACAGCAGCAGGAATCAGGGAGGATTAATTCAGTCTTTAATGTTTCCACCCTGCATGCAAAACAGTCGAGCTTGTCAGTTAAGATAAGCACAAACCGCTACGAGGGAGGTCATGAGAGAGAGATCAGTGGATTTAAAGCATGGGGAGGGGGGGGGGGGGTGAAGCCTCTTTACATGAATTGTAGTGGTAATGTTGTCATGTTGTAAATATTACAGAAACATTTGATGCATAATGTGCCGTCAGGCTAAACCCGGCATCCTGCAGAGCTTTGAGGGTGAAAAGACACATTTATTCACTCATTGTTTTCCGTGTTGAACCAGATAAATTGTAACAACAGACGAGGAGACGAGTGACAGCAGTGGATCATCATGTTTAGTCACCGACTGAAAAAGCAAAGAGACAAATAAAGGCTGGCTTAAAGACAAAGTCCTCGCTGAATGCTGAATCTCCAGAATAGTTTCGGCGAGGAAGCGTCTCCTCAGCTGGAGATTCAGCTCCACTGAACCAAGAAAAGGCTCAGCGTGCTGGTGCTGCTCAGCCCCCTTCTGTTGTGAGGGAAAGTGCAAAACGAGGAAAGCAGTGAGGCTTTGTTTTGAAGAAAAACTGATATTTAGGCATCACCTTAGAACAAGAGGATAAAAACGTGCTGGAAGATCTAGAATGGCTCTTAGTAATAACATTAAAGTCACTTGATCTGGATTTTTAATTAGATCTTCTCCAGATTGCACACACTTGAGTTTTTGTTCTCGTCTGCATTTCTTTGCCTTTCTGTTAGATCGTAGGATTTTGCAGAAACTACTGGATGGATTACAATGACACCTGCTAAAAGGATGTGGTATGGGTCAGGGAAGAACCCATAACATTTTGGTGCAGATCCTGGATCAGGGGGTTAAATGTTTTTCACTTTCTTTAACACTGCGAGATTGTGCATTTTTCAACATTTCCGTTGACACAGGATACAGCACAAGGACTCCAGGGGAAGAAGTCAAGTTGGCTCTATGAGTCCCCAGACACTCTGGGCCTTTAACGGCACAACTACGAGCTGGTCCAACAAAGACCTGAGATAGCTCTATACACGCTTCATCAAAAAGGACGATTTAAGACGACTCCTAATGGTTGCAGAACTCAAACTGGAGTCTGATCGCTGAAGGCTCTGGCTCCGCTCTCTACTTTTGGAGACTTCAGGGACGTCAAGTCAGCCTGAATTCTGGGAGCGCCGTGCTTTACTGGGGTGATATTGTACTTTGAGCTTTAACATGATTTTCTATGTATAAATTCTTGATGCCAGCCTGTAGCTTGTAGAATTCAGACTGCTAGAAAATGCAGCATCCTGTAGATTTTAAATACTAATCTGTCATATTGTGCTTTCAGGAGCAGAGTCTGATCAAAAGCTTGTAGCTGTATTTCCCATTTTTGTTGAACTGAGCTGCGGCTAAACTGATGGAATACAAATGGTCGTAGTCCTATCGAGTAACTGTGAATTAACATTCATTAATTCAGGATCCGTTGAGGGTTTACTCATCACAAAAACTCACACTGACTCCATCATGAATTCACGATACGGCCTGAATTAATTCCTACATTAAAACGCTCTGCGATAGTTCAGCACTACTCACACATGTGAGTATAATGATAAGAGTGCAGCGTTAATCTTCATCTCTTACCCTCACATATTACATATTACAACTAAATAATGAATGAAAAAGCACATCTCATTTTACATTTTTTATTCAGTGTATCTTTAAAGAAAACTGCTTGTCCACATTACAATTTAATTAAACTGTGATAAACAGAGGATACGCATTATTTTTCAAAAATAAAGACATAAATACAAATACACACGTTCAGCAATATGTGTTTTTTTTATTATTAAATATTCAATACCACTGGGCAATGGAATAATCCTGTAAAAAATATATGCTTTTGATAATTTATGGATTAGAGTTTATATTTTATGATTAATATTTTTTATAAAAGTAATTTAATGTATTTTTTGGCATTTAATATTAATTTAGAAATAACAAAAGCTGTCAAATAATTCAGTACTTTTTTAAAACGTACTTTTCTTACAGAGCATGCACACACACATGTTCTGAATTTCAACAGAAAGAATGTATATTACAGATATTGCCTATTTTCTATATTTCTTTTTGCTCGTTTATCAATGATGCAAGGCCTGCGAGCCGCACTCTTCGTTTTAACCATGTCAGAACCGGCAAGGTAACATTATTAAATCATTAGACGATCGACATCAATCACACTTTATCATTACAGAACCAGCAGAGGAGAATGGACAGGGGGTTATCTGCGCTCTCCGTTTTGAAGAAGAGAAAAATCACCTAATCCTGTTTATGTTTTCAAACAGTTCAATTTCACTCTGAAATTCAAAGAGCGCCCCAGAGGTCCCGGCAAATGTTTAGGCCCACAGCTTAGTCAGGCGTTAAAGGTAATCAGTTGGCAAAGCGGCAGCAGCAGCAGCAGCAAGCCTCTTTTAATACAAACAAACTTGGGCAGATTTCACGCGGGCGCAGCCGATCGTATATATGTCGAGTTCACCAGGATTCCGTGTCAGGACTTTGCTGAGCACGCGCTGCTCTGAACTTCAGAAGAGCGGGAAGTCTCTCCTCCTCCGTCTCTGCACCTTTTGAATATCACCACATCTGCAGGCTGCATCCTTTCAGAGGAAGCTGAAGGATTCAGAGCCGGGCTGATTTTGCTGACTGGAATTCTCACACCTTCACCAGCCTGCTGCTGTCAGGGAGGTGTCGGCAAACCATTCCATTTATTTGTAGTGTATCACAAAAACTATAAAATATTCAGTCGGTGAAATGTTGAGCAAACCACTGCTGCTGCACCACCAACCAACACACACACACTGATACACACATGGTTGCAGGACGCTTTAATCATAACTGGGACATTTTAACCAGTTATCTTTGTTCTCTTCTTACTACAGGTACATTTTCATAACTGTATTTAAAAAAAACTCATTCATATCCGGGTTGGTGATTTTTCCAGGATCACCAACCCGAGCTTTAAGTGGCGGTTCACCCGTTCTCAAGGGCTTTTTCTTGTGTTTTTCTGCCATTCTCCTTTATTCCTGTCAGACATTATTATTATGGAGTTATTATGGAATACATTCATCATTAGAGGCAATCGCATTTGACTGATTTATTTATGACTGAAGGTTAAAACACTTTATCACCTAATCCTGCTCTGCTGGCCCTCACAGGATGGAGCAAGAGTAATAGCTTCCCCTTCGGCACAGCTCACTCTTAATGCTCCCCAAACAGCAAATAAAAAAAAAAGAAGACTTACACTAAATCTTGTTAATAATTCAGCTTTGGGGGAAGAAAACCGAGGCACAGTGTGTTCTACATTTCAAAGTGAAATATTTTTATGGATTCAATTAACAACAGGTTCAAATAATGTACGTCTGTTGCAGCAGGAGGTGACACAGTGAGTATTCGGTGTCACGTAAAATGAAAACTTGTGCATTTTCAGAGGCTGTTTGTCAAAGCTGTGTCGTCTTGTACCGCATGAATTCTCTGAGAAGCCGCTGGAAGAGGGAGGCGTCGGCGGGATGATTTAAGCCCTAAATGTGGATTGTTTAAACGAGGTCTCACTGTTACAGGCCATATTTTTTCCTCTATAGATGTGATACGTTGCAAACCCCTACAGGTCAACAAAAAATATACTGTGTTTGAGTAAAGACCAGCGTCCACGCACAGGAATATAACTCTGTTTGTTAATTCCCTGAGATCTCCTGAGCTTCATTGGCTGTAATTCAGAGACAAAGCCGGTTGGGCAGTTGCCAGTTCAGTCGTTCTGTTTGCAAAACCTACAGCAAACAGCAAATTCATCCAACACAGAGACTGTTTGCTTTTATGGTTTAAAAAAAGAAAAAAGAAACATGTGAGTGAGCAGACATCACGTGTAACTGTTTTCGGCTATGATTCATTGAAAACTGATTGTTCATCAGTTGTCCCTGCACTGTACTAGCGTTTCTTTAATAATGCAGAAATGTGCTGTTGTTGTGTTTTATAAACACATCATTTAATGATCGCAGTTTGTGCTCATCTCCTGCGACTGCTTTATGTGTCATGTGTTTGTCCAATCGCGGCAGCACTGGTTTTAGCAGTTCATCAGGACAAGTACACAGTGAGGCAGATATCAGTTAAAAACAATAATGCTGTATTGCACATGTGGAAGGATGGATGTGGTGAATACCCGACCTGGGCAGGGTTTGCACAAAGATAAAGGTTAACACCATCCAGCCATGAAAAAGCAAGTGTAAAATCCTGGATCAAAATTTGATGGAAATTCACTTCTATTTTAAGAAGTAATCCTGCTCACAGACAAACAAACGACAATGAGAATATGACCTCCTTGGTGGGGGTTATAATAGGGTGACATTTCAAATGCCTGGAACTGATGAATGGAATTCAATTTCATCTTAATATCTATAGGAGAAAAGAAGAATTGAACAAAAACGCATTGCACCTCTTCTTCAACCGCTCATATGAGCAAGGATCTGTTCATTCTCCGAGATCCATCTTGCTTTCCTGTGTTACTCTTCTCCTTTATCTCTCGTAACCTTCTTCCCTTCGTGTCTCAGGTTTGTCCATCCAAGGTCAGTATATTACATTGAACCTGTCAACTTCCCAAAGTCCAATTATGGTTGTGACCTCTGCTCTGAGCGTGTCATGAGGAGTCCTTGACAGACACAATCAACCGTGGAGTCATTATCGTATATCAGACACATTGCAACAACAGTGACACTGACAGCACTCGCGGCGAAAACCTTCATTTTATGAATGGTCGCCCTGAAAACTATCCTATTATCATAAACACAAAGTTATATCTACGGAATTAATCTCTGTTTGCAAATGGGTTGTAATGGAATAATGGGAACGCCACGTGTAAGACAATTTTCTGTGCAAACGACACACGCGTGCCATAAATGAGTGATAAAATAACCCAGCTATGAATGCCTTTAGCAATCACTCGACGATGGCATCTTAATTTTTTGCTTCATGCACTACATTTCAAGTAGCCTTTGGTAAAGGAGTCTTGTAAAGCGGCTCTGAAAGCTCTACATAAAACACCTGGTTGCTTTCTTTTTCTTCTTCGCTCCGTGTTTCTATTCATTCACCTCAAAGCAGAGCTCCTCTTTGGTTTCCTGCTGTGATATTTATTTTCAGTTAAAACAGTGTAACGGTGAGTTGTTAATGTTGCCGAGTGGCAGTTTCAATCAAGCAGTATAAAGATATATTATGTTTCTGTGTTGGAAGGTGAAATATTCATCTTAATGACACTATGACAGCAGTGTTAAGAGTATTAAGGATTATTTCCCACTTTCTTTAACAATGTGAGATGAGGCCTTTTCAACATCTTCATTGATTTCTTTAACGTATCAAAGAAGAATGAAAAACTGATACATCCTGTAATGGATGACTTTCCTTCCAATCAATTTTTCACAATAGAATGAAAAGATATAATTTTGTTCACATCAATTAAATGCATAAAACGACCACGTTCACTTCCCTCCAGCCTGCCCTCCCTTGTATTCTCCCCGAGAGAATAAAGCAAAGAGTGGGTGAACAGTATAGTGTGAAATTTACATACTAAACTAGACGATGGTTCATGTCCTGAAGTGTTGATGCTACGTGATCAGAGCGCAGAACAGAGGCACCTTCGAAAAGAAATGAAAATATGCTGAGTGGAGCAGATGCATTTGAATAAGAAAGGAGTTTTTTTTATTGCACAATATATTACATAGCTGTCAGAGTTTCCTGTTTGTTGATGCTGGGATAGAAGTGACCTTCTCGCATGTAAATACTTGTCTACAGTAGCTGCCGGTAGATTTGTGGATATTCTTTGAATATGTTGCTCAGGTTTTTTTGTTTTAAACAGTACACTTCACCTTTCTATCTATCTATCTATCTATATTATGTCAAGGTCATGCTTTGGGTTTTCTTGCATTTGTAGTTAACATCTTAAATGTGTTAAGCAATGATCAGTGTATGGGGTTTGCTGCTGTTGGGTTTGCTTCGGGGAAATTAACAGGAAGTGAAAGTTTTAACCAACTGGGCCTCAGGATGGATGATTTAGTGCTCGACTCTCTGCGCCCGGTCGTTATCACCAGAACCAAATTTAATAAAACAATTCTGCTGTTTTTTCGAGGAGGGAAGCATCCTGACTCTCGTCCCCGGGGCTTCATGAAATAAAGCAAACACTCCCAGTCTTACGTTTCCAATAACTCTATGAGACACAAGAAGTCCTTAGGGCAACAGGTTGGAGGAGTACAGACGAGCGTGTGAGATTCGTAGTGTCGAGCATGTTGTCGAGTGTTTACTAAATGTTATCCTGGGAAGCTGGACAGGTATGTAGACTGTGATTACCCAGGGCTTTGGGGAAATGCTCCATTGATTTCTGTAATCACTTTGAGGTAATTATGCAGGAATACGCTGAACGAGCTCCTTGGGGGATGGCGCAGAATGCTTTCTGTAGTGTGCGACTGTGTGATCACAGCTCCCCAGTGGCGCCCGCCGTGCTCTGCAGCAACCCTCTGACATAGAAAAGCTCCAGCTCCACACATTAAATATGGGCATTGAGGGATGGATCTTTATGCAACAGAGCAGCGTCAAGTACAGAGGGGCTCGCATACATTACTGTACTCTTTAAAGTTTACTTTGACTTCAACACAGATAGTGTGCACTCAGCCTGAGGTTTCGGGAGGGAACTGTCAGGCTCCAATTGTACATTGACAAGTTTTCATTCAATGATCCAAGAACACAGAAATTCAACAAAGAGGGAGAGCGGTATTTGCAAAAGGGCTTTACCCTTTGGTGGAGGAGGTGAGGCTAATGAAAAACATGCATGCATCTAAGATATACGGCATTAGTGACAAGCTAGTTTCTCTAGGTGGACTCACTACATGTCAATTTGCTCTCTAGAGGTTCAGGAGTTGCGGGGGAGCAAGGAGATGGTGCAGAAAATGTCCATTCAGGAACAAGGTGGTTCTGTTTGAAGAGGGTGGGCCTAGTCCGACACTAGAAGATGTACTGAATGGTGAATTAACAGTACTTAAGGTAATAGGTACAGAAATAAGAAGAAAGCAAGTCAGTAAGCGTTGAAACCAGCCCTCACTAAATATTAATATTGCTCACGAACTTGTTACATACTTTGACACTGTTTAATCATCATTCTAAATGCAGTTTCCCTGGTGACGAAGTACCGGCACCGTGCGCAACGCAGATGCAAATGTGCAAACTGAACTATTCGGTTTGAGACACAGTATAGGACAACATCTGCATGGTAGACTTTGTAGAAGAAGTGGAGGGCATGGCTGAGATGAGAGTTAAATCAAACAGGAGAATGTGCATGGATTTGTAAAATTAGATATAATGCAAATAATATGGCTGCAATAAATGTAATGGATGTGTGATGACAGGGCTCCAGCATTTCAGGCATATGAGACGAACATTTTCCACCCGGCGAGCAGGGGTGATTTTGAGATGAGGACTGCGGCTGTTCCACTCAAGTTGTCACAGAAAGCTGGCAGCATCAGTTCCACTGACACATCTGAAATTGGCTTTGCTCTACCTGTGTGTATACACCGGGATGCAGGTCGACCTTTTTTTGCCGCACCGATCAGCCACAAGAAAGGGCAAAGTAGTAAAGGATACAAAGGGAGAGGAGTTGTAGAGGGAGATCTCGCGCTTTTCAATGGTGGTTCACAGCAAAGAAGGAGCTTAAGTCCTGTTAATATCAATCAATTAATCAATCACTTTGCTTCACATAAAAAAAAATCCCCCAAAGTACACACACACACATGCACACATACAAAGCAAGGGCTTAAAAGAGCATATACATGCCAGTAAAAGCAGGAACTGATTAAAAACACTATCTCAACCATCTTCACAAAAATTTCCCATGAAGCCCCCAAAGATGACCCAACTCCCCAGCTCCACCAGCAGGGGGTCCCAGGCATTTGATGTCTTTGGGTCTTCACCTATGTGACGACCCACTGATCAGATAGAACCACTTAACCCCCCCCCAGACAAAAAGTGAAACGTCACCAAGAAATGAAAGCAAGCCCAGCTGCCCATGCACCTGCACAGCAGAGGAGAACAGTGAGGAAACACTGGAGACAGAATTATAAAAAAAGACTTAAACTCTAAATAGCTTCAGTCAAGAATAATAGAGGTATGTATACTCAGTATACACATTCAATCTATTTTAATAGCTTTTTTTCCATCCTTTTGATTCTGAAATGAAAATGCAGCATTGGTTTATATATAAACACAATGCAATTAAAATGTGCTTATCTTTATTTCTCACGATGTTTCAGAAGTTTTTCAAAAGAGCCAATGTAAATAATTTACATATGCTCGGAGACATTTTAGTCATACTTGGCCTCCCTGTGTTTATCATGGCCCACACACCTTCTTCCCCTTTTGTTCGAACCACTGACATTCCAGATTTACACCTACAGTGTTCAAAGCGCCAAGGACAAAGCTCACCAGTTGTATTTCAGGCAATAAATCACACGCAGTGATTTGCACATGCACACCCTCCTCCTCCTCGGCAGGAGCTCACGTTTATGCTTCTTAAATCACGAGGCTTTCTTGTGGCTAATGTGATTTGACTTGCATTTGCGTGTCGGCTGTAGCTCTTACGTGACTCACTTCGATAGCGGGATCACTGTAAATTCCCAAAGGGTGTTTGTGTACCACTGTTGTTCTTAAGAGCCTCTAAATAACACCGAGCTCCAGAGCCGCCCTCCTGCCGCGCCTGCCTACGAGCTGATACAATGAGCGACGCAGCGCTCGTAAAGGCCGCTAAGTGGACTTTTCAAACTAAGTGGAACATTCAATATCTATGATGACGTTACAGTAAGTTGTCTCATGAAAGTCAAATTCCCAACCTGCTTTTAAGAATGTTTCATGTTGAGGAATGGGACACATTGACATTGAAGGTGTGGTCGATGCTGATTTTCCATCTGGAAGTCGGTGATGTTGCGCCCGTGTCTCAAAACTCCAGAAAATAAAGACATCTTCGGCTGAGATTTGAGAATCAGATTGTAATTAGTGACTAATTCCTTTAATTAATGTATAGATTTAGGGCTCTCAGACTAAATAAATGAGGATTTTCATTGTGTTAGTTTATATCTATTTCCTCTATTTGCCTGCAGGTCTAGCAGGCGTAGGTAACAGATCGTATCTGTAAGCAAAGCCTGCTGCTCAGCAGTTAAGGAAACCACTGGTGTCTTATTGAAGGTTTATGTTGTAGCCAACTCAGTGCCCTCCAGTTTCCTAATTTCATTATACCGGCTCATCAGCTCAATAAATGCTGACAGGACACTGGTTGAGCTGATTTACTCTTCATTATTTCAATATTGATTATTTTTTTTTCTCACTTGGTAATTTACACTGAAAGTCCAACTATGAATCCAGAACACAAGTTAAGGGAATTGTTTCATCACAACAGGACATTGTATGACTGGAGGAAATCGTTCCCTTTAAGTAGAGCGGTTCACACAGACTTGTGTGTGATTAACGTGCAAAAATAAAAAATAATAAACTTTTAGATTTCACTTTGACCTATTAAGTGTATTTATTGTAACAACCTTCAGTTACACAATAGGAGATAAAGCTGTGTAAAACTGATACAAGGACACGGAAGAATTTGGGAAATATAGGTCATATCAGGAGAATCTAAAAACTGAAGAACCTTGAAAGAAATGCTGAGTGTGTGTGTGTGTGTTTGTGTGTGTGCACGAGTGCTCCTGAAGTGGCACAGATCACACGAGGTACCCTGCGGTGCTGCTGGAACAACTGAAACGGACTTGGGGCAGCCACAGAAAGAAATGCACTGCTGGCAAAAGCCCTGTGACGTTGATGAATGTTGTCCTCCAAGTGTTAGGTAATATTCTCTGATGAGATGCAGTGTGCGGCTCTGGGCCCACAAGGTTGCGAGGTACAGCGAAAAAGTGATGACGTGAGGGTGCGGGATCCAGTGTATAGTGTTACGGGCTACGCAGCTACACAGCAAGGCCACGGGATGGAGGATGGAGGAGTCACGAGAGCGCCGATAGAAATGATTTATGCCGCCACACCGGGACATCAGACGGGGGAAAAAAACAGTCACCTCAAGTGTTTGCTTACCTTGACTTCATCCTCCACCCATGTGTTTCGAATGAGTACACAAACCAAGAGCAAATGCAGTATTTCCTAACGCTGACTTCATCTCACTACAGAGTTGAACAGCAAACATTCAGATACTTAACAGTCTGGTTGCTTTCCCCCTATGAAAGCAGCACTGCCTCTCTCTTAATGAATTCCCCGTTCTGCTTTCTCGGGAGTTTGTGCGAGCAAAATTTGACAAATCCATTGTGTTGCGTTATGGACTGATTGAAACAACTGATGACAATAGATTAACCAGTATTATTCCCCCTAATCTGCATTTTGGCAGACACAATGTCAGAGCGACAGCCTGACTCTTTACTCGATATCTGCTACAAAAAAACAAACAGGCAGATGCAGAAATGACAAGATTAAACTGAGCTTTACTTGTTACTGCCTCTGGCTTTAAGTCGCCTGGCCATCAAAACGGTTTCCCCAAACATTGAACTGCTGTTTCGAAACGTTCATCTCACACTCTGGGTCAATATCAGTGTTTTCACCATCAAAGGAGTCAAAACCATTAGTGCCAAAACCATTCTAATCCCTAGTGGTGACTTCAACTGCATCTTTCACTTGGCAAATAGCCTTGAAGTCTAAAAATCTAAATACAAGGTATTTTAACATTATTTGTAGAATGTGTTCATACAGAAGGATATGGTTGCAAAAAATGAATTATTTATTGAGGATGCTGCCAAACGAAACTCGCCTACAAATGCAGCGGACTTTACCGGGGTGGCCGGACAAAGGACAGAGGCTTCAGCTGTGTGTGAGAGGTTGCTGAATTTATTTTGTTTTTGGAGGTTGAGACACAAAGATCATTCTACACCCTCAGACGACTGAAAACCTGGATGTGAAGCACAACAACACATCTGGCTTTAATGCACGTGCACAACAACACACTGGACACACTGGCCCCTGTAAAGAGCTTCATGAGAAACACACCTGAGCTTTTGGTCGGTTGCCGCAACGATGCTGACCAACAATATATATGCTGCAGCGCTGTAATACAGTATTTCAATACAAGTTTCAGATTTAGCTATAGAAATCTGCTGTTTATTTGAGATACCAATATACACAATATAAATGTGCACGTAACTGTCGCATATCCAGGGCAGCCCCCACCCCCCCCTACTGAAAATACCTTCCTGCTCATATGGTCAAAACAAGGGGAAAAAACTCAATCATATATCGTGGAACCTTTCATAAACCAAATAAATACATCAACAAAGTAGATTATCTGAACTGCTTCTGTAACCCAGGTTAAAAGAAACATGATTTAGTTCATAAATAAGTGAATAAATAGTTGAATAAATAGTATTAAAATGTACCTGAGTTAATTCATATTAGTTATAAAATCCCTGATTTAATCTGAGTAAAATGTTTAAAAAAGATTAAAATAACTATCAAAAGTAATAAAATAGTGATGCATATTATTAGTTTTGAAAGTTATTTAAAGTGCACTGTTGCTTTAAGAGAGCACCGTTGCAAGAGCCAATCAGAAAGGAGGTAGTTCTCCCTGTTCCGGTAGAGCGGCAGGTGGAAGAGAGAGAGAGTAGAAAAACACTCTCGTGTGCAGCTGAGAGATGAAGTAACTGAAAATTATTTTATTTTCTGAAAGTGTTTTGGAGCTGTGTTCTGTCTACGTCGCTAGACTGTGGTTTCTTTAGACATTTGTAAAGTTATTGAGAGTAACTGAGAAATCGCGTGGAGCTAAGTATCCATGCTAACATCCGAGCTCCACGCCTGCAGAAGAATAGATGGCGAGCCTTCCCAGAGAGTAACCACACCCTTCACTGAGCGGGATCCTGTTCAGGACTGACAGGAACCTTCATCACTTCGACTAGAAGTTTTCGTGAACATAGGATTTCGTGGTAAGAGTGAACGTCTCAGATCTACAGACTGTTTCTACCTCAAGTGGAATTTAGGAACTGGACCACGTGGTCTTAAGAAAGAATCCGTCTGAACTGGTTCACCAGTGGGTTACCACACACTGAACTGAATTAACACCAGAACATTCACAGTATGTTTAGAATGTGTTCTTTTGACATTTGAATGTTATACTTGATATTGATTGTATTGCATTATATGCATATTATTTTTATTATTATTTTCCCTGTGTATGTCGGTGAAGCATATGGTTGTGCTGTGCTCATGCTATCCAGCAACTCACTGGTTTAGCTGAGGTGTAACATAGGAAAGTAAAACTAGATGTTTAAATAGGCCTAATTAAGACAAATAGAACTTGTTAGAATTATAAATAGATCTCACTCAAATAGAAACTAAACAATAATATTAAGGTTACAGTTTAAAAAACAATTTAAACAGAAGTCAAAATAGAATTGATGAAACCGAAAATAGGAAATGGTAAATCTTTTCTTTAACTAAAAGAAAAGGATGGAACTTGAATTTAATTCATTTGAAGATTTGTATGCAACATGTGTGTTATATGTTAATTGTATTGTAAATGTGTCATATGGTACCTAATTGTTATTCTGTCTAAAACAACTCACTTTTCTATTCTTATATAAAAGAAGCCGGCATTTCAACTAATTCTATGGTCTGTGGTGTGTTCACTATATGTATATTTCCATTGTTTAACAATTTTACTGCTCCAACGAACCTAGACTCTGGTCCTGTTTACCTACTTAACTGCAACTAGTAGTAAGTGTTACACTTCCAAAAGAACAGTTATTACCTGTACAATCCACAGAATCCTCAGAAATGAATAACAGTCAGTTCTTGGAATCATTCATTGGTTTTTATTAAAAAAAAAAAAATCCATTTCCTCAACTGCTCTCTGTCAGGTGGAAAACACTGAGGAGTGTCACGAGGAGCTTCGGTGCCTTCTTGTGGCCACTCCACATTTCCTGTATCACTGCCCGGTGCCACAAGACTAAAATGTAAGACCTTGAGGAATACTTGAGTAATACAATTAAATGTGATTTTCTTTTAGCTGAATAACCTCAAGGCAAATCCGGCGGGTTTTTTTGTAATATCCACGACTTTCTCTGCGATCAAACATAAAGCCTTTTATCTCGATGCTCAGTCTACCCACATCTTCGTAAGCTATAGGGGGAGGTTTACGGGATGACAAGTTATGCAAACATGAAAAATGATCCCCACCATTTCCAGCAATCGCTATTAAGCTGCGTTTCCTCTGTGTCATCTCTTTTTTTCCTTTTTTACTTTCATGTGAGCATCAGAGAAAATTACCTCTCCGGTTCGAGACGAGGGACCACAATTCATCTTACTCGTACCAGAGGTGAATGATCATGAGGTGTGGGGACTTCAATGAAAAAGTTGGGGCCTGATAGTATCAATCATCATCACCTGCCTGAAAATGGAAATCTCTCATCGCGCGGCACGTGAGGTAAGAGCCAGACAAACGGACTGCCCTCACCTCGGGCAGCCACCGACTGCACTCATTAGTCAGATATGCTGGTCATTATTTAACACGGCACACAAGGAACTGTTGCTGCCGGAAAATAACACTCATCAATCCCATGCACATCTGACACCTTCCATCACGGAGTGGCTGAGTGAGTCAAGGGGAGTGCATTTGATTAAGATGACAGCGTAATGAAGTGAGGTGCACACACACACTTGACCTTTTCCTCATTCATTCCACTTTGGTAGAGTGTGAGTTATTGAATTAATCGAGGCGTCATGTAAAATACTATTGGATTCAGTAGTGCTGACTGTGCCCACTCACATTGCTTTACTGGCTGAATCCTTCTTTTATGTAACTAGATGAATAGTCTGCTGCATTGCTATAGCTGGCATTGCTATTTGGAAAGCTAACGTGTTGATGTGTAGTAGACTGAATCTTAAGATGGACGACATGACAGCTCTCAAAGGTGAAGCCAAAACATCCAGATCACCAGCTTAGATTAGCATGCCACGTTATAACAGGTAGGAGATCACCATGGTTTATATAGTTCATAGTGGCACTGGACAAAAAGGGAGTGAGCGTAAAGAAAGTCGTGGAAAAGTTTATCTATCCATCAGCTTAACAACATTTTAATTTGAAGTTTTGGACCAAATGATAGACAAACCTTTCCATCCGTAGAGCTGTGCCACAGCCATATATTTCTTTCTGTCAACTGTTGAGCATTAATTTACACCAACGTCATGGCATTTATCATGTGAGGGCACAGTGTATGTGCTTCATTTTGCTGTTTCCACCTATCTGTATTCTTCTGCCAGTGAGGTCAGGCACATTCAGTCAAGGGTCATTGCCATGGTAACATCAGAGGTGAATTTCATCAATTTAATATGCTCCATAAAACCAGGTCCTGGCAGGAGCATAAACCATAGAGACGGACGCTGGGAGAATCAGTAAAAGCGAAAACAAACGATAAATACGATGCCGCCATGAGTCAATGGAGATTCTGCACTGTACTATGCACAGACTGAGGTGATGAAAGCTTGCAGTGTGTTTGGTACACGCTGATGCTAAATATTATGACTCAGCGACATTTGGATGACTTGGCGGGTGTCCGAGAGAAGTCCCAGGTATCAACGTGGCACGATGCCTGCGGTATCCATCTTAATTTGCTTTTGTGACAAGTGCAAGTATGTGGAAATGTTATCTGAGCCACGCTGACGGCCATCATCGTTAATGTGTGCCACAAGGAGGTGGTAACCACCACAGAGACGTGATTAAAAGGCAATCAACCCCCCTCCACCACCACCACCCTCATATGAATGTACGTGTAATAGAAGAAGTAGTAGGGGCAACTTTATTGTACCTACAGGGAAATCTGAAATGTGGTACGTGACTAATTAAATGTTAGAATAACACAAAACCGACAAATTAATAGGAACAAATAAAACAGTGACGAGATTGGTCGAGTCTCTGTCTCAGGCTCACCCTCAGAGAGAGGGCGAGGAGTACAGACATCTGAATGGAGCTCATTCACGTCAAAAGGGGACAGTTGAGGTGGTTTGGGCATCTAATCAGGATGCCTCCTGGATGCCTTCCATTGGAGGTCCACTGGGCATGTCCAACAGGGAGGAGACTCCGGGGTAGATCAAGAACTCAGTGGAGTTGGAAGTGCTGGAGTGTAGGAGTGTGGCTGGGAAGAGGGTTGTCTGGAATGCAGCTACTTGGCCGGCTACCTCCACGATCCGAGCCCAGATGAGAAGAAGACAATGGATGGATCTACTTTTTTGTGCAAGTCTCAAATTTGACACCTCACTCAAGCTCGAGCCGGAAACTGCATCGGTTTCCTGAGCTGCGCTGCCTCAGCTACTGCCGTGACCGCACATGACCCCGAACTGTCTCTTTTAAAATTTTCATTTCAGTCAGAGCTGTGAGCCGGCAATGAAGAACTCACAGTAACAAGTGGAGACGCGAGTGATGAGTGGTGGTCCCGTGGGAGTCTCTCCAGTGTCAAAAGTGTAAACAGCACACGACTATGACACAGATGCAGCTAACCACCGGGTTTTCAATAATTCATGACCTCGTAGAGAGTGTTTACAGAGGAAACAAACTGAGCCTGGTTGGGTGTAATTGACCAAATATATCACTGACACTTCAGATGCATTCTGCACCACAACACTGGGTGCCAAACCTTAGCGTGCCAGTTCACACACAATGACTGAGGCTTTCTTTGTGTGTTGTGTTGTGTGCTCTGTGTTCTCTCTTTCTTTTTGGTTCTTTCTCCCCATTTCTCTCTCCCTCTCCGTCTATCCCTCTTAATAGTGGCTCAGATCAATGGAGTTAGCCTCGGGCACAGACCTTTGCACTAAAATCAATTGTTCGAGGGACAGTGTCTAAGCAGAACCTTGGGCTGTTTACTGTGAAGCCTGCCTCATTTTTGCATCCCACAAAAGAAAACATGCTGCATTTGAAATCTTGCTGTACGTGGGAAGAAAACTTGTTTATTTTATGTCTTAATCTTTCATGGATACTTAGTTTGACTTTTGGGGAAATACTTAAAGCTGGGATTGGTGATCCTGAAAATAGCTAGCAAGAGCAAGCTACATGTTTGAAAGAAATGCAACCATTACATCCCACCCTCTCGTCAAAGCTACGCCCCCAAAACGCACTGCCTGACAACTGCTAAGCCGACTTTTCCATGGCTCACTCGCTAACTTCTGGCTATCATCTCAGGTTCAGCGGGATACGTTTCCCTGGCTGAAGACTGATGTCAGTGAGAGCACGGGCAGTCCGGATGAAATGATCACTAAATGATTGGTCGTGTTTACTACAGTCCACTGAGTGCCACAGACACCGGCTTTTTGGCGTTTTTTAAAAAGTGTTTCAGAAACAAATCATCAACCCCCTTGATAAAACTTAACTTGACCTGACTTTCTTGCTGGGAGATTGACGAGAAGATTGATTGCATCCTCATGGGTATAGAGTGAATACCAGGCAGCAGCCAGCTGCTTCAGTTTTGTCCCTGCACCAACTGTAAAACCACAACTTGTCATCTTTAAACCTCTGTTTTTGTGTCAAATATAAAGCTTCTGAGGTGCTGGCAGACATGAGGATGTATCGATCTTCCCATCGAACTCTCAGCAAGACAGTGAATAGCTGTACCTTTCAAAAATGTCAAATGTGTCCTTTAAAGTTCAGCCCCTGTAAATAGAGCTTAGATAACCAGGGCGACCCTTCCTGAGCCCACAGCGAGCTGCAGCAGCACCAGAACACAGTTTGGACTCCACTTGCCTCTGAAAACATCTGTTCTGAGACCAAGCAGCCACAGGATGTTGCTGTGAGAGTAATACAAACTAGTGAACCGTGTGAAATTTTGGAAAGTGCTCCTACAGTATACTGGATAATGTGCTGACTCATGCTCACTCTCTGGCGCGGGACACACACACACACACACACAGACAGCGAGGAAGTGAGAGGAAGGGAGAGAAATAGTGGTGAGTAATTTATTTTTTGACACAAAGGACATTCACCACCCTGTTATCCAAAATTACAGATAATTTAGACCCCTGGGAGTCAGACACTGTTCAAGGATGGATGCCAAGTATGTGACAGCGAGTGGCCTCAAAATAAATTCTGTAAGTGGTGATGTGGGGAGTCCATTAACTTCAGAAATGTGTACTTTCTCTTTACATGGCAAATCCCTTTCTTAAGAAACGGTGGTAATAGACTACCATGGTGTGGTAAGTTGAAAGTAAAAGCCTTGTATTTAATATTTTAATTAAGGTAAAGTGGAGGAGTTATCGGAAAATGTTCTTGTAATAAAGACTTAAGATATAATCAAGAATTGCCCCTTTCTGGTTTAGTGTCGCTGCATTAACACATAGTAGCATTTTAATGTTGTAGCTGATCGAGGTTGAGCTCATTTAACTATTTTACATAACCCTTTCTAGTTTAGGCTGTGAAAAAACAAAAAATGTATTTAGACCAAAGTCTGTGTATAAACATGGACGACACGTTACCATTTTTTCCCACTATCCAGAAATGATGCCAAAATATCCTGCATACGAACGCTGCCATCTAGCACCGATGACGTCATTTTGAGCCAGAGTGCACAGTAGCTTTCGGGGGGGGGATTGAGCTGCGGTAGCATTGTCCCACCGGTGCACATGCTGGAACCATCATGAGTCAGTTACACTTTGAACAAAACGTCAGCGTGATAACAATTATCTAAAATGACAGAAATCATGTTTGGGTAAAAAATATTTTTAGTTTGGTCCATGTCCCAACATGGAGGAAGCAAGGTTTAGACCTATACAGCAGCCAGCCACCAGGGGGCGATCAAGATGCTTTGGTTTCACTTTTAGGGAGTACACGTCATCCATCTTTATTTACTGTCTAGGGTTAGGAATATTATACAGCTGTCAGAAAAATAGATAAAGTAAAACGTGTACTTTTTCCCACTGAAATGTAAAGGAGTGGAAGTATGAATTGCCAGTACATGACTCAGTTATGCTATGGAAGTAATTAGAATAAGAATGTAATGAAGGACAGTTGTATTTAGGGTATTTAGATACTTTCTAGCATTCATCAACACCTCTCCTTGAAGGAGAAGTGCATCAGTTCTGTACCTGAACTCCAGAAATATGCAGTAATATCACATTTGCTGTGTACGCTGGTTGCAGACTGATGCAACCCTGGGCCGTGCAGCGGGGGGAAGGCACTTTTCCCTCTTATGCTGCTCGTTGAGCTCTTGAAGCCAGAGGACAGACAGCAGCTTTGATATAAATGGATTTCTCCGCACCCGTTTGCTCTTGATGCACCATTTTAAAAAGGGGGGAGAATAAACCAGGGATCTCACCGGGCATCATGATGCTTTTGTAACACTGTCACCCCTCGGGGCTCTGCCCCTCAATCCTCTGGAGTGATCAAAAGAGTGGAAGACGTGAGGGGGTGGGGGTGGGGGGTGACTGCTGGTCAATGGCTGCAGAGTTCACTCCCTGCGTTATAATCATATGACCATCTGGTATTTTGTGGCACCAATAAAAATGCTTTTTGCTCGATTATGTCGCCTCTAATGGTGGATCTTTGGGCATTGGCGTTATGAGCTGTTGATGTTTTTCTGATAATTACAAGCATAATTAACTCTTTTGGCCTCACACTCGTGCAGAATGAGAGGACAGGAAAGGGCTTTTGTGCTCATCAGTGCTGAGCAAAGATATTATTATCTCCGGCTTTTGGGAAATGTAAATTGACTTGATATTATTTTAAGACAGCAGTTTTATTTAAGACAGTTAAATTGAATTGAAGTAAATTGATTGCCGTGCTTTCAGACCCAAATACATACGCAGAAGAATTCAAGCCTCCTCCTCGTGTACCTCATTAGTCTGCAATTTCCTCCAATGAGAGGACAAAATAGAGAGAGTGTCATTGGTTCCTGAGGCTGAATAGTTTGCGGACCCAGCTGGTCACTCACAAGGGAGAGAATTAAAGGCTAAAAATGGAAGCAATTTTCTTCCAAGATTAGCCTGTGAGGAAACTAAGAAAAATGGGTTGAACGAAGCTTTGTGTCACTAGAATTGACCCATTCTTTCTCCATCATTTAAGTTTTGATTAACGTGTGATTACTGTGCAAAGTGAAACAAAAGCAAAACGAGGAAGAGGAGGAGAGAGACAACAATTTCACTGAATAATCCACAGAAAAGTCTTTCATGATGTGCTGACGTAGTTTTTCTCTGCAATTGCCTTCGAACAGTTTGTAAGAATGGATGAAATTCAAAAAGCACCATGCTGTTTACTGATCCTCTCATTGTTTACTAAAGAGAGCCATCTACTGGAGAACTGCGTCTATTGAACTGCATTCAAATGACATAGGGAATTTGCATGCTTGTATAACTTGATTTTAGCAATTCATATAAAAACCACCGCAGGACGAATAAATTAATATTTCTGCACCGCCACCGTTAGCTCACACAGCGCTTTCTGATCAAGCTCCCATGGTCCTTGCCCCCAAAAAAAAAAAAAAATCCATATCCCTTGTTTAGCCATTACCGTGACTCCGATGTCTGGATAACTGCACTTTATGTTCTATACGAGTCCATTACGAGCCTGCAATCCCCTCTGCTCCTGGTTTTTCTAATAAAATGGGAATGAGGGATCGGCACTTTGGAACGTTTAATGTGACAGCAAACAGGAGTATGAAGGTCACTGGGATGGAAATGTGTGGTAATACACTTGTAACCCGAGTGTTACACATGGTACACACTGTTCAGTCCAGGTAATGGTCAGTGTCGTGTGACTTGTCAGTGTGGTATGTGCTGTAGGCAGAAATCCATTGTTTTAAGTCTTTTATCCTTATTTATCTTGTATGTTTGGACAAAGCTCCAGTCTACGTTTTGTGACTTATACATCTTTTAATACCTTTTATCAAGAAACCTTACATATTTGGAATGCATTAGATGTTTTGTGTTCTGTGCTTGAGGTCGCCATAATGTCTCTGTAACTTAAGACAGTCTCCATCCTTAAGAAAACTAAAAACCCCCCCCCAGGGCCAACAGTCCCCTTCAATTCAATCAAGCTGCACCAAAAATGTCTCCACACTGAGATAGAGTGAGCCTGATTTTCATGAATTACATTATTATTGTTATGATCCATGAATTATAAAAATGTTTCATAAACACCCAATCTCGCAATGTTTAAGAAAAGGAATGAAATATTATCCCTGATGCGGATCCTTGTCATAATTTGAATGGGTTCTTCCCTGACCCAGACCGCATCCTTCCAATAAATTACATGGAAATCTGTTTGGTTGTTTTTGTGTCATCTTGTTTACAAACAGACAGGAGTGACAGAGGTCATATAACAACCTTGACCCAGACTTGTTTCCTGCTCCGTCCCGTATGGTTTAATACAGAGAATGTTTCTATTGGACTTGGTTTGACTGAGAATCTTCTCTGTCGACAGATATGTTGTAATAAACTTGCATGTAGACAACTGAGGTTCAACGAGTTCATTCTTAAATAGAAATTCAGACATCTGTGCAGATTTTCCATCATCAGGCCTCAGACTTGAAAATACGACAGCTCTTGGAGTCCTTGTGATTCAGACGGTGTCTCTCCGAGTTTTTTTTTGTCTCAATTCAATTCATCACACATACTGTTGCCCCACTTTTTTCCCCTCAGGCTCACTTCCCCCAATGATTTTGGATCCAGTGCCAATGCAGTTGGGGATGTGTTTGGAAAGCATCTTTTCAAGGTGAGGTGACCCTCACTGAGAGAAGGAAGGGAAGCCTCTGAAATCCTATTATCTGGAGGCCCTGCCTTATTTTATTGCCATCAGCAGTGCTGGCCCATCAGCAGCCTGGCAACTGTTTCCAGCAATCGCTCCCACACTAATTCTATTGCTGCGGCCAGACTCGCCCAGGGTGTGGACATTAAACTCAATTTTCATCTAAAAGTGATTGTATAATGTGTCCCAAAGCAATTAAGTTAATGTTGATGCTATGGTATAAATGCCATGACAGGAGGAAACAAAACTTAATTTGTGTGAATCATATTAAAACAAATTAATCTTTCGCTCTATTCATACATTTAAAGCATGTGATAATTTTTGCTTCAGTCGTGATAAAACACCTCTTTACACTACATGTAAAAATTAATCTGGAGTCGCTAAATGTCACAGTGGAGTCATAATACTGTACAAGGTTTGGCTACACGCCCTGCATCACTTTCACAGCTCAGGTTTATGTTTAAATATTGAGGGGATCATTGATTACATATTCAGTTTGCATTCTACTGGAGGTGGAGAGGGCTGACGTAGCCACAAAATAGCTCTATAGTTTCAACGCTGAACTTTTGTTATTGAATGCGTCATAAACCAGAGGAACGTGAGAGATGAGCTAAACATTTGTACAAAAATATGAAGTAAAGTTTAATTTGAATGCTGTTCAAATTACTTCATTAAAAATACATTTAAAGGCAAACTTAAGAATGCTGCTGTAAAATCCTTGAATAAATTGCAACATTGACAGTATCAGCTCAACTTTATTTTAATTTATCCACCACTAAAAACATATATTGTTCCTATAAATAAATGTATGTCATGTTATAGATAAATCATATATAGATTTAATGTTTTTCTATACAGATTTTTTGACAGGAGAGCGAGAGATACAGAAAACGAAGACAAAGCAAATCCAACCTCTTGTGTTCAGTAGTCTCTCCTGAAATGCTTGTTGACCTTAGAAACACTCACATAAACCACTAAACTGACGACGACAAAATGCATCTGCTCCTTCACCCAGGCGAGTGTCATCTTCACCTGGCCGTCTGCGTCCAGATAGTGGATCAGGAAGTGCTCGCCATCGTATTCGAAGGAGCCACTGGACGTCTTCTCCGGCTCCATGGAAACAGGAGAGCTGACACACCAGAAAGGGTTCTTGAATTCATCCAGTAGAGTCAGACTCATGATGCAGCAGTTCTGCCAGGAAGAGGGAAATTAAAAATGCTTTAAGACCTGTTTTCTACAGTATGTGAACTGGTGTGGTTTCGCTGAGGTTTCATTACCATGTGCAGTAAATTATGTCAACTCCTTGAAAATATCAATCCAGGTCAGGAACAAATCTATTACACCGAGTCAAAACCAATAATTAATAAAAAATATAATAAAATGAGATATTTCAACTTCATTCTTCTTGTCTAAGAGAATCAGTGGAGTGATCCTGGCCCCCCTAAATCTAAAGTAGTCTTTTTTTGGTTAGCAGCAAACTTCGGTCACGCGTTCCTTTTCTCCAGTAACAACACAGTGGGAGGGTGTGGCTGCAGTACCTCTGCTGAGCCCTGCAGGGCCTCACACTTCCAGGGCAGGGTGACGCTGCCTGACAGAGGAGGGTGTGAGCTTGTCCTGCTGATGGCGGTGAGCTGGATCAGTCCGTCCCTGATCTGACCTGGAAAAAGAAAAAAAAGACACACAATCAGTAAGTCTATATATTAGTGTACAGTTTAGATCATCTTTTATGAGACAAAATCTGAAAGCAGCACATACAAAAAAAAAAGCAAGACATAGCTATTAAATAATTGAAAAGAAAAAAGTTGCAACTAGAATGCCACTCGATCCAGGGTTTTTTGGGGGGGATCTGCACCAGATTACGTACAATAATTAATATCAGTCCTATAAATAGTCCCTGATTTTTTTATCATCAAGGTCCGGGAATTATTGACTGAGAAATCAACGAATCACAAAGTTTAAAAAAGGGAAAAATAAACATTTGGATCCGTCGCAAAACTAATAGCTTTAAAGTAAAAAACTACAGAAAGCAAAAGGAAAACAAACCACTGAGTTTAACTCACAGGGAAAATCCAGGGACGTAAAAAGGCGAATTTATGGAAGAGGGGGGAGCACAGGGGCTACATACACAAAAGTAAGCAGGAAGAAATGAATTCTACTTGTGACACAGAGCAGGTGCAGACAATCATGAAGGAATCAGGACAGACACAGGAAGTTAGGTGAGAGGTAGACACAGGAAAGAAGTTTCAACACGAAGGCTTGCAAAAATTTAAGTCAAAATAAAAATCTAAAGTTTCAAAAGTTCCACAACTGTCTCTTTAAAACTACAACACGTGGGCAGAACCATGACACTAGGTCTAAACTCTGTAAGTGGCCTTAGATCTGTCAGTGCTGTGTTACAACTATAAACATGTAGTAATGTTAGTCAAGGAAAAAACTTTTACAAAGACAAGATACATCTAACTGATTCTTCTTATTATCGTAACTTAATTATTAGTTTTGAAATATCCACAGTACACCAGATACCTTATATTGTCTCTGCATCATCTCACAATGTGGCTCGGCACATGCATATATATGTATAAATGGATTACCTCTGTGGCAGGACAGCCGGCCGAAGCTTCCAGACATGAGCTTGCAGATGGTGTTGTGGAGAACAATATGTAGTTGGTAACCATGGAGACCATACTCGGGGTCTATGTCATCAAAAGCGGGTCTGACCTCTGGCGCCATATGGGGGCTGCAGGGGGAAAAAAATCATAAAATATCAATTACACTCAAACTGTGGTGTGAAGAGAAGATACAGAAAGAATTTTGCTTTAATCAGGATGTTTATTTCAGTTTATATTTCCTTTGTGGGCCGCGATCATACTGTGTAACTGCATTGTGTTCCCAAAAGAAACCAGAAGAGGGGGCCATGTCCACACGTTGAAGTGCAAGACTCACATGGGCGTGGAGGTTTTATGGAACCATGCAGTCTCTGCTCTCAGATGAGTGTGAAATACCAAATAACTTGATTTAATCTTTGTTTTCATTTGCAGGGGAAAATAAAATGTGACCCCTGTGTGGTTTGGCCCAGTGGCTCATGACAGTTTAAAATAATGTTAACTTGTGGCCTGACCAATTTTCAACTGCTTCACTGTGTCCAAAAAGACTGTAAATACCCCTGCTGTGACTCGTCCTGACATTTGACGAGAATAAACGTCTTCATATTAATATGTGGCGCAGTTACATTATCCTTCTGTGCCGTTGAAATTCAGCTTCTGCTTCAACTCTCACCCTGCAGGGCTCTGTAGATGGGTCACACCAGGAGCATCAAATGAATCCTGTCGGTTATCAAGTTCTATAAATTTGAGCCCTGACCAAGTGATGGTGATATACTGCACCCGGCGTCAGCATGTGAATAAGAGGTGCCTGTTCACGTGCAGCCTACCAAAACGAAGAGCCCTGGATGGTTCTCTCCACGAGCCGGTGGACGTGAAGGGTGAACATGATGAAGGCGACAGTGCGCTGGTCCTGTGGAGAGAGTCATCACTTAAATTCCTCTTCAGTTCTTCACATTTTGAGATTGAACTACAGTTGTTGATCACTGAAATCTAATCAGTTCATCTTTGAGTCAAAGTTACAACTGGTCAAAATTTGAAGAAATTCCCTTCAGGTATCTCTGAGCTATTTAGTTCACAAGACCAAAAAAACGTGTTCTGTAAGGTCACAGTGACCTTGACCTTTGACCAAGACCAAGGTTCTTAAGATATCGTGTTCACACAAGGATGCACAAGGATGAGATGGACGGATGGATTTATGTATGTATGTATACGGATGGACCAAAAATGCCTCCGGCCACCGTCTGCGTGAATGCTTAAAAATGTATCAATATTACTTTTCCAGCTACTTTAGGATAAGCCAACATATAATCATTTACCTTCCAGGTACCGATGATGATTCCAGGCTGTAGCAGCTTCAGTTTAACCAGTCTGTCCTGACCGATGACCTGCATGCTTTGAGTTAAAGCCTGCATGTCAACCTTGGACATGAGGGACCTCTCGCCAAGACTGACAGAGCAAGCACAAAAAAACGATGAGAGACAAGTAGAAACAGACAGATGGAGAGAAACAGAGAGTGGAGATGGACACGTCCTCTCTTACTTCTTTAGTTGGGAGCTGCTGTGGGTCATCCTACTGACACCGTGGAGCTGAAGGGTGGAAATGTGCTGGTAGCTGGGCAGGCAGCTTCCTCCGCTCCAGCTCAGACACACAGACGTATCACAGAAATCGGCCCTGATGAGCTCAAGTGTGACCTCATTCCCTGTGTCATCAGACACCGTCAGTTCCCAGGTGACTTGCAAGTTTCTGGAATGAGATATGACAAATTAGCACTGATGCCACACAGCAAGAAAGTTCCCTGTTTGAGTCTTGGTTCGGCCGGGGTCTTTCTGTGTGGAGTTTGCAACGTTCTCCCTGTTTGCATTGTTTTTTTCACCAGCTTCCTCCCTCCAGCGCAACATCAGATGGGATTGGCTCCAGCTCCCTCTGTAGCACTGGAAGGACAAGCGGTGTAGATGGATGGCTGTATGGCTATAGTGTGACAGTGACCGGGGGGTTAGCCGCTCGTTCAAACACACAAAAAGCTGGAATTAACAGGCTCTTTACTTTGTAAAATGAAAATAGCTCACTAAATATTCCTGAATAGCTGCAGGAAGACGCCAGTGAGTTCTTCATCAATACATTTATTTGAAGTTAATACAATGCAAATAATTGGGCAGCGTTGGGTAAAGCTGCTCCTTGCTCTTTAAATCTTGCAAACTATGACTTTAATGGCTGTTACATTCCTTTTGACAGATGCATGGAGTAGTATGTGCGCAGTTAAACTGTTCTCGCTAATGAAATGATATGCGACGAATGAAATGAAACTGTGGCCGCTGTGATAAAGCTCTTGATCCAATTCTGTCTAAACTGTGATTCAGGACTGCCCCCACTGTGATGCAGCCAGTGTCTTGCTGAGACACCATCCAATATCAATTAAGTGGAGGAACAAAGCTTAAAACTGGAGCAGCCCAGGAGGCCCACGGATGACCCGGGGGATTTCACTCTGCATTGTCTGTATGTGTGATGTCTTGTGAAATGATTATTACCAAGGTAAATTGCATGCTCCTCAGTGTTTCTAACAGACAAACCCCCACAGGGAATTGTCTGAGTTGGTGGGAGGAAGGAGGAAGTGGTGCTGGCGTGCATGTGTGTGTTGTGGAAGAGGGGTTGGGGTCTAAGTAATTTATTTCAACAATTCAGACAGCCTCTGCAAGGAACACAATTATTTCCACTTCCCCTCTGTACCACAGTGACTGCCACAGAACTCAAAATTGAGTGCTGCACAGCCTCTAATCAGAGGTTATAAAAACACAGCATCGGTTTCTGCGGCGGAGGCGGTGAGGGAGCGTTCCCCTGCGCGCCTGCATCCCCCTGAGCAAGCATCGCATTTAGACAGAGACCTCCACTCTCACCTTTAATAAGAAAGTGTTATTAAGTGCAATATGAAAAACAAACCACGTTCTGTTGTGGTTGCCAGCGGATTCGACTATCCTCTCGTCTCTACCCTCGAACTGCCTTGACAGGGGGGGATCTCCAAAGTTTTGCTGTCTGCAAACCACAAACAGTGCGGGGGGGGGGGGGGGGTTCCCATGATACCTCACAAAGCGGCTTCCAATGGTACACAGCAAGACGACGCAAACAGAGAGCAGGTATATGTTACACACACGATGATCAAGACGCTTCCATTTAACTGAAGCAGCAAGCTGTGTATAAAACTCCTACACGAGGATTCCCACCGAAATAATGAAACCCTTTTCTCACCTCAGTACCGATAAGATGTTCAAACACATGGTATAAGCGACAAGCAGCACTTGTCAGATTACTCAAGTGTCTGGCGAGTGAAATCAAGTATCTGGTACATTAAGCAAATCATACACCTCAGGTGCTTCATCTAAGTGGTTCTCAGAAGTGGGATTTCCTATCGTTCCGTCTCTTACCTGAGAACCCGCTCTGTTCGAGAGGGCAGCCCGGTGTAGGAGTCGATGTATCCGAGGTTTCTCTTCAACTTGTTTGTGTCACGTTTGACGACCGCCTTAAAGAACAGCCGCTTCCAGTAGCCGGAGGCATGCTCTTGCAGTCTCATCTGCAGCAGCTCAACAATGCATTTAGGTTTCCACTTTTTGAACTCTAATATGCATATCGTACTCCACAGGGCACTGCATTAGGGGCATTGGAAGGCAGAGAGTTGAGAAAGAATAACACAAGGCGGTTAAGACACAAATGATTGGACTATTTACGCAATGTTGCCTTTCAACAAGTTGAAACATTCAGACTCAGACCGAAAACAGACCTTAAGAGATGCACATTACATTTGTTGATCAACTGATTTGTGGATGAGAGAAAACATTTTTGATCATCATTGAATCATTCAACAAAAAAAAATTATCAATAATCAAAGATTATTTGCTTTGTCTTCAACTATAGCAATTTGACTTCTGATATTTAGACAGAATTTGTGGTAATTTTCTCACTATTTTGTGAGCAACAATTAACCAATAAATTAAGAAAGATTATCAAGGCATGAATCTTCAATGAATAAATAATTGTGCTGTTCAAGTGTTCAGATATTCCCTGACTTGCAAGAACAAGATTTGGCGGACACTCACTTATCGCTGGCAAGCTGGTAGAAGAGCTTATTGACGTAGCTGATGCTGCAAAGAGCAGTGGCGTCCAGGTACGACAGAATCGCAATCAGTATCTCAGGTGGCAGTCTGCGAGAAAAACAGAAAAGGAGGTAATTACAGATCAGAACAAGGAAGTGGCAGCAGTGTTTTCACGACACCTGTTGCTCAGCGGATATTTGTTCAGACGCACCTGTGTGTGAGAGCAAAGTGCTTTTGAGAGGCTACTTATTAATCAAATCATGCACTCCTGCCAACAAAAAGGTAATGACCCATGTAGATGTTCTTATTTAAAACAATATATATATATATATATATATATATGAATGAGAACTAAAATGTCCACAAGCAATCGAGAAGCACTCATCTGTGGGAAAACTATAAGTCGGGCTGAGCAATAAAACAATAACAATCGTTATCACAATATAACTTTCATCAATAGCAATAGAACAAAAGTAAAACAATATAAAATATTTTGCTGTTTGTCAAGTGATTGTATCCCTCTGCTCATAAAGAACAGTTTAAAAACACAACCTTCACTCAGGAGTCCTAAAACAAATCTTAATAGCAGTTTTTGCCATATTGTCCAGCCCTTAACTAAAGTCAGCAATGCTTTATCTTAGATGAATAAGATAATAACTGGATATTTGGGATATTAGAAAGGTTTATACAGGTTAGGGGGTTTTCTCTGTTAGTTAGCAGGATCAGGAAAAAACTACTAGATGGACAAGTATGTAAGTTAGTGGAAGGATGAGAAAAGAACCCAATAACGTTTGGTGTGGATCCACATTTTTTCCACTTTCATTGTGAAATAAGGCTTTTTTTCTCTCCAACATTTTGTCAGAGAATAATTCATGGATCTTGATGAAAAACAATAACTTGAATTCATATAGCGCCTTGCAAGATACCTAAGGACACTTTACATGTGTCAGCAGGGACAAAAGGAAAACAGGACAGAAATAGACGTGTGCATATAATTTAATGCGGATCAAATTAAAAATCTAGTGAATTTAAATGTGGCTTCATAATGGGACTGTTGGTGCTCGTTATTATTAAATTGTAAATCTATCTGGTGTTGTGTGCCGAAGCACTTGAAGTAGTGGATGTTTATTTTTCATTAGGAAATAGAACAACTTAAATACACTTCACTGTTTCACAGCAGACAAAGAGATGGAAACGAGCAGCTTTGTTGGGTTATGAGAATCAGATCAATTCGAACATGCAGAGGATTTAATAAATCATAAAAATGGTTAAAATTACCTCTGTAAATGGCAGTCAGCTCCTCTCATAGTCCTCGCTGTCATTTCACTGGTTCCATCTCTCCGTACATTCAACGGCCCTGAAACATTAGTCTGACGTTAATACCACAGAGTTGAATGTTAATGTCGTGGCTACTTGCCCGAAAGATGTTTCTGTCACAATAAACCTAAGACAAAGCCACTGAGGCACCAGACTAGTTGGGTTGTACTCAGGCTATGAAAGAAGTCCAATGTCCACGCTGAATTCACGGTTGGGTAGATTTATTTCCCCGTTCAAAAGCAAAGATATACATGTGCTTCTCCTTGTGCTCTGGTAAAACAAAAATAAACTTTCCCTTCCTGGTGCCCCCCCCCCCCCCAGTAACACACCTTGATCTTGAAGAAGGGGTTGTTAGCTCTCTCGTATCCCAGATTGGAAGGAAAATGTTGGCAGCTACTCACTATATCAGTGGCTGACCACTGGTGTATTGTTCCAGAAAGTGCAGTCGCCAAGTTCACCGCTTTGAATGTATCAATATCACGACCGGAAGTCACGTGCAAGAGCGGTCGTAAACAATGTTTCATTCAGACCGCAGCTGGTTTCCGCACAGCGGGATCAAACAGCCGCGATCGTCCCGTGGCGCCTCGCACCAGTAGAACCAGCACCGCAGCAGCAACTCAGACCAACAGCGCAAGTCCGACAAACAGGGCCGATACAATTAACATGACCGTCAACTCCAATCGTTGTGCAGTTTCCCGACACAGCTTTACAGTCACTGTGTCCATTTGTCCAATCCACGTACCATGTCGCTGCGCGCTGCATGCGCTGGGTTTCCGTTTGGTGAGGTGCATGTCCAAGGTGGTGAAATCCACAGAATCCAACAAATGTTCCTTTTTTCCAGTTTTCTTCGTCCAAAGTTCTTCGTGCCCGAGGGTGTTTTTTTGTACTTTTGTGTTTCAAAGGATGTTTTTTTTTTACTTTGATTCAAACTATGTTTTTTTTTACATTATGTATGTGTCTATTTTTCCAAAAGATGTTTCTGTCAAAATTAACTCAACAAAAAGCAACTGAGGCGCAAGTCTAGTTGGGTTGTACTTCCCTTCCTGGTGCCCCCCAGGAAGGGGAACTTCAATATATCAAACTAATGAAAAGGCTCCTGAAGACTTACGCTACGACGTTGTATAAACACAAACGCTGCTTTTACGTCAAAGAATCACCGTGAATACCCTGATGTATTAAACTGCCCGCGTCCTGTCGCCATGGTGATACCATATCAAGTTTCTGACACGAGCAGAAACTTGTTTTCCGGTAAGAGGTGGCACTTTCAAAACAAGACCGGAAAAAGGTGTTTCACAGGCTTTTAGCATTTATGCTGTCTGTCCATCCAATCTATTTGTTTTATATTATTTTGTTGTATTTCATAAAGCACATTTCAACCTTGTTTGGATAATTACAATAGAAATAAAGTTGTATTATTGTGATTGTTCTTCTTATTATTATTATTATTAGATTTGACTCAAATTCTGTTTTTCATGTTTTTTAAAGACACAAACCAACACAATTTGTCCACTGTGGGGACACCATAAACTATAACTATAAAGATATGCCTAAAAGTCGGATACTTGGTCCAGGTGTGGTTGACAAGATGTAAAAGGGGCTTTTCCTCTTCTTTGTTTGGTTTATTGGCAGATGGCACTACCGCCATCTACTGTATTTTCTTCTTCCTATTCAAACCCGACTTCACCCCACAAGGATATCCAAGTTATCGTTATTCAAATATGACTAATAATAGACAGATGTATTTTAATATTTGAACTTGTGTAGTTGAGGCCCGGTTCAGCCACATATACTTAACAAGCACATCTTCCTTTGCCTTTCTAATAATGCATCATATATGCATTATGATCTATTAGAGGTCTTCTGTTGAAGACTTTTTGATTTTGGCACGACAAACTGGGAAAGATTGTGAACCAGTCGCTTGATTGTGAAGTGGAGGTCTGCGGCACAATATCATGGAATACCATGAAAACAAACTAAATAAATGTCTCTATATGGTGTTTCTCTTGTGTTGTCCTTTCATGAAGATCAGTAGAAATGTAAAAACAAAAAAAGACTAAGTCAAATTATTTCAAGGAACATAAATGCGGGGGGTCCCCTGAATATTTTCTATCTTGTAGGAGGGTGTTTGGTTGGGAAACAAAATGATAACCTCTGTTTCTTCACTGTCTTTTAATAAGCAGGACAGCTTTCAGCGGGGTCGGGCTGTGATTTGAAAGCTGTTGAATTAAAGGGCCACACCAGTGATGTAGTACTGCACTTTCTATAAGGTGGGGGGGCTCACAGGAGGGGCTTTAAAAGCAAAATTGTCAAAATCAAAGCAGCAGACGATGAAACATGCTGACTTTCAGTTTCTGGTGTGCGTCGGCTCTCTGAAGCAAGACGAGTTTATTTCCTCTGAACCGTTCAACAACACAGCAATTCAAATCATTCATAACTCGAAAAGGCATTTAGAAAATATATATAGGCCAAAGAAACACAAGGCAGGATATAAAAAGAACACACATATATAATGTTAGGAAGAAATCAAAGGGTTCTACATTTCCCATCATGCATCTTGACTTGTCTTTCATTTGAAGACACGTGGCTTTATTCAGTTTCTCATGAATGTGTCGGCCCCAAGCACAAGCTGAGAAATTTATCATCATCATAAAAAATATTTTCACAGATCTCACTTGTTTATCTGACTATTTACATTTTTTTTGTATATATATATATATATATAGTTATATATAGCTGTGCAATAAATTCTGATGAAGAAATAGATGTCTGCAACAACTGGTAAGTAAAAAAAAAACACAAACACAGGTGCCAATGTGTGTACTTATTTTCATCACTTATTGGTGGAATGTATTCCCCAGCCCCTAACCCCAACCTAAACCTAAACTCTAACCATGACCCTTAACCATAAAGGCTCTCTCTCAAACACACACACACACACACACACACACACACACACACATCGTAATACCAGTGACCGCCTAAGCTTGTGCGGTCACAATACAGTCTGCTATAAGGAGTTAGCCGTGTAATTCCTCATCTGGGCTTTATTACAGTACAAGCAGGGGGCGGACGAGACAATATCGATGTTGTTTGTCTCTCACAGATGTTAAGACAGAGGTCACATCTTTCTGATGTCAGACGAGAAAGACATAACATCCCCCCCCCCCTACCCCCAGAGGTTTCCCTTAGGGCTGCACCGAGAGAGAGAGACAGAGAGAGAGAGAGAAAGAGGAAGGTTACAAATGAACTTGAGAGTCTGACCTCATTTCAAATATGAAGATAAAGATCTTATAGGTGCACACAGACGAATGGAAAGACAGACAGATGGAGAGAGATACATTTATTTCAAAGTCAGTATTTTAGACCTCATGAAGCATTCTGTGATTTAGGGCAAATATTCGGTATAGAACAGAAATAGAATGATTACCAAAAACTACTCACACATTTAGCAAAATCTAAGTGAGGGGAGTGGTGCTGATGTGAATGTTTTTTTTTGTTGTATTTTGGACAGAAAAACAACCACATCCATTCTTCCTTGCAACAGCAGATGGTTCGCTTTAGGACCCAACACATAATCGACCTCCCCGTTCCTGGAAGCCAGTAGGCTCTGCTAGCTGTCAGGGAGCATCACCATAACAGTGATGCCAGTCTAGCGGCGAGCTGATCAGCTTCCCTGATGGAAGGGAAGTCCCTACTAGGGCAACGGCAGCCGCTGGTATGGTAATGCGATGTAGGCCATGTCCCTTTTCCTTGCATGCCCCCCCCCCCCCCCTCCCCTTACTTGACATTTTCTGTAGCAATGTGTCCTTCTAAAGGCCCGGGGTCAGTTGTGGCTCTCGGATACCTGATGTCACTCTTCCGCATGGGTTGTCAGTTAGCTGTGACAGAGCCATGTGCACGGGGGCTGAGGGAGAGGGGAAGGATCACTTTGGATAAGTCTGAAATTTTGTGTTTTCTTGCAACTGAAAGTCAATGAGGCCCATTTTTACAAACACGTTCATGGTGGCAGCTGGTAGAAATGCAACCATATTTGCGTCGGTGCCTGAAATGCTAATTCGCGGTGATGTTTGGCTGTGTCCTCTCCTCCCATCTAGTTGCTCGCACTCAAGATTCAACCTCCAGTCCAGATGAATTATGTTCAAAGAATTATTTTCCACCTGCTATTTATTTGAGCGGCACGACGTGGAAGACATACAGGGCCTTCCCCTGCTTGTGTGAGTGCCATGCATAATGTAGACAGTTAGCATATCTTTAAGTAGGAAAATGACAGCTCATTAAAAGGTCTAACCCACTCTCAGAACCTTTAGAGGTGTGTTGCGCCGAGAGGGGGTCTCCACACACGGCTCTGTAAAGGTTGATGACATGTCAAGAGCTGAAAAGAAAGGCTAAAAGGTGCTTCAGTGAAGTGCAGGTCATTCTCTGGGAGGTGAGCCTTTTCTGAAGAGTTGCCTTATTTCATCTTGCTTATATGGGTCGTTTGTTAGGCATCTGCATGTGGAATAATTTACTGATACACTATTATAATCTCAATAAGATATAACAGCCACATATAACAACAACTTATCATTTACTCACTTGTTTGCTTGTATGTACCTCTGAGAAGTGGCTGTGTCTGCACAAATAAAAAGCACCACTGGATGGCGCACAAGTATCTTCGTTGGACTCCTAAAAAAATGCACGTTTAAGTCTGGAATTAGAAACATATACATGCATGCTGGATGTACCATGCAACAGCAAGGTTATCCGCTGCAGCCCCTTTCATTTCACATTAATCAGGCGGAGACTTGAGAAACCCGGCGCATATAAATGACAGACGTTGAGGGGAAGTGATCTCTGCCGTCCTGCGGGGCCCCCGAGCCAACAACACTGAACTGATTAATATGTAAACATGCCCATTAATCCACGCGTGTGCTCTTAATTGCGGGATACTTCCGAGGAGTCTCGTTGCAGTGGCTACACACAAAGGATGGGCGTGAGTTGTCCCTCGAAACGGAGCCCACAGACTTTTTGCTGTTTTTTTCTTTTCGCACCAGCGATCTGAGCGCTCAGTTCACAGTCTGCGAGAGACAGAGAGCGTGCAGCAGCGGGATGGACAGCGCAGGTAGGTCGTGATTTACCTTTTCTCAGCAGAAATACCTGCAAAGTGCTCGTTCCATCTTAAATATGAGTGTAACAGTGAGGGTGTGAGGAGGAGATATCATTTCATGTATCGTCTCTTCTTTTTTTGCATTAGAACATGTTACAAAGTGCTGCTGCGCACAGTTTTATCAGGAGATACTCTGCAGTAGCACAGATATGCGTTTTTGTTCATAATTAATCAATATGCTTATACAGATCGTGATAGTTTTAGAATTTTTTTACGCATGAAAGACATTTTACGCACACAGACTATAGAGAGATTTAATAACTAAACTATATGCAGCCCTTCTCTTAATGCTATCGGACAGTAAAACTCTTATTTCCACCTTCTTATCAACAGGATTTACGACAGCAGTTGTCTGAATACTCTCCCAAAATCAACTAAGACGCACAGGAGGGAGGGGAGTCGCAGCCGGAGAGAGTCTGAGTGCGTCTGTGTCAGAGGGTGTTTGAGAGAGTAAGGGGGCATCACAGATAGAGGAAAAGCGAGCGGGGAAGAGAGAAGGGAGTAAGTCTGGACCAGGTGATCGAACACTGACAAACCTCCAAGGGGCTTCCATCAGCGTGCACGGGATCAGCGATCTGACCATGGTGCCAGCGCACTTCCCGGGACCCTGTGCCATGCTGGCACTGACCCTCCTCTTGGGATGCGGCGTGGCTTCCTGCCTCGGCCAGAACGACACCGAGCCCATCGTGCTGGAAGGGAAATGTCTGGTGGTGTGCGACTCGAACCCTTCTTCGGACGGAGGGGTTACCTCCTCGCTCGGCATATCGGTCCGATCCGCTGGGGCAAAGGTGGCTTTTTCCGCCGTGCGTGGAACCAACCACGAGCCGTCAGAGATGAGCAACACGTCAATGACCATCTATTTTGACCAGGTCAGAGGTCCACTGTATTTACACCAACAACAGTGTAATATCAGCTTTGCTCCATGTTTACTTCTTATTGTTTTTTCTCATATTCTCATCAACCTACATTCTATCTATTTGCCGTGGGCGTACACAACTTGATTAAGACGATTCATTGATTTCCTATCATTCGGTGTGATCTCACCCCTGACTATCTCCAACCTAAACAAGATGCTATTTTCGTTTCATTTAAAGTGCTGCGTAACGAGCGATTTGGAGATGCGCTTGTCAAAACGAATCATCATCCATGCAGGATCATTTATCACACATGCATAATAGGCCTTGTTTGAATCTACGTGTGCATTGTGTAGTTTGTGATGCATGCAGCTGTTCCGATAAGTTTTCACGGCTGCATGTGAGGGCTTTTGGGCAGCGGCCTGCACGTTTTACGCATTCAATTTAGAGCCCCATCCCAAAGTGCGACTGTAGTGCTGCCTAAAACATTTGGCGTGTACCAGAACCAGGCAATGTCTGTAGTCACTGTGCGTGTCAGAGACAAACAATACACAGTAGCAGCTACTGAAGCATGAACATGGGAGAAAAACAGAGCGCTGTCTCATTGTGCGCTCCTTTTGGTCACAGGTTTTAGTGAACATCGGCAACCATTTCGATCTCAAAGCGAGTGTTTTCCAGGCTCCAAGGAGAGGGATATACAGTTTCAGCTTTCACGTGGTGAAGGTGTACAACAGACAAACCATACAGGTGAGCGATCAGCAAAGATGTTAGTGCACATACATGATTTGAGACATTTTACAGCCAAACTGAATGCGAGTCTCCACTTCCCCGCAGGTGAACCTGATGCAGAACGATTATCCAGTTATATCAGCTTTCGCCGGGGACCAGGACGTTACGAGAGAGGCGGCAAGCAACGGAGTACTGCTGATGGTCGAGCGGGAGGACCGGGTCTATCTGAAGCTGGAACGGGGCACCCTCATGGGCGGATGGAAATACTCCACCTTCTCAGGCTTTCTAGTCTTTCCTCTATAATCTAATCTGCGATGATCCACGTCGCCCGGGACTCTGCTCATAGGGTTTGAGGAACAGAACAAAAAAAAAAACGAAACGAAAAAAACCATGCCATTTATTTTTAACTTAAATAACTGTCAGCCAAGGAAGCCGACGAATATCTGTATACCTACACTCGTCCACTATCTAGTCTAATATGAACGTTTCCTTGGAGTTTCATATATCCAAATCCATCTGTCAACCTTTACGCAATCTGGATGATAAAACGTATCGATCGGCCAGTGGCGTTTTGCTTGTCGGGTTTGTGGATTTTTTTTCTTGCTTGGGAAAACAAACTTTGCCAAACAGACAAACGGGTGAACCTGCAGGCAACGTGGACACTGGAGAAGACGAGGAGTGGAAGAACTGAAGTCCTGGACAGGCCGAGTGTGTTATGCTCTATTTTATGTTTGTATAGCCTTAAAGAATATTATGGTTTCCGTCCAAGTGAAGTATATGGAATTATGGACACCCAGAGAAGAAGTGCTTTCACGCCCAAAGCATTTTTTTTTTGCACGAACGGAAGTTTCTTTTTCTTTTTCTTTCTGTTTTTGTGCTGTCAATGGTGTTGCGTTTGGATGCTGAACATATTGAAAATAAGCCAAATGTAGGCCGCTGACGAGTTTATTAAAAGAGAAAAAAAGGCGACATATTCCCGCCACTGGAGACGATTTAGAGCCCTTTTATTAAGAGAGAGAGAAAAAAATAATAATGACATAATTTATAAAGTACATATTCACAATATTGTGTGTTCTACATTTCGGAATCTGCGTAGCTTTGACTGATTTAATGTTCAGTGACGTTGCTCACCAAATGTACATTGTGGAAATAATAGAAGAATCCCTATGTCCCGCTTAATAAAAGATATTGTATTGTATAGGCTGAGCGCATTTATCCCTTTTTACGCACACGACTGAGGAGAAGCTGAGAGGCCTCCACCAGCAAACTGACGCGGTCGCTGTCCGAGGTGCTGAAACCTTCTGTTCCACCAGGCAGCGCCACCTTTTCTTTAGGGGGAAAAACGAGAGAGGCAGCACAGAGGCACAGGGAGCGACTTTAAAATTGTAATGAACTCGTCCTTGTCTTTGTGGCTGATTACCAAATGTAGTAAATCAGCTGGAATGGAAATACTGAGCTTCAGCTTACAGCAAGGCACGGCAGTGGTGCGCTTTTACGCATGGCACGACAGAGAGAGAACGGCTCAGAAACGCATTTACCCCCGATAACCTCTTGAAATATTATCACACATGTTTAAGGCTAATATGATAATGTGATAAAAACACGTCTATTCTGTAGTTTAACCCCGCCCTGTGGTGTAACTTTGGGAATTGTCACGTTGTTGGATGCCATCTTGTTTGAGAATGAATCCCCCCCTCCCCCCTCCCATCTCTCTCGCTCGATCGCTAGCACACGCACACGCACACGCACACACACATACACACACACACACACACACACACACACAAATTACATATACCCCCTCCCCATCAAACTAAAATCAAAGCCACGTCTGAATTATGATTCAGGAGATTCCGTCCAATCAAAGCAAAGAGTAGACTTGTGCAAAATGTAGCAATTCCCCCCCCCCCCAAAATAAATATATATCATAGCAACAACCTAGTTTTAAATAATATGTATTTCCATGACTAAAATATTTTCTGAAACATATAACAAATGTTTAAAAAACTGAGGAAACTTAGGTCCTACAGTTTTTATGATGCACACTGATGAGGTGAATTCAGGTGGAAAGCCTTCCTCCTGTGTTGATCTCTTCTGTGTAAGCTGCAGTGTTTGGAGCTTTTGAGTTGTGGACTTTGTGAAAGCAGAAAGCGCTGGTGCTCAATGTCAGAAAAAGGTGTTTCCATGTTTGTGAATAATTGTGGAAGTTGTGAGCTGCAGTGAGATTTTTGTAAATTTGGTCAACTTCATTGATCTGGTTGATGTGGGACTGTCGGGTCAAAGGGCAGAACAAATGCTCGTCGTGCTTCAGCTGTGGATGATTCTTACTTGACCTGTTTTTAGTGCTATGGGGCTGAATTATGCACTTTGTTGTGGTGGCACATCTTTTAAGTGGCTTTCTAACGTGCTTTGAGTCATTTCGTAAAAATGTAGATGTGGAGGGGTTGTTTGGAAAAGGAAAAATAGACACTAATCACTGGCAAAATCAAAACCTGTAGTTTCTTGTTGTGAAATGGCAATGTATAACAATGTGGATGACATTTTTTAGCTTAAAAACAAACTACAACGTGTGTTGAAGTGCAGTGTGCGATGAACTTTAAATGGCTTCGAATCATAATATAATTAGAGGATACCTGGAAAAGGTTCGAGATTAACTGGTTGGTGACTGTAATTCATGAATCTGATCTTCATCAGAACAAAAAACATTTTCCAGAGGATTCATCTGTCTCAACACAGAGCCTGTGACACTGGCAGAAATAAAAAGAGCAGATTTAAGAGACTGCAGAGCCTGCAACACTTCATCCTAATCTTTAACTTGTTGAAACACAACCTACTGTTATACTGTGTCAGGAACAAAGACAGGCAAACATAAAAAATAATGTTTTTGGGTTCAAGAATGTTACCCAACAGCTGCTCCTTATTCCTACATGAATATCTTGACTTTTTGGGAGTAAACCTTCATCTTCTGAATAACACGACACAACAGCTGAGAACAAAGGAGAAAAAAAGGACTTGCTGATGCCAGCAACAGGACTGCACAAAGCAGCAGAAAGTGCCAGCAAATCAGAGTCATTTGGAGAGCGTTTTAAATTGGCCTATAAAATGCTAATTGTGCCCATACCATAATGAAAAGTCTGTTTCCAAATGACACCCTTAGATAATTAAGATAGTCGTCGAAAAAAAAAAAAAAAGGCAGTGCACAAGAGTAAATGAGAGATGAAAACAAATACACTCTTTTTTCATTGAATACCGTCAAATGAGTTGGACTTAAATTCCTCACATGAAAGAAAGGATTTAACTTTCATGCATGGGATGATTACATTGTTTAAATTCGTATCTCGGGAGACTGGTAGTCGGCATGTAACACCACAAACAATCCATAAATGCAGGGATAAGGCTGCAACTTTTACTAACTGGGGTTTGTTTTGGTTTATGGCGGTGCCCTCATAATCAGTACGTTTTGTCCGCCCACTAAAGTCAGCGTTCAAACGTAGGTGCCATTTTTATGGAAGCACAGAAGGCATTTTACTGTGCTTTACAGGCCACACGCAGTGAAGTGCAAAGCTTTAAGTCGCCATTACCAAAGCCCTGAACTCATGCAGACTTCTGGCTTTTATGACCGGGCAATATTTGCTCTTGCGTGGTTTCTTTAAAGATCACCGTTTGTACTCGTGATACACATTCTTTTGAGGGTGGCTTCTTTCGTTTTGTGTGATTGGAGGACGCAGCACTTGCACCGAGATCACAGGCTGGCTGCACCGCGGGGCCCCATCGCTCTATGCATTGGAATCTAAATTATGTAATGGACTCATCAGGCGAATGTCATCTTTGGTTCCAGACACTCGTGGAGAATGTCAGCTTTTCATTAATGAGGTTGTTTGAGTGTGTAAACACCCACCCAGGCTCAAACAAGCGGTGCACATTTAACTATTATGTACATGTTTGCACACACATTCACACAGACACACACACATGCAGACAGTTACATTCCTGCTCTTTCAGCCTTGAACAATTCAGCTCCTGTTTGGAAACACATTTGAATCCTGCTGTTGCAAAAAACCACATTAAAACAATTTCAGCGACGAGAATGAAAGTCGTCTGGTGTGGAGCTGAAAGCTGTCATCAAGACATTCATGCTCTGCCTTTCATTTCAGCTCCTTTGGTGGTGTATAAACATTTAATTACACCTCTCACACATATCTCCAGTGGGTGATCTGTTTCGTTTGAGTTTAGCAGGTAGTGTCATTGCGCCTCCATTTGTGTTTGTGTGTGAGTTTTAGTTGAGTTTGTGCAAAAACAAAGATGAATGTCGCTCTCCAAGGGTTTGTTTGTATCTTTAATTCTAGTGACAAAGTCTGTCCATGGGAAAATAGCTGTGAAATAGGTCATTCATAAACTTGCTGCTGGCACAGACCAATGTGCATGCGCGACCATCCCTCACATAATAGACCATTTTGTGTCATAACCTAGACGGTACGCACATGAATTTAGCTTCAATATCATTTCTTAGTACGTGTGGAGTACATCCCAAACCAGAGGAGAATCACTGGTTTAAGTTTCACATGCTGCATATTTCGGAGTAAACTGGCGCTTTCACGTTGAAACTGTTTTTATGTGGAGTTCAATCTGTGCAGAAGTCTCCATAGCTCACACTGATGATGCATTTGACCTCCACATGGAGACGTTTCTGTCAGTGTCACAGTGAGAAGCGTCTTCTTTTGATCGCGCGTTTACGTTTTCCATTCAGAGGCCCCGAGAAAACTGAAAAACTGCGAGTCCAGGATGAAGTAGTCTCCCGACCCATCTTGAATCCTAACTCGTGGTTTAAGAGCAGAAAAGTTGAGTGCTTTGGTTCACTTGCTTCCTCTTAGAGCCGCATAAAAGACTAACAAGAGGCTGAGCGAGCTCTTAAGATATCAACCAGAGATTCAAAAAGTAATTATCGCTAAATGCCCATGTGACTGGGTTGTCAGTTTGACTAATTAAGCCAAGTTTGATGCAAAATTTCAGTTTCTGAATTTCTATAGCTCCTTCTCCTCTCTCCGTTGGAAATCAGTGTGTGGACATGAATTGTGTCTTTTCTAAAGACACTCGCTGCCAAAGGAGAGAGACCCTGACAAGATTTCCAACCTTTCCTTTCCTTTTGATTTGAGATGAGCTAAATACATTGGTAGTGCATGAGAGGAGGAGGGGGGGGGGGGACCTAAGAAAAAGGTGTCTTTTGGCATTGACTCATTTTCTCCCAGTCCTAGCTCCTGTTATGGCTGAAATTGCCTTAAGTGTGATTGTGAGTGCGAATAAGCCTTTCACAGCATTATTTTTATTCAAGCTGTTCCCAGGCAAACCTACAGGCAGTTCCTTTTGGGTCTGAAATGACGCTTAGGGGCCCATTCAGTCTAATATCTAATGTGGCTGCGGGTTAAAAGGAAAACGCACATTGAACATCAGGATTTTTTGCCAATTTTAATGGCCCAGACCTCTTTATTTCGTTTTTCTACGAAGGTTTCCTCACAAAAGAGCCCTGCTAATTTCATGGGCCGTGGTAATGGCGGCATTTTGTCTGCAAGGTGCTGAGACGTAACCAGACATAAAACCACCTGTGCCATCTTCTATGGAGGAGAAAGCATTTTCACACTGAATTGATTTTTCTCTTATATTCTATTCTGAATAATAAGATCACATCGGATTGTAAACATGGGTCAAATATCAGATTTCACCTGAGGTGTTGGTTTAACGGTTAAGGTGGTGCAGACCCAGCTAATTTGCACTTGAATGGAAAAAGACACTGACGCGAGCGGAGAACGCGCTGAAAGGACAACATGTGGCGGTGGCTCGTTAATTATGCATTTGTTTGCCGAACAAATAAATAGAGGCATAACACAGACAAACATCCGTCACAGAACCGCCTCTGTGAACAGGCCCATCCCTGAAGAAAGAGGAGCGAGGTGTGGGAAATGGGAGGGGGGGGGGGGGGCAGGGAGAAAGTCTGTTTATTCCTTCTGCCACGGCCTGCAATATCCATACTGCTGAAACACGCAATTCCCCAAAGAAAACACAAACCACGTCCAAGCCCACCCCGCAGCAGCCCACACCCACCGCACACAGACTGTAGGCAACGTGGAACCTCGCAGGCAAACCCAGGCTCATATGAACAAGTCCTTGATGCGATGGTTCCAATACATCATCCGTCTTCCACATTAGATTCAGGCACAGCGGAGCCGGAGAGGAAGCGCCCTGGACCCACAACCCTAACCAGTTTAACTACATTCATTAGAATGGCAAAAAAGTGGGCCTCAGCACAACAAGCTGGGGTGGTGGACAAAACACACACACACACACACACACACACACACACACACAGCGAGTCGTTGATCAGGGAAACACAAGCAGAAACACACACACACAGATATTCACTGCAGACGCACAAAGACTATTTTAACAGGTGTAGGTGTGGATTCTGGTTATGGTAATTTCATAGATCATTTGGAAGGGATATGACTGCGGGATTTAATAAGGTTACATTTCTTGCCCCAGTAACTGGAAATAGACCATCACCAACCACTGCCAAGAAGCCTGTATATGTTATATTGCTAATGGAAACCCACACAGAACTCAATATTTTGTCCACAGCTTGTTTTTCTGGGCAGATGAGACAAAAATTAGATGCCATATTGTGCTTTTTATCTTCATGCATGCAGGTTTTTAAAAAAAAAAGAAAAAGATGAGTGTGCTTTCTACAAAACACGCACAAGAATTGAGATGTATAAATCCTCAGCAGATCTGGAAGTCAAACTATTGAAACCTTGTCGAACATTTCTATTAATCCTCTGAGGGAATTCCCGGTCACTGTACAAATGTAAATAGTGTAATGGAAGATTTTCCTGTAGATTATTACATTTAACAAATTCAGCTGTGATACACATCTACATGAAACCTGTTGTTCCGCTCTGTTGGTCCACACAGACAGCCTGAGCTGTTTGCTAATACCTCCCCGTTGTGCTTTATAGATAGAACAGGGTCCATCCATCCATGTTACGACCAATACAAAACTCATCCCTTTTAAGACGACAAAAGCTGCGGTGGTATCTGGAGGGTTAGACAAGGAAGCGTATGTGGTTTGTATTGATTACATCCTGCGGACGGAATGTGATGTTTTTTTTTCATAATTCATATGAGAATCAGTCGACACGAAGAATGAGTCACGACGTGGTTAAACAATAAAAAGAACGTGCATCGATGTGCAGAAAGAGGCCAGTTTTTATTACAAAAACATGAGGTGTTCACTAGGAGCTAAATTCAGATCAGGCTTTTTGCACTTGTTAATTAATGCTGCTCAATAAAGGAGGTACGCTGTGGAATATAAACAGATTCAACACATGAGTATGTATTTATATTGGCATTGATTACACATTCATTTAAAAAAACAGAAGGTTTGTCTAAAATGAGCGGAACACTACATACTAGTTCGACACCGTATATACCACACATTCATTTAAAAGCAGTTAGTTTACAAAAAGGTCATCAAACCCTTCAACTTAATACAAACAGGACAAGTCAATCCCACTGTGGCTTTGGATTATCACTGCCAATTAGTAATGTAAGAAGCTGACAACGAGGATGGGGCGGCTGTGGCTCAGGAGGTACAGCTGGTCATCAGAAAAGTGCAATATAAAGACAGACCCATTCCCATAAGAAGGGCCGGTGCATGGGGACGAACAGAGTCGTGGTGTGGCCGGCGCTTTAAAGGAATTCAGGGGGTCAAGACTCAAGGTGGGGACACGTCTCCATGAGCTTTACAAGCCTCGACATCCTCCCTGTAGCTCCTGGGACGGCCAGGGTGCGATCCAGGACGTCCTTGTTACATCACAACAAGCCTCATCATCTCCCGACGATGAGGTCTGCCGTCAGGGGTAAATGTTGGAGTGTGAGCCGAGGTTCTGTCTCTTTTAGGCCTTTGATCAATATGATGACATGGGGACGAGAAATGAAGGAGGATGGAGCAACAAGTTAAGGTGAGATGAGGAAGGGGATTCTTTGATTTTGAGGACTAGTTAGAAATGAGTGATGAAATGATGTAAACATACTCTTCAGGACTACATACATGTGTAAAATCAGCTGTCAATCAAACTGCAACTTTGGAGGATCACTGCCAATTGAACTTTACAAATAGACAGTGAAATGCGTTTGCTGAAATTGACATTTCTTTCTAAGCTGTTTTGGAGCTTTGGGGTTTCACCACCACTCAAAAAAGAATTTGTTGATTAAATGTATTAAATTCGATTTATTGAATATATCCCAGCCGTCAGGAGGTCCTCGGGTTCCTTCACACACTGTGGGAGAGTGATGTGGATGCACAGCACACTTAAAACTTTGCTTTGTTTAGTCTACATTCACGCAAGTTCATTTGATTTTCTCACTTTCCAAGTGTGAACACGCTACATATTAAAATGCTGCTACGAATCAGATGCAGTGTGGATTCAGGACATGCTGCTTACTGAGTCATGGTAGTTTGCACATCATTTTAATGCATGAGCTGTTGTTTAGGGACAAATCATTTTGTTTGACCTAAGTAGCCTAAACGATATGGAACATTTAAAATAGGAACTATATTCATCAAACACTGTGACTACAATGGATACAGCACATGAAATAATGTACTTATTTATTTATTTATTTCAGGGTTAAACCGCCATGATTCCACTGAGTTCCTGATTTGGTGCAGCTAGATTGAATTTAAAAAGGGACATATCTCCTTCACTCCAATCAAGCTGCACCAAATTTCAGACATTAATAAATATCAGTCCCCCGAGATGGGCCTGACAGTTTTTTTCAAATCAATATCCATGAATTATTCTCTGGGAAATCGGTGAGAAATGTCGCAACATTAAAGAAACCACCTGCACCAACATTTAATGGGTTCTTTTTCCCTGACCCAAACCACATCCTTCCACCAGGTTTAGTGGAAATCCGTTTAATTGGTTATGTTCTATTTTGCTCACAAACCAACCAACCAAGAAACGGACAGGGGTGAGAACATGACCTCCTTGCAGCTGATACAGCAACATGTGTTTTGGTTGAGACTTTTTTGACTGTGCTGTACATATTTTGCACCAACTCTCCTTTTCCCACATCCAATAAACCGTGCTATTCAAAATAATTAATGAATTATGCATTAATGTAAATTCTTTACTCTGGGGCTTTCAAGTCACTTGTCCTACACAAATCCAAGTATCTTTTTTTTTTATTATAAGGAATGGCTTTTGATTATCGTTTAATTCATGGCGCTGAGGAATCAGTGGAGTTTCATTTCTTCCTTTATGATAATTTTGACAGAATCAAAGGTTTGCATATAACGTCTGCATGAATATTTGAATATCCGTGACAGTGCGTGAAGAAGGATAAAGACATTAAGCATCGCATCCTCATTAAAATGATCAACAGCACAGAAGGTAAATCAAACAGCATCATGAATAAAAAGTTTGAATGTAGAAACATGTCAGCTGATTATTTGATATTATCCAGTTACATCACCTAGATGGTGACAGCACTTTCTGCTTTAAATGCTGTTTTCCTGCTCCAACATTGTTCCTGTGACTGAGCGAAGCCTGTGCTGCTCCACGCCTGACAAGATATTCAGCAAGCAATGAACAACAGGTGACGCTCCACGAGGTAACACCGTCTCTCATCATTCAGTGTAACACACACCTACCCTGAACACATCATATATCGCGACCGGGAACAAGGTGTCCTCGGTGCACAGAGGGTCTTTGCATGTGGACAAGCACGGGCATCGTTATCTTTCTCTTTAATAAGCTGAATCCAGCATCATCCCAGATTCCTGGATGATGCTGGATTATAATAATGACACCAGCGCATTGTATTCACCGTAAACCGCCTCTATACCTGCTGCTGGAGAGTTGGACACGGCCACAGTCGCACAAACAACATGCCGACATAGGAAATGAAGGGTTTCTTAAAAAGATTACAAATATGGTACCTGAACAACACTGACATTTAATCAGGGCCTGGGACTTGTTAAATATACATGGGCTTTTCCCACAGAGAACCATTTACTGACAGATTTCAGGTCTTGACCCACAGTTTTAGTTTTACAGTGTGTACTCGGAGGTATTTTAAGAGCCAGAATAAATAGGATGGATTAAAGGAGTCCATGCATTTCATGATAAAAGGTTTTTTTTATAGGGTAAAATACACAGTTCCATATCTTTTCATTAGACTTGTAATTCATGTCAGTTTTTTTTTTTTTTTTGCCTCTACAGCTTTAAAAAATTCCAATATCGACATATTGCATGTTGCTGAAGGTTAGATCGATGTCTTCATGGAAAAAGGGAAATAAAAGCCAGAGCATGTCGAGCTCATCTTATCATAAACATATGGGTGGAGAGGCTTCGGTGGAGGCACTGGATTGAGCCTGTGTTCCTCCACAGCCTCGGGCATCACGGGGGACCTTGAGGAGCGCTACAGGCGTGTTTAAGGGCAAAGAGAGCGGAGGCACGGCCTGCAATCACTCTGCTGGAGTGAGAATGGAAATTCATGTCACTGTCAATAATCCATTTAATTTTAAACAACCCCCGCACCTCCGGCCCCTCCGATAACAAGAGAGCACCGTTTGTACAGTATGAAGGCTTTATAAAGGTTTTATGTGGAATTGCAAGAGAATTCGCAGAGGGATGAGGGGTGTGTTAGATTTGATGATGGGGGCCAAGGAAAGAGAAGGGGTTGAATGGATGGAAATGAAGGGGATGAAAGAGGGCCGAACAGAGTCCTGCTGTGATCTAAAAGTCCAGGGGTCGACAATCAAGGGGGGGGCACGTCTCAATGAGCTTCACTAGCTTTGTCATCCTGTGGTTTCTACAACAGCCAAAGCTCCTTGTTGCCTCACAGCAAAGTCAATGAACTTAGCGAGCTTTTTCATCACCAAAGTAACTGAACTGGACCATAAGAGAGCGGTTATAGACGCAACAGATGAGGAGGGCTGCTGTCAGAAGTAAACATTTTGGTGTGAGCTTAACAAATACAAGGGGCTGACAGAAGGGATGAACAGGAGGTTTGTTTGCATGAGTCACGGTGTGGCCTGAGCATCTAGGAATCCAGGGGTCGAGAATCAAGTCTCAATGAGCTTAACACGCCTCATCATCCCCCCTTCGGTTCCTGGGACAGCCAGTGTGACCTCGGACCTTCGTGATTTTCCCAAAGTCCTCAACAGAGTGCTTGGTATCCTGCGTGGTGGGTTTCGATGAGGAGGCCTGCTGTCAGAAGTAAACGTTTTGTTGAGAGCTGAGGTTCTGTCTTTCTTAGGCCGTTGATTAATATGTTGACACGGAGGTGAGGAATGGAAAGGGCTGGAGCTCCTGGTGGCAGTTTGATGAAGTAGCACGCTTGAGTCGAGGAATCTTATGATTTTGAGTTCAGAGAAGGCGTGAGTGATGAAATGACATCATGGAAGGAAACTATAGGTTGTGTATTAAAGGTTCTGAAACTGCTTTCCCCTGAAAAAACTCATGATTCATTAAAACAGTCTGATATCTAACAGTTCACTTAAGTTATTACAGAACATCTTACGGATCTCTCACGCCGTTAATGGCTCATAAGCTTGCTCCTGTTCCTTACTTGTTCCGTAACTACCTGCAGTTTTTTGTATTGTTTTGTAAATAGTTTTCCTTGTTACCCTTAAACCTTTAGTTGTGAGTAAAAGCAACAATTAGCTGTTTTATGAGAAGTTATCTCAAAGGAATATTTCTTGGCCAGGACTGGTTGCCATGGGAACCAGCGTAGGAATAGCTTGGCACATAAACCAGTCAATGGATTGAACAGATATAACAGACATATAACCTGTTAATTGGTCGGTTTTAGAGGTGATGCATGGCTGAATTTGACTACAATTGCACACAGCAAGGTTAGCAGTTACACCTGGTTTACAGTTTTTGTGCTAAGCTAACTTAAATCACGTGAGTTCTGTATCAATGTCATCATCAAATTCTTTTTTTGAATGCGTATTATTCCCAAAATGTGAAACATCCATAGTGTTTACACTTGACTGGGGACTGACTGTATGGAATTGACGTGTTCTATCCTCTACCGACAATTCTGCTTTTCCTTAATGCAACCAATTCAAAATCACATTTTAACTCTTTGAACACGGTTATCCCTCAACACGTTGGTCCCTTGGTTTGGGGATGAGCTGGTGTGTTACTCTGTGTGCTCTCTATGGCTGACAGAACAAGCCTCTTGTTGGGAGGCTGGTGCACGCGTTGGCTCAGATCACATGTTTAAAGGATGCATTCGAGAGATCCCACTTTCGGCAGAACCTTGTGCAGGATCAATGCTGGCATGTTGATGAGCTCAGCTCAGATGTTGCCAGAGGCGCTGTGATAATAGTCAGAGCAAGCAGAATCATTCCAGGGGCACTGATGGTTCAGGAGGAATTAATGAAATACACACCAAACACACTTACACACCAAACACACTTACACACACACACACACACACACACACACACACAGGCTCATTATTGGTGACGCAGTGACATCATACTTAAAGGTGAGAGGTCAGACGCACGTTCCCTGTCCAGGAAATTAAACTAAGCCATCACAGCTGACCGCGAGATTACAACTCCTGAGACTTCTGAGAATCCTTCGCACCAACACAAGGATTCTCTCCACAAACAGCACAAACCCACACAGAATTCCATCACTTCCAGTGCTTTAATATTCAGTATATTGAATGAAAACTTAATTCTGAATAGTTTAAAGACATTTAGAATTACACGACAGTGAAGCAGCGGCGAGCTCAGAAAATCCATTTTGTTCCGATGCTCGTGTCTGGTTTGTGTCGAGTCCCTCCCCATCCATTCTGCCCCAGTTCTCGAACAGTCCCCATCTGGTTTGACAATCTGTTTTGATGGAAATCAGTTGTTTTTTCTCCCCTCTCATCTCCACTCTCTGCTTTTACGGTTTTTTGCTTGAAGTTTCCCTGCGATCACGGCTCAGGCGCTTCAGATGAGACTGAGGCATGATCACAGCCTCTCCAGCGACGCCACCAGTGCCTCGCGGTGCCTCGCCCACCCTGGGGGAGTCGGACCGTGCACAATAGAATCCCTTTAATTTCACCTAAAGTAGGCCTCGGGTGGGGGTGTTGGAAATTGGGATGGAAGCTGCAGTGCCATGTCTCCGTGCTGCTGTAAATCAAGGACTTTAAACCATCTGTTAATTTTTTAAATCTTGAATTTTTAGAGGCTGTTTCATATTATTCATCTCCCAAGACCATTAGTCAGTCTAATGGCCGTGTAGATCTTTATCGGAGCTGGGTCATGTGTTGGCTCTTATTTCCTTTTGTCTACTTTTCTCTGAAATATAAATGGATTTCATTGTTGAAGTTGAATAATTAAGTGATTGACAAGTTAGCTATTCAAAAAAAAAGACCCAATTTCAATCTTACTTTGTTTGATTAATTGAAGCATGGATTTTAAGGCCACATCCACACTACGACATTGTCATTTGGAAACAGCATTTTCAAACTATAACCATCTCTGTGCCCACGAGTGTTTTTTGCTCCATTTTAAATCCCCGTCCACACTAACATGCCCGAAAATGCAAGTCACGTGACCACTCACGTACACTGGGCATGCACGTGTCGGTGTAAAAGGGAATTGCTCGCATATGAACAGCTGTGTCATTGTTAAATACAGAATTTAACTGCACAGCAGCTGTTAGAGAGGATAACACTTGTGATTGATTTTCCGTGTTGTGTTCGACACCGGCCGGTTGTTTTCTTTCAGAAGGGGGTCATGTGATATGACCCTGACGAATCAGCAAAGGCTACGTCGTGACTATGCCGTTTTTTCTGCCCGTCCAGGCTAAAGTGCAGCGCCGGTGTTTTCAAACTAAAACTGGGCTAGAAGCATTTTAAATTCTGAGTTTTAGCGGCTCTAAAACTCAAACATAAACATGTGGGTGTAGCCTAATATTAAATTTTACAGCATCTCATTCTTACGCTCAAATATCCCGCTGTGCTTACGCTCACTACGCAAACTGAAGGGGAATCATGTTAGAAAACGTACAGTAAGTTAATGCAGCAAAAACAAAAACAGTGTTGATTTTCAGCTGGCAGGAAAGTTTTGTCAGCTCCGCATACCTTTGGATGACAGTGTTGAAAGAGTAAACACAGTTAAGAGAGTCAGCAAGAAAACAAGAGAGGGGAGTCGACCCCCCCCCCATCACCCCTCCCTCACCCATCTCTGCGGAATAACTGTGTGACTACCATCACAAACTCTGTCTCTGTCAACAACTGCCAATGCATCTTCAGACGGTAAATCGTGATCAACGCGGAGAGACGCTACCCAGGCAGAGAGGCAAGGAGGAAGAAGAAACTGTCTTCTTTTTTTTCTTTGCACAGGCATTGTGAATATTCTTTTGTGTCCTGCCTTCCTCCTCCTGCCTTTTAAAATCGCAAAGTTTGGGAGTGTTTTTAAATGCAAAGGTGGTGTGCTTTTTCTACTCCCCAAGTGCATTCCCATCCCAGAGCACTTTCCGTATATCTGTGTCTTCCCTCCACCCTCTCTCCTCTTTCACCCAACACTTCTTGATTCTCCATCTCCCACAGGTTCGCCAGACGATTCCACTGCCTCTGCGTGCGTTCCCCCCCCCCCCGCCTCCTCCCTGTCTCTGCGCAAATATTTTTTCGCTTTTGACTTTATTTCAAAGCGGTTTTCAGCCAAGTGGTTCTACCTTTCCCCGTCTTTCATGTGAGCGTTCACGAAGAGGATACAGCCAGCTGCTCAGACGCTGTAGCGGCGGGGGGAAACAATAGAAAAGCAGGCTCACAATGTACAGTTGTACACCAACAGATATACAGGACATATGCACATGTATACAAAGATCAATAAAAAATGTCTTGAGTGTCATACTGGCACTCTTCGCTAAGGCTTTTATCCATCTGAAGAGAAGGAAGAGCACTCCTAGTGTCCTCTAAGCTTCATATGCTGAGGAACAGAGGGATAAGAGGTGATGCCGCACACGCGTGAACCTGAAAACATGTCCGACATCAAAAGCCTGTTCTGCACTGAAGCCCTCAGATTCCGAGAACACAGTCAAACTGCCTCAGTTAGTGGTGGGCAGAGAAGAATGAAAAGAATGCTTGATCCATGTTCGACAATGTGGGCTGTTTTTAATCCTTGCCACAGACTATACAAGAATCGGATTAAATTCACAGGCTTTTTTTTAAATAGCAGGTTTTTACTTTTTTTTTATTTAGAGAGGCCTCCCTTCTCCTTCGCGACTCTGCGTCCTCTGTCATGGGCTGTCCCACGTCTTTCTGCATTTAGGTGATTTAACCCATAATCAAACAAACACAGGGAAGAGAGGGGAGTCCTCCTGGCTGCTCCCTGAGGATTGTACCCCCTTTGCCCCACAATGTTTGTGATGCTATTCTTTACTTCTCCGACGCGCACCCTGTTTTTATTCACGGGTCCCCGGTGAATCAAATCAGGAGATTATAAGAACATTCAAACAGACCAAATTGGCTTCCAGTAAAAAATTTGAGAGCAGGAGAGAAGCCGTGGGTTATTTGGAGAATGGGGGGGGGGGGTCTGGACGAGGTTGGCAGCGGTGGAGGGGTGTGTGACAGCGAACCAAGGCTGTTTTGGGTAACACAAGCGTGAAATGCCACGGCGTCAATTACGGAATGATTGAGGGCGAGCCGACTGTGTGCGGCGCCATTCAGCAGGAGAGAGGAGGATATAATGGATAAACAGTGATTATGCCAAGTCCTCCAGATTGAGAATGTTCATATTTACAGTGTGACACTGGGACAACGACAGCTGTATTACTGCCTGTCATTTATGCAACATGTATTTCACTGCAGCATGTCTCCAAATTGCCTTATTCTCACAAGGAGCACAATGGAGTGGATTCTGCTGCAGGAGCTGATGGATCCAGGGGTTTTTCAGGGAGCACTGTCATGCATTGTATTCTATTAAGTACAGTGAGCACCGTGTTGACTTATTTTCCCTGAATGGCAAACTAATTGACCTATATGCCACAGCCATGCAGCGAGTCATGGTTTAATACTGTATCTGTCATGGAAATCCTACTTTAAACCTGTCACATCCCTGCTTGAAATTCAGAAAGGGGACAGCTTTAATCTGCCAGGAGCCAAACCTACACCATCCCACCTCTGTCTCTCTCCGTTTCTGTCTTTGTCTCCCTCTCTTTGTCTAACCCACCACCCCCTGCTTAGTTAAGCTTGGTAAGTGATAGGCCATGGCATGGGCTCCTCCGTTCAAAAGACAGGCGCATCATTAGGGAGCTGAAGAGCGCAGTTCCTGCCCCCAGGGGAGGGATGACAGTCCGTCACCACCCTGGGGCTTACCTTACTTTGGACTATAAAAATCAAAGATGGTGCTGTGAAATTTGAATAGAATAGGATGAAATACTTCTTCATCCAGTATTAATTCTGCTGCCGGAGCTCAGACCATTTTTGATGTGATAATGATTAATCGCTGAGTGGAAGTCAGGCCGCTTGAGGATTAAAGAGGAGATTGAGAGTAAATAAAATGAAATTTGAGTAAATGAGGATGCAGTGTTTGCAGATTAATGCCTAGAGGAGCAAACATATTGATAATTCACAAGACCTTCACCTCTGCTGACAAACACTCCTGAAAAACGCTGCTACGCACCATATGTCGCAGAGGAAGACGGCGACTTCTTCTTCTTTGGAAACAAACAAACTGTTTGATTTGGGCTTTTGAGGATTGCCTCGAGTTTGCGGTTCAGCATCTTCCTGCGTCTCGGCGGTAACCTTGTTCTGTCAGTGCCATAGTTCTCCTCCAGCTCCTGTCAGGTACAGTGCTGATCTGCTGCTATTTACGCCAAACAAAGACGCTCATTTCCGAATGAGCCGCCGCACCACATGAGAGCACAAGATTTGGATCATAGACCTTGAATCACTTTGCTATTGTATGGCTCCCTTCACTCCAATTACTCAGAGCACTTACTGCAGAGACTCATACATATGCAAATATATGGGATGTCAGGATGGAAGTGCATGTATCGGTAACACTTTACAATGAACTACACAAATCCCCAGGTAGTTACCGGGGACACGTAGGGAGTGATGCGTTAATATAAATTTAAATATGATTTAAATATGATGACTTTTTTCCTACTGCATGGACTGTGTCATTTATGAACTAATGGTGCATTCCCAGTTAAAACTCACAGGTTACTTGGCAGTTTTATAAGATGCTGCACCACTTAAGTGGAGCAGATGCATAAAAGTATTGGTGATGTAATCTGGAGGTAATGATGCATTCCTTGCACGTCAAGCACGGAAATATTAACTGTAACGTGTTTCTAATAAGGATGTTAAGCTTGTTTATGATACATCTGAAGTGATGATGTTGCTGCTGTTAACAACGTTTCCTGATTCAGCCAAATAGAAAATGAACGACCTGTTGAATCTGGTCTTTTAATGAACTAAAACCATAGAATCATGCTCAGACTAAAGCTATGGTAAAGCTACCATACATTATGCAAATACTGCTGGAGTAAGAGCCCATTTAATAATTTTTTAACAGATCTGGACACTTTCTTTAACATTGTGAGGGTTGTGTTTTCCCTGGGAATAATTAATGGATCTTGATATAATAAACCGACATATTTAGAGGATGGAGGTCTATGGGGGTGTTCAATGTGGTGCAGATGTATATTAATGGGATTTCATTGTGGGGGTGGACTGTTTTCAGCTCCTTCACAGTGACAAATGGGATGGAAGTTATAGGTTTCCAATGTGCAGCTAAGATAATGTGCGGCTAGTGTGGCCCCGACCCCCTAACAAAGCCCCGGTAAAGCAAGAGCAGAGGCCGATGCTTCCAACAGTCTTAGTCAGTTTCCTTTTTCCCTTCTTTCTTTGCTTGTCACATGAATGATTCCTCTCTTTTAAATCCATTTGTGTCAAGCCCGTCATTTAAGTGAACGAGCCGCAGATTCAAAGTTGATCCATTTCTTGCGTTTGTCTCTTGATATCAGTGCATGAAGCACAAACACAAACAATGTGGAACACGTCTTTTCCTGGGCAGCAGCTCCGCTTTGATCAGAATCTCTCATTGTCAGCCGCAAAGGTAGCAAGCTGCGAGCGATGCAGACATGTTAAATGTGCCAGTATTCATGTATAACACGGCCAGATCAAGCAGAAGATAGTTTATTTTCATTATCTTTACTTCAATATGTCACATGTCTCAGCTTTAAAAGAGCACATTCACAGAACTGAGCTGATGATTATACATGGGCTCATTAACACTGCGATCAAGCAGAATGTTTTCACCTCTTGTTATTCATCATTATCTAGAGTTATTCAGAAAGTTATTTATTAATCATTCATTTATTCATTAGCCTAAACATTATACAGTTATTATCCTACATATTCTATACATGAACTATATACAGGCTCACAGGCATAACTGCACTAATGCATACATACAGTACATCAGCCGACAGCAGCCATATGCACACATGTTAAATAAGCAAGGTGTGCAATGGTACACAAACAGCAGGGACATGGGGGTGAAGACGTCATCACTGTTTTCTGGATTTAAAACATTATTCAGTGGAACAGTGGGGATTAAAGGACCCCCTGCAGTGTGATCCATTTTGACTCCTGAACAGAAATGTGCTACTCGGGCAGTGCTCTGCCTGCCTATACACACAGGAGTCTTTGTCAATGCTAATTGGCCAGCCTACCGACCAGCGAAGTGGAACACAGCTTCCCCGACACATCACGCCTTGTTTGTTATTGAGCAAAACCAAATGGTACTGCGCCTGTGGCACTGCGGAAGCCACCGGCAGCCCTGGGATCTGACAAGAGAGTTTAACCTGTAATCGTTGTCGCTGCATGCGGCACACTGGTCAAGGCATCAGTTCGCTGATTCCAGGTTGTGGAGAGGAAAACCTCCAACTGGCTCGTTGTCTCATCCACCATTTGCAAGATCTCAATTCATCTTCATTTATCGTACGTTGTTTCCATGGAGAATTTATTAGCAGAACAACCGTGCACTCGTTCTAACTGGCACAGACAACGTTCAGCAATAGATTCCTCTCAACTATCCTGTTGTACCCTGCGTAGCTGTCGGAAGCTGCCGGGTGGTGGTAAGACAGCAAATGCCCCCATTTATTGTGTAGCGATTCTTTCTGTGGCATTTTGCCTCCTCCTGTTGTCTCGCCTCTCTTATTAACATGCACTTAAATTCCCTTTGTTCTCTCAAGTGCTCATTAAAGAATTCAGTGCCTTCTGATGTCTATAGTTTTACATAATTAGAACCCAAGAGGGTTCCACATGTGCACTAAAGTTCTCCATTTGTTTTACTCCGCATTAGAGGAGCAATTTGTTTAATTTCTCTGGAGTTTAACCTTGCTGACTGTGATGGAAAAGCACCTGCAAATCTTGAATTCACTCAGATCACTGGTGGAAAACATTGCTTGTGTGTGTGGTCTTCCTGGTGTCTGTGGGATATTATGTATTTCCATGGCAGTCGTACACAAATTACAATTTACAATATACAGTATAAGTGCTGTTGTCTCAAAACTATGCAATTATATTCTGGATATTCTCTTGGCTGGGACAAAGGAGTATTTCCTTCTGGTAGTCTGGCTTCTGGTCCTGGTCAAGAAACAGCCTAACACACAACCCCGCTTAAAAGGGCCCTTTTACAGGTGCTAGTAGATTTCTTTCCCTTTTGGAGGAGCCAGTGTAACCAGGAAAGTAGCAGTGTGTTGATGATGAAATGACGATAATAACATTGCAAGTTAAAAATGTATTTATGACTGTGTTAAACCAGGCTAGCTGTTTCCTTCTGCTTCCATTCTCTCATGTGCTATAGTGAACTAGCAGCTGGATCCAGCCACATATTTACTCTACACACATCACAGTGGATTTGATCTTCCCATCTAACTCGGCAAGAAAGCAAGTAAGTGTATTTCCCTTGTGTCAAATAATTGCTTTAAATTGTACAAAGCTCAAATGGCATAGTTCACCATTGTCCTATTTTTTTTTTTTTTCATAGCTTTATCCTTCAAAGGTAGTTCTACAACGGCTATTGTGTCATTCATCATGTCTCCTCCTGTTGAAACCCCTGTGCAGCTCGAGTCAAACACCATTCGTCTGCCATGCCCTCCGTGCAACAAGGGGAACCACACGCTCACTAGATACTTCCCCCAGGAGCCATTAATTTCTTAAACCAATATTACAGACTTTCTCCTTGGTAAACCCTCTGTCAGTGGAAGAAAAGTGTGGCTTGTTTTACCTCCTCTCCTCAAGATCCTATAAAAGACAAACTTTTGGCAATGTGTTCCATGCTTCCACTGATGCCAACACGAGGGACGTCACAATATATTCAGATACATGCCTTCACAACACCTTGCCCTTTCCCCTCCTAATCTTCAACCAATCTCTTTGAGTCCACTCCTTGCAGCTGCACAAGGCCAGGCATGAAGGCGACGCATGCGTGTGTGTTTGTGTGCTTATGTACACACCGTCTAACTGTAGTTTGTGTATGTCGGGGGGGGGGGGGGGGGGGGGGGGGGGTCTGGAGTACAGAGAATGTGAGGTGGGGAGGGCTTGATGTTGTGATCCAAAGTGAGAGGCCCGCCGAGGAAAACAATAAAGCACGGATGACAGGAACAGATGGCCCTCTTTATTGTCCCCTGAAATGCAAACACTGAATATCGTTGCTTGGTGGGAGGCATTATTATATATTTATTTCCCCCCTCCTGTCCTTCTCCCTGCTAATAGCACTGGTGGCTGGCACCCGTACACATTTAAGACTAAAAGGGCCGATAAAGGGTTGCAGCCAGAAGCTTATTTTTGGTTGCTTAAGATTTAATGGGCACTGACAGTGAACAGATCTGACAAGAGGTGGCACGGATGTCCAAGCACTTGGACAGACGAGAGGCACAGTCGGGGCATCCACATGCAAAACATGTTCTAAAAGCAACCACACTGACGGTTCTGATGGAGGGGTGGCTAATCAAGGGACGATTTCCGACACAGCAACTGAATGTATAGTTTCACTTCCAAGCAGAGCTGGATGATTTCCTCCGTTTTCAAAACCACTTACCACCTGATGTGCGTTTGAAGCTTCTTCGGTGTAATCAAAGGTATAATGGACTTCTATGTACACAAGTTTCATGCTGACACTGCAAGACTTCCAAATAAAGTGTCTGTCAAAGTTAAAAATTAGACTGAATTGAATGAATCCTTCTGAGTTTATCATTGTTAGGCTTAAAATCTGTAAAATCTCATATACATATAGTGTTTTTCATGCCGCAGATTTATGAATATATCTTTCATGGTAAAAAAAATCTAAAAAACATTTAGGTTTGGAAGAGATATGGAAGAGTTACCAACTCTGTATGCTAGAAAGGATCCATCCATCCATCCATCCATCCATTGGGGGTTTGCTGGAGCCACCAACTGGTCAACACGCTCTGGACCAGTCATAGGGCCAACACACCAACAACTATTCCCATTCCCCAACTAAGTCACTTTCCAATTAACCAACCCCTATTCTACAGGAATCCGGAGTACTCGGAACACGCAACTCCACATAAAAAGGCCTAAAACGGCAACCATCTTGCTGTGAGTTGACAGTGCAAACTACTCTCTACCGTGCAATTATGTCATACAGCAATTTGATATCCGGAATATGACGTGGCGGGGAGCCTGGCTTGACAGCAGTGAGGTTAAAGTTTGAACGATAAACACATCCTGTCTCAACCCACACTGTTTCTACAAGAAACCAAGAACAACATCGAGAGCAACATCATCTTTTCCCTCATCTTAACCCAAATGTTTAATGAAGCTGTAGTTGTTGCAAGTGGATATTCTACTGATAAATAATGAAATACCAATCTTTATTATGCATGAACACATTTTATGTCAGAATAAGCATTTGTAACTTGCTAAATACACTAACTGTCAACATTTTCTCATCAAGGTAAAAGAAAACGGCTGCTGGTTGGCCCAGTAAGAGAAATTCATTTTTTCATTTTCGTAACACCACACATTCACCCACAAAACACGTCCCATGGAACAAATACCAGAGCAACACCTAGCAAACATTAGCCTTCACATCATTAGACAATAACAATAACAACAATAATAAACAGGGACATCTCATAAACATGAAACATTAACGGACAGTAAAGCTCTGGGTTAGCGATGTGAGGTCTTATTAATTGCAGCTGTAGCGTCAGGTACCATTTAGCTGAAACGGGCCCTGTTGTATCTTGAAGCTGTGTCCTGATGGCGATATGTCAAAGTGGGTGAGTGAAGACGTGTTATTGAGCTGGTGATGCGGGTGATGGCCTTACAGTTGACTTCAGACAGGTTGGGTGTGGAAAGACTTATTCATTTGGAACACAATGAGCTGGATGATACAACAGAAAGGGAAGATGGAAGGAGACATGGAGTCCTTTAAGTTTGCAGGTGAAAGGTTGTCTTTGGTTGTAAACCAGATGTGGGCCACTTCAGGCAATGATGCAGCGCTTCTGGCCCTCTCGTGGCCTGGACAAAATGGATGTGAGCCCAAAGTGGCCCACTTGGAAAACAGCAAATGTGGCCCGAATATCCCAAAACAAATGTGGGTCATTTTTGGCAAACATGTGGTGCACTAGGCAAGTTGTAACCTGGATGTGAACCTAAAGTGGTCCATGTGGCAAAAGGTGAATATGGACCAAATAGCACGAAACAAACTCAGGCCACCTTTGGTTGACGTGCTATGGCTTACCTGTGGCCCAGTTCTGGCAAACAGGAGCGGACCACCCAAGCCCCATCATTGTACACGGCTTGTGGGCTGGATGTGGGATGTAGGCAAATCAGGACCAAAACGATTTTGCCATGTGGGAAAATAATCATATATAAATGGTAGTTTGGGGAGTCAGGGATGCTCAGTCTGAATCCCACTCAAAAGAATTACAGAATCAACTTTACATTTAAATCCAGCCATTATTACAACTCAATGTTTTGTGCATTTTCCACCCAGGGGCCCTGGTCTGTGGCTAATCGTTCCTGGTACGAGCAATTACATGCAGAGAGAGTACTGAGCACTGATAAGAGAGTTCATGTCTATTGTTAAAGGTGCCGTGCAAAGTATGGCCGTCTCTAAATGATACTGTAACGAAAGCAAGTAGAGGCAGCTTTCAATTGGATTAGGGAGATTACCAGTTTAAGCTCTTCATTACTGGAGAGGTACCTCACAGCGACGGTGGGGAAGGAGGATCCTCAAAGTCGGAGTTGAAAAAAAAAAATAGCTCTTTCCCTCACCCTTCCTTTTGTTAAATCATTACCTCATTTGTCTCTCTTACTCCTCCTCACCCCTCACTCGATTCTCTCCCTCCTCTCCAACTTTCCTGTTTCACGCCGCAACCTCGCCCCCTCCTCACTTCTCTTATCTTTCGCCAACTCTCCCCCTCTTATCTCACACGTTCTCTCATTGCCCCTCTCCATTTCCTACCTCTCTTGCTCTCTTTTTGCCGCTCCCCCCATCCTTTGACACCTTCCCCTCCTCCCTCTCTCTCCTCTCTCCTCTCTCTCTCTCTCTCTCTCTCTCTCAGCTCGACAACCACATTACAGCGGTGGCCGCCCCAGTTTTTGCTGGGTTCATCGCTCCTCTCCCTGATAATTCCCCTGTATTAACTGGCTGGAGTTATTACCCGTTATATGAGATGTCTATGTTGAGAGCGCTTTATGAGATCCTGGTCCCTGTGGATAAGTTGATGGAGTTGGTGAGTGCTGTCATCCCCCAGCCCCTATAATGGCATCAGTTGGGAAATACACAATGCCATGGATTATTGATAGAGCCATATCTGCACTTCTGCTGACAAATTCCTGGCCTGGGTTGAAGGGGCACATAATCCTGAAAAATATCTCTGCTAATATGGCCGCCTCCACGCGGTAACACCTCTGCTCTCTTTGGGGTACTTTGGTCTCTCTCCTCCCCTGTGACGGATGATCAAGCATTCCCAGTGATTCAAATGAGAGGGTGAAGATTTATTCCAACAATAGGCTCTCCCACACTGTCTCACACAAGAAATAAGTATCACCCGAGTGAAGAGACCATCTTGCTGCTGCCGCCGCTACTGTAGCCGCAGCTCACGACGCCAAAACCATGATTGTATTTTACTGATAGGAAACAGGAGAGAGCACGATCAAACGAGGAGGACATGCAGAGTTTAAGGATTTGTCATGAAAAGGGCTCTTGTCGGCTCTCACAGGTAAATACAACAGGCGGTAATAGGTGATACAACAATATGGCAATGGAAATATTCTCCCTCTCATTAGCGGTTCACCACCCAGCATGACGAGAGGCTAAGAAAGAAGGTAAACAATCCTGCGCTCCGTATAAATAGAGTGTAGTAATTCTCCTGGCTCTCATTACATGCCTCCTCCCTCTCTATTCCTCCGTCTGTCTGATGCGCTGTGGTGGGACTCAGGCTCAACGGCGTTTAGTCGGCATGAAGACCACAGGCTGCATTCTCAGTTATGGCCTTGATTTTTTTGATCCCAGATGCAAGGAGCTCTGTCTGATGTGCGTGTGTGTGTGTCTGTGTGTGTGCGGGGAGGGCGGCAGGAGACAATAACTGATCAAATGCAGGCGGTTAATGAAGCTACTGAGGGACGCCACAGGCTCAATAACAGAGGCCTGCTCGGACGGTTTGAGGACGTATCAGAGGCGTCCGTGTTTACACGAGCGCGCGCCCGACTCCACCGATGCTGCCGCTCCTAAACGAGTCACAACGAATTTGCATATTTGTTTGAGAAATTGCATGTAAATGACCAGACAAGCATCTTGTTGTGAATTGCTCTTCATTACTCATCTCGAGACTCAAGCCTCAGTAGCCATGTTGCTTTTCAGAGGAATATGAAATTACTATCACATTGAGGGAAATCAAAGTCTTGTTCTGCTGCAGTCCTCTGGGCAGCATTGTGCAGTATTGCTTTGGAAACTGGCCTAATTGGTATGTGTGGGCCAAACTCACCCCACTGCCTGCAACTAGCTTGGCTTCATGTTCACAACAATTGGATTTGGTATAGCTGCCCTAGATTGTTTGTGTTTCGCAGTTAGGGTGGTGTGTGTGTGTGTGTGCGTGTGTGTGTGTAACATCAAGAGTGTGAAAGCTAATCCCAGTCTCTCCTCTGTCTGTCATATTAGAATGCATGACTCCCGTCGTCGCTCGGAGTCCATTGTCACCAATAGCATCACCATGTATTTTTAAAAGTGGTGGGTGGCCGTGGTCTCCTCAAGAAAATGGAGGGATTTGAGCTGAACGATTAGTGGCAGCTTCCACCTGACAGACCGTTTCTGTCTCCTCCTCCTCTTGAGGCCGGACACTGAGTCTTTCAGCTCAGTGAAAAGGCTCAATGTTTATGGCCTGACTAGAAACCAAGAGAAAAAGAGGAATTCATTAAATCACCGATAATTTGCTTTCCCACTCTCTGAATGTGAAACAGACACATGACAGCTCCGTGATTCATGTAGTCCGTGCTCCACGTCTGCCCCCCGAACGATGATTGGCTCTGGCACGGGGCTCGGCTCTGCCGTGCGAGCAGAGCGTGCGGGCTCCCGAGTCAGACCCTGTGATGTTGTCTCCTTTAGTATGCACAAAAGCGACTATTAACCTGGCATCTCATTTTGAAATATGGAGGCAGGGAGTTGCTTCTTTGCATGTGTCCACATTCCGTGGCCTCAACACAACCTCACCTTAAGGGGGACATGTTGAGTGAAAGCTCCCCTGCACACCGCTCCCTCTCTTCGGAGGCTATAAACGCACATTGTGTAAATAATTTGGGGAGCATATTAACTCTCATTTTGTTGTTCAGCAAAACCCTAAGCACTGCCGGTAATGTGCACTGCGCTCACCTCCAACATGGAGGTTTGCCGAATTAGCTTGCGCCAGTAACTTTCATCCTCCCAAACGCACCATGGTGCAATATAGGGGGAGAGAGAATGTGATTACAAACACTAAGTTATTGCCTCGGGCACAATTAAAACTTTGCAGACGAGCATTCCTGATTGCAAACTGAATCAGGTACGGTGTTGGTGGGGCATGTTGCTTGTTAATTGGTTAATTACGGAGCAGGAAGGCTTGCTATACAAGTATTAACTGGGAAATCTGCTCTACATTTTCTGTCAATCCCACATGGAAACCAGACACTGGGGCAGCCCCCTCGACTAAAAATAAGCCCATCAGCAATTTGGAGCTGTGTGGGCTGTCTCTCATCATGATGGAGGAGCGCTCACAAATGGGTGCTCACAATGCTCTTCTTCTAAACACACAGACTCTCGAGATGCATTTGTTGCCACAGAAGCAAAGATGTTGTTTTCAGAAAAAAACACTTAATCTGTGTAAGTAACCAAAACAATCTAACGTCTAATTCTAGAAGTCTGTCTGTATGTGGGATGTATATCTCTCGAACTGCTGATTTTATTGGCTGCTCACATGCCCTGTGTATTGTAAAGTTATTTTGTTGCTGCAATGCTTTATTCCGGGCAGAATTACAGTGCTTTTATTTTGAAAAGACAGGCAATTGTATGGAAAAACAACGCTTGATAAGTAAATCATTCAAACTTGTGTGAAATGTTTGATTTCATGAAAAATCTTTATTACAAAATGTTCACTGCAGATAGACCAGGTAGGATGACCACAAAGTTTTCTAACTTCCCTCTGCACCATAGAGATAGTTCAGAAAAAGCTCTGGGCACAACAACCAGCACACAGACTATAAAAGCGATGGCATATTGTGGACCTGTTTGAGGACGACTCACTAATGACCAGGAATAATTCTGAAGTAGCTCCGGAGCATTAACAGAGCATCACAAGGACAAAACCTGCCTGTTTAGAATGGGCACTGCACTTGTTCAGGTATTCTTAGGCTGTTTTTGCAGTAATTTGTAGAAAAGTAAGTTTTGTCATGAAGCTGTTCTCTGCAAGATAAGGAATAAATCTGGTTAAGCATGGACAGGCCCAGGGACTGTGAAGTGCACAGCACCAATGACATAACACCATGACTTGCAGGTGTATTGCTTCATTCCACATGTTTCTGACAGAGTTGGGAAAAAAACAGCCCTGGGCAGTGCCTCGCCACAAGGACGGCCTGTAAACGCACACACGCACTCACACACACACACACACACACACACACACACACACACACACACACACACACATACGCATGCACACATGTTTATATGTACACATGCACACCTCATGCCTCTGGAGGAAATGTTGCGATTTCTTAGTCAATGCCCCCGATGCCACAAATCCTACAGGTCTTACTCAGAGCCAGTGTTCACTGTTGCTTGGGTAAATCAGAAGTGTTTTCTGACTGAGACTGCGTTTGGGTTTGATTAAAGCAAAGCCACGGGCTAAAAGCTGTCCACATCCCTTTATGAGCATGCTTTTCTGACCTTTCTGTTCAGCGAGTCTTCTTAGGACTGAGGACTTGACACAACATGACATGTTGCCAGGTCAGTAAACATGGTGTTGTCGGAGATGAAACAGCAGCGAGCGGAACACAGACTAGAGATTGGATGTATGCTTTGATTTCTTTTTTCCTCCATCGCTATTGAAAGAAAGCATGCTGTGTAAATATTGCTGTGCATTCACAGGCCATTACTAATGTACCGATTAACACGGAGCCATGTGTGATCTTTATTTACACCTATAATATTTTGGCAGGTTTTTCTATTTTTGGGTTAATTTCTTCTTCTCCTAGTTGTTCATCCATTCACAAATTAAAAGAAAATGTCACCATAATTCATCTGTTTTAAACCCATGCAAGCATTACACAAAAACAACTGGATGGATGAACATAAAACCTGGTGGAAGGGCCAGAGGAAGAGTCACATCCAGGAATCCTTTTTTGCTTTCTTTAACTCGGCAAGATAGGTCGTTTTATTTTTATTTTTTTCACTGATTTCCCAGGGAATAATTCATAGATCTTCATGAAAATAAAAAGGCATATTTAGGGGACTACTATCTAGGAGTGTGTGTAATTTGGTGCAGCTTGATCGAATTTAAGGGGACTTTTGGGCCTTGGCTGAGGTATGTGCTCTACTGAGTGCCATTTTAGTTTATTATTAGGGAAAATGATGTTGTATTATCACGGCTCCAGTTGTTTTACTAATGTTATTTATTTATCAAAATAAAGAACAATTGTGTCTCTGTCCACTTTCTGAATATAACTATTAATTCTCTACTGCAGGATTATTAGACTGAATTCAATTATATTTCACAGGTTTATTGTTTGCACGCTCCGCACATGTAAATAACTGGTGTTTTACAAAATGAAAACCAATTTCATGTGAATTAGCCACTGTTTTACCATAATTGACCTGTAAATAATCCATTAATTTTAATAACACAATTCTAAACAATTCTTTATTCATCCAGCATGGATTCAGGATGTCCTCCCGAAGACGAGCGTCTTCCTCCAACACAACTTGTCTCTGTCTCATTTAAGTTATGTAACAAATAAACAAATGATGGCGTTATTTAGTTTAACATCTGTTTACATAGCTTTAATTCACATTAATCTGCCCCTAATGTGAGATTAGAGATACATTTAAGGTTAATGGGGCTTGACAACAGAAAATTAGTAGCCAGTAAATGGATAGTTTAGCGAGAATGTGTTTGTTAGACATTCTGCGAGGACTGCATTGCAGATTAATGTGAGGGGAAAAAGATGGATGTGTTCGCGTCTCTTTGGCAAACTTGTTCCTGGATGTTGGCAGCCAGACAATAGATAACACTAGTGAGTAATCAGACTAATACTGTAACCTCTCCCTGTCTCTCTCGATTATTTCCCTCTGCTTTTAGATACAAAGTTTAAAAATTCAACATTTAACCAAATAAAATCACACGTTCAGATTTTTCATGTGAGGTCTCAATGAGTCTCCGCCCACCTTGGAAACCAGCCCCTCAGCTGATCCCGCTCACGTCTCTGCCAACTGGTCTACGCTCTGGCAGCGTCACCCGCTGGCCCAACCATCCCAGGGTGGCACAGGTATGCCAAGGTGGCCACCACCCACACATTCCTCTCATCTGCTGCCAGCTCGGTTTGGACGAGGTAAAATGCTGTTATTTCACTAATATAAGCCTGGAGGTGTCGGTATGGGAAGGAGATGGAAGAAAAAAAAAGTGGCAAAGTGACGCTTTCTGTAATGAGGGAAGAATTTAGTGGGTGCAATTTTCTGCAATGCATGGAGGCACAGCTCAAATTCATGGAGGAAATGAGAGCGGGAATGACAGTAAACATTTGCACAATATAGTATTGTTTCGAAAGGAACAAATACAATTATGTAACACTTACCATACATAATTGTATGTTTCATAACCGGGTTCGTAAATTTAAATATTTACTGTTTTAAAAATAGCAATAACTAAACCCCCTTGTTAAAAATAAGCAGAAAATACCCCTTGCTAATTAGTCCCTTGTGTGGAAAAAGGGGGATAAACACAGCTAAAAAGGGTGTCAGATTAATATATGTATTATTTCAACAGTGTCGTGTGAGTACAGTTGGGAAAGCGCTGGCTAGGGTCTCCAGGTTTTAGGATTTGAACATTATCCTTTGCATAAATTATAAACCCAGCACAATTACAGCCTTGTACACAGTTTTGTTTTCCGATTCCCTCTCCCCCTTACACACTCTTCATCACCAGGCTGCCACCGCCACAACAACAAAATCTTAAGCTTGAAATCACACAGCCCACACAGAGTGCCATCATCAGATAAAAAGCACCGGCTGATGTGAAGTAATTTATTGTGGCACTTGCTCATACAGGCACAGAGGGTTACATCATTGGCAGTATGAACTGGTGCCTCGCAGCTAATATCCTGTAGATTGATAGGATATTTTCTCCATGTCTCTCTCCCTCTGCCTCTGCTGCCGTCCCTTAACAATACCAAGAGGGTACAGACTGTTGAGATTTGAGTGCAGAACAATTCGTGCTGTTGTTCGAGCATTGTTTGACAAACATCCAAGAACTCGCCTCGGATTGACTCAGTCTTGCATATCATTCCGCGGTTTTGCAGACTAAATGGAAAGTGCCAGGGGTGAAGTTGAGGCAGAGGGCGCCGTGAATGGGCAAAGCGATTTAACAAGCACAGGGCGGACAGATGGTGCTGCGAAATAAAAAAGAAACCAGAAGAAAATACAGGGTCGGGGGAAAAAAGACAACAAAAAGTGTAATAAGAATAAGGAGGCCCCGCATACGAGAGAGAGAATGGCTGAGAATCCCCCTGGTGAAGAGCTGTTGTGCACCCACAGTTCTCAGATCTCTCATCCCGAAAATATCTCAAAATGCAACGGGAGACTGTCATTATCCTGATCTGTCACTGTATTGGTTGGTTGGAATCAAAGTCACAGCCCCAGACTGAGGCTAAAACCTTGTCATTTAGCACAGGAAAGAGGGGAAATTCTCGCGTTCATACACAAAACAACGTAAGGATCTCATTATAGCAGGGTGTTGACACGGAAACTGCACACTCGAATGAGTTTTTGGGCTGTAAACTAGATTATATGACCGTTCTTAGATGATATGCATTAATGCTGTCAAATTTATAGCCAAATTAATAAATAAAATCTACATTTATGGGTTGAACATGGCTCTTGGTGATGTTTCACACTGTATTGAACCTTTCTGGACCTTACATAGAAACAACCATTTGGGACGTCTCTCCATCATCACATTTATATATATTTTATAAGGATAACACGCTCTAATCAAAGGTATGGGGCTTGGCGCCACTTGTGACAGCTCATGAGTGGGAATCTGGAAAGCGAAGCTCATTTTCAAATCTATGCTAAAACTAAATTAAACCATCTCACACCGGCAACCATTAAGAGCTGTCCCCCATCCTCTCCTGCCCCTCAACAGCCGCCTGTGCCAGCGGTTTGAGCGGCTCAGGACTAGACAACGTAGGTAAGTTAGCTTCAAGGAGCAAATCGATATGTCATATGAGGTAACGATAGGCGTGTCTTAGCTCTCTGCCTTCCATCACTGCATCCTGAAGGTGTAAAATGACGCTAATGAAATCAACCAATGGAGGAAAATAGAAAGCGGTTTTGTTACTATAAAGAAATCCGGAATAAGACGCTGCTAAAGAGCCACGAGGAAATGTGCAAGCTTGTGGTGAGCCCCTACAGACACTGTGGTTCAGTTACAATGCCTGATCCATGGAATCTCGTTGAGCCATGTAATGCAGTCAGAAGCTTTCCTATGGGGAATTACTGAAGCAATATTATGGGCAAATGTATGTGGAGTGTCGAGGAGCCGTATCTGAAACCTGCATGTGCATGTGAGAAACCATATTCCTTTCAATGCATGACAAATGTTTCCCAACCCGGAGTTCTTTATTTGCAGATAAACTCTGTGTATAAACATTTCCTCATTTCTCGAGGAATCCGTCTGATCTGGGGCTGCTCAGTAAATGTCCTCACAAATCTGTGAAACCCCAAATCTTTAAACTGAAGTGCCCGTCTGATGTGAATCACCATTGTCATTCACGCTGTCCTCACTGATGTCTGCCAGCGCTGTTGTAAGTTAAGCTGTGGAACAGTGTCTCATTGTCTGGTGAAAGGCTTACCGAAACACTGCGAGAGCTACACAAGCAAACATCAGGGAAGCAATTCAGCTGCAAATATTTACCTGCAAAGCTCTTAACCCATTAAACAGTGTTCGTTTGGGCCTGATCATAACAGCAAGAGCGGGCACCAGGCTGCATAGTAAACAGAGAAGCATTCACTTACTGATTAAGTGCCTTTGAACGCTGATTCAATTACTTAGCTCGCAAAAGAAGTGGACAAACTACACAGTGGGTGATTGAATGCTACAGTTCACATCAGCAGTATTGTGTTTTTAGTTGCATATGTAAACAATGTCCAGGTGTGTCCTGGTCACTCGCCTCCTGAAGCCAGATGGCGGTGGTTTATTCCCGATTACGTCCTGGTTCGTCCCAGGAGGCGGGGTTTATGCCCTATACTGCAGCCAGCCACCAGGTGGTCATCAAACCATTTTGGCTTCACTTTCAGGAAGCAGTCATATCGTGCATCTTTATAGTCTATGATAATGTCATGTGGACAATTACTTCCTGGGTCTTTGTAGCTTAATTTTATTATTTAACACACTTTTTCACTGGTCTCTATCAAAGGATGACTCCAAAATAACTAAAATAAACAAAGAATTGGTTAATATAGGGAAGTGGGCTTGGACTAAAGACAGAAAACAAATAAATCCTGTTAAATACACATTTAACAGCCTTTTAATGCACATCCCGTGACCATTCACATACTCTGGGCATGTGCACATAAACATGTAGCAGATTCTGAGGCCGGTTTTCTTACAGAAAATACTACATACAAAAAATGACGAAAAACAAGACGAGGGATTTCTTTTTTTATGACCAACGTCGAGGTGAAACTGTTCCTCAAAGTAAATGTTTACAAATGTTTTGCATTCACCGCTGGTATTCCTGACTGATAAGAACTAATCAGGAAGGAGTGGGTGACAATATCACCTCCTCCAGCCTGAACGCGGTGGTTTATACCTGATTACATCCTGGTTCGTCCCACTGTGGGTAAATGATATCAGATGAGGTATTATTCCTGCATGTAAAATAGGAGATAACCACTTCAATAACAGCGCGTAGCGAAGCAGAGAACAAGAACACGTGTCCAAGGTCGTTGCCATAGATTGGCCTGCTCCAACTGCTAATGCTTGTGTTTGTATTCAGTGGCGATACATGCCCCACCAGAGGCATGTGTGTTTGGCGTTAGGTCTACTGAGAACCATTAAGCTAATTTAGATCCCTCTGTGTGTGTGCACGTCTGTCTTTCCGTGTGTGCGTGTGCGTGTGTTTATGGGCAAGCATGTGTTCAAATGCACATGCAAGCTAATTTAGATTTTAAACAGTGTGCTAGCACTTCAAACGGATTACCGCGCCGCAGCCTACATATTTCCCGTATATGGACTGTTTGTGGCCGCACAGTATCGATATTTGCATACTTGAAATATGAAATCGCTCTCAGCATAATTGTACCCGTGGAGAAGTGGAATCTATGCAAGTGAAGAGGAAAGTAAATGGCATCAGAGCAACTCAGTCAGATTTTCTATGTTCCACACTTTCATTATAATATTTTGTTGCGTGAAATTGATTATTTTTACATATTCATCACTGGTGCACACGTCTGGCTGCGGCGTTCAGAGGTCTCTGCACTCTGCAGAATGACTAGTGACCTTAGGCTTTTTCCTGGATAAGTAAAAAGAGTGCTGTGACAGATCTCATCTCACACACACACACACGATAACACACACACACACACACACACACACTTCTCAATGCTGACTGTGGAGATAAATAAATGAACATCCACGGTCCCTCTCCACCCATAAAATATAACCCACAACCCTTCCCCAGGTTGTTGTGATTTGGAAACAGCTGTTGTTGTGGTGGATTCGCCCCTCTCTTCCAGATCACGTTTCCCCTCTGCTTCTCCCTCGGGACGCTCCGGTAATATTTTTTGTGCTTGGGAGGGGTGTGGAAAAGGAGGGAGAGGGGGATTTTGCGGAGGGAGAAACCTCGTCTCGTTTTCTGTCAGAGCCTTAAAGCCCAAGGAGATACTTTGAATAATGGAGCACCTGTAGACACCATCAGGCCACATGCATGCACACTCATATACAGTATATGTCGGGAGTATTTTTGTTTTTTGGTGAAACAATAGAAAAAAATACTGAGCAAATGAGATGTTTATCAAAGGATTCAGACTGTATTTGATGTTAAGGACACAAAACACTCATTACAAGGCTATTAGACTCCCTCCTACCACAGCGTGCAGATGTATGTATTCTGCCCTCTCAGGGGCTATCACCACCATCAGCGGATTTATAAATTATCCATTTGTGACGATGTGAGTGTTCTCTCCACCTAACTGCTCCCCCATTCTGCAAAGCATCGACATTATTGCTAATCAACTGCTCTATCTCCAAAGATACTTCTTCTTTTGAACAAGAGGCTATAATTCATCTTCCACGGCTGGGTACTGTTTTAATCATACTCTGTTCAGACTCCCAAAAAAGGTGCATGTCTGTGATGGGTGCCAAATAATTTCTGCCCATTTGTATGGATGTTGCATCTTTTTTCCTCGATAAGGGAAAAGTTCAACATTTGAGGATATGCAGCTTTTCACATTCTTGACGAGAGTTTAAGAGTTTTTCATAAAGACGCTATGTCACCTGTGGAGTTAATATCATAGACTGAATATAAAGCTGGATGAGATGTCTCCACTTCCTCCCACTATCCAGAGATAAAGCTAAAACAGTTTTGATCGGGGGATGGAGCCATGGTAGCGAGTCGATACAAGCACTGAACCAATCACGATTCAGTCTCAATCACGATGTTTCATCTTGTTCTTATGCTGATTAAAACCAGACTTAACAGAAAAACACTCATCAGGGTGATAAGAACTATCAAAAATGACTGAAACATACATATTTAAAGTGAACTTTGTCTCTTTAGTGTGGCCCATATCCCATCCACCAAGAGTTCTGACTTATACCCCAGCCAGCCACCAAGTAGTGATCAAGATGCTCTGGGTTCACTTTTGGGGTTTTATCATACAACTATTTACAAAATCCATTGGTAAATATAACATTAAAGCTAGCAGACGTTATCTAAGCTTCGCACGTAGAGTCGCAATTGGCTCATTGCAAATGTGTAATGTTTATATTCTACATCTATACTTACACGTTTATTTTTAAAAACAATCATCATCCACACAAGCATTTCCCCACCCATGCTAACCCACATGAAAATGCATATCACGTGACCACTCATGCACACTGGGCTTGTGCATGCTGGTGGAACCAGGAAGCAGATTGTCTATTCTCTGCAGCTGGTTGCTAACTTACAGAAAATACTGCCAACAGGAAAAAACAATGTTGTACAACACAAAAGAAAACAAAAGTAAGAGGTGCTTGTTTTCTTGGACGGAATAAGACGTGTAACTGTGGCTGTGTTTACAGTGTTTTGCATTCACCGCTGGTAATCGTGACTGATCAGGGAGTAAAAGTCATCATTTCAATACGTCTCAAAGCTTATTCCTGTTCTTCCTGTGATGCAAACCCAGATTCTTTAAACTGAAATGTTGCCTGAGGTGTTTTTTTTAAACTCCTCTGTTTCAGGTGCTTAAAAACTTGTGTGGACGGCAGGCGAGACAAAGGCAAGACTTGTATAACTGTGGAAGCTGCTGGATGAGGCTTTGTATTTAGCACAACGACACAGGATTGGTATTGAGGTTCTTACAAGACTCCAGGAAGGAAATCAGTTCCCGAAAAGTCAAACTTTGTGTTTGTGTATTTGTATTAGTATTTTATGATGTTGTTGATCGTAATGTGGATCATCAATTTTCATATTCAAAGGAGCAAAAGGTGAACACGTGTGCATGAGGCGTTTGTGTGCATATTTGAAGGATGTGTTTGTGTAGCAGCGTATTTAAATGCGTATGCAGCGTACCCCATTAATCCAAGGTTTATGGTTATGGTTGGCTCCAAAAAAAAACACACACCCCCCAAAAAAACAGTTTCTTTCCCTAAATAAGTCATTTTGAATTCAGCACCCTGAATATGTTTATTGCCATTGTCTGTGGAATACACTGCAGCTTTTTTAATAGTCTGCCTGGTGTGCGCTCATCAATCACAGAGCAAGAGCAGCCCTCTCGCTCTCTCCACAGTCACACGCTAACTGAGTTACAGGGCCCCGAAACTAACTCCAAGTTTTGAAATGTGATAAAAGTAATCACATTTCTCCCAGTCAGTATCCTTACAGATGTGAATCGATGACATTAATTACTGCATATTATTATTCACCACAAATGTGTTTTTGTTCATTCCTATTTATGAAAGAGGGGCTGATAATGTACCAGGAGGGACAGGAGCTTGGGGGAATTGGCGGCGGGGGCTGCACGCGCAGGAGGCGAGTCATATAAAAAGAAGAAGAAAAAAAAACGTTCAGCCCCCACACGTCGGTATGCAATATTAAACAAAGAGCGGAAGAGGAGCAGTAGTTAAGTTTGTGAAACGCTGCTTTTTCATTATTTCCGTCTTACATGATGTAACATCTGTTTTTTTGCGTTTCATTTGTTTGGAAAGAGAGAGAGAGAGAGAGAGAGAGAGAGAGAGAGAGAGAGAGAGAGAGAGAGAGAGAGAGAGAGAGACTCTGCAGATTGTGAGTTTCAGCACTGGCCTGTCTGTTTTCTGCACCGATGTGTGCGCAGTAGATTTTCTAAAGATCGCGTAACCTTGTGGGACCCGGAGACGCACACATGCCAAGAAAGTGCCTCTGCATGGCATCACAAGAAAAAAAAATTAGAAACCTCAGGAGCTCATATATGTAGGAAGAGTTTACAAAGGCCAGACGTGACAGAGACTCAGAGACAGAACACTTCCCCCTCACAGGACAAGTGGCAAGCCAGCGATGCACGACTAAGGCCCATAATTGTTTGAGTTTCCTTTATTGTTCACTCTTTACAGCATATGGAGGAGGAATTACGCTCACTCAAAGACATGTTATGGAATATAGAAAATAGAGAGGCACTCAAATTACGGCCCCAGTTCATTTAAGCACGACGACAGAAGACATCCTCGCAGCACCAGTGTTACAGCAGCAGGGCGATTCCTCAGAGGGAGCCAGCGTGTCTCCGCCATTTATCCTTGTTAAAATTTCAATAACACAAGTCTAACGCACGTGACACTTTTTCAGTATAGCTGATCAATACAAATGGGATTTGAGGGAGTTTAACTGTAAAAATCTGATCTGTCTTTTCATCTGGGAATATAAGGACGTCCTATTATTCATTTTAGAGACTTTACTGTTTCAGTCTTTATCAAGGAGTTTAAAGAAATGTTGTTTTTACTGCAAATAATTAACTTTTTTAAGGATGAGATTACAATGAGGGAGGTGTCCTAAAAGGTTAATTGGACAGAATAGAAATAGGTTTTTCCTATATTTATCTTAATGTTTCAAATAAGCTCATTACAGTAATGACACTATCTCCCTCATCTCTGTGATCATTGTATATATTCATAAAACTCTTTGCTTAACCCTAAAAAAAACAACAACACACGGTCACCTGTCCTCCGGCAGCTGTAGCTCTCCATGTTACATCAATTATAAAAAATAATTTCGATAATGAGTTTTATTTTCAAAGACAAACGTTGTAATTAGAATTCTTTGCCCTGTAATTGAAATGGATTTTAAGATGGCATCATTTGGCAGGCGAGGAAGCTGCTGGATTCATATTCAGCAGAGCCGGCGAGCGTGAGCCGGCTGGTGAGGTGAAGAGTGGACAGGTTAAGTGGTTCCAAGCCACTGAAGGAGAGATGCAGGCGGCGATGGCTCGGAATGAGAGCGACGGCTCCCCGCTGCGCGAGTGTCAGGCTGGCACTCGCCACAACTGGTGGTATTAATAAGACCGGGCTAAGATGAGCTCTGGGACGTGGGTGACTCAACATGCGCTGGTGCCGCTGATGGGCAAGTGCAAATGAAATTAATGGGTAGGGGAAATCAAGTGAGTGAGCCCGAAATCAAATTACCAATGCAGCCCTCAAACAAATTAGTTGGGTGCCAAAGTTGTAATTGATAGCAACACAGGAGCATGCTATTGGATCAGACATTATGATCTAGCAGGCGTCGGCTCTGATGCGATTTGCTGCTGTGTTATCACGATTAAATATTAAACATATGTTGATGACACTGTGCCCCCTTGGTATGTGCTCACTGTCACTGAACAAGAGAACAGAAAGTGAGAAACTCTTTAAAACCAAGATGTGTTTGGATCATAACTGTGTACTCTCTGATTCCCAGTACAAAGGCTTAAGATCTTTAGTTTTGTGTGTGGCTTTTGATACAACCCCCCCCCCCCCCCTCCCCCCCTCCCCCCCCTCCCCCCCTTGCTTATATTGTAGAGGGCTTTTACATAATGAACTGAGATGCTTTTAATAAAATATAATCATCAGCTAAAAAATGGTCTGAAATCAAACACACCACCGTGGCTCAGCAAAACGCGTATCTCAAGGCACAGCCACGCCGCCTGCATAAAAGATGAGTGATGTTTTTCTTTTCTTTGCAAACCTTCGAACTCCACCACATTCTCCAGCTTGGTCCTCGTAACCGCTGTGAATATATGAGCGGGTTTTTTTTTTTTTACGGTGTGGGAGAATATTTCACCAGTAGCTACCGGCTTCATGATCCATAAAACATTGTATACAATTGGAATACCAATTGGCCTATAGCGCACAAAGACAACACCGAATTGGAAGTCATTTGAGTTTATTAATAATGTAAATGCTGTTGCAATGCCATGCAATGCATTCTTATTTGCTCTTTATACGTATTCAGGAAAACAGCTTCGCGCCCCATGATAAAAATAGAATCTAAATTTAAAAGACAGAAACATGCAGAGGCATCGTGAGGCAGCGGGAAAATAATAAAACTTAGTCCCGTCTTTGTTTTCCCTTTATCATCAACTCTTGCTAATAATGGATTATTTGAAAAGTTCATCCTAATTAAATTGTGCATGCGGCACGCTGCGCAATCCCCACAATCCATCTGGGTAAAGCTCATAAACAAATACTGTGTGCTGCGAGCACAGGCTCACATATTTGCCTTGCACACACAAAAGTGCACGTATACCCTCAGAGATGTATCTACGTGCACACATCAATCAAACGCCCTGACATGCCTATACTGTACTTTAGCCCCACATGACATTTCATATAAGGCTTTTTCCTCAGAACTGTGCACTGTCTGTGTGGTTTTGTTGCATTTGTGCTGGCTGGACGCCTCAGGCTCAAACTGGTCTTATGGTTACATGTACTACATCCATTTTATATGCAGTGCAAGACATTATTATGCATGCGTGTCAGAGTGCACTTTGATTACCTGAGTGTGAGCGTGTGTGCGCGTGTGTGTGTGTGCGTGTGTGTGTGTGTGTGTCGATAGGTGTCTTTTTCAGCACCGAGCGGTCTGCTTTGAAGTCTGTTTACAGTGTGGAAGCCTTGCTGAGAACACTGGGATGGCAATCTGTGACACCATTGACACCTGGCATGTAAACATTGACAATAACTCAGTCATAAAACCTCCCGCGGCTCTGCCCTTTCTTACCTTCATGGGCTTTGGCTGCAGACACGATGCCCCCTCTGTTCACAGCAATCTCCTTTTTCTCTCAACCTTAAGCGCGGGCTCATAAAAGTGTTGCCTCCTTCATCAACTTCGGTAAAAGGGTTTTGTGGTGCAGTCGTACCGTGGTTTGAAAAAATCATTACCACTCGACAATGCAGGATTGAAGCACTCAGATCTTTAAGTAACAGTACGGCAGTGCAATTGGGCTCCTGCGACTGATTTATTATTATTTAATTTATTATTACATTGTCGTCAGAGGTGCATCAATGTGAAGGAAGCATCGAGAGCTGTTGTGAAGCCACTTTCAAACGGTCAAACGATGCATCTGAGGGACTGAGATTAATTTCATCGCGTGGAAGAATCTGTTTGTATTCTTTCAAATGTAGAGTTGTACAGTTTCCTCATTTGTAAATTGCTTTGGTTGAAGGTAAAATTAGTAAATCGAAATGTTTAACCTTTTGGAGTTTTGGAGGTTTTTCTGTTCTTAATTATAATCTAGAACTTTTTTATTTCCATATACAATGAAACATAATACATTATGATCATAACCGTAGTGACGATAATGCTCAAATCATCTATTAATAATTTGTTTATTTAAGTGGTTAAACTATAAAAGCTATTCCAAGTGATTCTTATGAACATATGGATAAAACATGTTGAGCTTACCTCAGTGTTTGCTGCAGGTCAGATGGTGATGTTTAAAAACTAAATAAGAAGTAAATAAGAACTGATTAAAGAGCCTCTGTGTTCTTACTTGTATATACTGTACTTTGTTATAGATAACAGCGCACAACCATATGTAAACATGTCTAATGTCTACGGCATGTTCAAAAAACCCTTTGTAAATGAAATTCAGGACTTATAATTGTAAAGTCTGAGAGACTATAGATTTACAAAGTAGCATAGAAATACTCAGCTTGACATCGTAATTATTAGTTATTTATTTGTTATTTTTTATGATAGAGACAGCACATTTTTGCTGGAACACTTTCTCCCCCGAAACCGCCAGGATTTATAGTTTGCATTTCACAGCGAACTTCACAAACCACTTGTCTTAAGTCGTTTCCCGGCCCAATAATCTCCCACTCACCACTGTCCCCGCTCACACTGAGGACTCTTATGAGAAACAATTTACTTTTTGAACATAATTTGTCACCAGAGCAATGCCGCTTCATTTGCATATCAGCCTGCTAACTCTTGCCTTTGTTTTGACAGATAGCTTTCATAAGTCACTGGTAAAAACCTTCAGCGGACGTTTGGGGTTTTACTGTCACATAGGCTCCATCTGCTTGGTTTGGTGGGGTTTTTATGCTGCGCCATCATTCACCTCCCACAAGCAATAAACACTATCTCTCTCCGCTCCCTCAGTGTCTCCCTCACTCTCACTCTCTCTCTCTCATGCTGTGGTGGTGAAGGTCTTTCGTTTCATGGGATGAAGAGACGAGAGAGAGAAAATGCACTGGTAACACCAGGGGTTTGATCTATCATCAGTTTTAAAGCTCAGGTCTTCATCCTCTTGTTATTGCACAAAACCAATTTAGTAAATTACACTTTGCCTTTTTGGAGATACCTCCAGGTTTCACAATAAGTGAATCCTTGTGACTGAGTCATCGTTTCCACAAATCTCAGTTTCTGCCTGTCCCGGGTAAAATGTAGCCCGGGGGTTTTAAAACTAAAACGGGGAAAACTGCATTTCCAAAGTTTTCAGTTTTTGGCACCAGAAAACTCTGCAGTAGTGTGGACCGTACACATAAACGTACCCACAATGATGCAACTTAAAACTAAAATGCACTAGTGTAGATTTAGCCTCAGAATATGGACAACAAAGGGGGATGCTGCTCAGGCACAGAGTCCTACCCCCCCTCTGTCGGAACCTGCTGCCTCAAAGTCCTCACGGAGCTCAGATCTTGGCTGATCACTTGGATGGACCCTGTGTGTCTTGGGCTGCAGTCACCTTTTCCAGGCTCTTCCATGGTTCTTTGGTGATTGAGAGTATCTGGGTGCTGCCAAGTGAGAAGCAGAAAAGGAACATGTCGGTGGCCTCTCCTTTCTTCTGTACCAATTTTCTGCAGGGGAATTTATTGCGAATAGACAGCTTTATTCTGTAACGGAAATCTTCACTTTTTAGTCGTGTTATAATAGAAAAATACCAAAGATCTGGTGGCAGCCTGTGCGTCTGCTTCCTTTTTAAACACATCGCTGATGAATACATGACATAATCTATGTTAATTTGTCTTCCTCTGATATTGCTAAACTCACAGCAGCGATCATACATTCGTACAGAGGCGGCAGGATGATTTATGAACCCTGCCCACGACAGACATTAGGGATGAGATACAATTGTTTTCCCAAATCAAAATAAATGGGTCACACAAGGTTCTCATATCATCAAATATTTTGCGGTAGAAAGGCAGCCCGGCAATATTGACTGTATAATTGAATCGTGTGAAAGCACTGTCGATTTAAAACAATAGATTTGAGGGATGAGGAAACTGTCACGTCATGCATCATAGTCAGCGTTTCACCCCAGGTTGAGGAGAAAATTACAAGGGTCCGTTTCAATCGCTCTTTTGTAAAATAGATCCACAACATAATAGGTTTTGCACAAAAAAAAATAAAGCTCTTGTGGATATTTTTAATAATTCCAACACAAAGTACTTAAGCGCAGAAGACGATATGAAAAATAGCCTTTTGAATTAACACAAAGTAAGACATAAACTCAGGGCGAGATATTTAATCCCGATAAGACACTGAATAAATGACTTCCGAAGAATAAAAGACTTTAGGTGTTTGTGTCAAAAACAAGTTCCTCCACAAGCCTCACCTATTAAAAGATCTTTTTCATTTCTTTTTCACCGCCATCAATCTCCTTGTTTTTCTAATTTCAGTTTTGTCATGTCCACTTTGTTCGATTAGAATCCACATATAGTGTGACTATATCAATTTCCTCCAACTGAACCAATGAAATTACTTCCTTCAACAATTTGGTCTTTGTAGGATTTTATTGGAGAGCCATAACCATTTCTGCCAGGAAAACAGGTGGGGGGGTGGGTGGGGAACTCAACTGTATGGGCAATTCAACCGTTATCAATCATCAAACTTTGTTGCCTTCATGGAGTAAGGGTGCTTGGTTGTTTTGACAAGAATTTTCATTTAAAAAATAAAGGCACACTGGTCTGTTCAATATGAGAGGCTTTGTCTCAGCGAGGTGAGCTGGGGCCAAAGCAACACATTTCAGGCTGCTGCAGGGTCATGTGTTGTTGCTTTGAAACACGGTATTCACGTTTAACTTTTTTAACTTAACTCCAATTTAGACTGAATAACCCTTCAATTGAATCCACACCGGTGGATTTGTCTGGTTTCTGTTTTTTAAAGTTTCGTCAGGCAGTTTCAGCACCGCTCTTTGTTGTTTATTTGTTTGTTTTTTTACGAAACTCATGAGAAAAGGGACGGAAATGGCCGCCTCGCTTGCCATATCTCAGCTTAAGGTAAACATTATGGATTAATGACAAATTAGTTAATCTACCACGGCAGAGGTATTCCAAAAATCAAATGTAAAACAACCGAGATGTACATGAGATGTAACAGTTGACTCGTCTTTCCACAATCTATGCACCCATTTGCAGATTTGTCTACACATCTCAATAGACTTGCAATCTTATCACTCATTCATGGAGCTTTTAACACTTTTACAAATGTGAGATTATTAATACACACTTGTAGATTCCTGTACTCTGTTACGAGCATTTGCAGACTCTTTTACAAATGTACAATTCTGATTACGCGCACACAGGTTGAGATGCAGTCACACAACTCACAACTCTCCACACACGTCATTGTGCTACAATATCATAGTGAAATCCTTGGCACATGACGGCTGTGTTTATATTTGGGCTTTATTCCTGGACAGGGGGAGGAAGTCGAGATGTGTCGTCCATCGTCACAGAATGATTCAAAGCATCTGAAGGAAGAATAACACATGTCAAGTTAAACTGTTTAACAGATTGTCAGCTATTTGGCTGCATCCTGCGAGTCCTCCAACGTTTGAATTTCATATCCAAACCCTAAAGATAATGTTTCCTTGTGGATATTAATAAAAAACAAACTGTAAAAAATTATGGGGCCAGGTTGTTATTCTTAATAAACTGCCACACACTCTGTAGCTCTTTTTCCTCTCCCTCTCTTACTCGTACAAATACACAAAAATTATATTTATTTCCTGAACACAGCGTGGAGTTTATTTTGAAGCATAAATCTTGAAGCGTTGTCCTCCTCAAGCACACTGAGGGCGCTTTGCCTTTCAAGAACTTGTTATATTCTAAAATACGGTAATGTTTGTGGTCTGCATTAAAACTTTTCATTAAATTCAAGGCTGTAGTGTTTCTCCACAATTTGCCTGTGGCATCACTGGCTGGGAAGCGTACAGGCTGATCTCCAGGATGATTTTTTTGGGAGGTTCCCTCCACAGGATTATTGATCCCTCTACGACGAAAGAGTACAATCGTGGTGTAATTACGGTTTCAGCACATGCACGCGGCACAATCATTTGTTTCTGATCAGTGTGTCAAGTGCATTCTTAGTTATTTGCCATCCATCATCAGCCATCAGACCTCCTTGAAAACAAAGTGAGACCTCATTTAGCTGCTCAAGCACCACTTTGTTATGAGAAATGAAAGTTAATAAAAAGGGAGACAGCTTCACAGCATGTCCGAAAAGGCTGCTTCAAAACCAATACTATTACAATACATTTGTATTCGCCAATATACGATGACAATACATTTTCATGTGCAAACATAAAGTGACGATCAATTTGCAAGTTGTTTGTGTTCATTAACAGAATTGACAGATGGCGGCAAATGCAAATTTACCAATTTAATTAGATGAATTAGTTAGTAATTGATTCTGTCCTGGGGTTAATGTTTTGCAGAGATAGATGGACGGAGGCTGCTGCTGTGTCCGAGTGTTATGATCACAGTGAGAGACACTTGGTAAAGAATCAAGAGACGAGACGAGTGTATGTCTGATAAATACCTTGTGTTCTCTGTGGCACTGTCAACAGCACGTTTGACAGAGAACAACATGGGATGTGTTGATGCAGTTCATGACTGCATTGAACTGCTTTTACAGCCAGAGTGGACAGTACTGGGGAAAAAAATCCAAGAAATTGTTTTGTTAATTAAAGGAAATTAAAAGGAAAACTCACAAGTAAGTAGAACTGATATTTTCTCACCATTTGTCCCTTTGAATACTCACGGCACTCATTGGTTTCTACATGTGTTTTGTTGGCAATTTATTACAGTTCACATCAGACTACATGAGTATATTAAAGTAAACACATAACAATAAGTTGGTTATTGTTACCTGGTATTTATGTTGCAGGGAAGAAAATCACGTTGTTTATTCCTTTGTTCACATGCACCACGTGGGACATTGTAAAAGCACTGATCTGGTAAAAGTGTAAAAAATATTGAGAAGAAATGAAAATGATGTGAAATCTGCTAATCTTAACTTGTCGTGATTTTTATTTAACCCACCGACAAGCAGCAAATGAAAAAAGCCTCCTTTATTCTTGACAAAAGACACTTGCTGGCAGTGACGAGGAGCCAAATTCACCTCGCTGTCAGTCTACCATCTGCATTGTTGTGTTATGACACTTCAAACATCTGGAGTGCACTTTATGTTTTGGAGGCATCCAGTTTTCCACGGGAAGAAATTACCAATCATCACGGCAGGCAGCTGTGGCCTCGGGGCTCGCGACGAGGGTTTGTGCCTGCGAGGTTGCCAGTTTGACTCTCGGGTCCATCTGGGAGTAGTTGAGTCGGGGCAGGTGAGTGAGGAACACGCTCATCTCCACTGCGGCTGAAGTGCCCATATGTACGGCGGTTAGCTTCCAAATAATCCGCTGGCACTTCTCTGGTAATACGAGGCAGCTCCCACAGAACGAGGCCGATGCTATTTCAACTACTCGACAAGATTCAATGGGGAAACAAATTTCAGGTACACATTTGCATAACATGTAACTTTTTCCCCTCACTTCATCTGTTTGATAAAATAAAGGAAGACGTTGGGTCGATCCCGCCGATCATATAAATTAAGGTTGTATATAAGTATATCTCCATATATTGTGAGGCTGGGGGGGTTGTTCCCCTTTGTGTAATCTCGATTTATAGATAACATTGATAAATAATATCTTGGATTAGACTTCTGATGAATGAGGAAAACATAAATCAGGAAGAATAACAGATAAACAGGAGGAGAGCTGAAAGGATATACGAAATGTAGAGATCAAATCAAACTGTGGTTTCAACAAGGCACAACACAGTGTGTGATGAACCAGTGTGTGTTACTTTTTTATGTTTCATGTACACTCACACACTAAAGTGTTTTTTCAGCAGCTGCAGTGTAAACGCTTTGTTGTCTCTCTTGTAATGTGTGAGGAAGGATTTAACACACACCAGTTGTGCTTTTTCTTTATGTGCATATTAATATATCTGGTGTGTGTGAACATGTTGTTATGTCAGTGATGGAATAATTCATTTATCGATGCATTAATAGTCATTCATCTCTTTATTTATTTGCACAAATGCTACCGTTACATTTCCTTTTATTCCTCAAATCCTTGTGTTCATCTTAACCTGAGCAGTAACTGAACCTGCTTTCACTAACACAAATTATGACACGGATCATAAACTGCCGCTAAGAATAAAACCAAGTGTTAACAGTGACTCACAGATTATATATGATGAACAAGTTGTTGTTTTTAGTGTCATTTGACGCTAAACCCACTAAACTCTCCAAATTAGATCAGCCCATGCGTGTTAAAGTGTTAAAGTGTAAGGGTGTAAGTGTCAGTGCGTGAGTGTGTGTGTGTGTGTGTGTGTGTACATGTGCAGCCAAGTGTGTCTGTGTTTTCAGTTGCACTCGTGTGTAAAGTCGTGCTATAAGTTTTACTTTCCCACTTATTAGTGAGATAATATGTCTAAATATGCACTGTCAGAGAATAAAACATTGTCATTCTACATCAACATGCCCGCTCCTATCTGAGACGTAGGTGTCACTGTAAAGTTTGACCTCACACTTTCAGGCAGAGAAACAATTCAAACAAAGCTCTGATCATGTGGGATTCCGTCCTCTGAGTCTGAAGGCGACAGAGAGAGGGGAACCGAGAGATATAAAGAGAGTCGTGGTGGCGGCCCTCAGCATTTATCAAAGAGCTTTTTAAGAGCCTTTGACAACATTTCCTCACTCGCCACCGCAGCGCACTGATCTACAGGAGCCCGTCAAGAGCCGTGGCAGAGGTCTCTTCAAGGTGTGGGTGAGGTGTGTAAAACCAGACAGTGCTCTTTAAAGCTTTAAAGCTGCTGGTGGGGAGTAGATATGTACGGTAAGTATGGCTCCAACTAAAGATCCGATCCTCCATTATCTATACTGCTGATCCTGTGAGGGTCACAGGGGGAGATGGAGACAATCCCAGCTGACATTGGGCGAGAGGTGGATTACACCCTGGACAGGCCAAACGACAGAGGCCATCAACCATTCACACTCAGATTCACACTAACCGCTGTGCCACCGTGCCAATGTGCAGCAAAACATCAAAACTTCAATCTGTTGGTTGCCTTCTGGATTATTCAATTAATTGTTTATACAATGTCGGAAAATCCTAGAAAATGCTCGTCACCAGTGTTCGTACTACACCGTGGCTTTCAGGGCGCCCGATTTTCCGGTAGCACAAACACAGACACATGAAAGTGAGGGGGCAGCGCTGTGAATCGCAGGGTAATAACATTACATGGTTGTCCTGTCGCTTTCCTGTCTTTTCCCAGGCAACGCTACCTTAAAAGATAAATGATTTGAGGGCATCGCCACCACGCAGGATGGCCACAGCAAGAATAGACACAACATTGTATTAATCTGTGGAGACATGGTAAATGGTCTGTATTCATACAGAGCGTTGCTACTCTTGATGACTCAAAGAGCTTTACAGTACGGTCTTGCCATCCAGCCATTCACACACAGATTTATAAAGCGCATCTATGTACAGCACTTTCTCTCTCATACACTTCTGGCACTTCGCCGTAATTCAAACCACGCTTGTCACAATTTCAGACATCATCAAATGGCTTGCAATGTCTACCCAAAATCTAAAAGCCAAAGGAAAGAATAGGGTGATCAAAAAAATCATTAATTCAACAAACTCTCATCAGCAAATCTTTGGAATTTTTACAAAAATACACAATGAAAATTCAGCAACAGTTCTGCTGTTTTTTTAGCCGTCATAAAATGAAAAGCAAAAATGGATAAAAGTAAGAGGACTGATAAAATCAAAATGCTTTGTTTGTTGTTGGTACTGCTCGTAGTTGGCCAATTTTCACATCGTGAACTAACCATGTTAATTTGCGGGGTTACAAATAAAAAGGGCTGATTCACCTTCCAGCTGACTCATTAGGCTAATGTTAGGTTATTAACCAGCGATAGCTCCAGCTGATACAATCTGCCAGCGACAGTTGTCTTTTCAGTAGGCCAAATCGACAGCCGCGGGTTAGAAATGAGAAGCCGGCTTTTGTCTTTACCTCCGTCTGAAATCAAGGACTTGCTGTTTCAGAAATTATGAAGATTTGCGACTGTTTTTTTTTTTCTGCCGCTGATATTTCTGCAAACGGCGATGGAAAGATTGAGAAGCAAATAGAGACAAGTGGTTAAACAGATTAAAAAGAGACAATGGTTGTGTCTCCTGGTCTTTACACAACTCCCTCTTCTTCTTCTGTCTCCCTCTACCTCTCAGTCACCTGTCCCATGGCTTTACATGCCACAAACACCCACACACACACATTTTACATGCTACATTTACAGTACTGGCCCTGCTCTCCCTTCAGCAGCTTGAGGCTTAACAGGACCCTCGCTCAAACAGTGATGCAAATAGCCGCCCCAGCTGTCACCTATCAGGGAGGATCCTCTGTGAGTACATAACCGGCCGTGTCCCGCCACCGCGCCCGTGCCTCTCCCTTCACTTCCCATTACAGCGGGTGGGGAAACATCGGCGGAGGCAAAATAATGGCCCTGCTTGGGTATGAGGAGGAGTAATCTAGGACAGGAATTAAACTTTCATCTCCTCCAAACAGCATTTCAACGACTCGACTGATTTCGTCTCTGCGCAACAGTGCCATTTGTAAACTCAGACATGAATTATTAACGGGGGAGCTTTGCATATCATTGAGACGCATCGGACAGCTTTTACATCTTGGCACTCAGAGGGCTGCAGCCTCTCAGGTTGTCACGTTCAGGAGGTGCAGTAATAATGGAGCTTAGTTCCCTTTTAATTCCATTAATTTGAATGTTGAGCTGTGTTGCAGCATGGTAAACTTAGATTCTATTTATTTGCACAGAAATCTTTTTGTCCACGGTTTTTGTCCTTTTTATTTGTCTCTCGACGGAAAACACACCGGAGCAAAACTCCAAAACCCTAAACTTAATTTTGTCATTACAGGAAAGCAGCATAAGGCTCCAGTTAAGGTTTCTGCTGCCTCTGCACTTCTACGTATATATATATCGCCTGGTGTATAGGAAGTGCCAACAAAGAGACGATTGGAGCCATATGCCACTCATTTATTGCAGCGTTTTTTCTTTTTTTACAATCAGCCACTTAGATGCTGGCTTGTCATTTACATATCCGCATGCAAGACAAATTGTCGACCACGTCTTCTGCAGGATTTGTGCGGCGGTATATCAACAGCGCACACCTTTCGTTGGGGGGAAGTTTCGTTATCGTCTGTGTTGACACGGGAAAGCAAGTGTTATCCAAACTGGCTGAGACTGCTGGGGATACAGTTTAACAGTGGGAAGCACTTTGTAACGCAGATGGTGTTGAGATAAGGGGTTTATCTGTATAACGTAATGTGCTTTGGATTTTATATACGATTATAGAGGTCCCAACCTATTGAGGCTTTTTGCCCCATTCAGCATTCAAGGATGATTTTATAAACTGGCAAATAAAACAGGCGACATCACAATTATTACAATGGGGACAAAGTGTGCGTCGTTAAAAGTTTCCCAATCCATTAAGCACATGTGAAGAAACTCTCAAATAGGCCCTTTAATCTCACTTTACTGCTGCAGCCTATATAAAATGAAAATGCACAAATGAATCTTTAAATATTTCCCATAAGGTGGCCATTAAATTTGTTTTGTGTCTTTTCCTTGATATGACCTTTGGCACCGCCAGCAACGATACATCATGCTTCTGGCGTATGCAGATAACCACCCATCAAACCCAGTGATACACAATGCATCTGATCTTATATTTGCTTTACATTTTTTTCCATCAGTGTTTTTTTTGTTTCTTATTCAAAAATATGTAGCTATTGATTCGGCTATGATTAAAAAATGATTGGCACGTATGTCGGGTGCCAGGGCCGGACACTCTAGCTGCTGTATCTCCGCATCGGAGCATTAACTGTAATAAAAGTAGATGACCTGAAGGGCCACGCGGGGGCAAAAGGTCCAGTTCATGGAGGAAGGAGGAGGAAAAAATAAGCAATTTATCCGAGAGAAAAGAAGCTCACCTCCGAGACCTCCCCTGGCAGCGGCTCGGGAAGGAGCTGGATTCTGCAGCAATACAGATACATCACTGTCAAATGGACCATGTTCAATGGCATATTTGACAATATTAAATCGATAGTTCACAGCAAATGCGGCTTGTAAAGCTCTGATAATACTGTCATGTCAGGAAATCAGTCACCTGGTGTATTTTAATTGCTAATCATACAGTGCTGTAATTACTGGAGGTTTTATTTACCTACAGATTTTTACTAAATGTCATATACAGCATCTCAAACCAGATCTGCAGTGGAAGATGCAAATGTGTGCGAGTGCTCACATGTGTTGATGTATGTTTGTGTGTATGTGTTTTGAGTGTGTGTGTGTGTCTGTGTGTGACTGTGCTTCCTTCCATCTGTTTCTACAGTATGGTCATTGCTCGGGGCAAAGGGTCAAACTGTGTGTCACGGGGAGGTGTCACGTTATGACGAAGTGTCGTCGCTCGGGGAGGTCAGAGGAGCTCCATGAGAGGGAAGCGGTCGCGGCGGTCATGGCGGTCACGGCGGTCGCGGCGGTCGGCGGTGACGGTGACGCCGTGTCCCTGAAGGTCGGGGCCGGCTAATGGTTGAGCAGGGTTCATGTAACTCTACTGTTAATAATGCTGCCCTTCTTCAAGGTCGCTCACATAATTATGACAGAATGAGCTTTCTAAGTTATACAGAGGCTACAAAAAGTTTTCACTTGACGCTTTAAAAGATAGTGGATGCAATCTTTGCCATCAATTATGTACTATATACTTTGTGGATGCATATATAACATTTATTATTAATACCTAACCTTAAGGTTGTTGTGAGACATCTTGAATACTATGACCTATTTTGAAGATTGTGTACATTTTGTATTATTATCATTATTTTGTTACGTGTGTGGGGTTTTCTTGTGGTTTTCATGTAAGCTCTTACTGGTTTCTACCACTCCCCACTCGTATTCTTAATATTTCATTCATATATTTTGTGTTTATGTTGTGTGAAATAAACCAAACTTAAAAACAATATATTGTATTCACATAATGGATTCTATTTTACCTGTGAATGTAGAATATCAAAAATTCAACAAATTCGCAGCTCGGATTTATAGAAATGTTTTCGTAGAATATTTTTCATGGGGGGAAAAGAGATCGCATTATCGTGAAGTTTGCAAAAGCTCAAGAAGTTATTGCTTTTATGGCTACTGTACTTAATGCAAAGTTAAAACATTCATGTCTGAACGTTTCTGCTTGCATCAATGTGTGTGTGTGTGTGTGTGTGTGTGTGTGTGTGTGTGTGTGTGTGTGTGTGTGTGTGTGTGTGTGTGTGTGTGTGTGTGTGTGTGTGATTGTATGCATGGGTGCCTCTGTGGGTCCAGAGGGCTGGACGGGAGCGTACAGACTCATGTGCCCGGCAGCTCGGTGCCGCAGCCTCAGACAGACACAGCGCTGCTCTAATTAGCCGACCTGTCACCATCGACACCCACAGCTGTGCAGCGCTCGGGGAGCAGAGTGAGCGCAGGCAGAGGCTGGAAGGTGCGGGGATGAGCCAGCAGTGAAAAACACAAGACACCGAGGAACACGTCCAGGACTTCTGTCATCGCCTCCAGGACAGAGACGCACGCCACCTCATGCTTTTGCCCGAGAGGTTATTCTGCTGTTTTATGTATTTCTTTGTGATAAAATCAGGACATTTCCACTCACCTTCCCTCTGGAAATCTTCTGGACTCGGAGTTCAATGACGTTTAGCAGCTTGGCTGAGGTTAAACAAGTATTTATCTAGTGCCTTTTCTCACCTCCTAGATACAAGTATCGCTATCTTACAATCAAATAGAGCAGCTCGCCTCCACACAAACAAACAAACAAGCGAACCAAAAAAACGCAGATGAAAACATAACGTCCTCGGCGGAGGTAATTCAATTGTAAAAGTTTCATGACAATTAAAGACACAGATAACTTGAAATCATGCTGGTGACCTGTCCAGGGTGTATCTTGCCTCTGGGGTGGGCTCCAGGTCCTCCTACGACTCTCAAAGGATAAATGGATAGGATAGATGATGATGGATGGATGGATGGATGGATGGATGGATGCATAACTTAAAATCCATTGACTTTATCCCTGTGTAACAAAAGTAAAAGTAGAATTAACTCTTGAATTAAAGTCATTTTCCCATAGAGAACTTCTGAAATCAGGCAAATAAGCAATTATGTTTATAACATAATGATAAATATGTCAAAAATCAAGACAACACGTGAAGGTTAAGTGACGTCAGTAACCATTGTTTCTTGCAGAAGTGGCTAGAACCTTGATAAATATAAAATTCAGTCACAGCGATCCACAGTTGAGGAAAAACCACTGCTGCTGCCAACGAAGCAGAAAGCGCATGTTTCCAGCTCTGTAGCCGACCAGCTGCTTTCTCGGCCCTCGTGTCTGAGAGGGCTGTTGTTCTGGCCGGGGCTACATGTGGGAACATGAGGGGAGATGACACCAGGGTAGAGATTTAAGACACGGTGCGCTGGCTTTGGAAGGTCTCCTGGTAGGCCTCAGACACGGCGCTCTGTGCTTCCTGTCTCCAGTCCCAGACTCGCTCTCGATATGGCTGCCGCGCACACACTTAGGCAGGGCAGAGAAATCCCTCATCTTGTATCCAGTTCAAGGTCCGCTGCCGTTGATGACAGTTGATGACAATCCAGCGGGGAACACGGGAACCTGTGACTGGAAATGGAAAGAAGTGATAAAACCAAGGATTGTCCACATTTATCTGGAATATTGACACACAGCTGTCATATTCATACATCAAAACATGTGTTTTTTTATCTTACAGAGAGTAACACTTTTCACTATGTACATATTTGAATTGTATTGCACTTGTAATGGATGGATCATCAATTAATTCTAATTGGAGCATATTTTTTCCGATCAAACATGTAGCGATCATGAATTTTCTCTTGTTAAAACATTATGCCGCTGTCTAAAACCAATCCCAGATATTTTATAGTGGCAGAAACGAAACCACAGACAAACAAAACTATTGATCTTCCTCTCTCTCTCTCTCTCTCTCTCTCTCTCTCTCTCTCTCTCTCTCTCTCACACACACACACACACACACACTCTTTCCCTTCCCGGGTGCGTACACACTTCTAAAATATGCATTGTGAATCCAACTCTGCAGAGAGTTGTGCGCCCCTGCATTATGCTTGAGTGATATAATTTATATCATTTCAGGGGGGGAAAGGAAGGAAATCAATGGGATTTAGTTGGCAGCACGGCCCAGTAATTAATTCTCAAGGTTTTGGGTGAGAAAGAAAAATGTGACTAATGAGGGAAGAAATGTAAATATTATGAAGTTTCACTCGAAGCTCCCCAGCAGCCCCACCCCATCACAGCCATAATTGAACTTCAGAAAGTCAATAACTGTGTCTGTGGGAGTGATTTCAGCTTGTATCCTTCTTCTCCTGATTTATGATGTTTCCTGAAAAACCTGAAGGAGGGAGAGTGATTTTGTATGACAGCAAAGTGTTGAAAGGTTCACATTTCATTTCGTTGCAGGCACAATTTCTCTTCATACAGCTCTCTCTCCACACTGTGTCTATTAGAATATTAAAATGAGCACTAGTGGGACAGTTCCTCCCACATCCATCCGGCTTGTTCCACTATTAGTGAACACTGTTTGAAATTACGCCACACTCTTTTATTTTTTGGGCCTTTTAGCAAAGAAAACAGTTAAAAGGAGAAAAACAACTACTGATGTTTTTCAGAAATATTTTTCTTGGATAAATATTAAAAGTCACTTCAAACTTTGATCTGGGTTCTTCTGAGCTTTCGCGACATCAAGGAAACTACCCACTTTTTCGTTCCACCTGTCAACTGCCACAATCTGTTTTTATTTCACAGCTACCATCTCTGTCTGGGCTGGAGATCCGCTTTCCCAGACTCGTAGCGTACCCCGCTACTGAGCTATTGTCAAGTCTGTTTGGGAAAATGAAAAGCACTGTGAAGTAACTTTTTTTTTTCGTGTTGCATTATTCACAGAATGCAAATAAAAATAACCTCAGACACGGGGAGGTAGTTCTATAGCGATAGAGTCGCTGCAGAAGGTGTGATGCACACACGCTGCAAACCTCCAGTGTGATGTCTTCTTCTGTTTTACACAATTAGCTGGCATTATGGTGGCCTGCATGCATATTAATAACGTGTGCAGGGTATGAAGGGGATTCGTAACCTCAACCCTGATCGTGTTTGCATCCTTCGTCAAAGTCATCCTCACAGCGATGAGATCAACGACCAAGGACGACAAAATTGCTGAGGTGTGATTGAGACGTGGACGAGAGGCTCCCAGAGGCCGGGCGCACGTCAGGGTCCATTTTTTGTGTTTCCAGTTTGTGTGTGTGTGGGGGGACGTCTTCACTCATGTATGAGCAGCGGGCCATGACTGTGTGAGGTCAGGGCCGAGTGAGGCGGATACTGCTCCTGCGCGGAGAGTCATGTGGAAGAAGAAGGGGAAACGAGGGATAGATGGAGGATGATGGTGGGAAAGTGGGCGTGTGGAGGTGGCAGGGAGGAGTGATGCAGAGCAAGAGGCGGAGGCGGAGGACGGGGTTGAGCCGCAAAAACCCGACTTAATCTGATAGGAATTCATCCAGGCAGAGGAGCCATGCACAAAAAAAGAAAAGGCAGTGGTGATATATGAGCAGTGGAAACAGCCAAGATGCAGTTAAATTGATGAGAGCCGCTGTGTTTATGCCACTGACATTAAAGGAGAATCCTGATCTCAGATTCACTCTCACTGTATAACATCAGCTTGTGACGCTCTGTGCATCTTTATGATAATGCGGCGTCATTTAGTTTCGCTTGACTACAACTTTCCCAGGATGCCTTTTATTAAAAAAAATAAAATAAAACTTGCAGAGACTTGTTGCATCCATTTGAGATTCAAATGTTCTGGGATCATAGTAGAATCCTAACTGATGGAGAAGATGGAGCTTTTCTCACAACATTTGTTCTGACTACAATTCATCATCAGGTCATTTAATTGTATTTCTGCCATAGACTGTATATAAATTCAGTTTGATTAGAACTGCCTTTCAGTTTGGCCTGTGTCCCATCTACCAACAAGGAGGAGGCAAGACTTATGAGCTTTACTGCAGCCAACCATTTGAGATGCTTCTGAGCTGTCATGTTGTCCATCTTGATATACATCCTACGGTTTGGTATCTCCATTTTTTTTTTAAAGACAAAATTAAGCCAAAACTAAATAAATCAAATCCGAGAAAGACAAATTCCCACTTAAGATAAAGTTCAGGATAAAATAAATAATTCCTCTTTGTTTGATAAACCTCTTTCAGTGTATTTATTACAAGGGCTCCAGCTTCCGCTAGTTTTGTTGTGTGTATAATTCCATCGAATGTATACTGCTGCATTAAGCGACACAACAATAGCTCATTCTATCTATAATCTGTCAAAAGAAACTCCAACGGCCATGCTGGCATGCTTGCAGCACAATTCTTGTGAGAGCTGTTGCATGAACAGGATGTGGAGTGTTTTCATCTCCTTGATGTTCCACAGACTTGAGCAACACACGGAAAAGGCAGGCAGGGAAGGAGATGTTGCTTTGGGCCTCACAAATGACCTAGATACCGGCGTATGAATTTCATTTACCTCTATCAGCAGCATCTAAGTGCACCTCACTTTACTTATGCGTCCATATGGCGGCCGTGGTGCAGGAGCGGATACAAAAACAGCCCACAGGTAGGCTTTTTTTGATCAGCATTTACTCGCCCTTGCCTTCACTCGATCACTCGCTCAAAAAAAAACGAGGAAAAAACATTGAGAGAGAGAGAGAGAGAGAGAGAGAGAGAGAGAGAGAGAGAGAGAGAGAGAGAGAGAGAGAGAGAGACCTCCATGTTCCTAATCCCGCAGAACTTATCTGCTCAGTGGCTAAAATGTTTTTGCAATAAACAGAATTTGGCTGTAGCTGGGATAAGATAGGTCTTTTGCAATTCTGCTCCAGGACTGAACATTTCCCTCAATGTAATGCAGAGGTTACAGGTGTTAACCACAGCCGGTGGAACTATTGATTAACCGGAGAGGCAGTTTGGCAAGCCTTCTTAAACCACAAAGTGGCTGATCAGAATTCTGGAGCTGCTGGTCCCAGCAGTTGATCACCGGCTCTGGATGGAGAGGTGAGGACGCAGTGGAGAGGGAGGAGAAGGAGTGAGACATGATAGCGGTGGAGGTGGAGGGCAGGGGTGGGTTGGGGGGGGGGGATGGATGGGGTGCAAAAGAGATATGACATGTGGCGTGGGGAACAGAAGGGGAATGATGGAGTGAGGGCGAAAGTGTGGAAGGAGACCAAATGAAGGGAGAGGGATGAATTGTGAGGCAAAAAGAGAGATGTGAATTGAAGGCCAAGCAGCGTGGGTTATCATATCTGAACTGCGAGACATGAATCTCAATCCATCAATAAGCGCTGCATTGTGATAAAAAAAATATCCCTGCCGCGCCCGGCCTTAATGGATAGTCTGCCGTTGAATGCGTCACTTTTACTCTTCTCCTGAAATACCACAGAGAATGAGTGCTAGTCCCCAGAAAGATCTGGATCAAGGTCAGCGATCACATCAAATGCAATAGAGCCCTTCACTTTACAAACATGCTCGACCTGAGCACTTTCCCGTGCACGTGCAACATGGCTTCCATCATTCAATATTCCTTGGGCTGATCCGTAGCTTATTTTACTTCCCGGCTAACAAGAACTTTGGTTTCCTCAGATATTCAGTGTATTTTACTTATATTGGTATGAAAAGGAGAAATGTAAGATCATTCTGTTATTTCATGCTTACAACTCGAGTGGACTAGCTCGCTTGGACAAGCAAGACAGAGACTGGACATAAGCTTTGTTCACATATTCAAACGGTATATTTTACTCTTAACGACACAGAGACCAATGTGTTTGGCAAATGTAGAAGAATCACTGGATTTCTACAGTCGAACTTTCCCAAATCCTATAAAAGAGCAGGACAGAGACAGTTAAGGACAACAGACTATCAGAGATTTCACAATTAGCTTCAACACTGTGTGGAAACTATACTGTATGTAAAGATGGACGACATGAGTGGTTTTCAAAAGGTCCGGAATATATATATTTTGGCATCATTTTTAGAGGAGGTGTCCAGTATTATCCATCTTTACATACAGTCTATGGTGGAAACCCTCCTCATGCACTGGTCAGTAATATAACCAGTAGCATAGTATGTTGTGCCCTTGGCAGTTGATAATAATGTTGAATTAGGTCACTATTGTAGGTTGTAAGATTCTCTAAACTGGAAATTAAGATGAATAATCTGTATATACCACAAAAATTAAGCCCAAATACCATGGAATACGTCTGTGCAGTAGTGGTATGATGAGAAGCCATGTTATTGACGTCCCACCACTCAGTCTCAGCTGTCAATCATGACGTTTCGCCCAAATTGTATAACCTCAAATATCAAATTAACACCAACCTTATCAGACACTTGGGTGTGATGACAATGACCTGAAATGGCAGACACCACCTTTGGAAGAAAACTATTCAACGTCTATTTCAACTCCTTGATTTGGCTGCCATGTTGTCCATCTTTATATACAGTCTGTGGGTGTACGCAGACAGATATATTAAAGTTTGCAGCACAGAAGTAGATTAGAGCAGAACACACTGATTATGCTATCAGTCACACTGTTTTTCTGGGAGTTTTGAGTTTGATGATGCTAAAACTAAACAACTCACCAGGAGAAACAGAGTTGTCTGTGGCTCCTACCTTCAGATAAATATTAGAAATCATTGTTATGGTTGTGGGGTTTAGTAAAAGCTCAACGTCTGACGTTTACATTGATGCGAAGACGGACATAATTCATTTACATCGACTGTTACTTCATCAGCGATGGTGTTTATTAGACTGTTAGAACACACACAACCCCTTGGCACTCTGACCCTTTTCTCTAGTGCTGTTAAGGTGCAGTATGTTCTATGTTGCCAATGGCAGCTTTAAACCCACCTCTACTATCGTCCCTTTGCTTCAACAGATGCTCAGGACACATTCAGTCAACTCACACATGCAAATCCAAATTGTGCTGTGACATCTGAGGCGTCTGTGTCACATCACTGAAAAATGGAGGGAGAAGGAGGCATATACCAGCGGGGGGACTTCATGCTAGCTCACATTTTAGGCACGCTGTTTGCGGTCTTTATTGTTCCCTCAGAGACCAAACTTTAAGTGAATATTTCTCCACCAGGGGGGCCGTGCCGTGTCGCGAACTACGCTCGCACCGTGCATACCGGAGCGAGGAGAGGCAGGCGTCTGCAATCTGCCGACGCCCCAGGTGAAACTGTGTCCCTCTCCGCGCTGATCTCAAGCGAGCTTCACCACCCTGCGCCGTGAAGCTATTCCTGTCAGTAAAAATAATTCTAAACTGGTGTGTCGTCTTGTGTCTGGAGACGTCTGTATAATGCTTTGTTTTAAAGACTATTACACTGGCACTAAGAGTGAAAGCTCTGAGAGATGATTTTTTTTCTTCTTCTTCATAACGTTTCATTTCAGATATTGATTTGAAAAAAAAAATGTCCCACTTGCCAAGTGAGATCCTTCCAAAAGAATCTCACCATGCAGAAAAAAAACGAGTATTAAATTTAACAGTCACTGGAAAACAAACACTGCAAAACATGGATACACCAGAGATTTCATCATATTCAAAGCTCTGTGATGTGCCGTGACCCAGACAGTGCATGTTTTCTCATGACTTCTGCCATGTTTCAAGGTTTGGTGAGCATGTTTGCTTTAGAGGAGCATGCACCGAAGCAAAAGTAATCAGCGCAGTGGGAGTCTTTGGAGAATACTCTCTTAACGGGTTGGAAGGCGGACATTTTTTAGGAGGACATGATACCGGAGCAGGAAGTACAGGTGGCGGCGTGCAGTCCCCGAAGGAATGGCAGGTAGCTGACCCGGTGGCTTACAAGCTTGAGTCGGCGTCCCCATTTCACGCTTTATGTTGCAGAAAGATTCAAGAGACAGTGGATATTATTCCCCTGTGCTCTCGACCCCGCTGAGGTCTGATCAAAGATCCGAGGCTTTGATGTTTTAACCCCTGGCTGTGTGGAGTTAAAAAAAAGAGAGAGAGAAAACGCCCCTCCTCTGAACCAGATGGTGCCTGTTGCATGCTGGGAGCAGCCAGGCAGTGTTACTGGTCCCACCTGTGGTTTTAATTACAGCGCATGACGAGGGGACGCACCGGAGCGGAAGGAGAGAGGAAAGCAGGGGTGACCCTTGCTGTTCGGCGAGCGTGGAGGAAGTAGGGTGAGATGTTGCATGTTCACCTGAATGGATCACAAGCCTTTGTCTCTCTCTGTCACACTGCTTCCCTTCCTCCCTCTGTTTCCATCACACGCCGAGCCATACGTAAAATGAGGGTTGGTTTGTTCGACAGCTCCGATTTACCTTACACAAACACGCGCTCATGACTCCTGCTGTCATCTTTTCATCGCGTTTTGCCTCTTTTCTCCATCTTTCCTCCCCCTCACACAAATCATCTGCATTCCACACACACGTCCATATATTTTCTCCTGTCTGTCTTCTCCTCTCTTCTCACCGGCGGATAATTTGTGCAGATCACTGTTGCTTCTCTGCATGGATTTCCAGCTCCTCTGCATGGATGAACTCCTATCAGATTAAACTGGCACTCGCTGACTCTGACCTCCCTGCCCCTCCCCTGCATATACCACCCCACACCGGGATCCCCAGGGCCCGCAACACCCCTCCCCACCTCCTCGCCGACACCTCTCCCTCTATCCTTCTATCCGTCTTTTGACTTTCGGCTCCTCCTGTCATCTGAGGGGCCCCGCTGAGTGCTGAGGTGCTTCAGTGGCATTAGGGGGGAGCCCAAAAAATCCCTGCGGGCCCTTATGTATGCATTCACAAAGGGCCTGAATATTTTCTGATCTTGCAAAGACATCCCCGTGTTTTCTCTGAGAAAGGGGGTTTGAATCTGACTCTGGTATGAATCTCACAAAATGTTGGGTTGTGGATTTTCCAGGACATTGTGTACTCACACACAACAGGGTGGGAATGCATTTGATACTCAAAAGGTGTAAACGTACAGTCTCGGAAACCTTTGCCATGCTCTTGAATATATTGCATGTTTCATCTTTACTTATTCTGACCCCAGCTTTGGCAAAAAAAACTTCATGAAGTTAGTTTTTATTTCTCTATGATGCATTCAGCCAGGATTCTTGGGGAACTGTATTTTTTTTCCCCTTCCCTTCCTCTCTCGTTCTCTGTGAGTGTGCGGAGCTGCGTGTCAGATCTGTGGGATGCCTGTAGGCTGCTCCCAAGAGAGGCACGGTGCGCTCATCCAACACAAACAGGGTCACAAAACAAAGACTCAGCCACTTGTGCAGAGTTTACTTCATATTAGCCCAACTCTTGTATAAGTACATGGCAGCCAATCAAGCAGATCCCCTGTCAGACAGTGGTTTGACAACGTGAGACGGAGAGAGAGCTGATGCCAAAAGGTAGAAACCTGAGATTGCATCTAAAGTGCAGCGAGAAGAAGCTTTTCATTCTGCTATTTCTGCAGACAGGAGCCCCACTGAGAAACAAACTGATGAATACTCCTGTAAATATCAAGCCGATCTGTTTTGTTCCTCATTGAAGAATGTATCTAACAATAAAGCTAATGCAGTGATTTTGATTTCCTGGAAGTCTTCAACCAATGATCGCGGGGGGAGAGACAGAGACGTAACAGGGGCCCTCCTGATCGTCACAAAAACCTGCGATAAGCAGAAATAGCGTCGCAATTAATATTCCAGCCATATTTCCCAGGGAGGAAGCAGAGGGCACAGCAGCTGCTCCCATATGCAGACCTTGCTGTTCAGAGCGTGGAGGCGATGTCAGACACTCTGCCCACCCCCCCACCCCCCAGCCAACCGCCTCCACTGCCACCGCCGCCACACCTCCTTATCCTTCACTATCTCCCTCCTCCCTTCCTTTGCCCATTTACCTTAACTCCTGCCATCTCTCCCTCTTCATTTGTAGTTTAACCTCCCCCATTGTTTTTTTTTCCTTCCCTACCACCCACCTCCCTCAGCTTTTCTCAGAAATGATGTGTGCGAGTCCACCTTTGACGTAAGCGTGAGCAAGCATCCACCCTGCTGAAGTGCTCCAGAGCAAATCAGTGAACGCCTACCTACTCCTGCTCCAGGGCAAATCCCCAGGACATAGGGAGAAGCTAATAATCATTGTTTTTCAGCTGCCAACTACAATAAATTTAAAAAGAAAGATGATCTAGTCTCCTATAACTCGTAGCTAGTCACCATGTCCTATATAGTCCATGTTGTTAGTCATATCACCTAACTGGTGGAGTTATATTGAGCAAATACATTTTATTTTCTCTAAATTGTAGAGTCTAACCTCTGTTTAATCTACAAAAATTAAAATTCAATATATTAACCAGGTTATCTTTGGGTTATTTTTTAACTGTTTCTTTTTTTGCAGTGCATGTCCTGACCTGTAGAGTGTGAAAGAAATGAACTCTGGGTAAAGTAGGGGAGCTTGTACAGGAAGGTCAAGCACAGTTCGTCCCGAGCGACGAAAACAAATCCATTCCACACTGATTCTCAAGTACTCAACTATGTTTAAATAGTTAAAACAGCACAGGTTCAGGTTGGTTGAGATCCAGTGATGCACATTTGCTATTATGTTCCATTAGTGTGTCAAAGAAAGTATATGTCATCTGCTCTATAATTAATGCAAAAGCAATATTGTTCATATATAGCACATTTTTACAGTCAAGTGAAAAGTACGGAGCTGAAAAATGTAGTGATTTCTTTATGATTTACTGATCTCCTGTTTAGATAAACTGAAATATTATAAGTTTCTTATTCCAGAGGTAAATAAACCGTATGAAATGAATTGAAGTATCAGAAAAGTGCAGTCAAACCTATATTTTACATCTGAAACTGAGAGTTGTTTGCACATATTTCCTTAAAGCATATGATGTCTAATTCAATTTGTTTTATTTGCCCTATTTAGGATATGTGGCAATAGATGTATAGATCTGTTTTTGTGTGTTTGTACCACCCGCATGCTTTTAGTGTAGCATTGTGAAAAGACATTTAAAAAAAACAAAACAGCCGCAGACTTTAGAATTTCCCCATGCGAGATCATCCATCACAGTCTGTATGAAGTCATCATTTCATCTCGTTGCTGTGCACACATAACATTACACTCTGCTTACCTCAATCACATGACGCCCACAGGGAGCCACGGCAGACTCAAACAGGAAATAATCTCTTAAAAAACATTTTTCAGCCCACAAAAAGTTGTTTTTTGTATCACGTCTTCTAATGCCGGATGTGTTTTTTGAGCAGGTAATTTGAGGAGGGATTTGAAACTGTGAAGTTTGTTGATTGAATATAAAAAACAAACAAAGGAAGTGCTGAAAAATGTAATTTCATATTGCATGCGCTCGTGCGTAAACAAGTCTGAGGCTTTAAATGGGCCATAACTATGAGATGCAACAATATTCCTTTTCTTTTCTGTCCATTAAACCTGTCGTCACCTCCCCACCCACACCTCCTCCGTGTGTTTGTTTATTACCCAACTACAGCCCTTCAAATAAATCACACCTCTCTTATCTTTACAGCCAGGATAAGATAAGATAAGACTTAGAGAATGAAAAACTATTTTAAAAAGGCAATAAAAGAAATGAAAAAAAAAATTAAATAAAAATACAGAATACGAACGTGTTCTACACTTTTCACTACGAAGATATATGTATATGTTTGTATAAAAATGTACTTTAGTAAATTACAGTGGCAGAGGATGATTGCACGAGGATGTAAACTGTACTGGAGCATTAGTATAAGGAGATGTTGAAATAGATGTATACATATATATATGTATTTATAGACTATAAGAACAGCTATAAACAGAAGTATGTTGATATATAGGGATACATTTTCTATAGCACACAATATAATATGAATATAAAAAGGTATGCAGTTATATATATGTAAATTGGCGTAGTTCACAATAAGAGGTAGTGGAATCATATCATCTACGCTATACGGATGATAATGGCTCTGCTTCCTGTGAACATGCATATATCAGCTACCGTACTTGAAAATGCAGATACAATTCATCCTAAATATGTGAGAGCAAATTTATATGTGTACCACAGTGCTTCTGTAGATTAATCAGAGGCGCTGGCAGAGCAAAGTCAGTCGGAGAATGTAATTGTGGCTGTAGTGAGACCGTTCCCTGACATGCAGTCACACCTGGATGGCTGGCAGCACAGTGAGGGGGAGCAGGATCCCCAGCAGTCCCAGTCATTGGTATGCTGGAATACTGCAGTGTTACAGTGAGAGCAGAGAACAAGGGGGCTGTGGAGCGCATAGAAAGAGAGCATGTTCCTCTCCCCGCACCGCGAGATAAAGTGAGAGAGGGGGAGACCGGGGTGGTGCTTTCGCCCGCCCCAACAAGACACATGTCACAGCCCGAGGAACAGTGACACGCGTCTCCTCCAGCACAGGCGAGGTTTCATCAGACCACACTCAGGATGTGACTGTCAATATTAAGCTGCATGTTCTGTTTATTTTACAATACACAAATGTCTGCGGCGCTGCACACAACCTGCAGATGAGAACATTCTCACAGGTCACACATTGAGAAAAAACAACCCACCCGCAACACAGGCTGTTAAAAAGTTTAAAGTGTTCCCTCTTTTTCCCGGGGTAAAACTTTTTGGGAGAATATTGTAGTTTGAGTGCAGAGAGTGAGAATCCTCATGCAGTACCTTTATATGCTGATTCACAGAGAAAGGCAGTGTGAAGCAGGTCCTGCACAGTGTTGAGTGCACTGTAAATCCAAATCAGAAAGTTCAGAGAGAGAAAGAAAAACCAGAAGAGAAAATATAGTCTCATAGACATTAGTGTGAAATCAGTGGGTGTTTGGCCGTGTCCAAATTAGTAAATGTTATACACATGCAATATTTATGCTGGTATCTTGCAGATGGAGTACAATGGAGTATTAGGGCCGTAATACTTCAATAATAAAGTCTTTATAATGAGAATAAAGTTATAATATAATGAGAGTAAAGTCATAATATGAGCATAAAGTCGTAATATTAGAATAAAGTCGTAATATTAGAATAAAGTCGTAATATTAGAATAAAGTTGTAATATTAGAATAGCATTGTAATATCAGGGTAATAAAGTTAAGAAACTGTGTCTATTGTGAAGAAGGAACCACACAGACTTGGAGCAAGTTGCCTCCTTTGTGGAGGAGGAAATGTTTGGTAGTGGATCGAGTGGACATCATTGGTTATTCACGGTTTTGTAGTTTCTCGAGAAACTGTGAGATTGGAACAAGACTTTTGGATCCAATGGGACGACAGGTCCTCCAGGCTTTCTTGTTTTATTTTATTGTCGCAGTATTGGGACTTTTATGTCGTTACGTCTGAATTGTTTTTCCTCAATATGGCGCCTCATGGTAAAATATTTGAAGGATTTTCAAGATTTCGACACATCAGACAGTAACAATGACGAGCCTGAACGACTCCCACCCCCCCCACCCCCTCCGAAATCATGCAAAGAATCAGTGAGTCCTCACAGCCCTTGATGATAAAAGCCTTTTTAAAAACAATAATTATCAATGATAGACTAGAGTAAATCAGAACTGTTAATTATAATTTACTTTGAATGTATTTCGAAAATGTTCTTTTCATCCTGTTGAGGCCGGACTGTTGGATCAACTGTACTTTAATTATATCAGAATCAACAAGCTCAACATGAACCATAAAATATGAACTGCATTTAAATTGCACATAAATAGCATATTTTTTCATTAATATTTTACACAGAAATATTATTTATAGATAAGTACGAAAACATAAAGAATAATTTCTAAATAAAGATTAATGGTAGACTTGTTTCACTCTATTTAATTATCAATGTTGACTTTGAGACATAGCTCGGATAATGTTGGACAAAGGTTTATCACCAACAGCTTCAGTTCTGTCAAAACAACCGCGTGAAGGGGACGACAGCTTCGTTTCCTCGTAACATTTTTGCCAGTTTAATTAAGTGAGGTTAATTCACAAACCACATGTGCCGCGGTGTCCTCGGCCGCACGAGCCGGTCTTCTGGATCGAGTGAATTACAAATGGATCTTCTCTCTTCTAAAGGCTTAAGCCAGGGTGCTGCCTCAAACAGACTGTCAGAGTCTCACACTGAGTGACTCCAGGCCCAAATCTGGAGCGAGAAGTGAAGGTCTGCGGAGTGAAGCTGAGCGACGGCAGAGAGCGAGCTCTTTGACAGTGGATCAAAGATGAGCGGGAGGTCAAAGTGTACAGCTGGTGGGGATGAGGAGAGATGGAATCACATGCCAGTCACTCGCGTATTGTGGACACACGCGGTTACAAAGTGTGTCTCTTCTTGGTGTCCATACGACCCCTCTCCCTGCGTATATCATCGCCAGCAATGAAAAGCTATGAAATTAAAATCATTAAAATTGCTGGTGCAGAGTGGCTCGCGCGCATCAACCTTCGCATGCCGCGCAAAGGCTTTTTAATTTAACCCTCAGTGAGGGAGAAGAGCATCGAGCGCTTTCATCAGCGTAGCTCCAGTCTGCTCAGTCCAGCTCCCATTGCAAGCTTAACAAATTAGACCTCCAAGATGAGATGAGGGATCTTTCACATTACGGCTAATAGTGACAAATGGGAGCGGGTGATAGCTGCGGCTCGTCTATAAATGTGTGGCAGTTTCTTTTTTGGCAAATGCCATTACAATCTGCCGGTTTGCCATGCTAATCAAAATTATGGACTGTTTCTTTTTTCTTTTTTTTATCTACCGAGAACTGAACAGACACAAGTCCTATGATTTCAGAATCCGAACACCAAGAGGAGGAAGGGGAAAGAAATACGCCGCGGTTTTTTTCCTTCTTGGTCACTAATTGCACTTGGTTCTGAGTCGCTGCCTCTTCCCCTCTTGTCAGGGATGTTAGCGGAATATTTGGAGTGAAATGTTGATGCAGTCAACATAGGGGGGAGCTAAATATAAAATGGCTACTGCTATGCTAATGGCTGCCACTGAATAATTCAAGCATGGATGATAATAAAAATGGGGGGGGGGGGGGCAAAAAAACGTGGGGACCTGTCGAGCCACACGGCTGCATGTGTCATGGCAGGACACTAATTTGCTGTCAAACCACCTCCCCGCCCCCCGCCCCCCACCCACGCCCTCGCCCACCCTCCCACCTACAGTTCAGCCGTGGAGATTAGTAAATATTTTGTCTGTCTCTGTGCCGATTGTAAATTGACTGGAGGAGACAGTGGAGAAAAGGGGGCAGTGTATGGGGAGCTGGTTTTGGCAGGCGGGGGGGGGTGGAGCTCGGGAAAGCTGGAGCTGCTTTGCTCGATGCTCGATGCTCGATGCTCTCTGTCATGTGTTCTCAGGAGAGGCTGAGGATGAGGCTTGGGGGTGGTGGTGGTGGTGGTGGTGGTGGTGCTGGGGGGTGGAAGGAGCCGTCCTCCTCCCTGGCACACAGCGGGGCCATCAGGGCCGACACACAGGGGTGGAGGCCATGTCGGGAAAGGCAAGAAAAAAAGAGGGAAGGGGGGGAAGCGGGTAACCAAATAGAGCTCAACAGTGAGGTGCCGGTTGTAAATGTCCCATTCATTTTCTGAATAAAGGTTTTGATTATCAGCCATGATGTTATAACCACAAGGACTGACCACAAGCTACGAGACTGTGAAGCGATTTTGTGTGCTCCTGTAGAAGCCACAAGTACGAATAAAACTTTATTTCGCAAAGTCAAGGAGAAATGACCACATGACCCACAATCCTCTGGTGTATAAGCAAAGTCTGTGATTAGTGGAGCTCGCTTGTTACTGGGGAAATGTTTACCATGACTGCGATAATCATCGTTCAGTGTTGCAATACGTACAAGTTCACCCTGGACAGGTCACCAGTCCATCGCATCGGATTCAAACAAGCGACTCTCTCCCTGTGAGGCAACAGCGCCAACCGCCGCACCACCTGTGCTGCATCACTTCTTCATTCTTAAAAGAAATATGAACACAGTCTCATACCTTCGCCTTTTTTTTCCCCCATTTTCTAAAATTAGTATTTGTTCTGAATCACCACTTTTATGGTCTCCATTCATCTTGTGGCCGGTCGGCCTGGGTCCAGGTTCAAAACTCTTTTCACAAGCATTTTCTAAAATATGAACGGTAAAAATGAATGAGAAATTTTACGTTTGGAACCAGAGTTGTTTTAAAAGTGGGGGGATCATTGTTAAGCTCTATTGGGGAAGGGTCCTTTCTTTCCTGAAGTTGCCTTCCTCTGCTACTTTCTTCAACGTTCCTCACCCCTCCCTGCTGTCAGCCACCCCCGCCCCCCCACCCCTTTCTTGGCGCTCAGCATCCTCTGTTAAACGAGTGGATATCTGCCAAACATTTGCACTTCATCATCCCCACTTTCCCAGAAATAGTCCTATGTGATAAGTACACATTCTCTGAAGTGACCGACATGTGTTAACAAGTACGTAAAAACAAATGCACGTGCACGCTCTCAATCACAAACGCACACCTCCCTCCCTGTTGGCGGTTCTCCTGCGGCGAGCTGCTGCGCACGTAGTGTGTTGATAATGAGATGCACGCTCCACTGCTTCGGTGTTAACTGAAATTAATATCACATGTGAGGTAAGACGTGGAGCCGTGCGCACATGTTGCTACAGCTGACATGAGAACCCGCGGCTTAAAGGTAAATCATTACATGGCCGAGGATGACATTTCCATTCTGTTATTTTTTTCAGGTTGGTGTTTTGCTGCCTTTGCAAAGTCCCCGTGTGGCTCCAGTGCCGCTCTCATTAGCCACATCCAGCCCCTCCCCTGGCTTTTCTGCATTTTCTGCACTATCCCTATCCTGGGAATGTTCGCACACTATTTAGCACTGTCCCCAGGTATTGCTACCATATTTCCTTCTGCTTATTCCGGATGCTCCCATAAATAAAGTCCTCTCTTCCTGGCATAATACATCTTAATTCCCAGCTTTCCACGAGGCACGCCGTGGCCCTTTTGCCGGCTCCGCGCTGAGTTGCTGCATGCTTCCTGAGCCGGATGCGAAAAAGCGCCAACGTTTCACCCTTTCACTTACTTCCAGTTTAACATTAATGATGTTGTTCGACATGGAGGCATGAAGATGAAATACGTGTGGAAAAGTAGTCTTTAATGAGCGCTCTTAAATGGCCGTTGTGTGTTCATTAAAAATATTGCAAAAATATAGGCGACTCTGGCGCAGTCGCTTTCATATTATTGATAATCACAATTTTATTATAAGTGATAAACATAGTAATGGTTATAAATGCGACCCCTGTTTATATCTCCATTAATAAAAGTTGCGCCAGCTCAAAATGCAAATACAAGTTTCATTTGCATACAAGGCTGAAGACCTCCGAAGCGACACAGGATGCTTCTCAACATCAGGATTTTATATTTGCTCCCAGGAAACAAACACGGTAGTCCCAGTCCAACTCCTGTACATGGTATCATCATATATAATATAAAATATAATATCTTTTAGTTTGACGTATTCCTCAGCACGACAGCAGATAATGGCAAATCACTCCACATGTAGTTCTGTGTCTACCCAGACAGGTTGAAAAGTTGCTCCCGACTCCTATAAATGAAATAAGTGCGACTCAGTTGTTCTGTGTGGCCCCGCACATCCTCCTCTGGCACAGCGTTGTCATCACTTTACACTCTGCCACAGTCCTGGGGACATTTCATGGGGGATAAAAAAGAAATATGCAATGCAAGTTGAATGTTCGTTCATTATTTAGTAACACTGACTCTCGAGTTAACGCACACATTCTTTCACTCTGATAATGATATTAATAAGAAAAAAAATCACAATGTGCCTTTGCATATGACTGCGTTTCATATACGAGCATCACCGGGAATTAATTACCACAAGCCACTGAAACACCCCCATTCATTTCTCCTGGTTTTCTCTTTTCATTATCAGAAAGTAAACGACAAGGCTGAATCACAGAGTGAATAAGTAGTGATGATTCTTTTTTTTCCCTCTTCATGGCATGAAATCTTTCACTCTCGCTAACAACACGCTGTCGCTGAACGCCTTGTAAATGTTTAAGCAAAACGTGTAAGACTTTAATGTGTCATCTGAGAAGAATATCCATATCCAAACAATTTCCACTCAGGAAAAATGCAGTGTGGAGTACATCTGTGTGTGGGCGTGAAAAAATATTACGAGGTGTAGAGTGTGAGAAAATACATTGCGAAGCTGAAGGAGAGAAGCAGGCGAACGCTGTAGATGACGGTGATGCCAGTGGAATAGTTGGCAAACCCCTTCACACGCGTGAGGGAGATTGTCCTTGAAAACTAGCTTTGTCTGATGCAACCGCAAACTCATAGTGTGTCAAGAGCCATTTTGAATCCGCAGCTCTGCAAATACGTTTTATAATCACCTGTCCTCTGTTTTTGAAGTTTGACTCTTTTTCACATTTCCAAGCGAAATGTTTCACTCCTTTGTTGTTTTTTTTCCGTCGTTTAACTTCTTTTGAAATTATGCCGGTCTCAGCTGTTTTTTTTTTTTTTTTTTTGTTCCTCCAAAAACAGATTCTCTCTCTCTCTCTCTCTTTTTTTATTTTTTATTCCTGGTACTATCCTAATGAGACCTGCTCACCGTTTCCATGGCGACAGTCACAAAACTGTCAAGATTCCACTCTTTCAAAAATCTTGTGGGGGGTGTTCTGCAACTGTCAGAGACACACTTTCAAACGGCACATCATTCTCCTTTCAGAGGTGAACCTTTCATTTTCAGTGAATTCAGGCAGTTTGTGGATCCCTTTTATCGAAACACGCAGCCGCGCTGTGTCGAAGAATGCTAACACGCCGATTGTTGAATAAATAAAACACAGGAGCTGCTGAGCCGCCGCTGTTGACTTGTCGCCTGGCTTTCTGCAAAGCTTTGTGTGGCTTACACTGCGGAATGTGTCTGTTAAACGATCTTAGGCATGAAGAAGTGGAGCTTTAAAATTAACATGTCAATATGGCCCATTAATTCTGTGTAGTAGTAAAGTGAAGCTTCTACAAAGACAACAACAACAAGTGCTAAACTATTGGAACTGAATGGATATTGTCCAGTGGCGGATGTAGGAGTTTTTCTGAATCAGGGGCCAAAAAGGGGCCCCAATCTACACAGAGGGGCTAATTACATGTGCAATGTCCATTTACAATTCCTGATTCAGTACCGTGCACATTTAAGTCATTCCTTGTTTGAATGGTGAAAGCCACACATCATTGAATGTATTCTGCAAATTATTCCTGGTTTTCATTGTGAACTTCAAAAAGTGTTGTTAGTAAGTGACTGGTTGAAAAAAAAAAACTAGTGACAGAATAGGTGCACTTTGGGGGCCAATCAGATTTGAGTTGGGGCCAGTGCCCCCCTGGCTCCACCCCATGATCCGCCCCTGAAATATTCTTTCATAGATTAGCGGGCGAGTAGATTTTTTTATTCTCGATGTAACAGAGGATCTCCCTCATGCTCCACCGGCCCAAAACATGATCTTAAGAGCAGAGTTCTGGGCTGACCTTGCCTGACATCAGTGGAGCTCGCAGTGCTTTGATTCGGCTTTACATCCCCTGCCCTGCAAGAAGCTAAATGTGACCAAAGAGGACGCTGAAGGATTGAAGAGCATCAAAGCCTCGCACACGCTCTGCCCAGAGAATGTGTGTGTTTGTCCCGGTGCTCCTCAGTCAGACCTCCGAGTGTAAATACACCCTCTGGTCCCGTGCAGCACACACAGCCTGCAGATGAGCCCTGTCAAACTACACCTGTATACCTGTCATTTCCTGCCTGTCGCTCGGCTTGGCTGGGAAACATTAGATGAGGCACAAAAGACAGAGATCTCCGAGTCTCGCCTCGACGCATACAGCAATCCACTCAGGAATACACACCCCTCACGCTCTTTCAAATGTACACACAACACACACTGGGGACCAGGATTTGTCTAAAACACGCTCATATAATTTTATTATTTTTGTCTTCCTCTCCCTTCACAGTGTCTTATTCCTCCTTAATGCCCTCATTTCTCTTCACACATATTTTGGCGCACGGAGCCGTGTGAGAGACGGTCCCTTCTCCTCAAGCAGCTCCGCACGTCAATCAAACAGCACCAGGCATGTCTCCCTGTGAGTGGCAGGTGATGCAGATGCACATTTCGTAGAGGCGAGCCGGAGCGACACAGCACTGCTGGCAAAACTACGAGGACAGGAGGGGAGCGGGCCCGCACGCTGAATTTATTAAACAAGACAGGGACATGCACCGCAATGAACAGAGATCGGCTCAACATGGCAACATACAGTAGCATCCACAACACGGAGGCAAAACATACAGAGGGTAGTGTCAGCATAACCCCCCCGCCTGTGTGGCGTCAACAGAGCCGCTTACGCTCTTGTTTCCTGCCTCTTCAGTCATGAAAATGATCAGAAATCTATTTTAATCTGTTGGTTAAGGGTAGTGAATACAATCAATTGGCACTAAAATACCTCTTTTACACACCAAAAATTAGCGGGTATAAACGTTTTAAATGTTATTTAATACAAGGGTAAACCTACATTTCTGATTTATTTCACTGGTGCAGCGACACGGGTGCAGCGACAACTGAGTCACTCTCTCACCTCGCTGTCTGACACCCGCTTTCACGCGAGTGTCACGTTTCCATCACTGCCGATCAGAGCCGAAGTCCGATTAAAAACCTGAGTCTACTGCAAGTTTGACCTGGGAGTGAAGGCCGATTGTATCCATTCCCATTGCAGACAAAAGCCACATGTCCGTACATGCGTCAGTGGGTATTTTGACCAGTGGAAAAGGGGTTTAAGAATGTTTTTCTGAGGTTTTACAAGGTGAATAATGTAGTTAGAGACCGAGTTTAGTAGTCAAACCTTGTTGTGCTGTTACTGAGGAGAAATGGAAGGAGAAAGAGGGAGAAAAAAGGAAGAGGGAGAGCAGGAAGGGGGGGTGAGATTAGCCAGTGCCTGTCTGCAGGCGGCAGGCCACAGGGCAGGTGAGAGGTGAGAGGAAGTGAAGCGGGAGGAGAGTTAGGGGGTAAGGACTGACTCAGAGAGCCGCCGGCCCCCCCCCCCCCCTCCCACCAGCAAATATACACATGCACACATACAGTTTGAGAACAGTATGTTTTTTTTTTTAAAAGATGACCCAGAATCGTGCACATACCACAATAACAAGTAACAGTGAAGTGAATCACTTTGCATACAGTAGCTTCTCTCGCTATATGGCAACAAATTCCTGTCAGTAAATTCAGACTCGGCATATCACGGGGAATTCAAATGTCTGCTTCTCCTCAGAATAATTCTATTTTTGTTTTTGCTCTCGCCTCCTGTCTGTCTCTCCCGTTCCTCAGTTGACTGAATAATCTACTGGCATTTCGGCGAAGTGAAATGTCAAGGTCATTCCACTTTGTCTTTCTGGAATTACTGATCTGGGTGTCATCTTTATCTCTCTGCATGTGAGAAACTGGGCCTGTTCTTTTTGTTATTTGTCTTTTTTTAATTATGAAAGGCAAAGATGAATTAGATAATCCAGATTAATGTGTGTGGATTGTTCTATTCGGAGCATCTTGGAGACAAAGAAAGAGCAGAGTCATTTCTGGGAGCAGAGTGTGTTGGAAGCAGGCTTTGTTTGGGATTTGTAAATGCTAGTGGGATGCCAGTAATGGGACCAGGGAGAACGTGATCCTGTATCATTCTTCATAATCTGCATATATCATAAAGAATGGGCCTCATCATCCACCCACAGGTTTAATTTGTGATGGATATGTGCAAGCAACTGTCTCGCAGTCCATTTTTTCGACGAGATTCTCCCGGCGAAGATGTGAATACAGTACTGAGAAAAACATGAGCACAGGCTTTTAACGGCACTCATTTTTCATCCGCTCGCGTTTGGTCATTTAACTCGGGGGTGAAAAGGTGACTGTCTTTATTGTACGCTGTATGTTTTAGATATGCTTGACAAACTCCAAAGTTCCATAAACATGCCGAGTCATGCCTGTCCTCTGGGACGTTCAAGGCATATTTACCTGAACTGCAGCCCTCTAAGTGCCCTGATCATTCCCCGTGTCACAGGCAATCCACCAAGGCCACTGTGTGTTTAATTAAAAAGACAAGGTTTACCCGGGAATATATCCTCCCAGCGTTGGACATACATTTCAATGAGATGCATCTTGTTTCTGTTGCGAAAAAAAAGGAGTGATGGAATTTCAAATGGCAGCATAATTATGGTGAGTTTTTCCTTCTGACAGAAAATCAGTAGCTGGTCCTCCAGGTGGAGTAAGCTCGGCTGAGCGGAGCTGATTAGAGGCCATCAGAGGAGAGAATAAACCTTTAACAACACTGACGCCCGAGCTCGGAGAGGAGCTTTATTAGCATACGTGTGAGTTATAGGCCATGTAGATCATTGTATTTGTAAGAGGGAGATGGTTTAGCAGTCAATTACACAGCAACAGTTAGGGAAATATTGGTACTCCTTTGATATCACGGAGTACTCTTACCTTTGATAAACGGCGCCTCACCTTGACTGTCCCAATTAGGAGTTTAGAGGCAGATAAACAAAGATGACATTGTAGCCCTCGTGAAAGACTGAAACAAAACAAACAAACCAAAAACTTGTTTCAACACAAAAATATGAGAGACCCGGCCGTCCCAGCACTTCAATGAGGATAATTGCACTTGAATGAGAGCAAGAAGCAAAGAGATATTAAAAGTTGAATAATCCAAATTATTTTGCCTTTCCCCCTTTGAGAGTTCTATTTAGAACAAAGGGTTCACTTTATCGACACCTATGAAACTGTTTGGTACAGTTTATTCTAACATGTTAACACCATAGTCGGCACATAAAGATGATGGCTCCCCTGAAGTGATGCCAAAACATCTTGATCTCCCCCTGGTGGCTGGCTGCAATATAGGTCGCAATATAGGTCACGCACCTCCTCAAAGATCGCAGGGACAAGGGACAAACTTGTTGTTGTTGTAGGTTCGTATCACACTGATGTTTGTTCAAGGGTTAATGTTTCCTGTAAGTTTGGTGTAATTAATTATTAGATGCACATTGGGTGAAATGTCATGATTGACTGAATCACAATTGGTGAAGCGCATACATCACCAGGCACCGCATCATTTTGGCTTCATTTCTGGATCAGTCTGTGATCCCACTGATCAGTGATGATGATCCGTGAAAGAATATTAAATCTAAAACTTAGTTAAACATGAGGTATAATACGAGCATTAATATGGTTTGCATACAGTATTATCAAGGTGTAAAGATTTCAGGATCACAGCTTTGACTGGCTCCTGAAGCTAGCGGAGTGGTATATAGTCTGATAACCATCTCAGCAGTCAGGACGAAGGCAGCCTTCAACACACACAGGGCTTCGCTGTGTTTTTTTATTGTGCTCTTCGCTGTTGTTTTTATACACACTGCACAAGGACAAACAGTGTGTTCTATCTCCATCACTGACACAATGCATGCAATCACTCCATACCACTTGACTCTGATGGGCTGCCTGTGACTAGACAGGCCCCCACACATCAAACAGAAGTGGAATGATTACGGGCTACTCAGCCGACCAAGTGTAGGCTGCGCGGCTATGATTTGACCAAAATAAGCACAGTTTAGGGCGGCGTTAAAGACGTGACTGCTGCTGATGCAATAATCAGAAGTTGTCTGCCGACGACATGACATGTCAGACGAGTGTGTGGAGATAGCACACACACATAATTGTGTAGAACATATAATCTTTTAGACAAATACAGGAAAACATGCCAAAGGACTAAAGATACATGTTCTCACCTGACCTTGTGCCACTTGTGGATCTGACAATGCATCTCTGTTGCGTTGTCACCTGGTTGCAAACAGAGTTGTTCTTTTTTTAGCACTTGCAGCAGGTTCTGAATAAATTGTGCGTTCTTGTTTGTTTTTTTTGGAATACAAAGTTCCCTCTTCGCAGGAGAGGTGAGCGCCGACCACTTGTAATGCTGTTGCTAGGAGCCATCAACGGAAATGTCAGTCGACTCAGCAAGTGATGAGATTTGACATATGGCATCAAAGCATCATTAGACTTGCACCTGGTGCAGATGGAGTCTGCTCTTTCACAAGGGGCTCAGCACCGAGGGGAGGCCTACTGAGTGACAGGGAAGGATAAGATGACCGGTAACACACAGCCATTGTCTGAATTACAATCCGTTTCAATGGATTTAAAGAGCCAAGAAGGCCACTTCACCGAATGAAGACAGGCGCAGTTATTTTATTTGATCATTTTCAGGATTACTATGGCTGCATTAGTCGGTCAAAGGAGGACTGAGGCACTTGTCATGATTTGAACTCATGGGGGCTTCAAGATAAGAGTAGTTAACTTCTGTAGATTTATAAAAGTCATTTCACACTAAAGTGTCTGGACCATTGTCAGAACTAAGGTTTATGTCTTTTACATTGTTTACATTTGAGTTAGTTCTGGATTCACATCGTAATTTGAGGACTTTTGTATGACATACCTACGTTCTGTCATTATCACCGACCTGGGCTGTGTCTACCAATACTTGACATTGATTAGTGTGCATGAACGGCTGATGCTGGCATGTTGTCAAGTCGGTAGTTTTCACCGACGTTTTTGAAAAAAGTGGGGAGAAAAAAAGTCAGGACATTATGACCAACTGCAGCAAAAGATAAACATTAAACAGAGTGGTGGATAAAAGCAGCGCATATACTGGATAAAGATGTCGTCGCTGAAACTAATTGTCGCCTCTGTCACCCAATCACAATCTAAATTGAAGGCTGTACAGTCAGAGCTTCAGTGCACATTGTCTGTTGCCCACTGTTAAACATGGAGGGGGATCCGTAATGGTCTTCACCTTGGGGTAGTCATTAGGTTTGATGACGCGTCGGCAAGGTCGCACCACAGCCAAGGAATATCTGAAAGGACCTGGAAGAGCGATGGAGCAAACACTGATCCCTATTTGAGCAAGCACTCATAAGAATAATAAATCAATAGAGGTTTTATGAACTCTATTCTATTCGATGGCGAATGTAGAAGCCAATTTCACCTTCTCAGCCATAACTTGTTGTTTTTCGCTGCAAAACAGAACACACAACCATCACCACTGTGAAATCATTTGCTACAAATGGCAAGTGTGTGGTCTGACGTTCTGGTCAAATCAGTCAGTGTGTGTGTCCTGAAGATTATAAGATTAATACTCGGTTAATTCCCACATGCATGACGTACCTGCACACAGAGGAACACATCAGGCAATGAGGGACCTCAGTGTTTGCTGCAGGTGGTGTGAATAAACTCCAGAGTGGAGGCACACCTACCTTCAATCAGCAGCCACACACACACAAACACAAACACACACACCAATTAGTGTGAAAGTAAGCTCGTGTGATGATATTGTTACCTGTTACAAAGCCTTGCTCCATTCAGTGCACTGAGGGGGTTTGCTCATAGTCTGTATACAAAGATGGACGACCTGTCTCCACGTCCTCCCACTATCCTGAGATTAAGTCAAAATGTCCTGCATACCATCTTGTGTCAGTAATTTGGTTTCTACACAGCACCAAATAACTAATTAAAACAAAACTTACCAGAAAAATGTACACTTGAACAAACATCAAGTGTAAATAAGTGTGATAAGAACTATCTAAAATGTCCGAAACCATCTTTGAGAATAATTCAGCGATCTTGTAACATGGATTTATATCAGAGCCAGCCACCAGGGGGCGATCAAGACATTTTGGATTCACTTTTGGTCGTCCATCTTTATTTTCAGTCAATAGTTTTTTATTTACAGTGAGCCATGTTTTGCGTTAGTTGCACAGGGTTTATTGCATCGAAACATGTTTGTAAGGATTCTTTTTGGACGCTCTCTATGATGAGCTGTGTGTTTTAAACAGGAAAATCGGAGGAATCAACAAATACCATAATGTGTCAACAAAAGAAATATGCTCCCTTCCAAACAAACCACAAACATCACAGTTCACTTTTTCCTGTCGCAGTTGCTCCCCAGCGTCTGTCTGATTATTGAACGTTTGGCAGATGAAACATGAAACAAGCTTTTTGGGACGTCGAGCTTTGGAGTTGGAAAACTTAGCAACTGAGAAAGAGGATGCTCAGACTGGAAAATAAACTTTCTGTGTCGGAGCAAAATGCTTCACATTGCAACTTCGAATAAAAACACACGATTTATACTCTCCGTACAGATCTATCCTGGTGTTCCTTAGCTGCCAGATGGTAGCAGAACTTTCTAAACGAACATGAAAGGACAGATTTTAATATAGGATCTTTTAATTAGCACGGTTTTCTTTTTTTATAAATACTCAAATCTGGACGAGGTATAAAACTAAAAAAAATCCCCAAAGCTATATAAAAACCAAAGTGACAGCTCTCCGTCCTGGATGCTGTCGCTCTTCACACATTCCTTCCCTGAGTAACACATGCAGGACGTCAGTATTTCTGCGTGACGGTAATAGCTTCACAGAGCCGAGTCTATCCGGGTGTGTGTGGACAGAGTGATTTACCTGAACCATGATCATTTTATCACCAAACCAATTATGTGGTAATGAGGAGCTACATCACAGATAACCACAGTGGACTTAGATAGCACAGATCACATAAATATGTCTGGGAGCGACCACACACACGCAGGCAATAGCTGGTGAACTGGTGGATACTGAAGCATGGACATTACCATGGCATGATGAATGACTATTTTCCCCTTTCTCAGCATTGCAATATGTTTTAATACAGTGTTGCGCTGCATCCTTCCCTGCGCCGGCTGTCTTATGAGGAATCTCTTTTTCTTTATTAAAAACCATTAATTATACTTGACACATCTAATGGGTATGAATGATTTGTGAGGGAAATATTACAATAGCAGCCTCATTAATAATTATTGAAAAAGAGGAATAAGGAATCTGTTCATCTATTAAGGTAAAAACGAATTCTTTTTTTTTCAACCTTGACTTTAGGAGCTTATTTCACACCCGCGAAGACAAGTTCAGCCTTTGTGCCTGAGGTGTGTCCACGGGGGACATTACAAAGCTGATACCGTGTTTTAGAGGTTATTGCTGCGTTATATTCAAGAAGCTGTTGTGAATGCTTGTGGAAAGTAAATCAGAGATGCCTCGAGGTGCACGCAAAGCCTGCAAAGTGGTGGAATAGAAATGAGCGACAATGTTACACCTCAAGTACGAGTGTTTGTCGGACCACAAGTCAGCTCGCTCTCATTGGCTACTGCGCCTTTCAGTCGGAGGCGGAGCTAATTATCAAAATATGAATGTGAATATCAAACATCGGGTCGAAAATCGGCTCGATTATCCTCTAGTGCGGTGAGTCACGTACTAAATCACATGGTCGAGCTCTCAAGCAATAGGTAACTTCCCTTTCAATGGCGAACCAGTTCCAGTTTTCAGTATGCGACTCGAGACCGGAAGAGAGAGCGAAGTCAGACATCACCAAATAAATCAGACAGTTGAATCATGATTCCCTGAGGATTTGGAAATGTGCAATAAGCCCAAGTTGTGTCAACACAAAGGTAAAACTTTGTTCGGATACAAGCAGCCTGACGTGATTAATTGTGTGTTGGTTTTTTATTAGATTCACAATAAGTTCTTGTCTGATTACTGTAGACTCAAACTGATAGTCATCGTTTTGAAATATGAGCGAGACCTGCGTATCACAACGTGCACGCCCAACTTCTCTGGCTGTAAAAACGAGTTGGAAATTGTTTTTCATGCGATGCTTTGTGATGATTCTGCGTCTGAGAAGAAGAAGACAAGCGGAGAGCAAAATTTATTTATGAAGAATATGAATGTGAACAGAGGCATATTTCTCCTGTGGGATAACACTGTGAATCAATGCAGATGGCAAAGACAATTAAGTTTTTGTTTGGGTTTCTGCTAATTTTAGAATGGCCAGTGGCAAGAATGATTTTTTTTTTATTCAATCGCACAGCACCACAACTTCAACACAGCGAGAGATGTGTGAAGGAACAAAAGAATAGAAGTGAGAAAAAGAAAAAGAAAAACAAGAGTCAACAGCAATGCTCGTGGTTCTGCAAAGTGCCTACATCAGCCTGTTCCCCACAGACTGTACATGTCAGCACCCCAAAAGAGAAGCATCTCCATTGCCCCCTGGTGGCCAGGTCCAACACCTTCCATGTTAGTAGATGGGACATGGACCAAATTAGGGTCATCCACTAACCAAAAGATTGGTGGTTCAATCCCCATCCTTGCAGTTTGTATCCTGAACTGACAATGGGCAAGATGCTGAACCCCACATTGCCCCTGACAGCTGTGCCGACAGCATTTGAATGGTGTGTCATAGAAAAAGTGCTGTGTATAGAAGTGGTGTGTGAATGTGTGAATGGTTGATAAGAATGGAAAAGCTCTATATAGAAAGTAAATTTAGCATTTGATCTGTGGTCAAGTGTGAATTTTACTCCTAAGTTTTAATGGCTTTAAAAATCTTTTCATATCATAGGGGATAGTGGGAGAGAGTTGAGCTGGGTTTCAAATATAAATATATATATATATATAGCCTGTGATGTTCGCTTGCACAAAGTCAAGGGATCACCAAAGTCCATGTACATAATCCTCTGGGAACCATGAACAACTGTATATATTTTTTTAGTTAAAAAGTTAATGAGATACTTCAGTCTGGACCTAAGTGATCGACCAATAAAGTAAAAAAAATAGAAAGAAATTGAGATTAGGGAGGTGGGAAAGTGAAATTACGTGAGGAAGTTATTTTTTATCATTTCCTGCTCCAATCCCCAACCCAACACACATAAGAAAACCTTCAGCACACGCACGCACGCACGCATGCACGCACACGCACACACACACGCACGCACACACACACACACACACACACACACACACACACACACACACACACACACACACACACACACACACACACACACACACACACAGCTCCTTATCAATGCACTCCAGAGGATTTGATGGCTTTCAGATCCCGCCCCTCTTATTATGGTCATTTTCACAGCACATTCACAGTGGGAGGATTGAAGGGAGTGAATCTGCTTCCAGCATCATTCAGAAAATTCATAGAGGCCCTCAACAGGGAAATGAGATGATTCCTCCCCCCCCCTCCCCTCGTTTTTATGTATCCATGGAACACTTCAGAGTAATGTGCTTTCACTCTATTTTACCTTCCCTTGGTATTTGGCCTCAATCCTGAGACTGAGGCCTCCTTTTCCATTTGGAATGCTGGCGTCTGGAGATAAAGACACTGAAAACAAAACCGAGAGGATAAGATAGGATGGTGAGAACGATTCTGACGGAGAAGAAAGATTCTGGATCTTCTGCGTGACCTTTGTCTGCAGCGGAGTCGCACTTCCTTGGGATTACAAACCCTCATAAACACGAGAAAAGACATCAAGACGATATCACAGACGACTCAAACTGTACACCGCCGCGCAACAATCTCATTCTTTGTCCCACATTTTCCCCCCATTGTAATCCCACAATACCCTTTGCACCATTATGTTTCAATTGCGGGGAGAAAAGACGTGATTACAGGAATCTTTGCACTCTTGTCGTCACCGGACAGAATTGGGTTTCAGTTAGCCAAGCTGTGAGTAGTTGTTGACACACAGACGAGAGACGAGGAGGTTGATGCCATCTGGCCTCGCTGAGAAACAAACCCCCAAAAAAGGGTCATCACACGCAGGCACTCGCTCTGCCCTCCTTCCACTTGCACATGATGCGGAGACCTGATAGTTCAGTGAAACACAGGGTTCTTTTTCTCCTTGGATTACAGCCTGGAAAATGAGAGTTTCTTTTTTTCTGTTTCTTTGTGCCCCTTTCAGTCATCGTCAGAGAAAGTCATTATTATCTGTGGCGATTGCGTTCCCTCTCTTCCCTGTGGCAAGGACAGTGACAGATGAAGTGCTCCGATTACCTGGGGTTCATCACTCAATTTGCTGTCAATATAAATGTGGACGTTCTGCCTGTGAAAATGTTTACACTGAAGCCACCAATCAAAAAGAGCTACTGTTTTATTTTTTTACGATTTGCCGAATAGCCTCTTAATTTTGAAGCATCAAAAATTCTTGACTGTATCAAATCTCAAATAACATGAAACCTCTCCGATTTCCAGATGCTTTTATTGTGACAGTCTGCCCCCAACTACAAGGACTTTATTTTTGTAATATTATAATACATATTCTCAAAATCTCAAATATTTTTTTCTTCAATATGGCCCTAACACTGAACGTGAATGTAACCAACATTATTTTTTAAGCAGTTAATTGTGTGAGCCAAAAGCTGGACTACAGAATTGCCATGACTATGAACAAACTGACATTAGTGTACACATGCATATACTGTACGTGAAAAGACAGGAGTGACACAGAGATACTGGGGTCAATATGATCACACACACACACACACATACACTGTGGACTGTGATGAAGATGAAGGAGAGGGAAAGAACCGGGAGCCAAATCCGCCCTCGGGGCACAATAACTCACCAGTAAGCTGCAGCAGCAAGTCGTTAGATTAGGTCTGTATCGTATTTTTCTTCCTCTACCATTATTTTCCCCCCTGCCATGATTAGCATGATGTTGGGGCACTGAAACCAACTGCAGCCCTGCACTTATCCCCACTCTCACTGCCAATCTGAAGATGGGAGTGCGAGAAAAGCAAAGTAGTGAGTGAGCGCAGAAGAAAAAAGCAGGAGTGAGAGGGAAAAAGTCAAATGAAAATGAATAAAGTGGTGACTCTCTGACGATGGGACCACTTTATCTGATTGAAGGGAGGACAGAAAAACTGACAGCAGCAAGAAGTGAGCCAATGAAAGATACTGTATGAGAACTGGTATCTTCACTCCGTTTCATACGTGTGTCGATCAAAGTCGGGGCTTTGTGTTTTATTTGGAAGGCTGTGCTTATCTCAGGCCTTACATTAAAAGGAATGGTAGAGTCTAATACATCGACAATTTTCAACACAAAGCCAGGTCCTGTGAGAGAAATAGGAATGATTGCTCCATGTTTTACAATGTAATTATGAAATCAAACGTTTTTCCTCCAAAGTTGAGGACTAATACAATACATCAGTAGATGCAATGTCTGTAACATGTACACAAGTGCGTCTTTTCACTTTTGACAGGTGAACCAGAGCAGGAGCGGAACAGGATTACATTTTTTCAGTTCTCAGATATATGGACATATACATGTATAGCTTTACTATACACAGAAGCCTATGCAAGTCAACTCAGTAAAACTAAAGTTATATCTTGAAGCTACACTATTCTATTATGACTGAAATACTTTAGATGTACAACCCCCATATGTATAATAGGAATAGTATTGCACTGTTCTCTGTCCCTTGGTTATTTACTCTGTGACTTTCTGAGGACACTAGCATCTCTTGTTCCCTGTGCATGATGAACCCACTGAGCAGTGAAATGGTCACGAAATCAAATCAAGAAGAAAAATAACTTCCCTCCCTCAGTACAAACGTGTTCAGATTGTCTTTCGCACATGAAGATGTCCGACCTGCCCACTCTCCACCACCAGCACCAAACTGGTCCAACAATTTGCACCTCGGAGACAATAATAAACAACAAAGTGTTGCAGGCTGTCGTGGCACAGGAACATACCATTTTGCAATCAACAAAGCACTTAATCATGTAGCTTAAGCCGTTTTCAGACAGAGGTACTCTTCCCCCCCCCCCACACGCTCACGGTGAATCATGCGGAGGATTCCCTGCTGTGTTCTCACATCGGCTCCTCCGGAGTTTCTGTGGACTTTGCACTTGGGGGGGGGGGGGGGGGGAGTCTGTAGAATCTCTGTCTCTCATTCATACACTTGCGTTCACAAATACAGGCCCTGCAGAGTTTTTCCAGCTTTTCTTGTTTGATTCTGGCCTCCTGCTGTTTCTTCTACATTCTCCATCTTGTCTTTTTTTTATATCTTCCTCACTCACATCCACTCACATCAAATCTGTGTGAACAATATACAGGTGTTATCTAGATCACGCATGACATCCAGCGTTGTCTTTACATTCTAGCCTCAATTTTCCGGTTCACTTGCTGCCCAATGCCCTATTGGAGAGTTACCTTACTGTTTATGTCATTGGTTCATGGATTTAGAGCCACCACCTCTCACCCTGAATTATGTACATGAAGTTGAGCTGATCACAGATAAAGAATCTGTCATATTCCTGTAGACTGACTATTCAGCAAGTTTACTTGCCAAGACAAAGTGTACAACTTTCTTTTATTATGTACAACAGCAGCTGAAAGGCTTTGCCTGCCAGTTTAATTACCAGGCATCATTCACGCTCAGCCAATCACCTGTCAGCATTGTGAATGCACGTTGTAACCGTAACAGAATTTATGTTCCCAAATATTAAGATTTTGATGGAACATTTCCTCATATTCAGCAAGAAAGACAAACAAAATAGCAAAGTCAGGATTTTCTGTGAATCTATTTATCTTCACCGCTGCGTGATACAATAGTTTGGAGCTGCTTCATAAAGAAAAGCAGTATTTTGTCTCCTCTGCTGATGGTTTTAATCTTATTTGCATATTTCCTGCAGAAATGCATTATGTTTTCTATACGTTCTCTATAAATGTAATGAGGATATGTTGTTGATTGACATTGACATATAGCGGTAAATCTTCCCAGACAATGTAAAACTTCAATCCTGCAGAAAAATATTCATTTGCACTGACAGCATTATTTCAGGGTTTTTTTTGTAATATTCACAGCACTTTATTGAGTTTAGGGAGAGATTATGGTCTGGTTTAATACAAAAGAAATTCATGGTGACACTAAATGTGTAGTTACATTTTAACAAAACCATCATCTTTCATGAACCACAGTGATTTTGCTGTCTAAACCTAAAACAAAGACAGGATGGTTCTAATGGAAGAAATCTCAGAGGTAGATGAATTGGGTCTGAATAAGGATTTAATTCTGCGAAATACACTTGATGTTACTGTCGCCCATGAAGTAGGATACTATTAAATAACTATTAGCCATTGTATTAAATTACTTTTTTGTACAATACTTACAACAAACCAACAATACAATACAACTTCATTTATCCCGATGACATTTTGGTATGTCCTCTTGAACTGACACATCATTTGTTGCAAACACCAAGCAGCAGCTTTCACATTGGAACAGAACTCAAGAATCCATCGTGTCACTGCTTTGTTAACACAGCAGAGTTTACATACACAGTGCTGCTGAATGCCGACAGGGTAACCCTTCTGGGACAAACACCAAACGAGAGACGATGTGCGCTGAATGCACATGTTTCACACCGTTTCAAGCAAACATGGCGTCCAGACTGGAAAACATGGCAAAATGGAGCCAATATGAAATGCAGCACTCGATCAGACAGTGGATACCTGAGCCAAGCCCAGTCGTGAACTTTTGGGTTTGGATCAGGTTTGGTCACGGTTCACTGGGCTGTATAGTTTATTTATTTTAATCTGCTTGTACCTGCAACCTACAAAAAGCCAGAGGTGCCTGTGCAGTTCAGGTTAGTTTTCTCACAGACAGAGTCACACTATACTCTTAATTAGAAAACGCTCTCTGAGACAATACCTTACCAGTGGTTACATTTTCTACAAAACCCATTTTCTCCTGCAGTGTAATTGTGAAGAAACATAATCTCAAGGAGGCAGTGTTGGATTTAATGAATGCTCAAGATGGTCTTGATTTATTCTTCTGTTCTCCTGATGAGCGCACTCTACCCGAACAACACCAAACAACCGAGTACAGTGGGAGCTGGTGGGAAGTTGGCAGCCACAGTGCCAGTGTCTTCTGAGACCACAGTGCCCCAGTAACTCATCAGACAAAGTGTGACTCATGACTTCTGCCTCTTAACTTGTGGCATCTGCTTCAAAGTCTCAGCTATTTATAGTTTGGCAGCCTGCGAATACGAAGGTCTCAGTGCAGCATCTGATCCAGAAACTTTAACATTTGTTTGTCAAGATGGAACTGTCATAAAAGGCTGGAGCAGTTTACACTTGATCTCAGACCAGATGACTGTGACTCAGTAGGGGGGTTTATTCTGACTTTATATTAGTTTTTCACTTTTCAGTGTTTTGACATTTAGTAAAACACTAACTTCACAAGTTAGATGAAAAGATTTATAGTGCGAATATGAACCGACCCCTGGGAGCTATTGACCTAAACCCACACATATGGGACACTGTGGGAGGGAAAAGGAAATACACCCACAATAAAGTAATGACAGTTTAATTGATCAGTGCAACGCCTATGGAGAGGAAATAGATTTAAAATGGGCATAAATGTGTAATAAACTGATCTAGAAGATTTACAAATGTGTATAATGATTTTGTGTGTAACTCCGAGCTCTCACAAGCGCATGTTCATATCCACACTTACACACCAAGCAATTAATATTAATAGTAATATTAATATTTTACCTACATATGTTTTACTTCAACCTCTACAGACGTAACAAAGTTCACTTTCAAACGGCCTCCTGTGTGTACAAATGTCTAAAATATGCAACATTCTTTGCATTCTTTTACAGATTTATAAATGTGTGTGCACAGGGGCTGATCCACACAGATTTCATGGGGCTGCAAGAGAGTGGAATGGGGATTTTAAGGGTGGTGCTTTAAAAGATATATATATACGCCAATTTAATCATAAACATATATTTGTGGTATTTGCTTGGAATAGCCCCCAATAAAGATATTCAAGCTAAAAGACATTATAATGTGGGACATGTAAAGCATCAGTGTCTCTGAAGAGATTTTTAAATTTTTCATTTAACAAAAGACTGTTGACAGAATGGGTAAAATCCAATATGACACAAAATGATGTCTTTTGCATTAGAGCTGCAGCCCGATACACACAGAGCAGTTTACACATGCATGTGGACTTTTGTGACTTTTGTGACTTGGCATTTAAAAAAAATCAAAGAGCGAGAGAAGAAATCTTAAAGCAGAAGTTTCGTAAGTCAAGAAGCACAGGCTGTTTGAGCAGCAACAGATTATCTGAGGGCAGGCAGACAGTTCTGAGTAAGAGTTGTGCAAATGTGCACCCGGACATGGGCAATCTGAATGTGAAATAAGGAAGAACCGCACTCTTGAGTAAAGAAATATTTATTCCAATGTTGCAGATCAGATTCCGGCTCCAGCATGTATGACTTTGTGAAGTTGACATTTCGGATCAAACATTGTGCACAGTCGACGTAACTTGCAGTTTGAGATAAATAAGTACTTAAAAAAAAAAAGAATTACAGTTCATAGAGAAATGACAATAATAGGTCCCCTCTAAAAAAGAAAATCCCAATGACATCAGATGCTGAGTTGAGCCCACAGAGTCCTGATTATTAATAATTTCACAGAGGTTGTTTATGACACATATTTCCTGCACAGAACCGCAGGGAGTCTGGGGATGCAGAGCTGCTGTGTCAAAATGGAAGTTGTAAAAACCACCTTCTTCTCCTCTCAGGGGCTATACCTGCCAGTGTGGGACTATTTGGCAAAGGGTAAATACACTGTTACTTATTCCTGCTCATGGTCTTTATTTCAATGCATGGTCAAGTTTATAGAGGAGAGACACAAACGCTCTCCAGAGCTCTGGGTAATGGTTGTACCTTGTCTACCTTCATCAAGAGGGATGTTACACAGCTTCTCCAACCGAGCTGCTTTAATTAATGCAGTGGGAACTTTTGGGTATGTGAAAGACTTTTAAAAAGCTTAATATTTCAAGGCGCACAAGCTGTAGCATCTTCCCGTTTACCTCAGATACTCTGTCAGGCCTCGGATTAAATATTCACTCAGATATCAGGCACTCTCCGGAGAAGGGATTTTCTTTTTTGTCACCTCGGTTTGACCAATGCATGCGTCAGTGTTTGTGTGTCAGTCACAACCGACGCCTCCATCCGCTCTCAGGTTCTGCCCGGTCCAGAAGAAGCGTGTGCAGTAATGAGATCATTATCTTTTGTTATCCAGTCTGATTTGCTCTCTAGTTCTCTGCCAGGAGAAATTAGAAAGGGAAAAAGGCCTGGTGAATATCTAGCACATTTAATCTAATTGGTGTCACTTTTCTCCCTCCATTATGGTACTTTAATAGCCCTATCTGTCTCCATGTGGCTTAGCGTTGTTTAGGGTCAGTGGTCAGGGCCCAATCTAAGCGCCCAGATCGCATTAACGCACCACAGATCCTCAGCGGCAAGATAAACAAAAGCTCTTTCATGCAACAACACTGGAAACAATACTGTATCACTTTCATTTGCATCGTTAGAAAGTGGCAGTGGGCCTCTTTTGCTATAGTTTCGATGGAAGCTCAGAACAGATGGGTGTCTCTTTTTTTGAAACGCTGAGAAAAACACTTGATGTTCACTCGCAATCGTCTTTGAGAGGGAACTCTACAAGATCTGAAAAAATGAGACGCTGGCAAGGTCACGCTGGTCAAGGAGAAGTTTTTTTTTAAACATTTCAGTGCAGCTTTGCCGATGAAATGAATCTGGTCTGTCTGACACTAGTCTGGAGGCCATTAGTGCCTCCCCACCAGCAAAAAAAAACTTTCTCCAGCAATCTTTGGTGAGGAAAGCTTACAGGCCCCAGGCAGTGTTTGAACTGGGGGCTGCATCAGTGCTCCTTCGCTCTGAAATCTATTATGCACTCTAATCCCTCCAACCTCCAGCCCCAACATATGTCTTTGAGTCATGAGTAGACCAGGCGTCTGTCCCAAGCCGGCATTTAGACTCTCTCTGTTCTCTCTCTCTCCCACTATTCTCTGTCGGTTCAACGTGTAAAACAGGATCATCAGTCAGCTGTGAGACGGCCAGAAGGCTCCGCTGTAAAAGGATTTAGATACTCGGAGGTGCCAAAAGGAAGTGTCCCCGTAGGCTTGGTGGGAGGAGGCAGGCGGTATTGATTGGTTGACGGGCTGAGGCAGAGAGGGGATTTGCGGTGATGTCACACAGGAAGTCATCAGCGGGTCATATGCTCCTCAGCGTTGTCAAAGCTCAACGGCGTCAGGCCCGTTCACCAGCAAGGAAGAGGCCACTTAAATTTTCTTTGTAAATCATTTGGAGGAGAGAAAGAAGTAGTGTACTCCAATCGCATAAACAAAGGCACAGATATACATATTTAATGGCATGCATAATTGATCGTCTTCGCTCGCAGGGAGTCCTTTGCAGTATACGCTGAGCACTGGAGACATAAAAATAAAACATGAAGTGGGAAAGTCATTAAAACACTTTTAGAGAAGTAGCGAGCGGAATGGTAGCGGCTCTCACTTGAGCTGCCTGCACTCCCGGCCTCCTCCAGTGTTGGCACAGGGGCCAGTGGCTAATTGGCCAGTGATTAATCACATCCACAGTCAACGGCATGACCAATTAATGGAGCCACTCCGCTCAGTGAGCCGGAGTGTGGTTCACTTGCCGGGTTCATCGCCCCAAATGTCTCAGACCGCGAAAAAGACATCAGGTGGAGTTGTATTAGACTGTGGCTTGTTCTGCTGTGGAAAATGCTGCCTGTGACCTGAGAAGGAGAAGACAGAGGGAGAGGAGGCAGGATTGCTCAGGTGGAACAGTCCCTGTAGGGCTCCACACTGTAAAAATCACATCCAACGTTCAGGACTTTGATGTAAAACTCTTGCTTTGCAACAAACTGTAGTTATTGGGGTCAAAAAACTTGCCAAGGAACTGGACATGAATAATAAAAGATAATACTTCCGAAAGGTCACTAAAGCTTCATTTTAGTTTACCGCAACTTAACTGTAGTGCTAACATTTTTATCACCAAATTAATGGCATCACTAAAAAGAAATCCAATGGGGCAACAAACACAAAGACAATCAAACTGGAGGATAAAACAAAAGCAATCGTCAAATAATTACCCATGACTGTTTTTTTAATAAGTGATATTTGTTTAAAACAGTGATACGTGTTTAAAATTGATGAAAATAAGACAGGAGTTTATCTTTAAGACATTGTTTGATTTTTCAGGACATATAACTGTAAACTGGTAACTACCTTGCCTAGAGTTGGATAAGTTGTGTCATGGATACAGGCTGTATATGAAGATGGATGATATGACTGATCCCTAAAAGTGAAGTCAAACAGTGTCAATCGCCACCTGGTGGTTGGCTGCAATTTAGCTTTTAGCCTCTTGACTGTAGCATGTTTAATATCAATCTTTCCTGCAGGAAATCGTTTCAGCATATTTTTTGAAAAACTGTCACCCGTGTGTTTTTCTTCTACTTCCCCTGTCGTAGATCGGGTGCAGGGGTGGATGCAGATGTCACCGTAGCTGTGGTGTCCGCCACCTCTGCGTCCAGTTAAAGCAAGATGGAGGTGATTCATCAAGGACTCTGTGGGGCCATCTGTGGAACAGGCTGACAAATGTCTCCCTCCTTCGCTATAAGGACACACGTCTCACAACGTGCATGGCGATTAATGCCCCTTTTACGACACGTTTATTTGTCACCCAGGTATTTATCCCTGCTGTGCCGTGCACTGTGTTACCATGGCCGAGAAGACTGGGAGCCATATCCAAGCTGGGACATCCATGAGGGGCTGTCCTGGATCATGCTTACAAGATTTTGATGGGCTCAACCCCACCACCCCATACACACACACACACACATACTCATTCCCCGGTTCCCAGCTCCCCAGTGTGGGAGGGGGAAACGTCGGAGATGGAGATGAAAATGTTGCCCAAAGACTCGATTCACATTCAGGCATTCATGCATTTAACAACAGCAAGGGGAGGGGAGAAGGAAGGAGGAAGAGGAAAGCAGGGAAAGAGCGTGTGAGACGCCAACCTGTTGTTTAAACATTCAGTCTGTGACTCGATCACGTGTGATGAAATCAGAGCGTGGAACAAAGTGCTGATGGTGCCCTTGCCCTGACACAGAAGAGAGACGGGGGTAGTTGCTGTGTCAGTGATGAAATCCTTCTTGTTTGCGCTGCATTATGAACAGGTTGTAACAGGATCAGTCGTTCGAGGTGCACACACCCTCCTCGGTCTGATTGCTTTGTTGTCAATCTATCCATCTCGTCGCAGCGGTTGGCGATTGCTCCGAATACCATTTGGTAAATATGACGGAAGTGCCATTAGACAAGGTCAGGGCCGCTAAGCTTATTATCCAATTGTGTGGGCGCAGTGTTTTCAGTGTGGAGCGCAGCAGTCCCTGGCCCCCTCACCTGCTGAAGGAACGATAACAATTTATTTTTCGAGAGCCACCACTCCAGAGGAGACGCTGCGTCTTAATGATTACACCATAGAGAGAGGGAATTACACAGGAAAACATAACGCATTTCACAATTTATCTTATTTCTGGCTGCTGTTTATTCTCTGTATGTTTTCTGTGAAAGAGTGCAAACACGCTGCCTCTTTAAATGTCACCCTGGCAGTTTTGATATCATTACCGTTTTGCTTCCATCTGCAAAAGGAACCATTGTGCTGCTGCTGTTTTTGTGTGAGAGGCAGAAAAAAGTTGCGCGCAAAAGGAACAGACAGGTGTCTTAGTGTGTGTGTGTGTGTGAGTTTATGTGTTTTTCGTCTGTGCGCGCACGTGTGCAGCAAAGGAAATGAGAAAGGATGGAAAAGAAACTAAAACATTCACACTCTAAAGTCAACCCCTCCTCACTTTTATAGACTCTCCTTGTGGCTGCACTCCTGTTGACACACACAGACACAAACACACACACACACAGACAGACAGACACACACTCTCAGACATCAGGGTGAAAGAGAAGCAAAAACTGCAAAGGACTTGCCCCCTGGAGCTGAATGTGCACACACCAGTACAGAGTCACTTGTTGGTAATGAGGGACTCAAATCAGAATCAATTATGAATGTTCCATCAGGAGGCTTTGGGGCCACATGAAGGGAGCCAGGTATTAGACAGTAATGAGAAATGGAACACAGAGAAGTATGGCCCTGCAGGCTCTGATGTCTCCGGGCAGGATGTGATTCAGTGGTTTAAATACATTTGCATTCATTCAATTCGCAAGAAAGCCATATTTTATTCAAGTGAACCGGCTTCCTTCATGTGCCTCTAACAATCATGTGGGTAGACAAAGCCTTTGATTCTTGGTTAGATGAAAACCTCTTCCTTTATGGACTGGCACGATTGTACCGCACGCTAGCCCAGTGCGTGTGTGCGCGCACGTGTGTGTGTGGAAGACAGAGTGAGTTACTTCTGGCTGTACTGATCCCAGCCAGTCAACTTGTTCATCCGCTGGCCAGAGCCTCATTTGCTTCAGCCTGATGATTGATTCTTGGGGCCATGCCTATGGGCCTTATTAAATCTAAATGTAAACTCTCTCTTATAACAAATTGCAAAGAAAATGCCAGTAGCCCCCCCCCCCCCCCCCCCCCCCCCCCTGCCCCCCCGCCCTCAGGGGGTGGACCTGGATTACTCTGACAAGCTAAGAAGCCAATGAGCTTTTCCAGAGCTCTGTTCACCTGCTCAACACAGCTAGGCCTTGTGAATCCCAGGGAAATCGAGGGGTTATTTCTGTGCCTGTATAATCCCACTGGAATTGATAATTCCATCACATCCAATCATCCTAACACAAAGAGAAATCTTAACCAGGGCAACTTTAACAAAGGACGTGGTTGGCCAGATTCTTTATTTCTCTTAAGCTGCACTCAGAACTCTGGACATTTTCCTTTTGGAGGGGCTGTCTGTGCAAAGTCAGTTGCTCCTGACATTTTCAAAATCTACAGCCAATGAGTTGGCGTGTTGATGACGTTTCTAACACGTGATGCAGAACTGGATAAAAAAACAAGGAGAATACATATATTTCAGGATGAAAAGGAGGTGCCAAACATGTCGAAGACACCGACAAAGATGTCAACCTAGAACGATAAAAGGATTTAAGAGCTGTCGTGATTAAGGCCGATGCCGGTGTCAATGAGCTATAACCAAAAAAAAAAAGCGGCCTGTCCTGCCTCCTCCTTGCGTCTGACCCATCAATCTCCTGCTCTGTTCTTCTTACGAGAAAAGGCAAATTCCAGAAAATGTCCGGACCCAATCTTCTGTACATTTCCGGAAATTCATGTCGGAAAACCACTGTATCCACAAATCCCACACAAGGATCAACATAAAGTAAGTTCTGTGATCCCAAAGTCAGACAAAGCTCAAAAACTATTAAAACCACAGCTTTGTTTGACTGGGTGACATGTTCCTTCATTACTATGAACATGGGCCCTGTGGGTTATTTCGAGTCAGCCCGACATGCACCATCCTGCTGCTGAAAACACTCATTAGGAAACTGAGTGTGTTGTCAAAAAATAGTCCCACTTCAAACAAATGCATGAACTTCATTTGTGGATTTGTTTTAGACTCTGATGAAGCATCCAATAAAAAAAAAGAGTTTGCAGAAGTTTGAAGGCATCATTTTATATCCTTGTAAAGTTCTTTGTCGTTCTTTGGAAATATGTTTTTTATCTTGATAAGTAATGAACGTGGGGCTGCATGTGCTTGATTGGCCTGGCCTTACAAGATCACATTGCATTGCATTGTGGGTTCAATAATTTGTTAGGTCACTTTAGTTAAATTACCTCTTTATTCTCAATGTTGCCTTGTTTCCTGTTTTATTTTGAAACTCACATCTTGTCTGATTTTACTCTCTGTTCCTGCTGCTGTTTCCTGCTCTCCTGATGATCCACAGCCGGCTCTGATGTGTCTCACCTGTGTCTCACCTGTGTCTCATTGTCTCTCCTCTGCAGTTTGTCTCCACACATTTGAGTTCAGTGTGAATCCTGTGAATGACCTGTGATCCTCCCAGTAAGTTTTGCCTCATTATCTTAATACCTCTATCTCTTGTACTGTTTTTTTTCTGAACTTTAGTGTGAAAGACCTTCATTTTGATCCTGTCACCAAGTCTGTATTCTCTGTCCTTGTTTTAAATACAGTTCCATTTTTTGAATTGCAGTTTTTTTTTTTTATTTAGGTTGTGTGTGGATTATACATCGCCCATTCTAAAGGATCTATTTTAAAGAGGATCAATTACCTGACAAAGACGGAGAAGATGAAAAAAAAGCACTGAGTGGATGTGGCTCGGGGGAAAGAGCGGATAGTCCATTCACCAGAAGTTTGGTGGTTCGATCCTCCAGTCCTCATTTGCATGGGCAACACACTGAAGGCTGTCCCATCGGTGTGTGCATGATGGTATGATAGAAAAAGCCCTGCATGTGTGACTATGTGTGCAAATGGGTGAATGGGACTTGTAGTGTAAGTAGATGTCGATAGATCGAGAAAATAATACTGTCCATTTACTGAAAAATTCAAAAATGCACTGTAGGGTTTATCTTTTCATTTTTGGACAAGTAAAATATTGAAAAATGACGGCCCTGTCCAATAAATTCTGTTTATATTGTGTTGCTTCAGGTAAAAAAAAATGTCCCATTACATGTATTTTAGTAGTGAACACACAAACACAGGGGTACTTGCAATTAAACATGCACACAGAGACACACACACACACACACACACACACAGGCTGTCACCGTCCCTCACTGAGCATAGCAGGGTTCTGAAAGGGCAAGTTGGCCGGCCATCTGGCCTGCGTATCAGCAGAGGTTATTGTGTCGACATCATCATTACTGAACACATTGCTGTTTAGCAAAGGTTATCCGGAATCTGCACAATTATCTGTTGCAACACATGTTGAAAAAAAACAACAACACGGCTCTGAAACCAAAAAATCACCACAGAGAACACTGATTATCAAGAGATGTGGAAATGTGGCGCAGTGAAAGTACATTTTCTTTTGCTGTGGTATGTATAATGTAAAACTTGTAAATACCATATTGATTCCAGCTGTAACATTTTGACCCAAAATGTCACAGTAATTTGCATGTTGCACTTTTAAAAATTGTATTCCACTTTGAACAAATCGATTGGACCTGCCATATACTTATACTTTCTTTAAAAATCCTATCTTGTAATAATTATCTTATTATCCGATAGGATGAGTTAAATGTTGACTAATTTTACCTTCTGCAGTAGCTGCAGATAAGTTTGAATTTTAATGCACTTGACTATTCATATTTAGCATGATGTCATTTGGCAACTACGGTAAATCTAAAGGATGAAACAATAAATAAAACGCACTTTGGGAAAAAAAGATGATGTTCTGGTCCTGTTACTTAATATTAAGAAATAAAGATGAAATACATGGGTTATTATTTTGCCGCAATATCGCTCAGCACAATTCTGTCACGAAAAATACTTGTACAGGGGGTTTTCAAGTTTAGATTTAAATGTCCTGTTTGGAAACAATCATCAGAATTTAAAATCTCAGCGCTTAAACAAGGAAGGGGTGGCGAGGAGGAGGAGGAGGAGGAGGAGAAGAGGACGATGACTGAGATGTGTTTGATATTCACACTTGCAGTCTGAAGCTGAATGTGACTCCTAATTACGCAGCAGCCCAGGTTCTATTTAGGTATAACCAAGCCGTGTTGAGCTGTAGCCACTTAGCACCTGATTAAAACATGGAAACATTCCCTGTGGCGTTTTGGGATCTGTGATAAAGCTACCTCCCCCTTAACAGCGTTAACTAGAAGTGCAAAGTACAATGTCTCTCAATTGTCTTTCCCATGTTGCTTCATTATTTTATATTAACCAGTTGGGCCTCATTTTGCATATATGTTTAATTTCAGCTAAGTGTCCTTTCTAAATTTCAGATTTCAGCGTACTGTTTAGATATTTGCTCATGCTTAATGAGCGTTCACACATCCAAACCTCAATGGCAACATTTCTCCGCAGCTTTAGGTATCTGGTCAGCTGACAGCAGCATCAAGCTCATCACTTGTGATCATCTCGCTGCAGAGAGACTCACGTGAGTGATTAGCGGCACTACAAGAGGTCACCCCCCCCCCCCCCTGCAGGCCCTGCTTAGACATCAAAAGTCTTCGTGGCCCCTCAAAGTCTGCCAGAGCTCATTTGATCTTGGTGTATAACACCACCACCAGGGAATATTGGCCAAATTTCAAATGGCAATATGTCAGGCATCATTTCTCCTCCAGCTGCAGGTCTGTCACGTCATTGTTTGAGCATGGACATGCAGCACTTCCCCCGTAGTTTACTCAGTCTTGTCACTGTCAAGCCATTTGCCCCGTGGGTTCGGACTCCACTATTGGCCACTTGAGGGCATCTGTTATATTTAGTTTGTGTTGTGTTTCTTGTATTTAATCCAAAATGGTATCAACAGTAGACAAATTCTGACTCTGTTACATTAATATCACAACAGTCAGTCTGTCGTTTACCTGTGGGCAACCAAAGCCTACTCCAACATGATTGGTCAAACTAGGAATGGAAACCAAATTTGGCCCCAAAATCTTGTCCCTTGCCAACAGATTCTGCTTATTCACATGTAGAATCTGTTAATAGAGATCAGTTTGTCTAATGTGGTTTATACTTTGTGAAGAAGAACCTGGTTAACAGCGACTTGCTAAACATCAGCAGTCAACATCACATATTACTCGGCTCAAAACACCACTGTGCCAAAGTGCAGCCTCACAGAGCCGCTGGCACGACGGCAGACGCTTTGTCTTGTTTGTCAAGGTGGCCACACGGTCACATGTGTAACAACTTGGTAGCTTCTCTGGTTGTTGTTGTTGTTGGAAACAGAATCCCAGGACCAGCAAGGGGCAGATTTGGCAACACGCATCCATGTTATGTTCTCAGTAGATGCCCACCACATTGTTGAAAGTTTAACGCCCACACCTCTTTGTCAAACTTTGACAATTTGGCATCAGCAGGCTGTGCAGACACGGTTGTGTCCTAACGCAAATCTGCCCAGAGGTTAGTGACTTCATTCTCAATATATATGAATCTGCCAAGTGAGCGTGGAGCAGCATCTTTCCAGAGAACGTGCTATAAGATACACTTTGCTCAAGTTTGGTCCTAAATTGAGCTGCTCTTTGAAAGTGACATGCCGTGCATGTGCACACATGGCAGCCGTGTCTTGGAAAGCATTTCAAACATACCTGCCAAATTTTGTGCAATTTGGACCGAGTGAGGTGCCGTGGTGACATTTCCAAAAAATTCAGAGGACACATCGAGATGGTCCAAAGGCCAATTAACACTCTCATACTTATATTTTTATACATGATGCCAACAGAACTCCGAGCCAGTTAATTCTATATTTTTAGTCGGCGATGTGGGTCCATGACTGTGGCCATCAATCACTTTAACTTTCAATATATTTATCAGCGCTACAAATGGCCTTCCACAGCTTTTCTGCGAAATTCAACAAACTCTTCTTACTTATCCCAATATTCCCAGTGGATATAAGCATTCCATTGAAAATCTTTTTTCCCCCTAAATTATCATTAAAGGTCCCACCTCTTTGACCTTGATACCATAACACTGTATATTCAGTCTGCCTCTTTAATTATCTTCTATTTTGCTTTTAGACTCTTGACAGACAATTGTGATTTTTCTCTACACGCAACAACAAAGAGACTTTTAACAAAACACCGCAAATCTCGTGGCAAAAATGTAATTCATGGTCAACTTAGGCTATGAAGTGATTTCTGCCTCATCTACAACCAATTTGTCTTTTCCTATTGACGTTTGTTCTGTTGAAGCCTTTAAAAACATCAAGTGAAAACCTATTTATTCATATTGGCCTCACCTTGTGTATTGTAGTGTTTGAAACCATGATTTTTTTTTGTGTTTCTGTTTTTCATTGTGTTTTGTATTTATTGTTTGTTCCTACATTTAAGGTGTTGCTTTATGTTAGGCTCTGGGAAAGGTGCTATCACCACTGTTTAGTTATTGGACATCAGTGTAGATGGAGAGCGGGAAAAGAAATCTGTCTCTGTTACACTTAAAGGAAATAAGCATTGGTGTCGATTTGCTGTAAACAAACGCATGTGAGTTCTGCACCATAGTTTAAATGTCATGTTCCACTTCCTGAATGCTCCACCCAGACACCACCTCACTTGAAAGTTCGAGATATTCTCCAGAACACGTCTGACCCGGACAATCTCCTGCTGTGTTGTTCATGTGTTGAAGGCAACATGGTGGTTTAATTACTCTGTTTTAATCCTTTATCCTCTACACAAAATGTTATATCCAATGATTACAAAAGTATAGCAGAAACTCGGTCGGTAGCAGAAAATAGAAACCCAGATTAATTTAAGAGTGAATGGCCGTGACTTTTTCCAACAACTTTAGTTTCCTATGCTGACGTAGTTGTTCTTCATGTCACCCAAGAGGATTTTAATTGGACAGACCCCAACCCAGACCTCCACCCTGACCCCATCTTTCTGTTTTTGTTTTGTTTATCCGATCAGTGACCTGTGCTGTTCCTTCAGTGCCTTGACAGAGAAATAACCACAGAATGGTGATTGCACATTTGGACGAAGCACAATTAAAGCCTTGTTGTGTTGAGAGACAGCTCCATCTACAGCCATTCTAAATAATAAGTGGCTCAGTTTACAGCTATCAGGAAAATAGGAAACAAAGATGATATTTATAGGCCCGTGCACTTAAATTAGCAGACCTCACAGCTGGCCTGTTCTTATTATGCATCTGTAGTATGGTCAGTTTGTGCACTGTGTTCATTTCTTTATGTTCTGCTCTGGCATGATTTATGTCAGTCAATGAAGATGAGTTCTCTCCTCATACTGTCTTTATACTGTAATTAAAGGCCGATGTGGTGGGGAAATAAAAAAAAAACCCATTTAAGCCCGACTTCCTGTCTTTTATTAGGAACACAAAGAAACTTGGAACACAAGGCAGATGGAAGTGGCTTATGTCTCCTTGATAGCACACTGAGATGAAACCAGGATTGCAGCCAAAAAAATCAAACACACACACACACACTACTACATTTTCCGCGCACAAAAACACACGCGCGCGCACACAGTCAATATTTCACCCCTTGCATCTGCCAATTACGAACTGAATTCGTTTGTGGAGAAAACATACACCAGTCTAAACTTAGCAGTGTTCCATAGACACACTGTGAGTCAGTAGTGCAAAACACAACGGCAGAGGACCCCCCAGGTGAAATCCCAGAATATCGACTGGATGATTCAACCCTTTAGAGTCGTTAGGCTCTTCTTCTTATTATTTCTTTTTTTTTTGCTCCCCCCGAAATCTTTTGTAAACACCCAGCGAAAAGCCTTCACTCAGATATCCGCCGTCTCTCAGTCGAAATAATCCGCTCTCTGACAACACAAATTCATTGTGCATGGATGAAGACAGCGCCAAGTCCATTGAGAAACCCTCAGGATCTGATTCCCATCTAGCAAACAGCTTGAGGGTGGCATGGCCCTGAGGCGTCCCTCCGTCCCTCTGTCCGGGTTCGGAGGCAATCTTTTGATCTGCGCAGGAAGGCTACCTCATGCTACGAAAACCTCCCCACTACGCCAGGTGTGCCAGAGGGAGATTCGATAAGCACTGAATTGTGAATCCGACCCGATGTGCTCACTGTCCTTGTCAGGGCGCTTCCCCCGAGCCTTGTTTTTCTGCACCTTTAAGAATCCACTGCATTAGGTGGAAAACCTGGGCTGAAAATGTAATGTTTGTGGCTGACGTTCCCTCTCAGAGCTGCATGCTACCTTTGTTCTTTTCTCGTCTGCGGTGAAACAACGAGCAGTCCGAACTCCGCTGAATCCTTGTTTATATTACAGGCTGCAATATCCTACCCCACTCTGAGAATACATTTGCAAGGAAATAATCCAATCGTGCTCCATTTCCGTGCTACGTTTTATTCTATCTTTTGTCTCCTTGTACACAAAATGCATTGAATTCATTTTTTTTTTTTCCTTTCCAAGATGATGTCTGGCTTTATTAAAATGATTTCATGAGACTCAGCTGGGAATGAGGGACGGGGACACTGCTGAAACAGCTTATAAATGCGGCGACGCGCTCGGCGTGATCTCAGAAGTTGCACAGTTAGATGATCTGGTTGCAGAGAGATTCTGACAGTGAAATGCGTCGCGGAGACAGAGAGAAGAGGGGGAGAGAATAATGAGGGGCTGAGGGAGTGCAACGTATAGAGGAGTGGTGGGGACCCAGACAAACGGCTTTCATTAATTCTATTTGTTTCTGTAAAAGGGTGTGATAGTGTGACCTTTGCAGGATCCAGCCCAGCTCCATCATTTTTACTCATTATGCAAGAGCCGATAAGATCCGGGCTGACACCTGTCTCCGCGGGGAGCGATTAAACAATAAATGAATTCTCTGAAACTTTGTAAACTTAGTGTCTGTGTCTCAGTGAGTGAAGAGTAAAAATAAACGGCTGAATGGGAGAGGGAAGGAAACAGTGAAAAGCTCATAAGGCTTAAGGGCATTTCAAGAGGCCATAAAAGCTGCCATTAGCCTTAATAGTCTGAGCTTCAATTAAGGCAAAGGGAGATTTGACATGCTTTCTTTCCCCTTTTTAAATTTCTTTTTTTAACCGAGGTGTGATATTGCCTAAGAGGAGGGGTTTAGTGAAACTCCATGAGGTATAACAGTCGACTGTCTTTGCTTTATTTAAAGACGGTAATATCTGTTTCTTTGACTGACAGGTTTTACAGCCAATACAACTTAGCAACTGAGAGAAAAACCTACCACATGTTACATCCCTTTCAAGTCTGAACGCTGCATCGCCTCTTTAAAGATATTTTCCCAGCTCACTTCATTAATTCAAGCACGACAGTTAATTAGGCAATAGATTTTTATATTAGAAAACTTTCATGCTGCTGCAGCATCACGCACAAATATTCTGCTATCGCTGGTGAATTTTAATCAGCCACAATGCAGCCGTTTTAACACAATCGGTCGACTGTAAGGCTACGGCGTGTGCAGTGTTTACGCAACCGGCCACACCAAACCTCATGGCCCCTCCACATCCACACTTTCCCCTCTGAGGTTGAAGATATAGTCAGTATATCGGCGTCTGGGTGTGTGTGTGTGTGTGTGTGTGTGTGTGTGTGTGTGTGTGTGTGTGTGTGTGTGTGTGTGTGTGTGTGTGTGTGTGTGTGTGTGTGTGTGTGTGTGTGTGTGTATGTATATTCCCACTGTTTGTGTCTCTTTATGTAATACCAAAGAAATTCAAGTAGAGAGGAGACGGCCCTCGGGTGCCCCCATCAGCCACAACACCCCCAGTTTGAGGGATCTTTGTTGGAACTCTCACCCCTGTGTTTCCCTTCTCTCTCTATGTTGTCTCATAAAGACATGAAGAGGACATAATAAACATAAAAAGGTCAATTTTTAACTTGGAAATTTGACCTGACTGCCAGGGTGTTATTCATTTATTATGACTTTATTATGACATTGTATAATGTCATGATTTGTATCGTCATGATGCATCTTGACGATGATAGGTCAAGTTGGAGCAAGTTGAGTATTTTTTACATTAAATTAGAATAAAGGGACCAATAGTATTTACCTCTAAATTGTAAGTTATGTAGGCAATTTCTTTGTTCGGAAATAGTTCAATATATTGGCAAAATACTACCATTTTCACATTTGCTGGTTAAATATAAAGCTATCAGTTAGCGTAGGTTAGCGTGACGAGTGGGAGTAGAAGTGAAACAAGCTTTAACATTTTCTAAAGGCTGTTAATTAATATGTATCCTGTTTGTTGGTTTTTGTTTGTTTAAACCAGTGTGTAAAATGTAGTGTTAAATGTTAAAAAGTGGCTTTACAGATAGTTATTAAGGAAATAAAGAATTTCAGGAGAGCAAGGATTCCTCAAAACAAACAATAGGTCTGTTTGTTTTTTACTCTTTCATCTCACAGCCAAAAGGTACTGGCCTCCAGTGTTGGAGTTCGGCTGAGGTCTTTCTGTGTGGAGTTTGCATTTTTCGCCCTGAGCCTGCATGGGTTTTTCACCGGCCTCCTCCGACGGTCCAAAGACATGCAGGTTAGGTTAATTGGAGATCTGCCTGTGTGTGAACGGTTGGTTGGCGACCTGTACTCTGCTCTTCCTCCAACAACCCTCAAAGGACACAGGGATAGATCATGCAGTTGGATGGTTTCTGTATGAGTGAAACAAAGATATAACCCTCTCATTAGTGATCTATGGAGCTACTGGTAGGCAGATATGTTTTGCCTCTCTAAGCACAGCTATATGCAAGCAGTTTCCCCTGGTTTTCAGTCTCAGCCAGTCTTAACCACCTGCTGGCTCCGGCTTCACATTTAGCATACTGAAATGAGAGAGGTATTGATCTTCTGATCTAACTTTCCCAAGTGTTGAACTATGCCTTTTTAAAGAAAAAACTGCTTCCACTCACCCTTAATGCACATATTTAGCTATGCAAAGTGAGACTTTCCTTGCTGAGGCCTTGCCCTAATTTCATTAAAACTACTTGGTTACTACTACACGGTTCCCAGGATGGTATGCAGGTTAATTAACATGGATTCTGATCAAGCTGGTGCCACAGAAATATGTGCAGGTTTTTTGGATGAAAGTAAACCCCCCCTCTCCCCCCCAAAAAAAGAGGATTGACTCCTTTCCCATTGAGTGATATTAGAAGCACGAACATGCCAGAAACCAACATGTCCGAAACCTTGCTGGAGACCTCGCAGAAACCTTGCATTTAGCACAATACGAAGAAAAAGAACACTTTATAACTTTATTTGTATAGCACTTATCCAAACAAGGTTAGAAAGTGCTTTCACAAAATCCATGGCAAAAAATTAATGAATGAAAATACAAGGTATTCAATTCAGTTCTATTTTAAGCGCCAAATCATAATGTATCAAGGTCGAGACCTTTAGAATTTATAGAGGAACAGTTCTCACTTTTTTCCCTTGATGTCAAAACTCTCATTTACACGTAAATGCCCAGAAGTTCAATGTGCCTCATAACATTGTGCTGGAAAAGGTGCAGCATCAGTATTTCCACTGCCAAAATGAAGAAGAAGAAGAAGAAATTAATGCATTCATCAGTTGGAGCCAATAAAAGCCTGTGTCTACTGTAGAGTCATTTGACCCAGAAGTAAATGCCAAATGTATTAATTCCCATTGCAGACAAAAGCCAGATATTAGTTGGTGTAAGTGGGTTTTTTGACAAGTTGAACTGGTTAGTTGCTTAGTTAAACCACCTGTCAGCTCCATATTTATAAAGGGTTGAGGGTTAGTTAGTGTTTTAGTGAAGCATCTGTCCGTAAATATGTCTTCTGTCCCCGCGGTTGCAAACCTCTGATGGATTTTCTGTGAACTTGGTCTTTGTCTATCTGAGCTGTTGTTCTGAATTATAACCGAGGGTGCGATGTTCCCACCACTTACAAAGGGCCCTGTGGGGCTCCCACCCTGAGCGGGGCACGCCACAGACCTCCTCCAGGTGCCCGGGCCCTGGCATGAAATGCATTAACTCTCACATTAGAGCCTAATAAGGGAGAGCAGCGGCGGCTTCTGCACCCTGCCAGTGTCTTTCATGTGCCCAATTACTGACAGATCCCCAAAATCATATTCACCTTTTACCATCTTTAATTAGTTCTTTATCACCGCTGCTTTTTCCTGGATGTCGACTCCAGGGCCTGATACCCTCCTGTCAGCCTGCTGTGAGATGACTGCATTAATCAGGAGCTGATATCCCCCCGAAGATTCATACACATTTCCAATCTGTCTCGCACATTCGATTTCCAGGGGTTTCTGTTAATGTGGGTTATCTCCACTCAGCATTGTCAGGGCAAAAAGAGCAGCAGATACTGAGAAGCTGACGAGAACAAAAGAGGCGACGAGAGTAAAGCCACTGAAGAATGTCAAATAACGTCGGAGACAGCTTTTATGGTGAGAAGAAAAGATGTCGTTAGAGGCATCATGTTTGCTAAATGATCTTTGGTAAAGCCCAAATAATCCCAGTCTATCCAGGTATTTCTTCTCCCTCCAGTTGGCATTCGTATGACAAACAAAACACAAATATTTAGAAGAGCAATGACATGTAAAGCTTCGTCTTTCCTTTAATTGTTCACAGCACATCGCTTGACACCTCAGCAGACTGCGTTTATTAGCAAGAATCCTGACAGCCGTTATGGCCTCGAAGGCAGGGGGGAGCAAAACACGAGATAGGGCTGACGTGTTTTTAATTCTACATTAACGTCTTCCTGACGGAGCCAAACAGGCTTCGCCATTAGACATTCATTATATTGATTGCGCGGCAGCGTCGAGTCTCGTAGGAAAATGAGGTTTCTCTCCTTTTTTTTCTCCAGCTAATTATTGAAAACAAGATTTGCTTCTGATTAAGGCGAGTGGATCGTTGCTGCTGCAAACACATTGACATGCAGAAAACACCTGAGGTTAGTGCAGGGGGATGTGGTGGGGGTGGGTGGATATGGCTGGGACAAGGTCTTTCCTCTTTAAGCCCATTAGAGATACAGATGCCAGATTCTACAAGGCTTGCTGTAACAAGACGGATTAAATTGCACCATATGTCTCTATTACCTTTCGCCCATTTTAAGGAATTCATGTGCGAGCGTTTAAATGCGACGTTTTGGCTGCGTTTACGCTCCAACCCACTGAAATGAAAAAATCTTGAATGCATCTGTCAATAGGTGGGAACTCACTCGGCCTCACCACCATCCCTTTGACCTGTCCGAATGTAAATGTCAGTCCCCTCCATCAACCCCCGCTCACTGGAGACAAACAAGTGACCTTTTCCAGCTTGTTCCTGTAATCAGCTGTGTTGAGCGTCAAAACCCAAAAAGGAGGAGGAAGTCAGAGAAGAGACTGATCTACTTTGTTGACCAGTCGTCTATCTACTAATTCCACAAACGTCTGTACGTCTGTTTGTGGAAGGCATCTCGTGAACCATTCGTCTTAGCGGCTTAACACTTGGCATGAGTATTGTATCTGCAGCAGCCAGTGGGGGCGGGCAGCGTGCCTTCAGTCTGTGGACCAACTTCAGTCTTCTTCTACATTCTTGCATCTTCGTTTGACAAATGGGTCAAACCGTGGAACAAAACCGCGTATGATTATTTTTATTTCACCATATCAGGACATTCTAGGGTATCACAGGTGCTGATCCTCGTCATGGCAACAGCGAACATTGAATCACTTCTTTCCAAGTTAAAGCACAAAGTCTGTTTTGTTGCTGTCGTGCTTTCAATTGAGATGAATTGTGGAGCCTTTACTTTGAAAAGGTATGAACTCAGGTCCGACGATTGTTTAACACTTCCTCTGAAAAAGTTGACATCTAATGTATGAAAAAATAACAGCAGCTCAGTGAATCATTAAAACTTACATGAACAGTAATAAACCACATTCTGTTTCATTTTATGAAATTGCAGATAAACCAGGTAGGATGGACACAAAGTTCTCTAACTTCACTCTACAAAAAGCTCTGCACACAACATCCAGCACACAAACAATAAAAAGTGACAGTATATACAGGTTTAGAACTGACACTCATATTTACAATTAAGGGTTACTTGACAGTCAACGAGACCAGCAAACAAGAACCGTATCTCTCTATAGACCTGCCCTATTTATAACTGCATCGCATTGTCTATACAAAGGTTTCCCCATCTTCTACCAGCCTGTATATGTCTGTAATGGTGGGATTTGATTCTGGTTTGCCCCGTGGAGCTCGTCTTCCCCTTTGACCCGACGCCATAATCGGCCTCCCGTCCCAAGAGGAAAAAAGTAATTGCTCATTTTGTAGATACAGCACCTTGTGACCAAGTCGCTACTTAATTATTTACATGTCTTCCTGAGTGAGCGATGCCTATGCATTTGCACAGCGATATTGAAATTTGGCGGCGAGAGGTTCAAAGCTGCCCTCTACTCTCTCCCCACTGAGGTGTCTTGGAAAATGCACAGAATTGATTTTCTTTTTTCATTTTTAAGACAATAAAACAGAGTCAAGGTGTATTTGAGTAGAATGCATATTTTTTTTGTTGCATATGTCTGAGTGAGGCGGAGGTGATTTCGCTGTGATGTAGTGAGGGTATATGGGCCGTAGCCGCAGGTAGAACGCCAGAATGCACAATGCAGAGCTCTGGAGTAATTGATCTGCATTGCTGTCTATTCTCGGCTTGGCTGCAATATTTCTGGATCACGCGCCGTCGTACAAACCCCTTGATCAACATGCTGAATCATTACATGTAATTCTCCAGCTGAGTCATAAATCACATTGGGATAGAGGGAGGAGGTAATGTTTTCTTTGGTTCCTCTGCACTACATTTTCAAATTTGACTCCTCGCTGCCGTCATTTGTTCCTCATTGTTATTCATGTGCGTCCTTTAAAAAGAAAAGGTGGAAAAACATTGGCTGACTAAGTTGGGCGCTGGACTTGCTACAATATAGTTGCAGACATCCCCACTCCAACCTCCCAAAAAAAAAGGGGCAATCAATAAAACTGATAATAAATTTCGTAGGTGTGCTTTGTCTTTCTTTGCCTTTCTGTGCACGGGGTGAGGCACATTCTGAGATGGCTCTGTGGGAATATGAATTATGTATTTTTCATTTACATTCAGCCTCATCCTACAGAATGTTAGGGGCATTAGGAGATGGTTGGATGTACAAACACAGGGGTTAGAAATTAAACGATTCGAGAAGGAGTGCACGAGAGACGCAAGCGCATCTGTTGTTTGTATCAGGCTATTTTCTTTGTTTGGAAAGTGGCTGAGTCCCTGTGAAGGTTGGGCATGATTTCAAATCTGGGGAAATGTTCTCACGCGGCACCATTCAGGCAGCTAACAAGCGCTGCAGTGAGAGATAGAGAAGAGACAATCGGCTCAACGTTTATCAAAGTGGTCTAATCAGGTCGGTTACTCATCTCTGACGTCACCTAATCTCACATTTGTGGTCCCCGCCGCAGACTGATGACACCTCACGAGCCGTGCCTCGCTGATAATATTTACCCGGGTGCGTTGTTAAGTGCATTATGTCACCCGGTGATATTAAATCACAGACAGCTCCATCATAAACTTAGTTTGTACCCTAATATCTGGGGAGGTAGGATTCTAAAACAAAGTCTAAAACTCTCGGTGAACGTCTGTGCCGGTGAATACGATGGGACAGATAAGGAAGCTGAGACTAAGCCAGATGTTGTATTCCTGGGTGTGTCTTTGGAGCCTCTGTTCAGTTTTTCTTTTTTCCCGGCTGCTGAGCGAAGCTGTTTGAGCAAAGCATCGTGGGAACTGTCATCTCAGGTGGTCATCGAGCGGGTAGAGGGGGAAAGCAAAAGTGGACCGGAATTTGCCTTAAACACAAAAATAAACTTTTATGTCCACGAACAAAAATAAAAAAATCGCCTTGAATAATCTTTGCGCAATAAATGCTTCATTTTCTTGCCTCATTTTCTTTTTTTTGTGCAGCCTTGGCGGATTTTGTCTTTTCTGAGCTGAATTATGTAGCAATTTGCTGCGTCTTTGATGTGATAAAGTTGAGGCCCTGCTGAAATGTACACAGACTTGAGGGTCTGTGAGGAACCATCAACGCTGTTGTGCTGTACGGCTGTAGCTCCCACACCGCCGCCGCCACCACGTGCACCACCACTCCGCCCCCGACTCCTGCACGCAGAAAGATGAGACTGTAGCTGTTGGGCTTTTCTGCATAAAAGTGCTTCGTTTAGAGTCCAGGGGCTTCCTGATCAGGGCCGATTATACCGCTGTGGCCGGAAAAATGATGACTATTCAGGAGCTGAGAAGGATGCTGACTGGTAGTTACCTCAGGAAAAAGACAGTGAAACGGAGGCTGTGGGAGCGCGTGTGTGTGTGTGTGCAGGAGAGGGGTGATCAGATTCATTAGAACGAGAGGCTAAAATTAAGAACATTTATCTGGGATGATGTTTCCTCGGTGAAACATGAAATGCAAGTTGCACACGTGCTTGCTCCCTGCTCAGGTGTATCACTGCACTCATTCATTATTGAATTTCCCTGCTCCTCTGATCCCTCTCTCTTATAGAAAAATATGGCAAGGATGGAGGTCTGCTGTTGTTGTTTTTCTCTTTTGTTCTCTCTCTCTCTCTCTCTCTCTCTCTCTCTCTCTCTCTCTCTCTCTCGCTCTCTCTTTCTATTCATTCGGTTTGGACCAAAAAAATGCACAAGGTTCTGTGTTGTTTGCGGATCAATAAAGTTGCTCCATCGGTGAGTTCCTTGGTATGGGTGACACAGCTTCGCAGTTATTTGGAATTGAATTAGGAAGGGGTGGGGGGTGGGGTGGGGGGTGGCAGAGGATGATGAAGAGTATCAATCATTCTGTCTCTCGTGTGAAGTTATTTGCAGGTCGACAGAATCGGCAATAATGAAAGTTCACTTGTTCACCACCGAGGGTTTGTGGGTAAATTTACTTCCCCCGTGACACCGGACCTGCAACAAAGGGAGCGAACCCTCAGCTGAGGAAGTGGTGTCAATACAATCTGAGTGATTTCTACACAAGCGTTTGTCCTCGCAGTGTGTTGTTATGGCACGAGCCCCTTGGGGGGTTCACAGCGCCGCAATGCTCGGCCCTCAGATTGCTGTGTCCGTTCAGTTTTATCGCCCCCATTAACGGCATCATAGCCGCTGTTATAAGTTTTTCCTGATGATGTCTGACACTGCAGCTACTGTATCACCCTCATGACTTGTCCATGATTGCTTTCACAAAAGCAAAAAATTACCTCTCTCCCTTCCTCTTTGCCCCTTACATGAAATTCCTCTCCCTCTTCATACTGCCGGAGAATGATCGCCCCCGTCACCCCAGAAGAGATTTGATGACATTACTGTGGAACTGCCCTCGCTGCTGTCTCAGTATTAGAGAGTGCGGCTGCGATGGAGAATAGTTTAAGTGAGATTGATTGAGCCCAGCTGGTCTGGATTCCCGGCGTGTCAGAGGCATTTATGCAGGGATTGGCTCATAACCTGTCAATCAGATGGATGGATGGACAAGGCCGTGTAGCAGAGGGTGGGACTGCGATTGCGGGAGAAGTCGGTCTAGATGACGGAGGGCGATGGGGTGTCGCTGCAGATCAGGCCAACCAGAGTCTGTGGTGGAGGTGCATGTTCCTCCTGTTTGACCAATCTGTCACCAAACGTGAAAGACTGTCCTGACTTATTCTGGACAACCTTGAAAAATCCCTCGGCTACATTTCAAACTAATGTGCAACAATTCTTCATTAAAATGTCTAACAACAACGAGACACATGCATTATCCAACTGTTTGATTAAGAGACCTCCAGTGGCCAAAAGTCCACCTTGCATGTTGAAAGCTAACATCCTTAAGATTTGAATTAAAAATACAACTTATTTCTTTAACTATATTTGTTAAATCCATGTATTTATATTAATTTATGACCTCTCTATATAACAAGGCTATTTTTCTGTTGGCAGAAATTTTGGATGCACAGACAGCTCGTGGGCAGCTGGTAATATACATAAGCTATTAAAATGCATTGTCAGAATGCACAATATGAGAAAATGCAATATAAAATACATATTCACAGTCAGTACATTTACATACCAGAGAGGTAAGTGATGTACAGGACAGTTTTTATAGCAAAGAGCAAAGGAATCTCATTTCAGGGGGTCAGGTCACTCAAATTTCAAAATACTGCTCAGACAAGCATATAACTTTGGAAAATACTCATATTTGGGGATGTTACTGTTTGAATAAATGGTTCACGTCCCATCGTTTAACTTGGAGGAGGTTGGGATTTTTTACCAATACTGCTGCCAGCCAGCAGGGAGAGAGAGTTTGGCTTCACTTTTCGGGGCAGCTGTCATGTCGTCCATCTTTAGTCTGTAAACTGGTCGAACTGATCAAGTGCTCAAAAGTTTTAAAAGCTTACATTATTGAAAACGGCGATTTCAATAAGTCAACAGGAGCTGCCTCTCCAAAAACAATGTCCTCACAACTATCTGTAAACCGTGGAGCTTACAGTGAAGCTACCATACTTTTCCACTAAAAGAAGTAGTCCCTGTGAAACCAAAAAAAATCCATCCACCTCCTTGTTATTAGATAGCAGCAGATGGCGAGAGAGGAATATCTCAAGTGTGACACATTAAACCAAGAGTATCAGCGTGAGCAAACACCACCGCGGGTAAGTGAGGAAATGTTTCTTTGCAGTTTAAGTGTGCTGACCATTTAACGGCCGCTGTGCAGAACAAAAAAAGAAAAGTGTCATCCAGAAACACCCCGCATGTCCCAACAGAGGCTGGAATCAAAACACAGTGATGTAAAAAGAGACGTGTGTGATCCAGTGAGAAGAAAAGATGGAGGAAGGAAACGGGTCACGCGAGTAAATACAGCCACGGCTGATTCATCTGTTCAAGTAAACTCTTAATCAGGTGTTTTCCTATAAAAGATAATGAGACTCACACTCAGCTTATCAAAGGAGACAAATGCAGCGTGGCAGCCATTCCTCCTGAAAATAAAAGCATTTTGAAGTCGGCAAAAAAGAAAAAGTCAGGCGACGCCGCCGTTGTGCGAATTTGAATCGGCGCCAGTTTAGCCACAAATTAGAGGCGTTGATTTTCAGCTCGCACACATTATCCCTCAACATATTATCTGCAGTAATTGCACAGCCACACTTCATTATTCCATCGAAGGAGGAATATCAGAAACACCTGGCGAGGTAACGCTCTTTACATAAGAGGTTACAGTAATGACACTATGGGTTCCTCTGAACTCAGACATTTGCATATTGATAGAACGCAGGAGCGCGCACCTCAAGTGAGGAGGACGCGGTAAAAGCGCCGTTGTAAGTGGCTTTATTTGAATATCAAGAGAATATTGGGAAGGAGGCAGCACAAATTTGAGCGTTTGATTCTCCAACATCCTTTGTTTCCCGTCCATGTTGTGCATGTGTGGAGGACTTCAAACGACAAAGGATCTCCAAATATTTATCTCGCAGCTCTGTCACACTCGTCTACAAGGCTAAAGGGGACATATATTTGGGTTTTTCAGTTTTCTTTACATTGAGTTGAAATGACTTTTATCCCGATTCCATATCCAAATTCACGCAAGCCGATCGAGTGGCCTGTTTTTGAAAGTCGGTTGCAGGGATGCCCAATGCGGCCGAACCACGAATACCTACAGTAGCTGATAAATGAGGTGTCTTGACTGTCCGTGTTATCTTGGTGCTGCCATGTACAGCCGACTGCTGTGTAGGTGGTGACGGCAGGTGACAAAAAGAGCGCGGAAGGGAAAGGGAAGGAAGGAGTGGGCTTCGGAGGGGGAGAAAAGCTAAGGGAGCGACAGAGTGACAGATAAGGAGACGTACAAGAGGGTGAGCAAGACAAGGAAAAAAACTGGGGGTAGGAGTGGAAGCCTATGGGTGCCTGGTCTGTCAGGCATGTGATGTCTGATACACGCTCTTTTTTCCTTTCTTTCTTTCTTTCTTTACAGCGCTGAATATAGTGCGGATGAGTTTGTGCCTGTGATGGTACCACACCCCTGTCAGAGAGAGCTCAGCTGGGTAAAGATAATTAGGTGAACTTTGCTCTGAGGAAAAACTACATGGGCACATAGACGTGTGAAAAGGTACAGACACACATCGATATTAGGCCATTTGCCATGTGTGAAATAAATTTTCTTTTGCAAGATGCATGATTTTCTTACCATTTTCTTTTTCGGGGCCCTAACTGCCATCTAATGCTCCAGCAATAAAGTTTCAATTGTTGTTTTTTTTCCCTCTGCGTAGCTGTCAGATAGATTATAATTCATGAGCAGGAAGCCGTGCTACAGTCTGCCTTACACCCTCTCTTATCACAGAATAGCATATTAAGAAGAATGATATTCACAGGATTCTTGTGACTGAGCCTCTGGCTTCTATTTTCAATTATATTCATGTCTGATATAATGTGTCTGCGACCTGAAAACATTGTTTTAAATACATTGTCTCTCGTAATTAAAATTATATCATGGCATTTCAGAAGTTTTCTGGAGGAAGTTCAGTGATGCAATGTCACCTTGGACTTAATATCTTTCTTAAATCATGTGTACAAGTTCATGAATATGTAAAGAGATATTCTTATTTGGCACAATTGTCCCATTTGCATGAGAAAAACAACTGTTTACTGGGACCTTCACTCTGCTGGAGATCTGGATAAAGACAGTGAATTGATGTCTTGGTGAGATTTAATTCGACTCTTGTGTCTGGCAGAGTTTGGGAAATGAATGAGTAAATAAGACTTTGTCTAACATTGAGGCTCTGTGGTGACACAGACAATTTGTGGACCTCACAATTTCATAAATTAGCAAACGATTTCAAAGGCAATGACTCGTGAAATGTGAAACTGTTACGACAGCGGGATCTGGGAGAATGGCTGTTATGTGCAGTCATGATTGTGCAGATTTACATTTATTAAATTGAGGCTGGATTTACAGTATGTGAGGCACCAGCAGCTGGTGAAATTTGAGGCCAGTGTTTTATCCTATTTTCACCTTTTATTCTGGGCATGACAACGACAGCCATGGAAATCTAGGATAAACTCTTGAGAACAACATCTTGGCTGTGCCCTAAACACTGCTTTTGAAATGTTGTTCACAAAATACCCGCTAATACTTAAAGGTTCTTCTGTGCATTCAGCTGTCTGGATGGGTACAGTTTAAATAATGATTCAATACTGTATTACACTAATAACTACAGTGCATCACTTTATTGTGCACGGAGAGAAATAAACGTGGGTATAAGTGCAAGTAATATCTCTGAGATCAGTTGCTTCTTATTTATGATAGGATATGATTTTATTAATTTTCATATTTCTACAATGCAATAGCTCCTGGAGTGTGTTCCAGATTATGTGTCAGATATTAGAGGTGGCAAGGGAGGGAGACAAATAGAAGGAGGCGGTGAGAGGGAGATGAAGTAAGAGGAAAAGTATGGATGGTGTTTTTTTCGACGATAATGGGTGAAAATATGCAGAAACCCCAGAGTGATATGGAATAATATCGATACAGCCGAGAAAAAAAGTTGAAGGAGGTGAACGGGTGAGAAGAAAAAAAAGTGAGGATACAGTATCTTAACACACTGTTCTTCACTAACAGCACTACACACCGATCACCAGAGAAGCCAGTAATCAAATACAGGTAATTGAGTGCAGTGTAAACTAGTCAGTTCTCCTCAAGAGCTTCTCTGTGTTTGAGAAGACCCACTGACCTCTTTCCTCTCGCTTGTCTCCTCTGTGTGTGTGTGTGTGTGTGTGTGTGTGTGTGTGTGTGTGTGTGTGTGTGTGTGTGTGTGTGTGTGTGTGTGTGTGTGTGTACAGCAGCGAGGATGTGTGTGTTTGAAGTGTGATGCAGGGGGCTGGCAGAGAGGGGAGAGTGAGCAGGGCGATTCAGGGGCACGCCTGACGCAAGTGGAGGAGCCGACGAGTGTGGGGTGGGGGCTCAGCTTGCAGATGGGCTCAGCAGGGGAGTGTGTGTGTGAGTGTGTGTGTGGTGGGAGAGTTGAGCACTCTGAAGCACGTGCAACACCCCCCCCCCAGGGGCCTTGCTCAGGGGCTGCAATATCAGTGTTCAATGTGCAAATGAGCTTTACAGAACGTGATATATGTGTTATCAGGCAAACACTGTGTGAAATCTGTAGGGGCGTGTCTTTGTCTATGATTTAAAGAAATAGTTCAACATTTTAGGAATCGAAGGCCCAATAAAAGAAAAAAAAATACTTAAAGTTGAATCAGGTTTAATCCTGTATCCGTGTGTTGTTAATTCAGCTCTTGTTATTTGCCAAATACATGTCAAAAAAATGTGTATAATAATATTTTATGTTGGCTTGAAAAGATCAAACCGGTAAAACAGTTTGCACAGTTCTATCATCAGCAGTCATGGTCGCTCACTGATTTTGTGTCCGATGCTTTCTTGAATTTTTCAACACCTCCCCATTACTTTAAATTCTGCCAGTTGAGATCTACGTTGTTGGATTCATCAGCTAAATCTTTCCATGTCACTGTCAACTCATGGTGGAGAGTCGTGACGCTTATATCTCATGGACTCATGGAGCCATAAAAAAACTGTCCTACTTCACGTAAACCTCCCTAAGACTGCAACTTGTCACTGTCACACTTTGGACTCTGAACATATCAAACATGTTATATCTTGTCATTGTTATATCTTCATACAACTTAATATAACTATTGGATTTTTGATGTATGTTTCCCCACATACATTGATTTTGCATCAAACTTCAGTTATTGATCACATACACAAATAAATAGGATATATAGGCTAAAGAGCACATTGAACTATCTATCCAAATTATCCACAGGAAGGGAAAACATGCTGATGCACTAATACACAAACACAATATGAGTTTTTGATCATAATCTATCTTAAACATATTTATCTCAAATGTAGAGTAAAATACATCAGTATGTTCACCATATGTAAACACATATATACATGTAAATGTTTGCAGTGCATGTGAAGTAACATCAGTGTGCAGAGGTGGAAAACAAATGCTCCGACATAGTTAGTCTCTCTCCATGCCGTCCTCGACCAGGAAAATATCCACTGCAGATTTGGGGTAATGCAAATGACATCTGTCTGTATCCTTCATTTGAAGATTCAAATGAAGCGCTCTGGGCCGGGTACATATCTCTTCTGCTAGGTAGATAGTCAGAGACAGCACAGGTAAGCCCTGGCACGATGCCTCTGCTACGGCTCAGGCAAACAAATGACACACAGGGAGAGAGAGGAGGATTGCAAAGGAAAAGTCGAGTCAATGTAAACTTGGAGGTGTTTACACAAAACATCATTTGTCTCCAAACGCATTGAATCATGGTTCTATTCCCAGCTAAATGTGGTGAATAATATATGAGAAGGATCAGGACGTCCCTGACCTCTGGTGTTGATACGGTTCACCCACCTCCTTCGCTCCACCGTCCGCATCTCAAACTCGAGCAGCGCCCTGAAGAACCACATGTTTACACGTGGTCTTTGCTGTCCTCCAACCCATGATCGATGCAGAGCTGGCCAAGGCTGCTTTGTCACAGTCGCCACAAACACACAGAGGCAAACGGTGGAGCCAGAGAAGCGAGGGGGAGAAGATATTGAAAGCCAGATTGAAAGCCAAACACTCCACGGCCCTCTGGGATCGTCCTTTTCTACATGGAACGTGCCAAGTGCTCTGTATTTATGGGGAAGAAATCAGATTCTACAAATGACATGGAGCCCCCTCCATTGGCGTTGGAGCCTCCTTGTGCTGCGCGGCGCATGGTGTTGAATTCAGGGGGAACAGCTTGGCGGCTCCCGCAGGAACAGACCTGCCGACTATCTGCAGCTGTGCTGAGAATTGTCATTTTTAAATATTCACATATTTAATCAGCTAAAAGGGCTCCTGCAACACACACAGGCACAGTGCAGGCAAACACACATCACGCTGCATGTGAAGGATGGGCTGTGGGGTTCGCTGGCAAGAAAAGAATATTTATATTGTGATTAGGCTTTATGATGATTCGATTTATGAGATTTTGTTTGTCTGAGCAGCTTTTCATTATTTCATGTAAACATATTCTTATGCAACAGGCTGCATGCACTCTGAAGTATATTCAGCTGGATTATGAATGCTCATATTGCTGTTTAATTCTGTATCAGGTTCATTTTTACACCGGCGGTTGCAGATTCTCCATTAGCACTTGTTTCCTCTGCACTTAGCACTGACTGACCCTGCTATTTTCATAAATCATTAGAGACACTCTCAACCACCAATATATTTTCCCCTCTCAAGTTATCCCTCCGCTGCTGTTATATTTCAGACCCCTGTTGCTTCAGAAATGATGTTTCCCCTGATTGGACTCATCAAGAGAACAAACGTTAAAATCTCATCGAATCAGAAACCGAGAAGCAAATTTTGCGAGGTTGATTTAGACGGCACACGTCGCCTTGAGCAGAAGGAAATATTTGCTAAAGTGAAGGGTGTGAATCACACAAGAAATGAACACATAATACGTGTCCTGTTTTTTCATTGTTTTAAGGCAGGTACTAACTGGAAGTGATTGCCTGTCTAAATGTATTATAACAGGGATGAATTCTATGTTGCACCCGGGAGAATAAATATGCACTAACGATGTGAAACTGCCAAATGTTTCTGATAATGCTCTGCGATTCGGAGGTCTTTAATCATGTGTTGTTGTTGTTGTTTTTTGTATTTCTTAAAAAATAAATAAAAGAAGAATTGTCCCTGTGCCGTGCAGATTCCCCAGACAGCCATGTTGTTTACCGCCGATTAACAAAGGGAAGGGAAGTCAAGACTGTGACACCGGTAACGTGAATGAGATGCCACAAAACCACCTCAGGAACACAGGAAGAATTCCAAAGGAGGGAGGGAGGGAGGGAGGGAGGGAGAGAGAGAGAGAGAGAGAGAGAGAGAGAAACATATTTTAAATGCATAGTCGTTGTTGGCGATTAACAAACTGCTTTTTTGGGTGCAAGTGCAAGGACATGGCTATTGGGTCAGATATCCAGCTCGCCCGCTCACAATCATTTACCGACTTCAAACAGGCAACTTCTTTTAATAACACTATCCAGCACATCCCAGCTCGATGTGAAGCTCCACAGCTGCGTTTGTTCTCGACTGAGTCACCTCGCTCGACAATAGTTAAAATCCTTCCACACAGGCAGGTTCACAGCGTCGATCGGCTGACACACCCCTTCATTTGGATGAGGGAGGCTGATGTTGTCAGGCAGCCAGCATCCTCAATCATCACAGTTCCTCCAGTGGGGATTTATTTTAGATTCACATGCTGCTGGAGACAGCAGTGTGTCAGTGAAAGTGTATCATGGTTCAGAATCTCGCGCAAAAATTCTGTTTGTCTGATAATGAAGCTGTAAGTCATCAAACTGGTTCAATAAAAATGATATTTTTAACCAAATCTGTAAATATTTAAAAAAATATATCTACCATCTGGAGCTTAAAAGAAAAGTTGGGCAGTTAAGGAAAATACACTCCATCACATGCAAGCTGCCATTATGTTCTTCTCTGTTTAGCAATAATAAACTATATCCTGTTACAAAGTGCATTAAAAGGAAGATATAACACCAGACAGGTAAATCGATTGAGAATAAAATAATTGAACATGAGCAGAGGAAAGATTAAATAGATAAAATCATTAATAATAAATAAACAGCATGAATAGTTGAAAAGCTAATGTCAATCATTAATAAAATTATTCTGTCTAAGTTTAATGGGCAGCGAACTCTATAAAGTTGGGGTTCCAATAGCAAGAGCGAAAGATCTTAGCAGTCGAGAAGTTTGCACACAGCAAAAATAGTGAAAAGGGAAACTGCCAACCTGGCTCCGTCCGAGGGTAACAACCTGCCACCATCAGTAATTAGTAGGTAACGGTAAATGTTGTTTTTGTATTTAACTGACGTGTATGGGAGAGCTATTGATCCTCTAATCTGACTCTCTGCAAGAAAGCATTTCCCAAAAGGTTGAATCATAGACAGATTGTAAATGGTCGCAGACCCTGGGTCCAAAAAGTGAAACCAATGTGGAGGAGCCTGAAATCACAACTGAGGGAAAAAGAAGTAGATCTAACTTGATTTATAACGACAGTATGTTCTTAATTGCTAGTCTGAAGTCTTCTTAAATACAGTATGATGTTCACTTTAAAAATGATCATTCCCATTTCGAGTAAACCAGATGATAAAGCACAGCGGTGGGGTGTGGAGACTGTTTGATTGACAGCTAGTACCATCTAATTGGTGCAGTTGTATAGGCAGGCGTGCGGTGTCTTTTAGCTCCACCCTCCACTCCTCAGAACATGGTCACTTTGTTTCAAAAACCAAACTGATGCTGGCCTACATGGTAAAATCAAGACTTCAAACCAGCGGTTCACAAACCAATGGCTAACGTCAGGGTGAGTTGCCACTTGTGCTGAACGACTCATCTTAGATTATTAAAAGCATAAACAGTGTATAATGAGAATCTTGGCATACTAATGTGTGGTCGAGTCAAGTGAAAATGATATTTTTGCATATTAAGGCAACAAACTACAGCAGCTTGTAGCCTCTTAATATTGCCCCCCCTGCTAAGGTGTAATGAGGAACACGCCACACACAAATAAACAACACAGCTTGCCCGGGCGAATCTTTTCCTTGACCCCACAGCACACGTTTGACTCTGCAAACATTCGCGGAGAAACTAACGAGAAGTGACACCACGACCAGCAGAAGCAGGATGACACATCTACCCAACATTACTGTGGGCAACTTCTTCACTTCTACATTTTTCTAATATCCTAAAAATACACTTTAAACAGCAATGGGGAGTCTGCCAAAGGATCAAACAGGCACAAGTGGTGCACCAGCTGGTACCGTGGAGAATACCTTGGATGCCTGCAGCCCAGCGACTGACGTAGCTCTACACAGGTCAAAGGATTAGCGGGTTTGTTAGTGACGAAGATGAGTAGCAGGAAGGAGGAGGAAGGTAGAAAGGGGTGGCTTTTGTTTGTGGTGCTTTTTGTTGCTTCCTTACTGTCCGTTGTTTGTTTTCTTGGAAACAATGGCGGTAACTTCAAGCTTACATAAAGTTTTACTGCTTTGAGATGTACAGCATGGGCTAATTGGGCGCTATAAAGATGGTATTTTTGCAATAAAATTAAAAGTAAACAAGCAGTAACGAACGTCCATTATAAAACTGTCAAAAGGTATATTTTTTTACTCGTTCTAATTAGGCCTTCACACATCCCAATAAACATGAAGCATCTCCTGGTCGCATCGTGACACAATAAGCTTACGTATAACAACAGCGTGACATGCTACATCTTCTCCTATAATTAGGTTACCATGTCCTGTCCCCAAGGAGACCCACTGTCAGCTGGATGGATCTTGCTTATTATTTCCCTCTTCTGCTCTGCTCTCGCTTCATGTCTATCACTTCACCTGAAACAAATAATAGCACAGATCCGTGCATTTTGTCATCACTAAATATTTCATATACTTGCATTGTGTTATATGTTCGGACCTCAGAGTTAAAATGTTCTGTCTGCAGCCTGATTATAGTTTTGAGATATTGAGGTTCAGAGTTATTAAACCCAAGATAGATATGGTTGGCTTGCATTCTTGTTTTTTCTTTTTGAATAGGCACTCCTAATGAACCAGTAGTAAGAAGTAAAACCGGCACCTTTTCAGTTGGTTCAATATTTGTCTGTTTAATAAGAACCAGTGAATCAAACTAAATCAAAAGGGAAGAACATGCAAACTCTACCCAGAGAGAACCTGGCCGAAACCGGGATTCAAACCTTGTTGCTGAAAGGGGGCAATGCTAAACACACTGCCCCAAGAAATGATGTGTTTCCAGTCGTATCATTGCTATAGATTGAGATTTGGTTAAATCTTGGTCGGCACAGCTAATGGTGATTTTCACTTGACGGAACAGCACGACCAACAGGCCACAGGGGGCGCCAGCTGCTTTCAGCACGGTACAAATTATACAACTCTCACAAACTTGAAAAACATCCACTTAGCTGCCATTTGTCACAGCGTCATTCACAGTGGTTCTATTTAAATGGAACATTTTCCACTTTCGGAAACGTTTAATTTCCCCTCTCAGCTCCTTTAACCTCAGACACAGAGCAGTTACCTAGAAAGTGAGTTGACAGGTTCTCTTTGTTCTTTACAGTTGTAACCCTATTGCAGCAAGTTAATGATACTGGAACTAGAACGTGTCCTTTTTTCAAATTATACTGAATTAAATGAAACTAAAAACACAGAATAGTTTCACTTAGTCATTTTTGTCTCTTAAAGTCTTGCATAACCTGATAATAACAACTACAAAAAGTTTCTTCAAACATCTTTCATGTCTGCACTACAGCAGTAGCCAAACCAAACAGAGAGGTCGGCCTTCAGGTGGAGGCGCCTGGTTCAAGCCCGCGTGGGGCCCAAGTCCTGCTGAAGTGTCCCTGAGCAAGACTTTTTTTTTATCTCCGCCAGCTCCACAGACCCTGCACTGTGTTGCTGACCCTGCATTCGGCCCCACTGTGAGGAAGTGGGCAACCCAAAAAAACAGGCGAGTTCCCAATGGGAGACACAGAGGAGACAGAGGATGGTCGTGCCACTGTCAGCTGGACCAGACAGGGGTGAACGATGGTGGTGTGATCAATATTTTACACACCAGCTTTCTTCTGGAGCTCGGAGGCAAAGATCCACGTCTCCGTGTGCCACACAGAGACAAAAGAGCAAGAGAGAGAAAGACAAGCAAACATTTTTTTACAGAGGAAATAACATTAAATAGGATTTCTGAATAGTCTAAAGTGTGTTAATGATGATGAAGAAAATGTTTCATCTTGCATCTGATTACATTTGGCCTCACTTTCACTCTCTGTCCCTCGTTGTACTAACAGTATGCAGAATCTCATTAAAGTAGGAGTGTGGACCTCAATTTAGCTAAATGTCTCACTGCTGCATCACTCACCAGCTTCTCCTTAGTGTTTATTACAGTGAAACTTCATCTGGATATGGCAATACTGACACACTATTGTAGTTGTTGTATGTGTTTGGATCCGAAGCAAAATAAATGCTAAATGTTGAACAGAAAAACAAAACAATAAGCTGCAAGATGCTAAAATGCTCCATAGAGCTAAGGGGAACTGGATCGCCAAATGATTATTTTCTATGGGTCTGTTTTCACGACCAGAGCCTTTTACATCCGAAAAATCTTTATTTATCCGTCTAGGAGGTAATATCATCGCCCGTGTACATTTGTTTGTTAATTTTTTTCTTTTGACTGAACGGATTTCTACGAAACTTGTTGGAAGTATGGAACGAAGTATTCTTGAAGTATGGGTCAAGAATGAACTCAATGCAATTTGGCACAGATCTGGATAAAGGGGCAGGTGCAGGAACTTTGCATCACTTTCTTTAGAATTGCTAAATAGGCGTTACATTTTTGTATTGATTTCCCAGAGAATAATTCATGGATCTTGATTTATGAGTGTGCGCAATTTGGTGTGGATCCAAATAAAAATCCTGATCTGGCAGATTTAAATGCAGTTTCATTGGGCAGTAGACTTCAGCTGCTCTACACTAACAAATTTTGGGGCGGATCCAGAAATGAGTTTATTACTATCTTTATCATTGCAAGATAGGGACCTTTGAGGAGGAATCCCCTCTGCTGAGTGCCACTATAGTGTAAGTATATTGAGTGACAAATAAATGACAATTAATCACAGAAGACAAATCGGAATAAAACATAAGGAATCTGCACAAAACTGCTGCGGAGCATGTAACAGCCTTCTCTGTTTTTACCTACTTCTCCATACGACCACATCTCATCCAGTGGTGAAGGAGGAGAAGGAGGAGGGGGGGAGAGGTGCAGAGTGACTGTGGATGAAAGGAGATCTAAGGACCCAGGGCTGGACAAGACTCCGGATGGATGCGGTGTCTGTGGAGCTGGCCTTTGCTGCTCCGCGCTGTCCATCACGGCTCTATATAAGGCCAAGGAGGAGGGGGGGAGGCAGGGAGTAAAAAAGGGGATGATAGACAGAGAAACATTATCTCTTGAACTTATAGCTGTAGCCTTTTTCTCCCTCCTCGCCTTTATGTTTGACTCGCATCTTACAGTCACTGACATTAACATTAACCTACATGAAAAATACAGCTTTTACTTCATTGAACCAGGATTTTCTCATTTATATAAAACAAGTGAGGAAGTATTCACTTATAAATTTAGGTATTTTATCCAGATAAATATCAGTCCACTAAACGTGCCAGATTTTTTACATCAATATCCAAGAATTATTCTCTGAGAACTTAACCAAACTGTTGAAAAATGTCCTATCATGCTATGTTAAAGCATCCTTCCATCAAGTTTCATGGTAATCTATCCAGGATTTTTTGTATTATCCTGCTAACTAATAAACAAACATCTTCTTGGTTGAGGTAATCATAAAATAATATTTCCGGATCTGCACCAAAATGTTCTGGTTTCATGGAAATGAGCTGTGTGGTTATTGTGTAATCCTGCTAACTGCCAGGCAAAATGCAGACGAAAACGGAACCTCCTTGGCGACCAGTTGTGATGAGGAGGATTTCCCCACGATCAGATCTTCACAGCCTGGTGAAGTGTGCTGGTGACTTCTATGTTATCCACTGCTGAAGGAGAATGTGCTGCAAAATGAACAATGAAAAGCCTCTTTCCTGTTCTTCAAGGAGTGGCAGGCAATAGCAGCTTTGCAGCGGCTTTGAAAGCTCAATTTGAATAATAAGATGAAAAAGGCTCCTGTATGGTTGGCATTTCCTAGTATCCATGCTCTAAAGTGATGGAGAGAAGGGAACTTAAATGTGCCTGTGATGGTGAGACCATTTAAAACCACTCTTCTTTGCAGGAATCAGACACCTTATATATGTGTTCCCGGGATTGAGGTGCAGTGATTTCTTTCGGTCAGGTTAAAAACATGCAAACACACGTGTGGAGCAGAAACCAGTGCTGAGTAGAATCTCATTAAAACTCAAGGCTAAAAACCAAGAAAATTAAGCAGCTTGTCCTCCATTTGCTCTATTTGGATTCATCTCGCAGGAGATAGCGATCAGCTCAGTGATGTAGGTACGTTTCCCCCCCCCCCTTTTCACCTTTTATTTATTTATATGTAGTTTTAAATACCACCCACGTCTGCTCCACATTCCTCTTGTCTCCTCATTCTTTAAGATCTCGGCACTGCAGCACCGCAGCTGAGAGTCTTTTACCTTTGTGATTCACAGATCCAAAAGCCTTACAAGCTGCATATTTATTGCTCTAAATGTGGGTTTATAGACATTTCAGCCCTGACAGATCTATTGATATATATACAGAAAATGTCTATATATGGGTGATTTCTCGATTTCTCGAATAAAAAAAAAAACACAATGCAATGACGGGAATTTGCTGCCACAGGTTGTGATTTGCTTAAAATAGAGAATCTGAATCTTTATTTCGTCGCATGAATTGGCCATTACAGATCGAGTGATCAGGCACAACAACACATGTACAAAGGGTTGAAACTGTCGAGAAAGTTTTATTAAAAACTAGAATGGCACTCAGTCGATGGTCTCCCTCCACCAGGGCCCAACAGTCCCATTATAAACCCCATTTAAATTCATTAGATAATTGGCAAATGGTCTGTATTTAAACAGTGCTTTTGTGGTTTAAATGACCACTCAAAGTACTTTACAGTACAGTTTACCATTTGCCTCATACACTGCCAGCTGGGGTTCAGTAGACTGGGATCAAACTGCCGACCATCTGGTTAGTGGACAACACGCTCAACCTCCTGAGCCACAGCCACCCAGATACAGGTTTTTATTTGGATCAGCAGCAAACTGTACAAACCTAAACATGCCTGATTTTTTTATTCTCTTCAACACCAAAATTGAATGGGTTCTTTCCTGACCCGCACCAGAGTCTTCCACCCAGTTTGGTGGTAATCCCTCCTGTGGTTTTTGCGTTATCTTTACAAGTAAAAACATGACTTCCAGTGCCGAGGTATAGTAATCACGATCATAATCAAACCTGACAGTCTGGTTTGATTCACGTACGAAACTCACAGAAACCAGGGATAATGAATAAACTTGTGTGAATCCGACAGAGACGCCGCCTGTGATTTCTTGGATCAACGTTGTGTCTCTGATGCCGAAGCGGAGAAACCTCTGTGGAGGCTGCAGATGAGTCTGCGGCGGAGCTTCCCAAAGGCCTCCCTCTGCCGACACAGCCTCACTCTGAGCTGCAAGAAACACAGGAGAGAGGCAAGCACTCAATTTTAAATTTGACCTAACTGTGAATCAGGTGAAGGGTTCGTGACTCATGCTCACACTCTTCGGCTTTGGAGGAGGGAAAAAGGACAAAAGATAGAGATGTTGATAACCACCTTTATTTTTCAGAGGAGCCTGTGATACTATGTGATCTCCTATAATGAAAATGCATGTAGTGGTTTTATTTTACTCGCTGAAACAGGGGGAACTTATTCACAGAGCAGGAGCAGAGCAAAATCATTTGCTGAACAAGGACATCTATGGGTCATGTGGGATAATGCAAGAATCATGACACGGATGTAACCTTTCTACGCTCAATTTAAATTACGTCAAAAAGTAACACAATAATGTAATATTTTCAAGAGTTTGCACATTTGCCAAGTAATAATGATTTTAATTGTATTCACCTTTCTGATTATGATATTTTATGGTTTAAAAGAGCAAACACAAACTGTACCTGTCAGGAAAAAGCTGCACAAAAAAACCCACAATTTTCCATTTCATGCATATAGGTCACGTCCTGCTGTCCCTTCCACTCACGTCCTTGTGGCTCACAGCTTGTACGATAGAAATGATTCTCATGCTCCGGTATAATCTTACACAGAGTGGAGGGAGCCAGGATATTGAACATTAACCTTACTTAAGCCGCTGTTTTTCCTCCAGGGGATTTGGAAGGATTTTTTTGGGGGGACTTAAAATTGAATGGCACACTTCAGTGGGAGGAGCGGACACACATGGGCTAAAGCTACTTTGTCGAAGTGACACACACACACACACACACAGAAAAAAAATGAAGTTGCATTGTGCGCCTCATTCAGGGACTGGCACAGCGGACGTCCAAAAATCAATTATGACTGTGCTTCTTTTTTTTGTTCCGCGTGGGCGCCTGTGTTTATCTTTTGGTTTTTCTACCTCGAAATTACATCACGCGACACAAAGACCACTTCACGTCTCTCGAGGCTCTCACTCAAACAGGAAACACCGAGGCGCCCTTTTCAACACTCATTTTCCTCATCATGCTCAATCAGTAAAAAAAACCTTTTGTGGGATCGGAGTTAGATACGAGAGGCTGCTTTGACCTTTGAGACCCGTGCAAGAGAGAGACTGGTGGGACATAGAAGTAAAATGTCTTTATTCCTAAGTGCTGAGTCATAACTGTCAAAAATAGGGCCTTTCCTTTTTGCACAATTATTTACACAAACACAACTAAAGGTCTCTGCCAGGAGCAAACGATGTTTCCTATCAGACCCTTCACTCAAAAGCATTTTCTCCTCATTTGCACGCTGACGTTAAACAAACTCCGAAGTCTTTAGAGCACTTGACAGTTTGTGACATGAATAAATAAAGCAACACATTCTTTTATCCGAGCACATCCCCGTAGATCTGTCTAATGACAGCTGCGGATATTTAACCGTCCTCCTCAAACAGAATTATTTCAGTTCTGCTTGAGCCCGCTCCCAGTCTTCATTACTATTGCATGGCCCGTAGCCACTTTTATTCATCAAGACTACATTACATTATTTACAAACTGGAAACAATTGAGGGAGCACTGTATTACAGGACTGGGAGTCACCCATTAAAAAAACCTAAAGCTGAATTATGAATGAGTATTTCATTTATTATGTCATGTTCCATTAAGCACCTCTTTACGACGGAGGTATATTTAAGGGACTTGGCGTTCTCTCGGGCGACTGTTTGTTTTTTTTTCTGAGAAAGAGAAGAGGACAGATTCAGGACAATAATTCTATATTTGACTTGTTCTGGGCAGACATTGAGCAACAAAATACTTACAAAGCCTAATGGGATTGAAGGATTTCAAGCAGAGCCCTGCATGGCTGCGGGGGAGTTTCGAGGAGAAGGGACGAGCTGACAGACAGACAGACTCAATAAATGGTTGACCGAAGACAATGTGAGTATAGCTGATATAACCAGTGAGGACGTTGATTTAACCCAACTCAAATTACCTGAGCCGTGGTCAACAACTCGTCCAACCGGACCGCGACCACATGGCAGGAGGCCTTTTCGTCCCTATACCTCTTACACGACCCATCAAAACCATAGAGAAATCACACTGATGCATTTGAAGACTGAATAATAAGCTGACGTGAGGTGGATTTAACAAGAATTCAGCTACATTTCATCTACAAGTTGTTGCCAGTCTTCCTCACAATTCCTTCAGTTTGGTTCTAAATTTAAAAGACTTCCCTCCAGGCCCACTTTCAAGCCAGCGACGCATCTGTGCTGGTTCAGATTTACATCAACGCTGGAGTCCACTCCTCTGATCTCCCCCATCACAGGGGAGGAACTGTGTGTACAGATGATAAACACGCTGCAGTATTTTAAAAGGCGCACCTCCATTATTTAAAATAGCATATTTTCTCCGACCCTTTGTGATGTCATAGGCGTGTACTATAAAAACCTATGAAAAATACATAGGCTCCAGATTTACCGTAGTAGAGCCTTCCTGTAGAATTACGTTTTGAGGATTTTGAGTTCCTCAGTTATGTTCCATAGCAGCAGCGACGCTCTAACTGAAAACACATGGTTTCCTTTATTAACAGGCTGTGGGAACAGGAAGGAGGGTATATGGTAAATGGTCTGTATTTATATAGAGCTTTTCTAGTCCTGGTGACTACTCAAAGTGCTAAACAGTACAGTTTTCACCACACACATTCATACAGTACATCTATTTAATTTATTATGTCCAGCACTTTCTCTATTACCCATCACTTACACACTGTCGGCACAGCCATCAAGGGCAATTTGGGGTTCAAGGACACTTCAGCATGCAGAATGGGGGATCTAACCACTAGCCTTCTGGATAGAGAATGGCAGTGACTAGACTCATAGAGTAAGAACAAGCTAGAAAAGGAATGTAATGATTAAGGTTTCTTGTTTCGCTCATTTGTTTTTTAAAGCTTGCATTGAGGCACTGTTTCCAATGAATGCATGTATTAAAGGAGTCTCTATTCTCATGATCTAAGCCCATCGGCCATATGGTGCATACCTTATGTGCATTTAGGTTTTGTCCAAATCAACTTTTGCTCGTTTAATGGTGGGGGAAAAAAGGTTTTCCGTGCCAGACATGCTTCAAAAGAGTCTTGCAGTAAAAAAATAATTAGTTTGTTGATTAATCATGGGATCGTTTTTGGCATAACATGCAATATACGGACAAAACGTTTGAAATGATATTCGGGTGCGGGTCGGGTGCGGTCAAGATGGCTGGGCTATACTGCATATGACTGTAATCAGGGAAAACATTGGGCTTTGCTTGGTTTCAGACAGAAAATTGTGTCCCAAGCGGTACCTAGGTAACATCTCCAATGCACATTTTTTTAAAGTCAGCTGCACATGCTCCCTGGCAGATTAAATTACATTGGCAGATTTTCCCGGTAGTGAGAAGGAATGATGCTCTGCAGAGGAAATAGTTTCACTTATACCGCGACACTGACGCACATAGCAATGAAGCAGACCAGACATTTTAAGACCAACACGTCCTTTTCCCTCCTTTTCCCCTTCTTCCCCCCCCCGCATCTGTGAGGGCGTAGCTGGCAGGTCTGCTCCATCCCTCCTCCTCACCTGATCCCACCTGTTGCCCATCATCATGCAATCTCGACCCACCTGCTGCCACCATATTTAATCTCTGCACCCAGTGGTTCGTATCCTCCCTCTGCTTCAGCTGCTCCCTGTTAGAGTCCGGTGTCGTGTTCATTGCCTTCCGGTCCGTTCTTAGCTCTCACCTACAAACTTTTGGATCCTTTGGATTCTTCCAGTTGCACGTTCTTATATTCATCAAATCTCTGGTAAATGTTCACTCTGCCTCTGTGTATGACTTTAGTGTTTGTTTCTAGAACTTCTGTCTATGCCTCAGCTGTACATTGGCTATCAATACAAAGCCACCACTAGACAGAGAAAGAACAACCAACCAAAACACTTTCTGTTGAAGATATGGCTCTTAAACTTTTCTTTTAACAGTTTTACTTAGATTTCCACTGCCGGCATCAACAGCATTTGGAAAATTGTTGAAATCTTTCTGTTTATTTGAGCAGATGATAAATGTCAGGAGGGAGCCCAGGCGGCCACAACAAATCCATCCCTCACCTATTTCAGTGATTTACTATTTCCCGAGAAGAGGCTTTTAATGGAGCCTAATGTTGCTGTGCATGTCAACAGAGATAATGTAATCGAGGTTTAAAGTGAGGAAACGTCAAAATCGTCAGGAGAGGTCTGTGTAAATGAGAATAAATAAGGATATTAGGGATAAAGCTATACTTTTACATACTGGGTATACAATGGATATAAATGTTTACATACATTATCAACAGTTTAGGTCAGCACAAATTCAACGGAGAATGTTCTACTGAATAGGTAATAATAGTGTTTTAGGCTCACCGAAAAGTTGCAAAGGTTCTTAAGAACTTAATTTTCTTTTGACGAATATCGGCCGATGATGAAAAGCAGCACAATTAGCATAGTGATTAGCTGGAATGCAGCTGCCTCGGAGCTGTGACGAGGGAGATGAAATCCATGAGCCTCACTGTCTCGTACGGTAATAATGATGGATTCCCATTTTAATGGAGAAAATATCATATTTAGGAAGAGAAATTACGACTCGTGCGATGGTTGTCCGGTACGTGTGATCAGATAAAGAACGGATGGCAGCATGTCGGAGAATCAGGACGCCTTTGTTCCCACTGCAATCAGTTTTAAAGTCACGGAGCACGTCACCGTGATAAGCTGTGTGGCAGACAGGTGCCATGTACCAGAGGTGTGGCTGACTGCGAGAGCGAGGCTCGTCGTTACACCAGAGGTTCAAAGAGCCTGGAGCTTGTGTAGCCAGCACATAAGGGCTGTGAGAGGAAAAGATGTGGAGGGAATATTAGCAGGATGGGGCTGTGCAGGGGGGGGGGGGGAGCTGTTAATTGTCATGCAACAGCTCATTTGAGGGAGCACTTGTGGGACAGTGGCAGTTCAGAGAGTGGGAAGTGCGACTGCAGTTCAATCACGGTACAAAATGACAGGCAGCCTGGCCCCTGACCAAAAACAGATTGGAGTCAGGTATGTCATTAGATGCACATTGTTTATTTTCTTCTGGCACTTTTTTTTTTTTGTCTAAGGTAAATCTTCCATTTAGAGCTGCCATTATAACTCAAACCAGAATTGTAAAGGATGACGTGTTGAGGTTTTCGGATACATGCACGACCCCCGTGGAGACCAGTAGGTTGGGGATCCTGCTGCGACGGCATTCTCCGTACTGCTTCGCCAGATCTGCAGGGGAACTCCATTCCTCGCTAAACGACAAACCACCACCTGTTCTCATTTCATCTCTCCCGTCCTCGCTGTGCCTCTTGGACCACTCGTGAAGGGCAGACACCCAGGTACTCCGTGAGGAATGGAGGCAAGTCTCCCATTCAAAACATTCCCCATCCATTTCCTGATGGCCGCCACCTGTCCCCCCCACCTCCCACCGCCGACGCGCCTCGCTCCTGCTGTGAGCGATGGGCAGATTGTTGGGGGATGAGGGTGGATTGTCACTGTCGCAGGGGGCAAAGGAGGGAAGGAGGTGGGTACTCTGTGTTGCTCGATGGCCCCCAACTTCCAGATGTCACTCTTTTTAATGACATAATTATGACTCCCCTTGGCCTTGAGTCTCGACTGGAAGCTATGCCCTCGGCCCAAGCACACGCATACATACATAAACACATGCTTCTTATCATCCAGAGCTTATGTTTGCCTCTGTCATGTGTAATTATATTAGGAAGCTCAGGTGGCTAATTGAAACGTCTTCCTGCTGTCAAATTAAAAACACAAAGAATAGTGTTACAGTCGAAATAAATCACTGCAAAAGGTTAAATTATCTTGACACGTCGTTAATCAAATATCAAACTGGCCAGATTCTTCCTTGCTGACGTCCTGGAGCTGGGGCCATCTGGATCTGCCATTTTCTGGTCATTAGCATCGCTCACCTCCGAAGAATCTTCTTCTCAGGGAAGAGAAACTGAAGCTGGTGCGTCTGTGTTCACAGTCAGAAGCACTTTGTTCGCTGGATTCCATTGTCGCTTGGTGTGGGGGAGATGTTGCTTTTCGAAGAGGACCGTGCTGAACGCCGTTTTTGATCGGGAGGCGTTCTCCATGACGGTGTGAGGCACACAATGTGGAATCCACCAAGCTGAATAATCGTGTTCTCCAAGAAAACATTGGGAAACTGTGAAGAATGATCAGAATGAATAGTGCGATGAGCTGTTGTTTCAGTGGAGACCTGGTAACGATGAAGGCAGTCCCTTCTCTAACAGGGCTAATTGGGGTTTAGAGGCATCTAATGTGTGATGGATGGAGAAGAAGAGGGTCTCAGTGGTGTTTGGCACTGCTGGCATGAGATCACAAGCATTAATAGAGCTGAACCTTTCACTCTGAGCTGAAAGACATCTGTTGCCAGCAGGTGACCCCGGCATTATCATTACCAGCAAGACCCACTGGTGTTTCCCAGGCATGACGATTTAAAGCGATATATATGTTTGCTGGCTAATTCAAGCTGTCAACATCGTCCCTGTTTGTAGGTGAAAAATGGGAGCACCACGCGGCGCACCAGATGGCGGGAATGGATCATCAATCTGAGACAGCGGACACGTGATGGATGGATTCTCCAGAGTAAACAGTTTCAAACTAAGAGCCACACTGAGGAGAAATTTGCTCACAAATGAGCCCTTTTGTTTCGACACGCGCTATAAGACTCCAGCGTGTTCGCTGTCTTCTTGTTGACTGGAAATTCACAGGCACATGTTCATTGTGCAAACTGACATCAAATGTAATATCACCACCAAAAATCTAAAATGGAACCTGCTATCATTCCCAAAAAATGACAAAAGGCAACAAGCAGGCCAGATGCCGCCTGTAAAAAAAAGGCTTTACAGGATCTTTACAGAGCGTTTTCAGCTTAGCTTTTGTTTTCAGTTCTGATTCACCACTCGTAATGCTCTGGCTTTAAAAACTACTGGTTTTCCTGAATGTTTTTTAAAAAGGGGAGAAAGTCTGAAAACCTAGAAACTCCATATAGTTTATATGATGTATTTATAACCTAGGTTGGTGAAATTCTGTGCACTATTTTCATAAATATATATATATATTGTGATATTATACTGTATGTACATATTTTGTCCTGCTAATAATGAGCAAAAATTATGTGAGTTGCTTAAAATGGATTGTGGGTATTTAAGATGATTTAGAAGTTTTAAAGTATGAGGAAGAGTGTGGTGCTTGAAATGTCACTTTATGGCAAATTAATCAAATAAAAGATTTTTTCAAATGTTCAAAGCTTGGCCAAAGGAAACAAACTCCACATACCTGCCCCTCTATAGCTCGCCAAGTAACACAACCTCAGTATTTTAATCAATACAAAAACCAAAGTGTTGTGGTTTAGGACTCACACGGTGAGGAGACTCACCATGACGTCATCCATTGGTTTGTGAACTATAGAAAATGGCAATCTACTGCTATGGAAACTGACTTCTGTTGCCAACCACAGTGGAGTTGCCCTCCGCTGGTCATTTGAGAGAACATATTCTGTAGGTTTCAGGCACCTCTGCATTGGCTTCACTTTCCGGAGCCGGAGTCTACGTCCATTTGTATATTTTCTGTGGTTCTGGAGCGTTTCTCAGCCAAGTACAGCACTAAACTGATAACCTTGACTTTTTTTATGGTTCAAACAAAACATTAGCTGTCAAATAGTTTTTTTCTAAAGCTCCAGCTTCACTTTAAAACCAAAACCACACTAAAATAAAGCACCCTGAGTGAGTATAGGCAACACCCTGGCTACGAGCTGGAAAGCGAGCGGAGCGAATATCTCCCTTGCAGAGGAATGCTCAACAGCCACGACGCCGTGTCACGTCATGACAAGTCGCTCTCCTCCCAGCAAAGTAACACCTCTCCCATTAAACTCTGAATATAAATAGTTTCCAAATAAATAAATAAAAATAACAGAGGAAGGCAGAGATGAGCCCTTTTATGATGGAGGCATCTCTATATGACATGCGACCACCAATGTGTGCTATGAATAAATCATGGTGAATCGGGCAGAGAGAGTAAACAATTGTGTATCCTCACCTCAGATGCCTAGAGAGGCCTGTCAGACACAGCAGTTAACAAAGCCTACCTCCTCATCATCATGCAGGCCATGTTTCAGCAGATCCAAGTCCAAACCCCCGACACCAATACCCCACCCCCCGCGTCGTCTCCTCCTCCTCTACAACACAAGAACTCACTCAGTGTTTCTCCAGAGTCGACTTAAAGTGAAGTTAAAGCAAGGTTGGTAGCACTGCTGCTAATCTGTCCCCAGAGTCTCTGCCTCGCTCGGTTGTGTTTAAAGACCTCCTCCCCCAGACTGTCTCCGTAAATTAGGCAACCACTCTGGGATCAGCTGCCAATTTGTACTCACTGCAGAGTAGAATCTTCTTAAGACCCCCATCATCTGATCTATTAACACAGATGCAAGCATGATCAGGCTATTGTTAAGTGCATTAACCAGGCAATGGTATGAATCAACCTCCGTGTGCAGCGATGAGCCGGACGTGAGCGATGTGCGAGTGTAAAGAGTTTGAAACGACAACAGAAGTAGAATATAGTTTTTTTTTTATTTATAATTTATAATTGGCAGATACAAAAAACTCTTGAACTGTATCCAAAATGTGCAATAAATCACTGTTGATTTTTTTTCCAAAAGAAAAATACAAAAAGACCATCTACTTTGGAAAGTTGACAGTTGACAACCAATGTAAACTGGAGTGAACTGGTGATTCTACAGAGGGTTTTTCTAATCGCTACTAATGCTCTTTTAACTGACTACAGTTGTTAACAAATTGCAAATCTGCTTTGCTCTCCCAAGATGATAACCAGAGTCATTACGTGTACATACATCTACACCGGTGACATTCTGTTTCTCCCAACTGTTAAATACAAGAAAGGCAATCATATCCATCAGCAGCACAAATGTGTCTAACACATTTACATGAAAGAAAAAGTTGTCAAATTGTACCAAGCTGTTCATGTGAGAAAAGGTTAAAAATACAAAACAAAAGAAAGAAAAAAAAAAACAGAAAAAAGAAAAGGGGGCATTTCCAAACAACGTTGTAAACAATTACCTTCATGCACAACAAAAATCGTGGAGCTTGTTAAGTGCTAAACAGCTGTTATCAACAAGCATCGACCTCTGGAATCAAACATCGAAGGCAATAATGCTTAATAATAAACTACTAGTATTTAATAAAAAAAATAAAATAAAAAAAAAAATCACAGCAGCAACGCCATAAGAAACTGGTTCCTGTTCGTCAAACTCCGATGACCAATTGCAAATTAAAACGGAAATACAATTAAAACAACATTGTATTAAAAAAAAAAAAAGACTAAAACGTTTTACTTTCACATTTCAAATCAAACACATACACACGCATCCAAAAGAAGTTGTCAAATGAAGTTTACATCCACATTCTTGCCGTGATCCCATTCGCTGACAGCCCATGAGAATTAGCAGAGGCTTAGATATGATGCTGGTGCCTTTACCCTTTATATCCCACAGATATGACAGAAACAACACAATCTTGACTTCATCTAAACATTTATATGAACACATAAGGACAAATGTGTGACTTTGTTTCTTCTCTTTTTTTTCTCAAGATGCCATCTGAAGGACAACTCTTGGCAGGAGAGGATCCGAGTGTGTCGTGGGGGATTTTCAAGTGCAAAAAATGTGTCAATGTAGTTTTTTTTTTTCTTTTTTTTTTCATGATTCTCATGCTTTCTGAAACTGGTTTGCAGGCGGATAAAATGGATACCTCAAACAAAGCGTACATTCCTTTTGTACAGCCCCTATCCCCCAGATGGCAAATGTCAAAAAAAGAGAGCTCACTGAAAAGAAAACTGCATTTCTTGCACACAGAATGTCCAGCCAATGTTTGTGACAGAGAAACAAAAACCATCCTTTAACACAGCCAAACACACATCGTAGATCCTTCATTCCTATACAACTCAAAGCGTTAAAATGCTAAGTCTTTAAACATGCAACACCCTTCAAAGTTCCTATTTTAATTTCTGCTGTGCTAGAATCATGGTGACTTCCTCGGACTAACTAAAACTAGGACTATGCGCTAACAACCTACCTATGTAGTCCGAGAGACCATTTTCCAAATACTTTTAAGGACACTGATGTCGAAAAAGATGCTCATTCATATTGTGAAAAAACAATTCCCTGTCAAAGTATCCATATAAAGCACTTGCGTAGCATCCTGTGTGCTCTTCCCTTTACTCTGGCACAGTAACAGCCTAGAAGCGAGACAATCTGTGGGGTAATGCAGCTCGGTGGTGACAGTGGACGACGTGAACAAGCAATGGCAAAAACTGCTTTTTATCCCAATGTCCTTGAAACCCATATGACACTAATGACGCCATGCAGCTGTGATGGAACTGCCGTTACTCCCAATCTGTGAGGAGGACCCAACCCTTACTTTCCCGAAATCGTTTTGCACCGTTTTGTTGAAATTTCTGTGATCTGGGTTCAGCTCATTGCTGCCATTAAAGAGACCAAGGCAAATCTGTTTTCAGTTGTGGCGTAATCAAGGGCAATTTTCTTTACATATAAACCGTCTTAGGTTAATGCAATTGTGCATTGAACAGCCTGTTACGAGGTGTAGCACTAAAACAACACAGCCGATACGTTCCACCCTCTAACTGTGACATCTCTACTCATTGAGAGTAACTCTACTGTGCCCTTGATTGAGAGTCTTAAAGCCTTTACTACATGCAGATACGAGCATTACACACAGTGACAACGTTGTTGAGCCTGAGCTGCTGTGCGGTTTTTGTAACATTCCTAATGCAGAAAGATTGAACTTTTTACCATTAACATACTTTGAAAACGTCTATACATCAAATCAATGCCGTTTCTACAAACAGCACAACATGAAAATCCAGCATCATTAGTACCTTTAGGCTTGCACATTATATAATGGCTACATGCAGCCATACAATTCAAAGCTACTCTGACAAACTAACATAACTTGGACATGTTTTGCATCAAAATGTTAATGTTGTGGACCCAGTGAACCAATGTGACTCTGACAGGGATATTACACTTTCCAAATTGATGTATTTGTAATGTCTGGTGTAACTTGCCATGACAGAGTCTTTTAATACTTCACGAAGGAAATGCATCCACTGGAAAAGTGGTAGGCTTAAATTCATTAAAGTCTGACAATGGGATGAAGGAAATTTGGGGCCAAATAAAGTTAGTTTTATATAAGTTGGCCATTATCATTTGTTGCAATTTGAACTTTTAACTGCGTATTGTGAATGCATGGTGGTGTTCGGGTCATGCTGACGAACACGGTAATGTTGTATAAGCCAAGAAACAATAAGATGCAAAAGACGAACAAACTCAGTCAGTCTGCAGAGAGCCTAACATTTGATTAAAACTTTTCACTGTAGCAATACTATTCCATCCTAGAAACCATCTCTGAAATGTATCATGTAGTGGACGAAATTCGATGGTTTTTCAAATTGATGGTGGAATCTTATTTCTCCTCACTGGCCAAACATATATGCAGATGGCAAACTTCTGAAAATCCACCCTACTTGCCCAGCTGGATGTTACAATTAACAGTACATCACAATGCATGCCTAATGTCTACATTTAATGAATGCAACTATGGTAACTTGGCTGTAAACCTCTAGTATATTTTTGCGATAGATTATGTGCTGGCCTATGTTTCTGGAAGTAGCCTCCTACAACCAGAGAAGAAACCCCAGAACAGTGGAATGGAGGACTAAACAGTCACCTGGACACAAATCAAGAGCCACCGGAACCAATCTTCTCAAAACTGTGGTTGTCTGTAAACCTTGTTTAAATCTCTGAACTGAACACAAAAGTGCAAATTGCTACCACTGTCCTGTGTGTGTCCTCAGTAGTGCTTCTCCTGCAGATAATCTTTCATCTTGTTAGGTAAGGGCAGTTTCTGGATTAGGTCTATTCTTGTGTATTGTCTAATGACAAAGCGACAAAGGTACTGCAGGGAGCGCACTTGCATAAACCGAGATACTGGGTTGGTTAGTCTGACTGGGTAGGTTGCCGACCCTGGTAAGCGAGACCTGGAATAGCAAAAGGCTCCATTCTCTGAGTCTCTGATAGAGTGTTCGATTAAGTCGACAATGGACGTGTGTCCCTCAACGTCGGGCTGCTCGTAGAAGCTGAAGCGCCCGTTGGAGTGTTCGATGCGGGTGTGGAGGGTTTTGCCCTGTGACCTGAAACTTAGGCTGAGCAGGTACCTGTCATCTGAGCTGTCTCGAACCAGGAATGAGCCATCAGCCAAGTTGACTAGCTTTTCCTCTGCCTCCCAGCGTGTGATGGGGCCCCAGTACCAGCCCTGCCTTGCCAGCTTCTTCAGCTCCTCCGTCAGGCTGGTAACGACCATTGGCCCGCTACTCTGGACTGAGTCATATACCCGACTGACCCCAGGAGCTGAATGTGGGTCAAAGTTGAGGTGATGTCTTACTCTCTCAGCTACCTGGCGGTCTGAAGAACTGAACCCAGAAAAAGTCCTAGGGATATGTCCATTACTTATCATGGGTGGCAGGAGTGGAGAGAGGGGAGGCGGGACCTCTACTCTGGAGCTTTGGAGCATTACACCAGCGGAACCGATGAGAAGACTATTAACTGAGGTTTCCATGAAGAGATCCGGAGGCATTTCACACACCAGTTCATGTTCCTCTTGTCCCTGGTCTGTGTGGAGGGACCCATTGTCTGCTTCAGCCACCACCTCCATAGGAGAGGAGCTGTCCAGGCAGAAAGAGTGGGACCCTTCCGGGTACATTCCCTCATCTAAAGGCATTGTGTACTGGATGTAGTCCTGGGGAGTCAACCCCAGCACCACAGGCACATCATTTTCATCAATATTTAGATGCAGCTCACCGTTTTGAGGCTGCTGGAGATGTTTTAAGGATTCTGCTTGATCCTGAAAGAGCCCTTCCATCTGGAAATCATGAAATTCTTTCCGGACACCATTTAAGCTGGGACTGGGGCTGGGTGAGTGAACCATGGCTTTAACTTTTACCTCCATCTTAATACATGAATCATCAGAGTTGACTGATCGCAGAGGCCACGGTGAGGGGCTATAATGGTGACTTCGTAAGGATGCAGATCTAAGGGGTCTCTGGGCTTTCCCCTCGGTGAAGCTGATTGGCACAGAGGAGGATGAGAATGTGTCATCATCATCCACTGTGCCTATAGCAGAGGAGCCACCTTTCACTTTCGCCTTCTGCTTGGCAGACAGCCTCCTCTTCAGTGATCCCATCAGGCTCTCACTCTTTGAGCGACCCTTATTCTGACCCCCCTTGTCCTCTTCTAAACCCAGGTCACAGCCAGCGGGGTCTTTGGTGTAGCCGCCCCCAAAAGGTGACTCTTCCTTCGAAAACTCTGGAGTCACCGACGTCTGCTGGAGCATGACAAAGTCACCGTCCTCTTTGCCCTTAATGCTGAGGGACTTGCGGATGGTCTTAAGGCTTATCTTCTTCATTCTGACAGGCCCTCCAACGTGGCGGCATGGGATGGCTCTGCTGGTATCCCGATGAAAGTACTATCCACAGTGTCCTCCCATCAGGCCACACAAAACAAGTCATGCATACAATGGAACCATGGAACCCTGCAGAATAAAGAACAACAACACACAAGATTAGATTTTAAGTTCAGTCATAAAACACTTCAGGGAAAAAGCTGGATTGTACATATTGTAACACAGACTCATGACCATTAACACGATGCAAAATCAGAGGACACTGAAATGATTTAACACAGCATGTTAAACACAATTAAAGCAGTCTCCGGCTATTTCAACAGTAACTAGTTTTGTTGTATTATCTCAGTCAGGGTGGCAACTGCTGATTACTTAAATTTTTCAATAATAATGAAAATTGTTTCGTAATTAGACAATTACTCAGTTGGTCTGTAAAATGTGCGACAAGCAGAAAATGAAAACAAAGGTATTATTACTAGAATAATTCCCCTAAAGCCCAACATATTGTTATAAAATGTAATTTTCTCTAACCAACAGTGCAAAAGCCTTCCGACACTCCATTGACCATCACCTCATCAATATACCTAAGTTTTTAAAAAAATCAAGTCCTCACACCTGAGAAGAGTAGATATGGACATTTTAGCCTGAAAAATCACTAACACAATTAATCGTTCTTAAAATAGCTGGATATTCTTTCTGGTGATGAACTTCTCATTTCAGCTCTTAACTCTACAGTCCCAGTGCAACTGATTAAAATGAAAAGATTTCAATGAATACATTCAAGTTTTAATCTGACCGTCTTTACATCAATGTAATCCAATGCGATCCGGGCCACTAGGTGGACCTAATAAAGTGACCCAACTTACATAATCATGAGTAAAATCTTTGTTTATTATCTGGTTGCACATCCTTAGTAACCATAGACTTGTTGTGTCTTAGACATCAACATCTGCTTGGCTATTCCCTGGTGATGGTCTGTGTTACTATCACTACTCAGCCCTTAGAGACCCTTGATCATTACAGATGGGTGTTCAGGATCACTTCCATGCCTCATTGTTTACAACTCCTCTTGAATATAAAAGGCTACAGCTCCTACACAGCTCTGTCAATGGAAATACAACCACCTATAAGTAGCCGATCGGCTGAAAGCAAGCACATGTGCATCACTGTGATTATTTCAGTAAATAAGCCATTTCCTAGGCTGCTGTCCGAAGACTCGCTGACCACACTGAATTCAACTCATGGTTTGATTTAAATAAATGTCAGTCGCTGCATTTACATCTGTCAAAAAGACTCAGCTCCGGGCAAACAAGACTGAAACAGTCTGTGGAGACACTTGAATAAAGCTGCTTGATAATCAAGACAGCTGCAATGTGATTACTCACCATTATGTGCAGGAAAATGGTGACTCAGTTGGATGGGTCAAGTTCCACTTCCACCACCTTTCATTTGATGCTGTGGAGGAAAAGGACAGCTCGTTTGAAAACGTCCACACGTCCGATTCGAGTGTGATTTTAACACGAGAGGAAAACGCGTAGTAAGCGTCTGTATCACCACTTCAAAACAACCGGGGTTGACACAATTAAACCAACGTTAGCCAGGGTTGTCCTGACCTGACGAGGCCCACTGACACAACAGCATGCCTCTAGCTTGGCTGCTGTCTGCTAGCATGCGCCTTTAAAAACGACACAATACAACTACAAGCTCCGATCACCTTTTCATTTAATAAGAACGAGCTGTTACAACAATGAGCCACTAAACAGGCGTATCTACTTCAGCTAGCCCATGTAACAGTGGTGGGCTTGCTTGTATGCTAACACGAAGCGGCTAACAACCATTTAGATTGTTAGCATATCCCCTTACATGGTGCATTTAAAAACATACAGACTGCACATTGTGTAGTCTTTGTGTTGTAGAGTTTGAGGAAAATAAACCCGGGGTGTTGGCATCTGTCCTGAGCAACACGTTCACTAAAAGCGTCGCTACTTGACGATTGTTGGCTAATGTTAGCTTACCACCTCAGGCTAGCTTTGTTAGCGTTGTGCTACCGAAAACATGAGCGTTACCTTTGCACTACTCAGCTCCTGCGCTCGAAGGGAAGCGTCCAGCTGCTCATCTGTCCCGATCCAGAGGTTTTCCTGAACGTGTCGAGCACAATGACACGATAAGGTGTCATCTCGGAAGCCTGGGCTCGGCTAACACCTGGTAGCTCTGTGGCCTCTTCCTTTCTTCCTTTGTTGCCTGTTGAATTGTGGGAGCAGATTCAGAGGCAGCGAATCAGCCTCAGAGCAGCCACAGCAACTTTCACATCCACACACAGGAGAAAGCATGTCGATCATAACAATACAAATCATACTGATACTAATAATAATAAGCAGAAGAAGAAGAACTGCAACCACAATGACAATAATAATAATAATAATAAGAAGAAGAAGAACGATAACAATAACAATAATAACAACAATAAAAAGATATAAGAATAATTCAATATACTTCACCTAATCTGTAAATTATTTCAAAAATAAAATGTTCATATTGCAAATAGTCTGTTCTGCAAATAAGACAATATGAGTACTATGTATAACTAGTAATATTTACATATCGGTCGATATTGACGATCATCATGATAAATGTCACATTGTTATTTGTTTTAAATTTAAGCAGAGACGGACAAACAATCTGAGGTAGATAAATTATATGTGATACCGCTGTGCTCGCACAATACATAAGCAATACATCAATATATACATATATTAGACTTTTGTTGTATTGCTATTGATGCAAATTATATTGCGATAATTACTAATATTGTTAGCCTTAGTTAACTGTGTATACATATACTGTGTATATATATATATATATATTGAGCTATATTACTGGTCTAACAGGGCTGCTCACTCAGTTACTCAAAGTAGAAGGATGTGGTCATGCTGGGCAGCTCTCGGTTCCACACATTGAGCAATGTGTTGCAAAAACCCAACATACTGAGTGAAAACTAATGGAATAAACAAGACATATGACAATGGCCAACACAAAAACTGTATTGATTTTTCTAATCTACTGCCAGCTGCATACATATACACGTCTCTGTATACATACAGACATGTCCTAAATACAGCCATATACATGCTTTATTTTGTTTTGATAAACACAAATGTAAAGATGTATCTTTGGCAACCTATATAACTATATAACATGCTCTACATTAACTGTACTTATGGAGCATGTTACATTACACATGATGCCACCACTTTGAACAATGTCCCATCAACATTCAAAGAAGTGTTGTGTTAGAAGTGGAAATGAATATGTAGCAGCACAAAACTGGAAAAGAAAATTGACTGAATATTATCAACTGCACAACTTAGAATAGGACAAAGTCTATTCAGCTCACTGACACCAGCAGATAACCCTAATGACTGAGTATTATTATACATACTGCTACACTCCCTCAGAGAGCATTTAGAAATGCACAATCCAAATAATCTGGCCTTTTCATAGGGAGGCTGTATGGGAAGATTTAGTGTGACACAGTTGGCATGTCGGTCTTAATTGTCCTAAACCACAAATATGCCGTCCAGTCTTTGACCCAATCTGTTGTGACTCAATCGTTTCTCAACCAAGTAGCTTGAAACTTATAATATAGATCAAATATTATGATTGTTTCATTCAACCTGCTGTATGGTGGTTGATTTAGATGACAAGCTTTGTATGCAGCATGTAAAGCAGAAATTAACTTTTAGCCCTGCAGGTTTATAGGTAATAACAAAAATGTAAAAAAAAGTAGTTTATTTTACGCTTGTTTTCTTGCTGTACAGTAATATAACCACACTTTACCTTTGAAATATCAAGTACCACACTTTATTTTTCCTTTAATGGTGATTCCTTAGCCTTTATGCAGGAATAAGCTCTCTCTCATTTGTATTCCAGAAACATCAAGTTAGCTCTCCAAGTATTTTCAAGTATTTGATGCAGCAACTAAAACTTGAACTCTGAAATGATACATTGGTCGCCTAATTAGTGTCAGTATTGTTTTGAAGTAGAATGTGTTTACCACTGCCGGGCTAATTTGGCCCGTACACCGAACATTACATTGTTTTTTCCACACTGTCAAGTGTATGGCAGTCCTTTCCCAACCTGCTTAGGGCAGCTGCGTGCAGACAGGCTCTATGCAAAGACTCTAATTACCAGGCCCTATTAGGGTTGATCAGGCTGCTTTCACTTGATGTGTTGGCACAGGAGGGAAGGGCTGCATGGTGGAGAAAAAAAAAAGAAGCAGGAGGGGGTTGGGTGGCAGCACTTAGATACAGCGGCGAGGACATCGGAGAGCAGTGGATGAAATTTCTCGACCATCTAAATTAGACCCGACAAACAAACTTTGGTCTGACATTTGTTGCCGCACATTAAGAACAACTAAACATTCAGCTGAGGGCACAACCCAGTCTCTTTTATTATGACAGGATAAACAGATCAAATAGTTTTTAATAGGAGGACATAAATGAAATCTTCCTCTAATAAGTCTGACAGGAATTGAGGATCTGCAGTGACCACAGATCACAACCTCTAAACGCCTGTGGACCATCTCTGTCTCTTAAAAAAAAGCATCACTGTGATAGAATTGGAGTTTATGTAAACACACAACTCAAAATACTGAATCTCAAGTAAAGGGGAAGTTTGCAGCCACAGAGCGGACCCCCCTGTTTAATGAGATACCTCTACACGAGGGGAGGCTCGCCGCGTTTCATCTTAATTTCAAATGAATGCTGCATCAGCCATAAATTATTTGCACAATATGTCCACGCTCGCCTCAGCTCGACTCAGTCGTCTGACTCCAATCTGTTGCCGACGTTTGTCTGGGGGGGGCCCCTCGGTGCCCACCCTCATATCCTCAACACTTTCAGCAGAGCGGAAGACGGGTACAGCAGGCGTGTCAAACAGTGACGGGGCCACTGGGACCACTTGGGCTTTTGTTTCGGCAGTGACTGTGGAATAAGGAACGGCAGTGACGGCGTCCGCACCTGTGCCTCCTTCTTTTCTTCCTCTCAGTTTCAGCAGATTTCCTTTTTTGCGTTGTTTGAAAATGAAGTGACCATCGGCTAAATCAGCTCTTGGTGTCATTTCCTCCTTCTGCTTAGCTAAGAGGTCTTTATTCGTTACACCAGCTGTGTACACATACAATGTAATGACTCAGCGATACAGACTTGAACTCAGTCCAAATTGCTGTCTGGTTAAAATAATGAATAACTTGTCTGTGCTTGCTCCAGTTCTTGGAGTTTGTCATAACGTCACCCTTGATTTCACGTTATTAATTCTGCTCGTACCTCCTTGCAGTTTGTTGCCATATGCGGACTTGAATTTTGGACAATAACACTAGTGACAAGATTAATTCACTGATTTGAGCTTGCTTCATGCATCAATAGTCATAAGGGCAACAACCGGTGCTTTTGCAGCAGCTCTTGTTAAACATTTGGTGATACGTGGATTATTTCTATTTACATTCACTTTTAAAATCCCATGAAAGAGCTTGAGAAATATAAGAGGAAGCGGTTAGAAAAGGGGAAGGGGAAGTTCCACCCACTCAGTACATGTTTTGAAATAGTCACCATGGGTACAAAGAAGATGTTGATATTCTTTGAAATGTGAAACATAAGGTTTGATGGCCCTCCCCACCTAAGTTATTTTGCAACAGTCTTTGTGATTTTGCTCCATGTTTTCAACTTATGTGTAAAAACCTCTGGCTCCCTTCAAATTTCTGCAAAAATGAAATGTACATAAGTAGTTTAGTGCTCCATGACCTCTGTCCACGTTATGTGACAAAGACTCAAAATGGAACTGTGAGTCCAGAGACAGAGAAGCTTCAAGGGTGAATTTGGATTTACATTATTTAAATTGGAATGATTTCCACTCAGGGATCAGAATTACATTCATGAACAGCCTCAGGTGGTTTCTGACATATGAGTAATTCAGACTGTTAAATAACTGATTGACTCATATGATTTACATTGTTGAAGATCCTGAAGCAGTATTTATTAACAGATGAAAGTGCAAAACCCCTTTGAGCGCAATGTGCATTTAAATACAGTAGCTCAGAGTTACAATGTAATGAATGAAGGGAGTGGTAAATTGTAGATATTTCTATAGCACTTTTCTATTCTTGATGACGACTCAAAGTGTCATTCAACCATTCCCACACGTTCAAAAAGTCTATTTCACATCACTCAAACAATTATGCCAATTTGGGATTCAGTGTCACTGAATGAGGGAAACTAGATCGAACCCCCGACCTTCTAGAAAGTGGATGACCCGCTCTACCTCCTCAGCCTCAGCAACAAACACATCTGACAGTTATGGGAAAAGCATTTGCCTGATTTAGAAATATACAGGGCTAAATGACATAAACCTTACCCTGCATTTTCATTTATTTAAAGTGACATTTAGTTTATTGTCTGCGTCTGATTCTAACAAATGAATCCCTGCAGTGGCTGTCCAATAAATAATTTGAAGACTCAACAGGTATAGAGTACTCCTTGTCTGAATTAGTGTTTCTGTTTGTGTTTTTGCTTCAGGTAGAAAAGGCCTCCTCAGTTGTTTGGATGTCGGAGCTCTCACTCTGTGCTCTTGTACATCTGTAGAATGTCAAAAAACATTCATATAAACTCGGTCCTATATACCGTACTCTATGAGAGGCCGGGGGAAGAGGGAAACATTTTTTAACCTCCACAGGTCAATGGAGCCTTTGGCAGGTCCATCAATATGACTTGTGTTGTGCAGAAAACCTTTGTTCCAACCCACAAAACCTTATTTAAAATTCTGAGCGAGATGCAAAGGTTTTCAAACACTGCACATCACACAAAGCTGAAGGTGTGTGTGTGTGTGTGTAATGATTTTCAATTTAGTGTAGTGGTAAAGCCATAGAAAAACATGGGGATATGTGGCTTGCTATTCATTAAATGAGATATATGAAGCTCTACAACAAAGTGATGTATACGTGATGTCGTCAAAGACTGTGACAAAAAAAGCTGTGTCTACATTTGAAGTCACTTAAAGAGAAACTGGTGGAATATGTTGGTACAAAATGTCCCTAAAACAGTCAGGCATGAATTTTTGTTTCCCTTTTAACTCTTAAAGAACCGAGGTGATAAAGAACATACCGTTCCACGGCCAAATTAATTATGGGCTGAAATCCCCCCAGAATTCTCAAAAGCTGTGTGATCATATAATTGTCGTATCAAATTATCATTTGCTAAGTTAGTTAATTATCACCCTGTCGGCTGATCATATCCACATCACATCTCGAGTGTGAGATCGCGTGGAGTTAGATTAATTTACACACAGAGTATGAAAATAAATGATGCCTGCACTTGTTAAGGGGCGATACACATCAAATCTGATGTTTTTGAGAATATCAATGTTTGATAAGATTACTTTAATGACAGGATAATGTGGCTCGCAGTCAAAACTTCACTCAACGTGTCAGCATTGCAAAAGCCGTCATTGATTTTGAAACACGCTTTGAAACACGGATGATCCCGGCCAGAGAAATCGATTTAGCGTGTTTACACAGTGTTTCAGAAGATCAGATGAGAGTTGTGTTCCGCTGTCATGTGGCACACTTTTATAAGTCGTGCTGAAAGGACAGGATATCGTGAGATAGGATTCCTGAGGGTATAATTGGATCAATTGTGATTTAGGGTTCGGGTTATCAATCACTTTTATTTTATAAAGTTTCAAAATGTACATCGGTCAAAATATTGTTCAACTATTTAAAAGAATTTACAGAAAAAGTGAGGCAACATAAAAACCAACATAGTTACAAGACTATGACAAACAAATGAATTAGAAAATAAAATGTTAACAAATTAAAATGAAAGTAAAAACATTTAGGAATTGAAGATCTTATGTCGTCATGTGCCTTCTGGGTGATTTAGGTAACTGCTACTTAGCTTTGTGTTTGGGAAATGAGTATTTTAGTTTGTTTGGTCTGTTTGTTTTTACATGTATGCAGCTGGCACAAATGGTTTGTTGTCTTCTATGACATATTTTGTTGTATGTTGTTTTGAAAATGCTTATTGCTGCTTATCTATGCAAAGTACTGCACTGTTTATATATAAAGATCAATGCATTTATTTATGAAAATGTATGCACTGTTTGAAATATAAATAATCAGTGTAGGTATAAATGAAAAAGTTGAGCTCTGTTTAGAAATCCAATAATTACAAATGCATATACAAAGTTCTGCACTGTTTATAAATATGATAATTACAGAAATACATGCAAAACCTTTGCACTGTTTCCAAATATAATCAGTGCAGATATTTATTAAAGGCTTTGCACTGTTTAAAAACATATTAATTGTACATATCCATGAATGTCTCAGTTTATAAATACAATCCAGTTTAAGAGTCACTTGTCGGTGTCTCTGCAGCACAGACGCGGCTCTTGAACGCAGCCCGCTCGTGAACAGGAAGTGCAGTGACGTTGGCGCGGTCGTTGAAAACAAACCCAGGGCACAGACGGTGTTGACATGACACCTGACAAACCTCGGACAGTAGCTGAAGCTTTGTTTTAACCCACAGGGGAAACTAAACACACACTGGACATGGAGCTATCTCCCCTCATTAAGAAAATAGGTAGGCTAACTTTGCTGCTAAGTTCATTAGCTGGGGACCAGGGTGCTAACTTCACCTGGACTTACCAACAAAAGGTGTCGCTTGTTAGCTTCCAGCAGCACTTCCCCTCATATCGTTTCAATGTGACCTGTTAGCTAGCTGTCTTTGTTTTGTGTGTGGAGCCAAACGACGCTAACGTTAGCTAACTTCCTTGCACTTTCGCCTAAATGCTAACCGGCTAATTAACGACAGAAGTTTGCTGAAGCTGCCGCAGTGTGTGTCCTGCCATCCTCACGGTGTGTTTCTACAAACCGCAGCTCACCCGCTGGTGGAGATACGCGTCCGGGCGCTGAAGAGCATCACATCCAAGCTGGACCACTCCCTGATCTCCGTCTGTGACATCGTCCAGGAGAAGATGCTGTTCGTGTATCTGCTGGAGTGGTTTAATTTCCCTGAGGTGCCGATGCAAGAGCAGGTCCTGGAGCTGCTCACCACCCTGTCGAAGGTGGACAACTATGTAGAGCTTGGTGATATGGCCAAAATATATAAATATGAGTTTATATAATATCCATAACTATAATAATTAATGTGGATATATTATTTCTTATTTATCTTATCTTAATTGGATATAATTCTTGACAGGACAGGGGACAGATTATTCAACAGCTGATGCTCTAAATGTGTAGCCAAGGAAAATATAATAATAATAATAATAATAGCCATTTTATTTTACTTTGCCTTTCCAGACACCCAAGGACACCTTACAATATATACATGAAAAAACCTGCCTGTCAATAAAACATACTGTATGTAACACAAGATGAATTCAAAATAATATTTACAGTACATAAACACAAGAGTGACTAAAAGTAAAGCATAAGGTTAAAATCTGATTAGTGAAGAATAGATATGCTTTATCTATGGTAGGCTCATCTAAGCAGATGTGTGTTGAGTTGTGATTTGAACAGTCCAGGAGAGTCCGGTGCGTGTGGGGTGGCAGAGTGCTCCAGTTGTAGGCTCTGCTAACCCATAGTGCTTAAATTTGAGACAGAGAGAAGACGAAGAGCGCAGGGCACAGGAAGGGGTGTAGGGATGGACAAGGTCCAACAGGTATGGGTGGTCTGTGTTAGACAAATGATCAGGGCCATAAACGCAACAAGGTCTGCCCAGTGTCATTTCGGTGCAAACACACGTCCTAATGGCTGCACTAGTGCTTCACTTTACATTACTGTGAACAATATATTTTCCATTTCATGACTATTTACTTTTTCATTTGGCTCCCAAGCATCCGAGTGCAGCCCAGATGCTGAGAGACGTCGGGGCGGTGGACTTCCTCACTCAGCTGTCTCCTAACGTGGAGCCCAGACTGCGAGCTGTCATCAGTGGAACCCTGGACCAGCTGTTCCAGCTGCCTGAGCTTCTCCTCAGCAAAACAATGGTCTACTCGCATGGACCACGTGATGCAGCTCTGACAGGTGTTACAAGTTGAGCCAAATATTTGTTTGTGGTTCGAGTCTGACTTATGCATCTTACTAAATGTTCATAATCCTATGTTGGAGAAAGGTTGGATGCAGAGTGTACTTTTACTTATTCATCAAATGTTTGCAAGTTATGAAAGTCTTTTTAATCCAATCAGATGTCTCCTCTTTAGCTCCGACTGTTGTTCCACCTGAAGATTTTCCTAAAATGGGCTATTTCCACAAGAGTATGCCAGCTCGTACAGAAGTTCCACCTCACAAGATCCCAGGTGCCAGTATTTTTGAAAACATCTCAAGATTTTTAATGTGCTTGGTTTAATCTTCAAGTTTACTTCTTACTTTTCCCCAAAGGCAAAGTATCATATATTCCCCCTTAAAATCTTCTTTTTGGTTTACAGTGCACGAGTCTGTGAGGTGTCTGAAGTTTTCTGTGTTTCCATGGCTGACTTTGACAAACACAGACAGACACATACTTACATCCAATGAGACGTGAGAGACAACACATGTCAATATCAAAAAAATTATAATATATGCCTAACGATGATTAATGGAAGATTACCTGATTTAATTGTATTTGAACAGTTCCCTAAGGAGCAACAACCCAAACTTGGTGCGAACCACATGCGATCTTCTGTGCGATGTCATTATGCAGGACTTTCCTCCAGAGATCTTCTTGCAGAGGCCAAGTATTGTAAAGGTACCGTCACACTGCCATGTTCTCGGTGAAAAACACAGAGATGTATCTTTACTGATGTATTTACCGTATGTAAAGAACAAGCCTAAAACTGTAGCAGACAGAGTTTTAGGTTTTTAGGTATGTTCAGGTTGAGTGGTCGTTTAGTGATCAGAAGGTTCCTGGTTCAATCCCTGGCACCTCCAGAGTGTGTCCAAATGTCCCTGAGCAAGACTGAACTCTTTACTGCTCCTGATACTGTGTAATTAATGTATGAATGTGTATGGATGAATGGCTGAATAAGACCCACATTGTAAAGGGCTTTGAGTTGTCAGCAGGCAAGAAAAGCAAAATTGAAATGAAGGACCATTTACATTGTGCTATCATGGTTGCAGTTCCTTTGATCAGCTTTCACAGGTTTCACACCCATTTTTATCATGTTCAGGAACACTGCACTTACGACAGACACCTCTACACCTAGATATTCATGTAATTATCAACTAGCAGCAGTGAACATGATCAAGCAGACACAGTTCAGGAGCTTCAGTTAATGTTGGGTGATGGGCAGAGCGTGATTAATGGTACCAGACTTTTTTCTAAAACTGTTGATCCCTCTGAAATTTCCCACATGAGAGTCTCAAGTGTTTATTCATAATAGGGCGATAATCAAAAAACATCCAGTTCTACGTTGAAATTCTGACAGTGTTCAAAACAAATCCCTTTTACTTGATGGAAAATCGGAACTGTCTTTACTTAAAAATACAGCTTGTTGCGGACCCCAGAACTACACACTTGTTCAACGTGGGTTTCCACAGAGACAAAATATAAGACATCCTTGAATATTTCCAGGGTTTGTCTATTTTCCCCCTGATTTTCAACAGTTTCAACTGTTATTCCCAATCCTTCACATCAATTAGATGTAGTGTATTGTTTTGAGGGGCTAGCGTGACCACCTCATAATGGATTTATGGGATGGTCACTCTGGCCATTGTCAACATAATAACCTGTCAAATAGCGCCCTTGAACAAAACACCAATTTATAATTCAGTGTCCCTGATCCTGCAGGAGGTTGAGGAGGCCTCTGCAGGTTTAGTTTGCTTGAGCAGGCACAAGATTGCTGTGAGGATAAGAGTTTGGTCCTGATGTACCTCATGCATGGTGTGAAAGTCCTTGGTGGAAGGTTTTGCTTCTATCCTCTTAAGGTCTTCTTAGAAATCAGAGATTCTATGGAAATGGAGGCATTCTAACTGTTATTTTGACTTTGGAGGGATTTTAAAAGCTCTCTCTTGTAGATTAGAAGGTCAGTGTGCTTGTGTGCAGTTAGTGTAACTGAACGAATCTAATACACAGGCCCATTCAACAGATCTGCGCTCTCCCCATCTTTATAAAAAGTGGTTTCACATGTATTTAACATTTTTGTGTCTTCAGGCGATATCATGTTGGCCCGATGAACCACTGTAAACATTATTATTGGGTTAATTGAGCATTGCATTATACTACATTGGTCTCAGGCCAGTATTAGCATACTGTCACCCAGCAGTCAAAAACAAATCATTAGGGGAAAGTACTTTTCCTCTCATGGCTTTACTTGCCCCTACTTTGAGTTACTAGAGCCATTAAGCTAAATTAAAAGACTTGTATTTAGAGACGTGACATCATTAGCAACAGAGGGCAGGAAATCTGAACTTGGAACAAATTGCTGTTTCAATAATTCAATTCCTCCTGCCCTTTTTATTGAGTGAACTTTATTACGACTTTTCCATCACTGTTCGAGTTAAGTTCCTGTTTATACACTGTTTTTTTTTTTACATTGATTGTCTCGGCTTAGGCTCTGATTTTCTTTTTCTAAATGAGAACGAATATTTACCCAATTCCAACAATATCCTAAGTGTATTCCTGACTCACAGTATTATATCACCTCCAATATCCTGTGTTTTCAGAACCTTCTTTCCCTGTTGAGGGGGGGTCCTGGTAAAGGTGAGCCGAGCTACCTCCACTTGCAGGCTCTCTTCTGCCTGCGGCAGCTTTGTGCAGGTCTAAGGAGGAGACTGCGCTTTCATCAAGATCCAAGCTTCTACTCTACAAAGCAAGGTAGCATGCAGTAGGAGTTATATGTCAGATTTGTAGGTCTTTTAACAGGTATTTTTTAATGCTGATAGCAGAGGATTACAGCAGTAATAAATTATTTTGCATGCTTATTTTATTCGTGCACATACTTATGAAGCCACAATCACCCAGTTGCACTTAAGACAATTGTTGAAATCATTTTCAATCCAGTTCAGTTGTTTTACATTTTTCAGGTATGTTCAAAATACTAAATATTTAATTTATCAGCTACATTTTGCTATTAAAGATGATTTAAGAAATTATAATTGAATTGTATCCATATGTTAACATCATCATCATTTAATTTTCCTTGCTGCAATAATTGTTCAATTATGTCCCTTTTGCTCTGTTGTGTGGCGTTTAGATCCAGTGTCCCAGAATTCCTCCTTCTCCTATTCCCAGGAGGTGCGGGGGACCCAGCGTTCCAATGCCTCCTCCCCAGGGGGAGAGTGCTCTCCCCGACCCTCTGTGGTGGGACGCACAGGCCAAAGAGCCAGGGGAGATGGCCAAGATGGGGATGTAGCTTCCAACAGGTCTGTGTATATATCTGTAAAAAATGAAATGATGAAAATAAACTGCATCTGTCTCTCTGTAAGTCATTAGTAATCATGTTGAGTGAGGGCTCAGTTTGGCTTCTGTATCACTTCTGAGGTGTAAGTGATATTATTTTAGATCTGTATATCTCCTTCTTTTTGCAGAGACAAGGGTTTTCGGTGTGCTTCACTATTGTATTCAATGCTGTTCATCAGACCTAACATATCACAAGAGAGTCTTATACTTTTTGAAAACTTGTGCGCAGTAGGGTTTTTTTGTGTGGCTTTGATAATGACAAAATTGCGAGTGACACCAGCAACCCGCACATGAAGATAAAACGGTGTGAGGAGGGCTGTGGAGGATTTAATTCGTCTTTATACATATGAATAACACCAGGAGCCCTCTAGCGGCTGGTCTGCGGTGTTGAAAAATCGCTTCTGATTCCCGTGATGGCATATTCGTTTTTTTTTGTTTTTTTTAAGATCCATCCCTATACGGCTCATACGTCATTCCCTGTATTTGAGCGGTCCAAGCCCAGATCAGGAATTTACAGTTGTCTCCTTCTCCTCTCCTGTCTGTGATTCACCCAGTGGCAGCTCGAACAGGGGTGGAGCTGCAACCCAGGCCCCCAGGCAGACGGCCCAGTCACCTGCAGATACGGCCCATCTGGAGCTTCCTGACCTGGGGGCGGAAGATGTCCTGGAGCTGCAGTTACAGCAGCTCACTCTGGCCCAGTTCACGGTTTCCATCATGGAGCATGCTATACCGCTTCTTAAGACAGGTAGGAGTCTTTGTAGTTGTTTTAATAACAGGGGACGGGAGCAGATTTTTCTAAAATATACAAATCAATGATCACTGTCTGTTACTCCCCCCCTTTTTTTTGTTTGAGATATTGCAAATATCCACTCATCTGTTTCCCTTCATTGATGCTACCCTATCAGCAATTATTTGATCTTGTCAAACCCCCCCCACACACACACACACACACACACTCTCACTCCCTTTCTCTCTTCTTTCTCAGAGGGTTCGCATGTGTTCCATCGTGTTCTGGGGCTGCTCTGTGACGCCATCCTCCTGCTCGGGGACAGCGTTTGTGAGCTGGTCTGGGACGATCGCAGCCTGGTGGGGATGGAGCTGGCAAGTCAAAACACGGCTCATGACAGCCTCTTATGTAGATGAATGGATACACTTCACTGAAAAGGGGAACTGGGTTGGCCGCCAGACAATTTGCCACAGACACACAGGCATACGGTACTCAACTGTCAAGGAGAACTGTAGGCAATTGATTGAGCTGAATGAATTATATAAGGTTACAAAGGCTTTCTGCTGGTTACAAAGAGCCCCTCACACGTACATGCACACCTCTTGGCTGTACCCCTGGGTTTATCTGAGCAGAATTGTTGGCTTAGTAAATGTCTCTATTTATTCTGTGTAGAAAGTCCACACAATGAATTGTATCAAGTTGTTGTGTGTTTTTTTTTTTCCCTTTGCCATGCAGAATCATTTGTTATCCTCCCTGACTGTTTAAAGAGTATGTTCCTCTGCAGGGGGACTTATACACTTGTCAAGCCCAGGCCCCTCTTGGCCCTCTGCTGTTTAATACATGGCCAGAGACGTGCAGCCTGAGAACTGTTTTGTCATCTTTATGTGGAGAGCAGCTTTTCTGTGCCAGACCTCTAGGTTTTTCCTCTGGGAATGGGCCGAACTGTTCATGCCATCCAGAGCAAAGCACAGGACATCTACTGCCCCCTGCTGGTGCTTACCTCCCATTGTTCATTCTCTGCTCACAGAATTGTGGCTGAGAATAGATTGTCCCAATTTATTCATACTGAGATAGGGTGGATCTGTATCTCATCCCAAAATAACTCTGAAATCTGATTACATTCAATTCCTAACCTCTGGAACGAACAATTTTTCTCCTTGGCTCTCAGCCAGTAGCTGTGCGTCAGTGTGTGTCTGTGAATATGAACACTGCACGTGATGCGAGTACATGTGCACGTGTCTGTGTGTTTGTTTGTGTGGTGCGTGTGTGTTCTTTTGTCTACATTTCTGTCTCTTTATATTTCAGAAGGAGAAGCTGCAAGCCTTTATGGAGTTATTGGGCGATATCCTGAGCTACCATCAGAGCCACCCAGCAGACATTCCTCACAGCGCTCAGATTCACCACAGAATGGCCTACACAGGCACGGCCATATTCACCATTAAACTCCTACAGACCATCCTCCCTCCTGAGAAGGTGCGTATGTGCCTCTTTGACCAAATCTGTTGTAACTTATTTGACTTCATAAAGATTAGAAATTAAAGTTCTTTCCTCGCGCAGGCTGGTGACAATCTCCCAGAAAGCACTGCGACAGCTGTATTCCATCTATGCTTGGACACATCTTTGGGGAGTTTATTTCCCAGCGTACAAGAGACAGCAGTAGCTTATTTGGAGCAGGTGAACTCTGACCACCACGACCTCTACTCGAGGGTGACCCGTGCTGCCCTCTGGATGGAGTCCACTTGTAACTTTCTCAAGGAAGCACAAGCTGAGGTATAGATAGAAACCTACATTTCTTGAGGAAAACCTTCATGGAATGTGACTGGTAATATGAATTCCTTTATTTATTTCTTCACCAAGGGAGAAAAAAACTGGTTGGAGTTACTGGAGCTGGCCGACCAGGCCATCGATGGCCTCCCGTTTCACCAGCACTTACCCATCGTCAAACAATGTGTTCACTTCTGCTCTTACCTGTAAGATACTGGAAAAAATCCTAGTTTTTTTGTATTTGTCATTTCTTATCCTGTGTCTAAATATTGCATCTTTTGGTCGTCCATCACTAGGTGGAAGTTTGATCAGCCCAGCCCGCTTCTCCAGACAGAGAGCCAGAAACTTCTCCTCAAGTTGCTGTCTCATCCTTTACCGTCCGTCAAGACGGATACGTACACATGCGCACTCAACCTGGTCAAGGTCAGAGCAAGCCATTTTATTCACACTCAGTGTTTAAATAAGTGCACAGGTTTCGTGGCTAACGTGTACAAGAGCAATAATACGAGTCTGTTTAAGTCGATAAGTAGGATGAAGATGGATGAATCAAGCATCTTTGACAGTCTGCTGTGAAAAAAACCCTCTTGACATTTGAAATCAGTCTTCCTGTTCTTTCTACCAAGCACTGTCGAGAGTGCATGGTTACATTTAAAGTGAATTGCAGCTCTCTGTGCATGCACAAGTGAGAGGATAGCGACACTTCATGGTGTGCGTTTGTGTGATTACATACACCCATAGGACTGCATTGGCATCCAGAATGTGTCACGACAGCAAAAAGGAGCCTGTGATGAAATCAACTTCCTGCTCCACCACAGAGTGCTCTATGAATTAAGTGCGTTTGGACTCCAGGACTCTGCAGAAAAAGTAGGTTATTATTGGTACTTCAACTATTGAACCTTCATTCTGACCAGTTCTTTAATATGCTAGTTTATTTAAGGGGTTTTATGGAATAAATGCTGTACAATACAGAATAAAGGTACTGGGATTGTGCTAAAATGTCAGGGTTCACCGGTGTCACGTCATCTAGATGTTTGAAAGTCTATCATTTACTGTACCTGTTGGCAAATGTCTTCTCAGCAGCTGTGCCTTTGTGAATTCAGCACTTTACCTGTGATCTATAGGTGAACGTGGCTGCCAAGGATATCCTGCTATTCCTGCTCAAGGGACGATTGATGATGACAGCATCAACCTGGGACAGATTCAACGAGGCACTTTACCCGGTCATGCCCATATTGCAGGTGTTGTGCTCTCGTGGAGGCTCTGTTCCATTTGTACCGGCAACTGCAGAGCTCATAAAGCAGCATCACATTTGGAAGTTATTACATTATATTAATGGAGCGGGGAGGGGTATGTTCTCCGCAATCAAAACAACTGTGATCAAAAGTGCAATTTAAGCGCTCTTGGGCCACAAAGACTGCATATTGAGCTGCCAGTGAGAAAAATGTAGTTATTCTCATTTACATATTCTGTGTTATATTGTTTCCTTTTTTGGATGGAAAAAAAACAAGCTTTTATTAATTGTTCAGTTTCAGGCAACAGAAAGCCTGGAAATTCTTCATGAATATACATGAGATTTTGACTAGGCTGTCAAGTGTGATTTAATTCAAGGAGGCCATTCAGAGATGGGCCCGCCATGTCAACAAGAGACGAAATGAAACCACCCGTAATCAAAGCGATGCATATTTTATTTACTGTTGCAGCTGCTTAGCTGGAATTCCCCATTGTTTGCTCCATTGTCTGCAAACGCAGTGTGAGAACTGTGTGTGTCTGTCTGTGTGTGTGTGTGGCAGGGTTATGCCGGCACCGAAGAGTCACTGGGTAACTGCGTCCTGCTGATAAGTGACATGTCGGACGTGACAAGAGACAACGTGTTTCCAAGCTCAGCCAAACTAAAAGCAGCACTCCGTCTCCTTTTCACTAAACAGCCTGCGTGAGTTTAGGTCTTTTTTTTTTGTGTCTGTGTTTGTATTTGTGCGTCGCTGTGTTTGTTTGTGGGTTGTGTGCCTGCCCAGATGTGTGTGCGTAACAGGAATGTTTGTGTAAGCGTGATATTTTTTGGTGACTCAAACAAACTCTGGAGAGTGAACATTTTGTCTTACAACACTTGTGATGGACATGTTACCACTGTCTTTTGCTTGTCAGGTAGTGTGCACATCAAGTCATCTAAATGCTCAGTGAGGACTGTGTTGAACAGCCAGTCTGTCCCAGGCCATGAATATTGATAGAGATGGAAATTAACAGTAGACACTGGGCAGCAGACAAGCTCTCGAACATTTTGGCAACAGACAGATTTGTCTAATAATAGATGTGTCCGTCATTTTGATGCTGTATTTAAAAAGTCAGGAAAGGCTGGTAACATTTTCAACTGTGGATCAGAGCTTAAACATAGATTAAAAAGGTGGTTTATACAGTCAATGTTGTTTTTAAGTCAGCATAAATGTTCTCCTCCAAACAGTGTGAGAATAGCAGCAGCGCAACAAGTCATTCCTCACCTAACCAACGCTGATGAAGCTAAAACAGTCAGACAAGACCTGGATCAACCGGTGATCTCCACGCTGCCCAATCTCTACTGTGTCAGAACTCCTTTGGACATCTCACTGGACACAAACAGCAAGTCTGTCCTCAAGGTATGAATCTACAAACATAGATAGAAGGACACTCTTAGAAACTAACAGAAATACGTGTTTGCTTAACGTGTTGAACTGTGGCTAGGTGGAGTCGGTGGAGAAGCTGTTTTGTATCCTGTCCTCAGACACTGTCGACATTTCTCTGAAAAGATCGGCAGCCGAGCAGCTGTCTGTGGTGCTGCAAGGTGAGTTAATCGTAAAAGAGAATCGATAAAATAAATATAATTTAATATTAAATGCAGGGATTACACTTTGGATCTTTCCAACAGCTGTATTATTGGTCATACAAACGTCACTTGTGTCTCATCCCAATAGCTTGATATTCCATGATGTAGTTTAGTGTCTAAATGGTCAACGGCATGAAAAGAGGTTAAAATGCGTTGAATTGTAGAATACATTTTATCTACTTGATAAGATAAAGAAAAACCTTAAACATTTTTGTGATACACAAGTGAAAGATCTTTGCAGCAGCGTGGCACAGAGCTTGTGCCATCATACCACCATATGTTTTAGACAAGCACGGGAAGCAAATATTAGAAGATTATGCAAATGTCTACCGTCAGTGTTGTGATTTGCTCTCATACTTTCCTGCAGACACGACAATGCACCCAGTGCTGAAGAATCTTGGAATAACAGACAAAGTCCTTTCTTTCATTATGGGAAGTGTCAACGGCAACAAGGTAAAAACAAGCTTTGGCGAAGTGATAAATGGATGTGTGCCGAGTGATCGCGGTTGACACCAAATAGAACAAACCCTGTATCTTATAAATGCTCAAACAAGTGCTTCCATTTGTGCTCATGTCCTCTCTTATGTGAGCACATGTGCAGCCAGGAGATGTGGTGGAAACCCACTGAGGCGTGCATGATGGAAGGATGAAATGGCCTGTGTTAATAGTGACAGGCCCTGGTCAGCAGTGATTTTTTCCCCTCTGGTTACTCCAGTCTGCTGATCATTCCCAGGAATCAGAATCACGTTGCGCTGCTAACAGGGGTAATCATGTATGTGTGGCTCCATGTTGGTGGAAGAACAGGGGCCAAACAGAATGACTCGTCTCAGCTAACAAGTGTGTAAAAGAGCGATGCCTGCAGGTCGTATTTGTTCCAACCCTCCACTGCCGGCAACCTGCGCAGTCATTAAATTTGGGTTTTGCTTATGTGAAGTGACAGTAAAGAGCTCCTGTGCATTTATATGTGTGAGACAGAGCAGGGGGAGACGGAAAGAGAATGTGTGTGTGTGTGTGTGTGTGTGTGTGTGTGTGTGTGTGTGTGTGTGTGTGTGTGTGTGTGTGTGTGTGTGTGTGTGTGTGTGTGTGTGTGTGTGTGTGTGTGTGTGTGTGTGTGTGTGTGTGCGCGCGCGTTTGTTTGTGTTTTCCCTGCAATTAAACACCAAGTGTGTATGTTGTTGTTCTCCCCAGAGCTTGGATTGCCTGCTGGAGCCTTGTATATGTATCCTGAGGAAGCTGGTGTATGCTGATCCATCTCTGAGGCACAGCCTGGCACAGCGCAACCTCCTGCTCCTCACACTGCTTAGGGGTACATTCACAAGACAGCTCATTAAGTAACAGCTATACACGTTGTGTTTTGTAGCTCGAGGGCACATACTCAAAAAAAGATGACAAGGCATCCATTGATGCATAGCTTTTAACCATGTTGTCACACTGTAGTAAGTGGCATATTAGTATGATGCAACTGGTTGCTATGGAGCTCATTTTAGCACCAGTTTATCGTCTAGAGATTAATTTGCACTGCTGTAACTTTGTTGTCAGCCCCTCATTTACAACATCTTGATTAGGACTACTTGTATAGGTTTTGAAGCATTATTGACAAAAAACATATAGGTTACAACTTGGAATGTTTTCACAGCTCATTTTAAAGCAGTCAGTTGTTACATTAAAGCAAGGGTTGGTAATCCTGGAAAAAACTAGCCAAGGGCAGGCTTCCCTTTGAAAAAGTGCGACAGATACATCCCACTCCCTCCCATTGGACCTCTCGTCAAAGCTACTCCCCCAAACTTATATGAACTTGCACTGACTGACAACTGCTAGAAGTTGCTCGCGAACTTATTTCTACTTCAGACGTGTATGTCTCCCTGGCTGAAGACTCTAGTCATGCGCAGTGACGGCACGGTGCACACAGGCAGTCAGGGTGGTTAGTGACAGACAGATACGGCAGCCAAACATGTCACAACTTTATTCATTGATGGATATCGGGGCCTGAAGAGGATTTCAACAAACAAGATAAAGAGTGTTTCAGAAACAACTCACCAACACACATCTGCCTTTAATTTCAGATTCATGATAATATCATAATGGAAGCAAAGCCAGTAGTGGGTTGGTTGTCTCATTGAGGATTTTCAAGTGTTTCTCTCTGGTCTCTCTCTCTGATGAAATTTCAAATATAAAACTCTCATATGTGTTCAAGTGGAGAGAAATGCTTTCATATATTGTGTATGTTGTGTCTCCATTTTAGCATCCCTGATATTGAAGGAGAACAAAAGCAGTGGGAATGAGATTGCTATCTTAATGAGTTTGCTGTTGTTTGATGAGATTGCCGGCATCGAAATATGGTGAGTCTTTTTTTTTTTTTTTACCTCTCTTTGAGCTAAACCATACTTCTAATAACAGTGTGTACGATCATGCAGAAATCTGATTTACTGGATCCTTTCCTGTCACATAAGGTCGGACAAATCCAGCACAGATGTGACTCTCGCACCGTTCTCCCTTCCTCTGACAGTAATACGCAGGTAACATCATGAAGTTGTGAAGGGCATCTTTTCAAATCACATCAGGGCTGCTTTCCCCTCATCAACAACACGTTACAAGCAGTATTCACTACATTGGACTTCTCCTAACTTTTCTCCCAGGTACAACCTCCCGTTCCAGGCAGCGAGTCATCACGCCGTCAGCCCGTACTGCTGCGTCCTGCCTTCATCCTCTGGCCTCCTGACCCTGGCCCCTGCTCGCCAAGCCCTGCAGGTGGCCTGGAACACTGCATGGCATTCTGGGATAGACAACCTCCTTGAGGAGCTGCATGGCAACTCAACCAGGGACCCTGAGTAAGAACCTCAATGTGTCTTTCTTTAAGTTATAATCATAATAATTTTTTTTGCATTGTTTTGAGATGAATGTGCAATATTTTATTGTTTGTGGCACAAAATATTGAGTTTTGGTGAAACTGGTAGGACAGAATCGTAATTCCTTGGCTGGATTTTTTGAACCAACAGAAAGAGACTACATAGAGTATCTCATGTTCACATTGTTTTCTTTATGGAGAATTGTAGGAAAAAACTAGTTTCAGAGGCACCGGATCTTATGTTTCATCTGTCTCCATTTACTTCTAATGTGACCTAATTCAAACAGATTGGAACGTCTCTCATACAGTTTCATTAAGCTTGATTACAGCAAAGACATTTAAAATACGCAGTACATGTTGAAATTGAGATGTGCCTTCCTTAGTTAAATTACTTTGTCTTAAACTTAAAGGTTTTATATCTCACAACAACTCCCATGATCCCACGCTGCTTCACAGCAGCTAGTTCTTTTGTTATTGTTTTAATTGACCCCCTAGTGGTCAAAGTTACATATTATATGGTTAAAGTCTTAAACCTTTGATGATATTGTTGTTTCTTACTACAATTTTTTAAATATTCATAGTCATAGTTTCTCGAGTACTGCTCATTAAATGTAGCTGGTTTGAGCCTTGCTGCCTCTGCTTGTTTCTGTCACAACTAATTGTCAGATAACATCTCTCGCAGGATGACTGATGAATGTGTCATCCCTCCAGATTGCTGATCAAATGTGTTTGTTAATGGATTCATTATTATGCTGCTGCTTATGAGACATGCTCGCCAGCACATCAGTAGCCATTTAATCAGATTTTCAATATCTATTTATTAACCATTAGCAATTTGTTCTTCCCAGATTTCATTCCGACTTAAAGCTGTCAGACGAACAGGTTCTGTGGCTGCGGGCGGTGCACCTCCCCGCCGCGCTGCAGGACTGCATCCAGGCCATCGCCAGGGCAGCAGGACACAGGTCTGTGACCTCTGCCCTCTCCAGGCTCAGCCTCTACCTGCTGATTGACAGACTGGCCCTCCCGCATGTCCCCAGCCACAGCTGCAGAGACACCCTTCACTCGCTCAGTTGGCACTCAGCAATGACCAGGTACATCGCACAGGCATTTAATTACTGCAGTTTCATGTGCTAATAACCAATGTCAGTAAATATGTCTTGTTAAGGTTTATGAATTAAGAAAATAATGGGAGGGTTTTTATGGCTGCCATTATCATTATTACTGCAGTTGTAAAACAAAACGTTTTACTTGGCTCAGCGAGCACAGTGTGGCTTTGTCTTTTATGTCATTTAGAAAATGTATGCGTATTAAAAGCATTAAATCCCTTTTCTGTTTTTAAATATGTTCATTAAAGTTTCGTTTCTATTTTTTCTGCTTGGCATTGTCCAGATTTCCTGTTATTCTTTTTAGCCAACAAACTATAAATAATATGTTTAGCTTTTATCTTTATTCTTTATTGCACTCTTTGTTTTTACAATTAAATTTCTTTCTCAATTAGTTCTAATCCTAAAGCTTTACCTAAAAACCTAAAAAGTTTTGATGGAATGTATTGCTTTGGTAATAATGAAAAATACATTCAATCCATGAAAGTGCATTTAAGTATTTCAGTGGATTCCATCAGTTTACTACCACCCACTGCCAAAGTCTAGGTTTTTCCTCTCTTGGGGCATATTACTGTAAACTAATATTTCCTCTGTGCAATGATTCTTTACAACAGATCAAAACAAAGAGGATAAATAGGGAAAACAGTAGTGGATAGAACCTTATTTTCTCTCTCAGTGTACTTCAGGATATGTTGTTATGTTGTTAGTATCTTCCTTTCAGCCACTTTCTCTCCCTCCTGTTGACATTTTCTTTGTCTCTCCATCCCTGCAGGTTTCTCCAGGTGCGCCCAGCCTGTGTTGAGGATGAGAGGTTGCTGGTGGGCATTGTTGCATTTTTGAATGCCTACTTCAGACAGATGCACACTGAGTCTGCGTCTGACCCAGAGGACGAGGACCTGCGTTGGATACTAGAGCTGCTTCTCAGCCAGGTACAGATAATTTACACTTTTCAGACAAGCCTGTCAGAAAAAACCCACAATAACAGAACAATATTTCTTCTTAAGGTTTGGGATTCAAGGCATGATTTGAGAGTTGTGTGACACAAAGTGGTTTAATTATTATATTCTTGAGGCTGGGATGCACTGCTATTACATTAGTCTATGGATGATGTGGCTGGAGCCAGCAGCCATGTTGTCAAAGTAAGCTTGTTCTCCAAACTGAGCACAATTTGTTGTCAACTGAAAAGACACGACTCTTCTTAAAATCTTGTGGATACGTCTGTGAGCAAAGAAATGGACCGACCCAGGAGCAATCAGTAAAACATGTTCTCATACCTACTTACAGTACATCAGAAATAACAAACAACAGGACTGACGTGGAACATTTCAACATAAATTCTGGGCTCTTTCTATTAACACAACGCATAGGACTGAGACCTAACTCACATTATACACACAACATACAGAAATCATGAGCACACTAAAGGCAATGCAAAGTGTTGAGTGAAAATGTAGGCGCTCCCCAAGTTCTGCTTCGTGTGCCAATTTATCTTCTTCAATTTTTCTTCAAATCTTTTGCTGAAGCTTTCATTGCATTTATATGGAACATTAAGAATCTTAGAGGACGTATAGAACTATTACTTAGACTTAAAATCCAAGAAGGCTTAGCTCCTCCAAATCTGTGCTACTGTTATCGGAAATGTCCCAAAAAATATTTACTGGCTTCAAACTCCTGATGCCGACTGGTGCCACTGTGAAGCCACATCTTGCATTTTAATATCTGTCACAGCTCAAGTTCACTTCTGTCACTGCCATGACCTAAATTTTCTAAAACATATCTTCATTTTTAAGTTTAGATGATGTGGATGAGGTCACTTTTAATTCAAAAAGGGCTCATTTCAATAATCAGGGATTGTATAACTTCTCTGGCTGCAGTCGCCATATTTTGTGTCACAGATTAAAAATATCCTACATTCAGAAAAATCCATGAAAGCATAATTGATTTTAACACACTGCTCTCAGGCAATAGAGTAATATTACATCGGTAATGAACAAATCAACCCACAGCTTCTTTGTGCTTGAGTTACCTGATACAATTTATATAGCTAGAGGAGATTAAACATTTACTCAGAGGGTCCAAGGACAAATTTCTCCCCATCTGGGATCCAGTATTCACAGTTTACTTGATATCCCTGAGCAGTCTTTTTCAATTAAGGATATTTATTCATGCAGACCACAGTAAAATATAGTGTAATTATTTGAATGTCTTCGACATATTTATTTATTTTCTCTTATATTTGTATCCGTGTCTGTTCTCAACCTGTTAATTAATTATTTCATTAAGTGTGACCTGTTTGGACAGGTTTGATGGTGGGTGGGTAGAGAGTTTGCTAGTCGTAAAAATAAAATACAAAAGGAAATATTAGTCAAATTATGTTTCTGCATGTTCTGCTTGCTAACATTTCTAAAATAAGAAAACCCTCAAAAGACTCTCCTCCCCAACACAGAGGGTTTATACACCTGTAATCAATGCTTCAATAAATCACACGCCGCCGCACGAGCCAAACGCATTACGCTCTCATAAAAACAGAAAAGCAGTATCACAGCAAACCACCGCAGACCTGCAGCACAGATTATTTCCTTAGCTCATTTAAAACGGAGTTGGATTCATACTCTTGCCGGAGGAGGAGAATCACCGCACTGTTTTAGTTGGGAGAGCTGCTTTTAGGATTTAATCAGTCTCACCTTGGCTTTCTCATTAATGTGTGTGTAAACAATAAGCCTTCCCCTGGCAGCTAAAGCAGACTCAGATTGAATGCCTGGTAGGGGTGAGCGGCTCCGCTCTGCTCCAACTTTTCTGTAATTACTGAGCTGTTTCACGAACATCTGTCGCTTCCTACACTTGCGTTAACTATCTACTCGGCGTGCACTGCTCTCTGTGAGAAATTCTGCATCTGAGTTTTTAAGGGAGAGACGGTGCTCTGACAAATACACTTTATTGTTTGAGTTGAAAGGTCGGAAGATAAATGCCAGAACTTTTGTTTTACCATTTACCTTAAGTACAAAAATCCATAAAAAGGAAACAAAACTCACAAACACATTCATAAGCTACTGAATGAAACATGCAAGTATTGTCTTACTGAAAATGGATGAAAAACTGTTCATTCCTCCATTAATCATCCAGGAGTCAGTGTCCCTCCTGAATTTGCTGCTTGCTGTGGAGACTCAGACCTCGACTCAGAACACAGGGGAACCAGAGGAACTGAAGAACCACGTCGGCCAGAGACTGCAGAGAGAACTCACTGGCTTCTTCAATACCTTACTCCTCCGACTATCATGCACGACTGACAGGTTGGAAAGATTTCTCACCAAAACCTACAACTCTTTAATCTTCATTTTGTTGTTTTATTACAATTTAACAATTAGTTGAAAAGGGTTCTTACAATTTGATTTTATTTGCTTTTAAGGTATTAAGTACAGATTTCTATGCCAAAAATACTTCTTGGACTATTATATTGTCCTCTGCATCATTTTTTTCCCTCATTTATATTACATATATATCTATGTATTACTCTTTTAGACTATCGGAAAGATACGTGTACTCTGATGTAATGCTACTAAACCTTCCTGTGGGGTTAGAAAATTGAGTAATATCAAGAGCGAAAAATGTCCCGAGAGTTCTCCCACTTGAGGGAAAGTGTTTATATTTAGCTAATTTGTGATGGAAATGCTGCTCGCTCAGTCATTTAGAACATGGACACCCAACACATAAAAAGCTTCCTCTTTTATTCAGCCTCTTGTCTCATCTCCTGTCTGATTTGCATCATACTTTGCTCTTTCTCACTCCTGCCTGTCCAGGCTATGTTTGGCATTAGCAGGCCCCTTCAAGAGCCAGCTGGCAGTGTGTCTGCTTCGGAGCCTGCGGGTGTCCGATGCCCCGCGATTCTATGGCCTTCCCAGCCTGGAGAGGACGCTGCAGGGCATGGTCAGCCTGACTGCCGAGCCTGGCTGGAGCTCTCACTGCCCTGACCTGGAGCCCGTCTCCCTCTGCTCAAAGTATCTCAGTGGGCTGCTGGAGGTGCGTGTCTCGTACCCTCTCATCACAGATGAGACTGTCTACAAAAAATCCACAAAACAAAAAGCACATAACTTTCTGAGGAATTAATTAAAATTAAGCAAAATATGGTTATGGGACATGAATCGCAATTCCTAAAAAAAAAATGTCATTGATCAGACGTGCCACACTGTGATGCTGATGAGATTAATCAGCCTTGCCTATTCCATCTGTTCAGCTGTTCAACAGTCCGTAAAACAATAGTGTAACAGTCGACCAGCTTGAGTAGCAGTGCTCAGCATAAAAGTGTCCACAGTTTAATCTGTGTTTTGGAATGAAGCCCCCTGTGGAATAGACTATTCTGTGTACACAATGGGCAGCGTTCATGAATTAAGATTAGATGAGGACTGGAGCTTAATTCATGATCCATTCAACACCCCCAGTGCTTACGTCCAACTCTCAACTCTCCCCAACAATCAGATGCCCGGCCTGTGACCCAGCTCTCACCCTGTACTTGTGGCACTGTAGTGCCCTAAAACCCAGCAGCCCCTCGGTCTTCATCTGCCCTTCAGTGCAGTCCCTCATCCTGATGGCGCATCAAAGCAAAATAATTAGTCTCCGCTGTATTTATCTTTCGATCTGATGCAGTGAGTTGCATGACAAGTATCTGGTAATCACCAACTCAGAAACGCTTTGTTCACTGACTCTATCTTTGGTGTTCAAATGAAAAAAAAAAACAGAAACTGGAAACATGTGATAACAACCACTTACCAAATCCAATCAACATGCTGTTTTGCCAGCTATGTTTTTTCAGCTTGAGAAACTCTGGAAGGGAAAGCAATGAAATAAACCATTGCACTGCACTGACTGCTCTCTTTTTTAAATTATTATTATTCCCAGTATAATCTTCTGTCCTTTTCACAGGTGATCTCCTCTTTTTATGTTGAGTGGGGAGGAAACTCCATGTCGTTCATGGGGAAAGGTGTGACGAAGAATGCCATCATCTCTCTGCTTCACCTGTCGCATGAGATGTTGACTGAAAACAAGGACAAGGCAAGTGTCAGCAATGGACCAAACTGACCACAGCCATAAAAGCTGTTACAGAGTCGACTATTTGGACTGACAGTCAACGCAGTAAAGCAACAACATTTGTTTTTATGCAAACAAAACTCCTCTTTTAATTTTTTCTGCATGAAGGACTTCATTTCCCAGTGGTCTTTGGGGAATGAGGCAGCTGCCGAGGAGGCTAGTAACTCTCAGCTGGGTTTGGCCTGGCTCATCCCACTATGGGTGGATCGAGACCCAGAGGTAAGGAACATTTTTTACCATCTAATCACACTTTAACGTATGTGTACATTATGGGGGCATAAAAGTAAGTTTCTATAATTTTAGCTTTTTTGAAAGAAATTAAACCACTTATGATGTATGATGTATATGCATGGATGTTATTGTCCTGTATCGTTCTCTTCCCATTTCGCTCTCTGTCCTCAAACTTTGCGTCTCCCCTCCTGTGTCAGGTGAAGTTCGCCAGCTTGGCTCTGGGTGGAGCTCTGTCGTCGGTGCCCAGCGGGTGCCAGACTCTGTGTGCGAGCTGTCAGAACATCAGTGGAGGACTGTGGGGCACGTTGCTCAACATCCTCCTGGATCAGCAGGAGAGCAGCATGGTCCGCAGAGAGGTACAGTGTTGGAACTGCAGTTTGTTCTGTGTTATTGTTGGAGGTTTTTATATTTGATTGACAAAAGCTGAACCTGAATCTATTGCAAATTGTCAAATCGCAGCACCCACTGTTGTTGCTGTGTCCCAAAATGACTTTTTTTTTAACTTTGGTGCAAACAGCTGTTTAACACAGTGGAAAAAGGCATACTTCACTTTCACTCCATCAGTGGTCAGAAAATGTTTGGCCTCTCTTGTATTACCAGTCAAATACAGGCAGATGGCACTGTTGTAGATGCATTGTAACTGGACCCAACTTGTGCATGTGTGTCTCTCTTTTTTTGTTTTGTGTGTCCAGGCTGCTTTTATCCTGCAGAACTTGCTGGTGATGCCAATGCCTGCCAACGCAGAGGAGGCCAAGGACTCAGACTGGCAGGTCAGCAGCTCTGCCAACCCGTTAAAAAGCTTCCATAAACCATGAACTGGTTTCTCGCCGTCTCTCTCTCTCTTTTCTGACCTCTCCCTCTCATCCCTGACTGTCCTCTCCTCCAAGCAGGGGTCAAATCAGAGGTGTTTCTAGAGTTGAAGCTCTACTGGGGTGCAGGTCTCCAGCACTCTCAATGAAAATAATTGAGTTTAAACACCAATAGCATCTTCATTTTCTCAGAGTTTGAAATATCCCATCTTTTAAAAGTCAGAATTGATATTCGCATGAATCGGATTTAGATCGAATCAGGTCACTTAGAAAAAGGACAAAAATGAAACTCTTGCATTTGATGGTTGACATAAGGGGGTTTAAAAAGAATAAACTAAAACTAAAACGAGACAAAAGTACATTTCTGTAAAATATTTAATGTTGAAAATATAGATCCAGAGATTTTACCTTCAAACTTTCTGTGTTTAATCATTTCTCTGAGCTCTGTGGAAAGTTTGTGGAGGTGATGCAGTGGTTTCCTGTGCGCTCACCTTTCCCACATTGATCATCCCCTCTCCCAGCACCCATGTGTCCATGATGAGGTGTCTGGCCTCTCTTTGGTGGGTCTCCCGGCGCTCCAGGCTCTGCTTTACCACTGTCAGTTCTTCCAGCATGTGGCTCTCTCTGCCTCCATTTGTTACAGAGGCAGGTACACGTTCCACCTACAACCTGCTGGCAGTGGCAGTTCCCAGGAGAGTGAGTCACTGGGTAAGCTGTGCTTCTTGTATCTGTGGGAAATTATCTTCCTAATGACGGAGGAGAAAAAAATGGGTGTTTTAAGTGGTATAATATGGGTCTGAAAATACGTATCCAGCAGTTGTAGTGTTACAATTTTCATTCAATTTTGTTTTGTTTTTCCTTTGACCCATAAATCGTGTTATTGTTAATTAAAGTGTTTTTGTTTATCGGTTTGTCTAGATTCTGAGAGTTCTCTGTGGTTCTGGAGATGCGACCCTCCAGCCCCAGCTGCCAGCTCTCGGAGACCCTCCAGCTCCCTCTCTACATCCAGCACTGTGGTCAGCAAAGCACTTGTTCCTTCGGATACACAAACCAACAAATAAACAACTGAGTTAAATATAACTGATGCTCACATCTCCACGTCATCCATTTCAGATAAGAGGCTCAGAGCCACACATCCCTAAGGCTTTCTCCTCACTGAGCATCTCAGAAGACACTCCTGCCAGCAGGCTGACGGCTCAAGGTACTACACAGAGAGTGTGTGTGTGTGTGTGTGTATATGTGTTTTTGCACATGTGCATGGTTAGACTTACGCCTCTGCCCCCTAGTGTTCAATGCACAGAAATGTGTTTCTTTACAGATGGATAGAGACACCACTGCAGCCGTGGGAGAAAGACTAATTGTCGGTTTTTCGTTGCCCGGTTTTGTGGAATATGCACCTGGAGCGATTAAAAAGTTGAAAATAGCCTTTTGATATTCTTTCGATGTTTTTGATTATTGGATCAGAGACGTGACTATGTGACAGTGTGCATTGTTTTGGGGAAGCTTCTCTATTAGCTGTCTATTGATGTATCTCACAGGCCAGAGTGACACGGACACCAGCGACTCTGTTACCTCCCAAGATTCCAGACAGTGTGAGCCATTGGCCACGGAACCCGTCGTCGTGGTAACTCCCGACCTCCTGACAGCCCACTGCGGCCTGCTGACCAGTCTGCTGTCCATCCTGCCTGAGTTCACCCTCACTGCCATTGGACACAACCAGCTCCTCCAGGCCCTGTCCAGGTCAGAGGCTCAGTGAACACCTTTGCCCCAATCATTTGTCAATCATTAATATAACTCAAAATATTTAATATACATATATAGTACAGCAGGTTTAAGAGTTACCTGGTATATTCATTTTTGATACATCTAATTCATTGTTTTAGTATTTAGTTTCATTCTCTGGGGTAAAACCCTGGTATATTTTTTATAATATTGAAAGATATTAAAAATATACATGTGCATTTTTTATTCAGCAGAGAATTCATGCTAATTGTAGCCTTATTCCCCTCCAGCAACTCCGTTGTAAACACACAACCTTTCCCATCATGCTTCTCTTCTCCCTCAGTCTTGTGGAAATCAGGCCCATCGAGAAATGTCTGAATGAGCTGAATTCACCCAACGTGCTGCCAGGAGAGAGAGAAGACATCAAGAGCCAGGTAAGGAATCTTGTGATCGACAGTTCAGAAGACTTTTTCAACTTTTATTTTCCTTTGTGTTATTTTAACTCACCGCTGAAAATGTGGGCTGGTATATTTCAGTGCCGGTGTCAGTACAGCAGTGCTCTGCGGTTTGAGGGCACCTCCATGTCTCAGTGTGGGTGGAATACTCAAGCTCGTACTCAAAGCAAGAAAATTAGCTTTAAGGAGGAATTACTTTTTTTTCTTTACTATACACTCAGAGATTACATATCTCCGCCAAGGCCCAAAAGTTCCCTTATGAAACCACATTTCTCTTCACTAGTTCCAGATTTCTATTTGGATCTGCATCTAATTGCACACACTGAAATCTAAAATCTTGCAATGTTAAAGAAAGTCAAAATAAATTGATTCTCTCCTGACCCATAACACATCTTTCAGTGGTGTAGTCATAATCTGCTCTGTAGTTTTTGCATAATACCGCTAACTAACAGACAAAAACATAACCTCCTTGGTGGAGGTAACATTGTACATGTGTATTTGCTTGCATGTTTGGTCAATCTGCGCCAATCTCTTTGTGCGTGTGCTTTTCTAGTTTGTCACCTTACTCCAGTTCCTGTCCGGCTTCTCGAAGCTGCTGCAGTCGTGTATCACAGTGAACCAGGAACTGATTCCTGAGCTGGACTTCACGAAACAGCTGTTGACGACTCTGGTTGCAGTTCTCATGCTGGACACCAAAGGATTAGGTCAGAATTTTGTGTTTAATTTGAAGTGAAAGATGAAAAGTTGGTAATAATAGTCCAAAAGCATTTAAAATGTTTTCCTTAGCCTAAAAACTGTATAAACTACCATCACAGCTACCTTCATCAATGCTTTGAATGCACGTCCTCTGGAGACATGTGTCCCACATGTTGTGCACCACAGTGTGATCTGTGTGTGGCTTTGTGGCTGTCTCGTGCCATTAAATTTGTGACTCACTCTTTCCCCTCTTCAGATGCAGGTACGCGGGACACGGTTTGTCTGTGCTGGGCAGACGTGTTTATGCTCCTGGCTACTCTGGTGAGGAGGGACAGCTCAGCGGCGTACCCATCTGTCTCCGCTGCGCTGGGGAAACGCTGGCGGACATTTGGAGGTACACAGATACTCTGTGCTCTCTTCGCGCGTGTGTGTGTATGTGGTAATGTGAGTGAGTAAAAGTGACAAAATGTATTATTCTGGTTCAGGCTGCAGGATTAGTTTTATAGTCATATGTTTTCTTTTATTTCTTAAAATGTTGCAATGATAGTTTAATGAACAGCGGCCCCAAAAGCTCAATTCACTGCAGTCATAAAAACCCAAGCAAATTAACACATGTGCTGAAAATACACAATACCACAACCAAATACAGTATGTAGACCACCCAGGTTTGTTGCTTTTTCCTGTTTGCAGCATGTATATCATCAAGGTGATGAGATGTTTTCTCAATGTGCTCGTGTTTTTCACATTTGCATGTTCGCGTGTGTGTGTGTGTGTGTGTGTTAGGTGTCTCAAATAATTCAATTTAGCCACTGCTAAGAGTCAAGATTTTATTCGATAACATCCGGCTGTAAGATAATGTTTTCCTTCAAATCATAAATTCTAATAATCAGGATTACAGTAATTATTCCAAATGTGGCAACTCACTTAATAAGCAGGATGAGCATTTTAGGTTCTCTTCAGCCTGGATTCCTCTTTTTATTTTTTAAGTCCATCATATTGACACATTAGTTGCATCATTGCTGTGTGTATTAACTTTCCCGAACAGATGCCAGGAGAAGATAATTGCATCCTCTTCTTAAACAACCTCTACTCCTCCTACTCATCGTTCTACATGATTAATGGCGCAGCAGGAAAATCTGATGAGTCCACCGAAAGATGAATGCTGAGCCTTTGTGTGTGTATTTATGTCTGTGTACATGTTTATGATATCTGGGTGTCTGCTCGTGCATTCAAATGATAAGTGTCCTCCACCAGTGCATGCGGCCTCAGTCATGGACAAATATCTTGCTGTCGAGGGATTTAAACAAAGGATTTGTCATTTTGCCTTTGCTGAGATTTAGTTTGTGTTGCAGTGTCACTCAGAAAAAGGAAAGTATAGTTTTCTCCCACAACCTCACTTTTTTTTTTTTCTGTGTGTGTTTGCAGGAACGTTATCAGTGTGTGTGACTGAGAAGTTTGCAGACCCTCAGCTTCACACAGTCGCTCTGCAATTCCTCTGTGCAATTTTCACAGAGGAAACTAAGAGTCGAGGTGACGAGGCCACAACCCCTAACTCCAAGCGTGCAACTTCTTTGACTGACATTGTGAATGGTCCCTCGGCCGGCCAGCTCTGTGAACTGTTACTCCAGGTACGTGCAGGGGTGGATCTTGTGGAGTAATCTGTCTGGACCATGGTATTTTTGGAGTGTATGGATATGTATGTTGGTCACTGTGTCCCTCTGTGTCTGTTGATGCTAGAGTTTTGATAAGAGGACCCTTCAGGACCCTTTAAAGAAGCTGACAGCGAGAGCTCTGACGACGCTGTTGGCATGCAGCCCCACAGCTCAAAGCCATGCGGCCAATGGTAATTCCAAAAATCTGTAAAAGTATTTAGTCTCCAGCTTGTTGTCTTATGTTCCCCATAGGAGACGTGAGCTGTTGTTCGACATGAACTCCAGAGAATGTCCGCACAACTGGGTCCGGACTTTCGCCAGATTTTACCTTTCATATATGAGCTAGACAGCGAAACTCTGGAGAAAGTCCGCAGCAACTGGCTTGGACTTTTGCGTTCTCACATACAATCACGTCTCTTGAAGTTATCCTGAGTTCTGTGCATGTCTGAAAGCGGCTGTAGTTTTCGTCATGCTAAAAAACCCAAAACATATAGATTATAGTGTCTACCCTGTTGTCAGTTTTGCAATAAATTGAAGTCAACTAAAATAAAATCTGTATCATCTTATCCTGACTTTCTTGTGTGTTCCAGCTGGTTTAATCGACAGCTGTGTGGAGCAAATGAAGCAGACTCATTCCCAGCTCCACCTGGAGTCAGTCCGACCCAGCAAGGCTTCTCTCCGCAAAAAGGTGAACAGAGACTGGCTGGAAATTTCCAGTCTCAGCGTTTCTGTGCTGCTTCAGTTCTTTTTTTTTTTTTCTCCTTCGGGTGGAATAACAATCTGAATTCAACCTGAAATGAGTTTTTAGAAAAATATCACAAACATCAAATTGCTGCTTTGAGCATTAAATGTTCATTAAACTGTATTTTCAACTTGGGACAATCAGAAATATTGATCTTGGTTTTGTCTTTTCATATCATCAGGAAGAGGCCCATTTAAAGGAAGTCAGGCTGAGTGTGGAGATCCTGCGGAGCGCTCTTTACCGCAACGATGAATGCAAAGTGAGCCTTCTGCGTCTGCCTTTTAATTCCCCACTGCTAATTGGTTTTTAATGGAACCTCGGCGCACAAATGCCTGTAAATGAGATTCGCCTAAATGTGCAAGGCCCTGCTAACGTCTCAGCAAGTTTAGCTTCTGAAACACTTTATGGGCATTACCTACAATTACTTACAGAGCGTATTAGCTGGTCTTCATTCTCTAAGTGCTTCTCAGGCACTGGTGGTTACCTTTGACTAAATAGCAAGGGAGGCTTGACGGCAGCACCCTGCAATTATTCTCCTCCCTGCGTGTTTCTCCTGCACAGTTACCAAAATATTGAGTGTTTTTATGTTGCTGCCATCTTTGTTTGTGCTGTTAAATTCTCTAATGTGTGTTATTACTTTAAGCAGTTGTGCATCTGTAGTCATGTACATGCCTGCATTCCTTGTGTGTGTGTGTGGGTTTAATGTTGTGTATCCATGTATATGTGTGTCTGTAGGTGGTGGCTTCAGATGCTCGCCTCACACTGACCCTCTATGCTCTTTGGCCTTGGCTCCTATTGGACGACCCCAACATGGAGGCAGTGCTGGAGCTTCTGTGTGTCTATACAGCCAACTGCACCACAGGTCTGTATATGTGTGTGTGTGTCTGTGTCTGTCTGTGTGTGTGTGTGTGTGTTTATGCAGGCACTGTGCCTGGCCCGTGCCTGCCCATCGCCTCCGTCTGCATTTAGCAATCTGAGTACTGAGTCACGCACACGTCGCACTAAGAGCCCGTTGTCCTCTCCAGTGACCACTGAACAACATTGTGTCTCACTGTATAAGACCAGCGCCTGCTCGCCTGCCAGTCACAATGGGCACAGTGTCAGGACGTGGGGACCAAGCTGCATGGCTGCTTGTATGGCGACAGGTTTTCAGACCAGTGTGAGATGATGTGGGGAATGACAGAGGGCATCTGAGTTGCCTGAGATGTTGATATTTTCTGTCATGCAAACGTAGGAGCTGCGGAAATCATAGAGAAAGATGTAAGGTCGAGAAGGTTAGAATCATGGGATGGATTTGATAAACAGCTTGTGGTCACTTTGATATATTTGTGCTTTTGTATACATGTGCAATTAGTGTAGTTGTGCAATGGAAATAAGCTTAATCAGTGAAGGAAAGGAAGTTTCTACACTTCTGAATGCTTCTCTCTCTCTCTGTGTGTGTGTGTGTGTGACTCTGTTTGATTGGCACCGGTTCCTCAGTGGGTGTGTGTGCTCTGATCTAAACTCGCTCACATTAGACCCCCTGTAAGCTCAACCTGTGAAGCACCAGAAACCAGTGAAGTCGGCACAGTATTTCCCTAAAGGTTAACTGAACAGCAGGTTGCGTTCAGCCTGCATGCAGCCAGGCTTAGTATTACACCATCCACCCTCAGGCTACTACTTCGTCTCCGGAGACTGATACATTTCTACCCAACGTTTCATCTCCAGTCTACCTCCTTCATCCGAGCCTTTGTTTGCGCTCTTACTTGAAGTCAGATTGTTGTTTTCATCTGTGCAACACATATTTTCATGGGTATTTTTGTAGCAGCCTCCAAACTTGTTCCCACAGACGCACACAGGATCTGCTTTTATCTGCACTTCAATACAATGATCAGTTCTATATGTTACATGGTTGCGAAACTGAATCAGATCAGAGGCGGCAGTGCGAACAGCTTTGACTCACACCAGTGAAGCAGATCTACTGTAAAGCAGACCTCCCGTGTCAATTTCACAATATGTCAGCCGTCTTGACAGGTATTGAGATAACCTCGGGCTAACATCAGCATACGCCTGTTGCTGCGTGTTACCATTTTAGGATTAGCATAACCAACTAGCTGTCATGTTCGCCAATGTGCAACATCAATCAGTGTCAGACGTCGTATTTTCTGGAATTTCTGCCGCAGCAATTAGTCATGTCAGTTATATACTGGTGTAAATATGATGATGAAAGAGAGAGACTTTTATTTCTGCGTTATTTAGTTGTATTTACATTGTGAATGGCCTTGTTATTAGAATAAATTGTAGCTGCCACCAACGGCTAAATAATTGTTGTTAGGGCTGCGTTAATGAGGTGATACAGTAAGACGTGATAATGGAAATAATAGAGCATTTGTCAATGTGTGGAAATAATAATAATGATCATAATCTGTTTAGCACCTTTCATACAAGAAATGCAGCTCAAAATGCTTTGTGGGAACATTTCAGATCTCAAAAACCACCAACTCTAATATCATCAGTCACACTGCCTTCATAGTGAGTTCACATCAATCCAGTTTAAAGATAAAGGTTTTTCTTCTGATTTCAGCAGTTTCCATCAGGTTACACTGTTTTGGCCACAAAGTTCGACTCCATTATTTTTCATTCGTCATTTGTGCTGGCCAGATGTTGCATCAAAAATAAGCCGTGCATGCAGCTGTGCACAGATGTTTTGGTATCGTGAGCAGACAGCCATGCAGGTCAGTGGCGCTGGAAGCCCAGTGAAGTAGCTTTAAGGTAAACGGCAAGAAGCAACCAGCTCCAAGAATAAGAGGAAAAGTGTTTCACTGAGTTTATATTGGATTAGCAGTTAGCATAGCTGCTTAGAATAGATAGGAGACAATGCAGTAGTTGCAGAAGTAGTTGCCGACTGGCATGTGTCTCCTTTGGATGATTACAAAACTACATACAACCATAATATTTAAAAAATGTTAGATTTTTTCATCAGTGTTTTGGTTCTCCTTTCTGCCAGCATGCAGTTCTCTCTGTGGGAGTATTCCGCCAGGATCGAAAGGCTCCTCCAGTAGCTCGCTGATGCACGCTGTCATGAAGCTGGCCTCAGGGGTCGCCCCGGACAACAGCCCTGTCCAGAAGCTGGCCTTCTCTCTCCTCACAAACCTCGCCTTGTCCCGCGACTGCAGAGGCCTCCTGCAAAAGGTTCAAGTCGTCCAATCAAATGCGTTTGTGCATTCGGGTGGAGTCACATGACAGAACTCAAAAGTTCAATGTTACAAATGGTTCTTTCTCTACACGTGACACTGAAACTCATATTTTTCTGTTGTTCTCAGAATAACTTCCTTCAAGCGTTAGTTTCGGTGCCAGTACCCAAGGCAGGTGGTGGTGGCGGCGTACTGGGCCTGTGGCTGAAGCTGCTGGTCACCCTCTCGTTCGCGGAAGACATCCAGCAGAGTCTCCTGAGGGTGACCGGAGTCCTGGAGCTGCTGGCGGACTTGGCAGCTCACCGGAGAAATGCGCTGCTCACCCTTCACAACCTCTGCTTGTGGCCCGCCAACAAGCCTCACATCATTGCCAGTGGTATGACAGGAAATCAGGGGCTACAGATACTGATCTCAGGCAATTCACATACAAAAGGGAAATACAGAAACACAGATCTATTTTATGATACACACATCTCAGGGTTTCATCATCTGATACAAACAGTATTTTATGTAAGCAGTGATTTGCAATTATTCACATTGAAGGCAGAAGAAAAAGTATAGAAAGTTAGATGAGAAGATTGATACCACCCTCGTGTGCGCAGTAATTAGGCAACCTGTTTTCCCCTGCTTATAGTATTTATGCTAAGCTAACCACGTTCTGACCCCAGCTCCCTGCTCGAGGCAACAGATGTGCGATATCGATTTGCTCATCTCCTGAAAATCTCTGTGCGAGAAAGCAAAACAGGCGCATCCACCGAAATGTCAAACTGTTGCTGGAAAACTAAATCAACGCGTGAATCTCTCAACTGCTTTTAGGCACTTTTACCTTTCGTGACACAAGAGAACCTAGTGTATTTACAGTGTGCATTGTGTTATTGACAGTTTGTTTTAGCTAGTTTTTTGTCTCTTGTGCATATTTAATATAAAAATACTGAAAACAGTGAAGTGCTTATATGTTAGAGAGAGACATATTTAAATTAAGGGTTGAGAGAATGCAGCAGGTGCACGGTTTATGAAGATGAATGATTCTAAGACACGTAGATGGAACAGAAACAAGAGGAAGAGGAAGTTGCAGTGATGATACATTGCGAGCGGCGGGTGGGAGTTGTGGGTCCAGGTGGTCGGAATTTGTTGCGACGTAGCTTTTGTTTTCGTTTCACACTTTTTACACCTGTTTCCTGTGTGTGCGTGTGAGACAATCATCTTATCAGAAGGGTTCACATGGTGCATTACCAACGTGTACATGCAGAAAGTAATGTGGGTTTGAGGTGTTAGATCCATATTTAATCTTTATTTTAACTCCAATGTGTCTAAGTGAAAGACTTTATTCCATGTGATGAGGGCTCTGATTAGCTGCTCATCTTTCCTCCAGACAAAGCCATGAAGACGCTCCTCTGCTGCCTGGAAAGTAAAGAGATGGAGACTCGCTGTATGGGAGCATCCGCACTTTGGGCCTTGCTCCATAACAATCAGAGGGTACTTGCACACCCATATAAACACACACACACACACACACACACACACACATGTCCCTGAGCACTTAAAGTTGATTTTAGTGCATTTATTGGAGTTTACTGACGATGTACGTCAAGTCAAGTCCTGGCGTGTCTTCATGCTCTCTGGTTCTTTGCCCGTTAGACATTGATCTACTGCACTTTGTCTTATTGAACAGATTTAGCACCGTGTCCTTACTTCAAGGTCCCATTGTACCGAAGCTTTAGTGTTGTCCCTCAGTTGTAGGTCGCTTTGGATAAAAGCGCAAATAAATTTGGAAATGAATAAATCTGCCTGAAATCTTCGTTTTACTCTTACGTAGCGGTTCAGCCTCATTGATCTCCTAGTTGTCGTCTTATAAACACAACCCTTAATCTTCTTTCTAATTTCCCGTCAAAGGCCAAGACGACGATGAAGTGTCCCTCAATACGGCGGAGGATTGACGAAGCACACACCATCTCTAAGAAAGGTAAACATTTATTTACTTGGCCTGAGTATCAGCCTCTGTTGTCACACTTTAATCTGAACATTGAACTTTTACGTCTCATTGATTGAAAATATGTTTTTCTTTTCTCTAACCTGCAGCTTCAGAGAACAGTCAGGATCCGATGGGTCCCTACCTGTTGAAGTGCTTTGAAAACCTTTCCCAGCTGTTAAATAACTGATTGTATTTATACTTTTGTTTCTTTGTATCATATTTTATACTTATATAAATATTAAAGTGGCAGCTTTTAGGTGCCGTCTTGTACAAAACTCAGCAACTTCACACACGATGCTTTGATTTGCTGTTATTTTTTAACACCAGTTGTCGTTTCAAATACAGCAGCTGTGGCACGAACGTCAACAGAAGTGAACTTTGTGCACAGTCCTGCTTTGCTCAATGAACTGTGGCCATCAGTTCTTGCAACGCACCACTTCCACAGTAATGAGGGGGGCACGTGCCAGACTTTGCTTTTCTGTGCAAATGTCTCAATGCAGGCTGCATAGAAGCACAGCTGTGCTTTGAAGTAATTGCTTGTATCAGCATGCTAACAAGCTTTAGCAGTTTTTCGTTAATAGTATTTGATAATTAGAACAGAACACAAGTTACAGCAGAGATTGATGTGAATGTCATGAGGTTTTTTTTGCGGGGGGGGTGTTCAGGTAGATGAAAGGGTGGATCATGTCGGGACTATGACATTTCATGGTGATGCATTGTTGCATAAGAGAGGTTTCAGGAGAAAACACAACCTCCTGCTGCTCCTCTTGTGTTGGTGGTCCCTCCTACAATTTTTGTTTTTTTTAACACACGAGATCCCTCTGTAGCTCTCACTTCAGATTGCTGCATTTGAACTTTGACCTAACCCCAAGCCCTCAATTGGAACTATCCCTAATTTCCATTGCCCTCGTGGTGTGAGAGGAAAAGGTTTACTGAAGTCATTTGACTTCATTCTATTAATCCTTCAAGTAGATATTTGCCACAAATATCCTCCTGCACTTGATGAAAAAACTCTGTGAAATAAGTCAGCAGGATTAATCTAATTCTCACACATATTTTAAAATGCCACAGAAAATACTCAAAATAAAGATAAATAGTCGTCCACAAGGTAAAAATCATTTATACTTTGCAGGATTTCAGGCAGCTGAAGGCCACAGTAATAACAATATAGAAACCGTCAGTATAATCCCACCATGCAGTGTTATGCCATGAGCTTCCCTCCCATTCTTAGTTCTGGTGATAAAGTGCATCTCTGTGTTGACGGAGCTAACAGTGGGCTAACATGAAGTGAGTCCCAGCAGCTCAAGTGTGTGTCTTCAGCCTCTGAGCTTGCAGGAAGTGCAGCTCGGGTGCCTCTCCACTCGTCTCATCAATGCAGCTTTCATTCTCCCGTGGTGGGGCAAGATGGAAGCTGTACAAAAGGACCACTGGTACTTTGTGGTACTCATCTTTCTCCCTTTTCTCAGAGGTATTTATACTATCTATTTTATATATTCTAACTTGTTTATTGGAGGATTCACATGATAAAACCTTTGTTGAAAGTGATGTTTTCTGTTGTTTTAAAGATAATCTGGAAGCTGAGCCTCATTTTACATGAACACATGCATTTAATTTCTTAAAATGTAATATTTCATTTTATAATAGTTTCATAATCAGTAATTAAACTTCTTTTGAATTAGATTTGATGGGAAAAGCCTCTAATTGTCACATTTTTGAATCAATCTGAGAGACATTATTATTCCAAACCCGCCTGAATTCATCCCCAGTGTCACAGGACTCCAAATCAGCTGTCGATCGTTCAGCTCAGTAAAAAGAGGCTTTGAAAACTTGAACGCTTGATCAATGACAATTGTCAGTGGTGCTTGTGTGTGCTGGCTCAAATGAGCATAATTACCATTACCCAAGGGATGGCCTCAAATCTGTGAGTGACTGTGGTGTTCTTCAACCGGAGGACTTCAGGGAGGACGCATGAACTTGCATAGACAATTGTAATTACTCACAAGATCAGAGTTTCTGAAGTTGTCATGTTAAAATATGATCAAATGATTGACTGTTTAATTACTTCTGATGATGAATGAGTCGCACTTTACCAAAATTCCCTCTGCTCAGTTGCTGTTCAGCAGAAAGAGGCCGTCACAGTCCGACTGGAGGAAGGGATGATCCTCGACTGTCTGTGCCCCTGGAACGGCACCCTCAGCATGGTGTCCTGGACCAAAATACCCGACAAGGTTCCCATAGCCGTGTTCCACCCAGAGTACGGCTCGTCCTTCCCTCGCCAACACATGGAGCGGATAGAGTTCCTGAGGACCGCGCCCATGGACGGAAGCATTTCCATGAAGAACGTCACTCATCAGGACATCGGGATTTACCACTGCTCAGTTCAGACGTTCCCTGGAGGACCCTGGATCACGAGCGTACAGGTGGAGGATTTAGGTAAAGCAGCTCACTAACACTGCTCATTTATTACTTAGACATTTATTGGATGGCTGTGGTATGGATCAGGGAAGAGCCCTTAAAATGTTGGTGCAGATCCAGATTGTTTTTCTTTGAAAGGGCATTTTTTTACATTTGCATTGACTTCTCAGAGAATAAGTGGATTGATATTCATGAGTGTGTGCAATTTGGTGCAGATCCAGAATAAAAATCCAGATTTAGTGAATGTAAATGTGGTTTCATAAGGAGACTGTTGGGTCTTGGCCTTGGATTTATCAAGTGTTAATCAGTAATGATTTCTTATTTTTAAAAAATAAATGAAATCAGCTTTTTTTTCCCCATTTCCATCATGTTGCTAAACTTCTAGTTCTTTGACGAGATGTTTCCTAAATGTGTCCCTCACCTCCCTGTGTTTGCAGATGAGCCGCCTGAAGAAGGAGAAGATGGTGATGATGATGAAGAAGGAGGAGAAGACGACATCGCAGAGCACCCCACCCCAGAGGGGATTGTGGCGGACGTGCAGTTGGTGGCGGAGCAGGACAGCAACCTGACCATCAGCTGCAACCACAAGCACGACGGCACCGTTTACCAGGCCCTGCTGGAGAGGATGCCGTCCGGCCATCCCTGGGGCATCATCGGCGTGTGCAAGCAGGTGGAGGGGGGCCTGGTGGTCGAGGACTACAGCGACAGGGGGCAGGTCAGCTGCAACGACAGCCTGGATGTCAATCTGCACCTGACGGGTGTGGTGCTGGACGATAGGGGTTTCTACCGCTGCACCTTCAACACAGATGCGGGGGTGCGGACCACCACCGTGCTGCTCACGCTCGTCACTCCAGGTACAAAGACAGATGTGCTGTAGTTAACATACACACACAGACAGCTATATGACTGGATGATGAATTGTTGCTCACACTGAGGATGATTTATGGATGCAAATGTCCCTCATGGATTACAGTGATTGATGAAACATAATGAAAACAATAAAACAGAGCTTGTGATGCTGATCTCACACACTCTGCACTGTTGGCTTTGCTGAAACCTCCAACTTCCTGTGTGTGTGTGTGTGTGTGTGTGTGTGTGTGTGTGTGTGTGTGTGTGTGTGTGTGTGTGTGTGTGTGTGTGTGTGTGTGTGTGTGTGTGTGTGTGTGTGTGTGTGTGTATGTGCTGCATGTTGTTCCTTTACCACTGCTGAAGGCAAACATGCAACACACAAATGAGTGTGTGTGTAAAATCATGGCTTTCAGGCTGTTCTGCATTATTATTGTCTCTCATTTCCTCACCAGGTGGATTCAGCCTGTCTCTGTACATGATGTATATTTACATCGGGGCTGGATGTGCAGGGCTTCTTCTCGTCATAGTCGTCCTCATACTAGCTATAAGGCAAAGGTAAGATCTCGTTGTGTTTTCATGCTTCTGTTCTTGATGAACACGGCCCCGTTGTTTACTGGCATCAAGTTCTTGGATCTTTTTAAACACAGGACTGAGTGAGATATTCACCTGCACCAAGGTGATAAGGTTTTCACCATCTTCTGTTTGTATATTTGTGAGCAGGGTTTTGTTTGGTCTTGGTGTAGTACTTGGTACTTGGTGCCATTGTCATTACATAGAATATAACTGAATGAGTTTTTTTTACACTCGTACACTGGTATATACTATTTACACATTTATGTATTAATATATGCTTTAGTATCTCCTATCAAAGCAGAGCTGCTACAGTGGCTATCCAAATGCTAACGTCAGCATGCTAACATGCTGCTTTTAAGGGGGTGTAATGGTTTACCGCCATGTTCTCCAATTTTAGTATAGCATGTTAGCATGCTAATATTAGCTAACAGAGTAAATCACACAGGGCAGTGACGGCTGATGGGAGTGTAGCTGTTTTTGCAGATATTTGGTGATTTGAAAATTGTATTATTTCTACAATTCTTTGTGAAGAATGTGAATGGGCCTCATGCAGGAACCAATCGTACGAACAGATTTGTTCTTAAATAAAACATGTGCTGCCACAGTCTTCACACAGGGAATTGGAGGATTCATCTGAATGAATTTGTATATGAATATGATACAGGAATAAATTTGATGAATATATCTATAATAGATTTAATGCAGAATTAATATCCTCACCATGGCATCACTGTATCTCTCTGACAGCTGTAGGGTCTTAATGCAGGTCTCTGATGTCACTAACAGATGTGCTATTAACATATTCTAATTGTTTTGGGTCGTATAAAAGGCCCCCCCGCCTCTGTTCTATGTGTGACAGCAGGACCTAAAGCTTGTGAAAGCACCATGAAATTCTCTTTACACGATAATGACATCTTTTGTTCTCACGGACACGTTCCTCCTCAAGAACAGGTCGTCTTCCTCAGTCGGAGAGAAGCGATTCATGGAGTACACGTGCAGCTGAAAATCTGTGTTAATGCACGAAGCCCAATATCTTTATTTTATTACTATATAGCTGAAGACACATTTTATCCTCAACCACATATTGATTGCTCAAGAGAGTTTTCCTTCTCCACTATTGCTAAGTGTTTGCTCATTATGGGAAGTGTTTGGTTTATTTCAGTAATATCTTCACAATGTAAGGTTTGTAAAGTGTGTTGATTGGTGTGATTTTGCTCACAGGATATGAAATGAATTTGTTACTTTTCTTGAATAATCAGGAAGAAGAGCAGGAGAGAGGAGTACCGAGTCAAGCTGCACCCGTCTCAGAGACAGGCAAGTGTTGCGTTATTCATTATATCAACTCTTGTCTTTGCACTTGACGCCTTTCAGACTCTCCCCAACCTTCTCATCAGACACGCTCTTCATTATAAAGCCATTACACTCGACTCTTAATCTTATTTCATAGAACCACAGCCCATCTACATGTAACCTGATACATTGCAGACTTAACTAATGCTGCTTCACAATAACTGACAGTGTGAATGAATTTGTTTTACTTAATATGATACAGTAAATGTGATAAATGCAGCAAAATGTCGAGAGAATTAGTGGAAAATGTAATCTTATCTCTCTATAAATTGCTAGGAAATGTCACAGGAAGTGTAACGATAAGGTAAAGTATTATATTATATGTAACATTTTTACCTGGTGAAGTAATAATATGAACACGTGTAGGATTATATTACTGATTAGTGATGTTAAGGTTCAAATAACTTTCTATTTTCCTTATATTCACTTAGAAGAACATATGATCAGTTATTTAATCTATGCTTGTATCTAGTATTTATTATATGAAAAAAGAGATTTGAGAACAGCTGTGTAACCAAGTGTTGTTATGCTATGAAAGCATTTATCAGATTTACAGTTTGTTTATCATCATCTTACACCACTGCGCTAACAGTCTAATCACCTCACTTGTGTTTTTGTCTAACACCTTAAAATGCTGATAAAGTTTAACGCACATCCGCAGCCAAACATCTACGAGAACGTGTTCATGTGTGCGGGGAACACAAAGAAGTCCCGGCAGAAAGGAAGCTGCCCCGTGTACGCCAACCTGCCGACCCCACGATCCCACAGAACCAGACGTCCGCCTCGTGTTAAATGAGCAGACGTGAATATGATGCGCTGCCATAATGTGAATGTGTAGTTTTTAATCTGGCACAGATGCCAGTGTGCACTCAGGTCTTCCCAAACAAATCATTTACTGTATATTCAAACAAAACAAAAAGATAAAGGCACATTGACAAGCTCTGAGCAGCTCTTCTGATGAGATGCATGCGTCACACTGACAGTGATTAATATTCATATTGTGGTTTGACATGCATTAACAAGCTGGTGCTCGTGTTCGTCTCAGGGAGCTGACACGTTCGGTTGGGTCCAGCCCTTAATTCAATGTAGTATGTGCCGCATAATTACCGCTGAGAAAATATCTGTTTTGGGCAAAACAATATTTGACAACAACCGTCGCGCGGGAAGTGGCAGACAAAAGCCTGTGTAATCGTTCTGTTCACTTCCATAACCCCTCAGTAACACGATTGACAAAAGCCTGTGTAATTGCTCTCCGTTTACTTTCATCCCTCCTGCTTTCCATTCAAAGCCTGACAATGGCGTCTAATCATGTAACGGGATAGAGAAAGGCAGTCACTCAGCACCATGTACCATCACTTGAGACTGCTGCCTTTTCCCAGAGGGCTCTCTGCTTAGGATGACTGCCTTCTAGTTACAACACGCTCTCATTATGAAAGCTAAACTCTAATTAGCTAATCCTGTGCTTCTGCCTCCCTCATACTATCCTGATTCATGAAATGTAATTCAACTATTTTCTTATGATAAACTGTCACAATGTTTTCAAAGTTGTATTTGTTATTATATTTTATCCTTGCCTATATATGCTATTGTGAATTAGTATTTCATGTTCATGGCAGTTCTGTGAAACTATGTGTTGTTTAATGTGATTCGTTTATCTCCATAGAAATGGAGGCAGTGGCAGTAATGGATATGCGGACTATTCCGCTAGGAAACCAGGCAAATGTGGACAAGTTAGACATGTCAACATAAAAGGGACAATATGGTGTTGGAATCACGTGGGGGTTTTTTTTCTTGCTGTTTTAAAAAGTGTCAATTTCAGTGTGATACCTGTGAAACATTGTGTGTGTGACCAGCATTACTGAAGCCGATGTGTGTTGCTGTTAATGACTCCCTGTCGTAGAAATAAAAGGTGGCATAGCCACAGCCTCGCTTACTTCCTGTGATGTGGGTGTGACAAGGGGGAAACTGAAGCTCAAGAAATATAAAACTACCTCTCGAGATCAAAAACTAAAACCAAAGTGTAAAATGGAATTTCCCACGTCTGAGTAACAACCTAAATTCTTTATATAAAATTAAATGTAACAGGAGTCTATCCACCTCTGTAGATCTTCAGTTAACATATTATATTATGTTTATTAAATCCAAACAAAAACTGAAGTGTAAAAATTATAATTTGAGTTTTCTGCCAGAATTTATTTTCCAAACTATCAAGGTCACTCATATCACAGGGTTTCTGCTTATATATGAATTGAAGGAATTATTTTTGGCATTATGTTCTCGGCCCATCCCGATGATTAAAAAATATATGAATTATTTTGCTGTCTCTATTCTTCATTATTAATATTCTCAGTTGTTGTATAGGATGTATATCTTATTACTTAATGTTTTTTTGTTTATTATGAGGAGCTCTGTTACTTTTGACGCATTTCTCATGCTGTGGTTTTTTGTCCTGCCATGTCAAATTTTCCTGAAAACCTGAAAAAGCAAATACAATAAACAGAATTGATGAAAAGTTTTAAATATGTTAAAATATTACAAACGTTCATTTAGTGCTTCAGTCGAGAATCAAAATATGTTTTTAAGAGAAGCAGTTTCGGTGGCATGCATAGTTTGTAATGTCTACGTGTGTTGTGGTTTTTTCTCAATGATACAAATAACAGTACGCAGTAATAAAACTGCAAACAAGACAAATGTAGAACTGATAACTGATGAGTCTACAAACACATGGTCCGAATGTATCGAAGTGTACTCGGCTTGACCTCAGAAAGTGGTAATTATTAAGTAGTTCTGTGTTAAATTGATTTTGTTGAAACCTGCAGAAACCTTGCGTTCAATATCCCTGACGACTTGTAAAAAAACGATGATACATGATAGAACATTCAATTTATTACATTAGTTTTTTTTTATCATCAAAAACAGAATATATGTACATTTAGTGAAAACACTCAATGTATTCAAAGTGCCTTTCATATACAATCTGACGGTAACAGAACACAGACGGTAGTGGGGGTGGACACGAACACAATCGCCTAACAGAAATTACGAAGACCGACGTACCTACGATAACAGAATATTCGAATGGAGAAAATAAAAACATCAACTAACTTCCTCCAGTTATTTCAGTCAGTGCAGCTCTGATGCCATGGAACGAACACACACACACACACACACATTTGTTTACCACACTTGAGCTCCAGGAAACCTCAAGACAACTATGTAGCCACATATGTCAACTGTCTCTCTACACGCTCGTGTCACAGGCTCTGGGATGCAGACGGACGTCTTTATTTTTCAGATGGGCACTTTAGTCTTTAGCCTCAGTTTCAAATAAAGGTTGTCTTAAATACAATACACAAAATAAAGTGACGGCAAAACGCAAACTTTAACACAAATGAAGTGCATTTACATCCAGTTCTTCAGGAATCTATAATCTACTCTGCTTCTATACATATAAATACATAGATTATAAAGATGGACGACATGACTGCTCCCTAAAAGTTAGTGTCTCAAACGCCCCCTGGTGGCTGGCTGCAGTTCAGTTCATAAACCCCACTCCCTCCATGTTAGTGGGTGGGTAATTGGGTACATTTTGTATCAGGAGTATTTTGGCTTCATTTCTGGATAGTGGGAGGACATGGGAGACATGTTGTCCATCTTTATTTACTGTGGTATTAACCCAAGAGAAGACAAAAACCTAAAAGGTGTTTGAGATTGTAAAGGGCTGGTTTGCTGCCTCCTTGATTTCATTTCACTGTTGTTGCCACAATTTATGGATTTGAAAAGCGTGCACGTTTCTTTGAGATGCCACAAATATCCTACAACACCTGAAGCACAAATATTTGAAGAGATGTTTGACCGAGAGTCTTCTGATGTGTTGGAGAAAAGATGTCCGCTTAGGTTCCACACCGGGGCCAACAGGACATCTCTGTTCAGAAGGTAAAGAACAAATTATTCTGCTCTGGTCTGTCGGAAGGCACTTCTTACTGGAGGAGGACATGGTGACCGGGTTTTTAATCCTTATGTCAGTTTCCAAAGGAATATATGGGACCGTTTAGGGAGATGGACGTTTGTTACATGAGAAGATTGACACCACTCTCCATGAAGCTACAGCTAGCAGCTATGTTAGCTTAGCTTGTCTTTAACAACATGAGAGGATGAACAAGACTCAACTATAAAGCTACAGCTAGCAGCTAAGCTAGCTTAGCTTGTCTTTAACAACACAAGAGGTTGAACACCACTCACTATAAAGCCACAGCTAATTTAGCGTAGCTTGTCTTTAACAACATGAGAAGATGAACAAGACTCACTATAAAGCGACAGCTAGCAGCTCAGTTAGCATAGCTTGTCTTTAACGAGACATAGTCAACACCACTCACGAAAGCTAGAGCTAGCATCTAATTTTTAGAACGTCGTTAACAAGCTAAGATTAGTTTAGCTTTAACAAAAGTTCACTTCTTAAATTCTCTAAACAAATCAGATATATCTTTATTCTGTATAAAAATAACAAGTTGGAGTCTTCTAGGTGCTTTGGACAGAGTCAGGCTAGTTGCTACCTGCTGGGCCTCCTACGTGTAGCTCCATTAAGCACAGTGACTAGAGAGGGGTATCAATCTGTTGCTTTCTCAGTGAAACATGATAGTATTTTCCCAAATGAAACCACGTATGATTTCAGGTCACCAACATCTACAGCTAATAAACCATGATGACGTTAGAGAGGAGCTGGGAAGCTGTTAAACTCCAACTGTACTGTGTGTTTTCGTGAGGTTGGCAGTTTAAAGTAGAGTCGTCTGTGAGAAGGTTGCATTCTATCATCTGTGACACGTCCGTCCACTCCCGACGTCCTTGAAGCACATTTCTGAACGACCTCTTCTTTCTGCTGCTTGTAACCGATTAAAGGCTTTAGCTGATTCATCACTGCTATCAAAGTCCAGCGGGTTTTTTTTTTTTTTTTATTCTGCGGAAAGCATTTATCAATTCCACATAGTTGAAAGTTACATTCGGATTGGAACGGATTACGTGTCAAAAATTGTTTTTGGTATTTTTTCTGAAAATACTTGCTGAGGCTGCAAATGGTCCGAATGAACCTGATGGGATTTTGTCAATTTCAGAACAAAAGCCTTTTTCTTTAAAAAAGAAAAAGCTTGTTTTACAGCAGACCTTGGTGTGTTAGTACCTGTACCCTCTTGTAGGATGTAGTGTTTGGGATATAAAAAGAAAAAGGGGGTCGTACGTGCTGGTGTTAACAGCACGATGACAACGTAAAACACTTTAAAGCTACACTTAAAGGATTTTTGGTGCAATATTTGAAGCTACAGTCACACAACACACAACAACAAAAACGCCCTTTCTAGGAAAAAGTCCTCGTGATCCACTCGCTCTGCAGTTGACACTAAAGAATCACCAGGAAATGATATATTACACATGTCACTATACATATTTCTACATCGTTTCTACAGCAGTGGGGAAACAGTCCAGATTTGGTCGAGCAGAGCAGCTCTCTGTCATTGAAGGGCTCTCAGGCTGCAACTGGATTCACAGCCACTAGAGGGTGATGGTGCTTCTTCCTGGTGCTGGCTCTCCTCCTGCTCTGGCTCGTCAGACAGGAAGCTGGGAAACGTCTGTGCTCGGGGGATAAAAGTCATTGCCAGGCCGGTTCCTGTGGAGGGAGAAGAAGAAAAAAAAAAGATTCAATGGAGCGCTTGCATTTAGTTTATCATGTTTGATTGAACGGGGTAGAAACAATAAGTCCTGTTTTCCTTAACAGATGACTCATGGTGTAACTGTTGCTTAGCTACTGCCCATGCTGATATCTTTATAAATAAGATTAGAAGATCATCCATGGAGATAAAATTATCTCTTGATGTGGGCTTACATTATAGAAAAATTGATTTAAAAAAGTTGTACAGTGGTAAAAGAGGTCATGGTAAATCAACCTTGTCACCTCTGACACACAGCTTCATTCCACGTCCCTCATCGTCTCCGAGTGTCTGGCGTCTCCTCGCTCCCTGCTCTCTCCCTCTCCACCTTAATTTAAATTAATTGGACCAATTTGTTCTGCAGTGCATATTGGTTAACTGCGCTGAGAGGGAGTAATGGATACTTGTGGGCGGAGGGGCTGCTCCGTGCAACTGCGAGACTATTAATAATATATTAGAATGCTGTTTGGAGACGTGCGCGCGGAGGTGGGTTGAGGATAAAGTGGCTGGCAGGCTGCTGATCATGCACCGAGCTGGGAGGAAGTGGCCGCTGATCAATATTTCAGGAGGTGAAAAAACACAACACAACCCTGTAATCAATTCTAACCTATAGCAGATCTGGTACCTTCTGATGCGGCCCGCAGCGAGGAGTTGCTGCACGTCAATACACTTCATGCATTTGGAATCGCTTCATGCACAGAGGTTAATTGAAATTTGATTAACAAATTAAAATTTGACTTTGTTTTCTTCCAGGGGCCATACGGACAAAATCGACAAAGAGATAATTCTCCCCTCCACTGTTGGTGCTGAAATGCTTATTCGGAAAATATGATTTTAAGTTTGTGAGGTTGTGCAAACACACGTCTCTGATATGTGTGTAGCCCATAGCACCAACGGAATCAGGCTCAGGCCGCTGCAAGACGCACTGCAGACTCACCACGAAGTGAAACATAAAACGTGACCCGGGCAGCCGAGCAATCATTGTCAAGTGGCGAAGAAGATGCAAAGAGAGTTGAGGCACAAGTAGAGAAAGATGGTGAGCGAGGGAGAAACACAGAAAGGGCATTGTCCTGCGTGAACAGCTTGCAGGAGGAAGCACAGAGGGGTCAGTGTGGGTGTGAGGATGGGACCAGAACAGCACCAGTCATAACAGGTGAGTCATACACACACACACACACACACACACATATTCAGTTCCCACATCCCTTTGTCCACTCGTCTTTCCTTTGCACCTCTCCCCGAAATAAAGAAAAACAACAGCGAGACTCCAGCTTTAGGTTTTAAACAGAGCTCTGGAAAAAACGCTGCAGATTAAAACCAAAAAAGCTGGGGGACATTTCTCTCCTTTAGCCGCTGGACTTAATAGACTGCTGAAACGACAGGTGGGCAACCAGGCATATCCTTTTCACATCTTTGCCAAGACAATCCCTCTCCCCCAACCAAGGCCAAATTGGGCTGGGAGAAAACAAAAGAGGCAGGGAGGCGATTGTAGATGGAGAGGGCCGAGCAGATCTCATCTTCTCCTCGGTCACAAGCAGCAGTGTTTGTTGTGCGGTGCCAGGTCCCTGACGAGAGCCACGCTTGTTGGACAGGAGACACGGATGTAGACACACTCGCAGAAAAAAAATATACGTAAAACCAAAAAGAGAGAAGATGTTGCCAGCATCCCTCCTCTTCTCGTCTCCCTATGAGAAGGAGACAGTGATTTATCAGTGCCTTTTCATTACCAGGGGAAGGTCATGTCACCCTATCTGGCCTGGGGTGGCAGCTGCTGGTCTGAACACACACACACACACACACACACACACACACACACACACACACACACACACACACACACACACACACACACACACACACACACACACACACACACACACACACACACACACACACACACACACACACACACAATGGTGGGCCCAGACACACAAGCAGCTATTCATGCATGCATGTTGACAGACACACACACACACACACCTGTCTGCACCTTCCTTTCTAACAGTGCGATAACCCAGATGGCATCCTAGTAACAGCTGTAACCAGAGAAAGAGACGGTGCCTGTGCCACAGACTCTGGATCATGCAAGACTGCGGACACGCAGCCTAATGTGTGGGGTTTCTTGTGTGTGTGTGTGTAGAAAGCCAGCTGCAGGAGCGACAATGCACTGGATCGAACACAAGGATCAATCCTATAGATCATAAAGATTGGGTCAGTTCATTTACATTAGGATTCAAATAACACAACTAAATAAGGCTGAGCAATACAACAATACCAATAATTATCACAATATAGTTATGAAAAAGGTTCAATATAATCAATACACTGCTTCTGCATTGTATAAGCACAGTAAGGAGGTATTACACATTATAGATCTACCTCCGATTTGTAAAATGTGTCTATGAAGAAGAGTTTAAAACTTACATTTATCATGATATTTATCGATATCAAGCAATTGTATCTGGAGACCATTTTTAGCCTTTTAACTCAGATAGAAAAAAAAAGAACAACTTTTCATCCCTCCAGCAGAAAGAGATCCAAACAGCTGAACTCCATTTTACCTGGCTGTCATGCATTTTTCATGGGATTCGAATTTTTTGCATCTACTATATTCCATGTCGCCTGTTGCAGATAAGATAGCGTTATCATCCTGTTCCCCCGATCATCTTGTCCCCGTCCCTTTGATACTTACTCCCTCTCTGTAAAATCCTCTCGTATCACTCCCGGCCTATCACGCTAAGAAGAACAGCGCTCTGTTCCATTAGAATTGCTAATGCTATGGCACTAAACTGTGAAGCACAATGAAACGCAGAGAGAGAGATAAAGACAGTGTGCGTGTGTGCATGTGTGTGTGGGTGTGTGAAATGGAACAAAAATACATAAAAATGGCTCCAAGAAAAAAAAATACAAGCGTTCTTGTCCATTTTCCATTCCAATATTACAGTTGGTAATTGAACCACTTTTGACAGGCTTTGCTTTTTCAACTTGAAAACTTTAAAGTGCACTTATTTCTATGCATCAGCAAACTCAATGAACACAGCAGTCTCACTGAAATGCAAAAGAGTGAATAATATTAAGAAAGTAGAGTTGGAAGGCAGTGGGGAAATAGACACATTGTCTTGGTGTATAGTTTCTGGTTTTATTAAAAAGCGGAATTATTTGGGGGCTTAATTTTGTTTCCCACAGTTTGATAAAAGGATGTTTTTCTGCATCACGTTTCTCTTTTTCTTCTTTTGAACAAACCACATTTGACAATTACTGCTTTCACTTTTAGCAAGCAAGGCCACTGGGATGTAATTTTGAGACATTAATAAAAAAAGCAGATGTGAGATATATTAAAATGAAAGAGTTACAGTTCCTCATTTGCCAGGTCCTCTTTCATCCGAGCCAAAGAAATCAACAAATAGGTGAATGAACCTCAATGGGACAGGAAACGGTGTTCCTTAATTATTCCTCCGCACCCGCAGGGTATTTGAAAGCAACCCGAGCATGACTCAGCAAATTGACTGTGCTGATTGGATATTCATCATGCACGCAGCGATACAGCCAAGCAAACGCAGCCAGCCACCATGGTCCAAGTTCCTGATTTCTTACCTCTATTGGCTCCACATCAGTATTTCAGGGATTAATAGTATCATTATTACTGGAAAATGATTTTGTACCATAATCTATGATAAGACTGTGATTCCCAATGAGGTGCATTTCTGCAGTTGCCAGAGGGTACTTGATATACTATTATACTGTAGTGTACCTAAACTTCTATTTGTATATTTACTACAATTAATCTAAATGAGCTCATTAGTAACTATATATGTACATACTGAGTCACCGTAAACACCTGAACACTGTATGCGCATGAGAACGAGATCATCTTCATGCGTAGTATTGACAGTTAATGCAGAAATTGTACACTTAAACGATATATGGTGCAAAATCATGCACTAAAATGAATTAATAAGGGTTCAAATTAAATGCTAAAAGTAACAAATAAAGGTAAAGACCAAATGTAATGAATGCATCATAGTTCAAATAGATAATCGAACAGGAAAACCACAGTTGGCTAAATCTATCCGAACAGCTCCTCTTGCAGCAGCAGCAGCAGCTTCAGGGTTCTTCGGACTGAGTCCTGCAGCTGGTCTTTACTTGCCGTAGGGTTAGGGTTAGGCACCAGTACAAATGTAAACTTGACCTGACCAAACACTGACAGTCGTATGAAAGAAATACTGTGACTACATGTGGTTTTATCCCGTAATTCATAGTTTCTCAATTGTTAAAATGAAGGGTTACTTTAGTTCATCTGACAGGGCTGCACTGTGGGGCGGTGTTAAGAGTCTTTCTCATGTGCAGGTCATGAGTTGTAGAAGAGGTGGAGACCTTCTGCCAATGAGGAATCAATGCAGTTAATGTATATGACTGTCCTCATCTAAAAATGTCTTGCATGGCTGAAAGGCCACACTAGTGTCTGAGGTATGTGAGGTTCTCCTGACACGTCTTTCACAGTCCAAACATCCCGTGTCACAACAGGAGTTAGACTCCTGTCACTCCCTAGAATCACCTTGTCGTCCTTCTTGTCTGGCGAGACCTTTCGCTGCGTCCTCAAACACACTGATGCATTCAATTTATTCATGGGAGAGGAGGGGAGATAATGGTAGCGCTGAATGTGTATGAGCATGAGAAGGTTGGAGGGTTGTTACGAATTGGACAGACACACGGGGGGGAAGTGTGGGAGGACCGCTGGAGATGGCAGGGTGATGGATGAGAGAGGAGCTCCTCCACTCACCAGAGTTTGGCGAGGAAGAGTTTAAAAAGGAGACTTTACAGAGACTGGGCCTATAAATAATGACCCTGAGGTGGAGGCTTCTCTGTTTAGTGTATATGAGTAAAAACATGTTGATGTTTGAAACGGACGACTCGCATTTCGCTTTTAAGCTTATCAGGCCACAATTAAATGATAATGAGAAAAAAAATCCAGCCTTGGCTTTTCAAAAGAAAATTACGATGTCGGAGCGACTTTCATCTTTGCCTCGCTCTCTGTTTTTGCTCTATCAGTGAACGCCAAAGACCTATAATTCTCTGATAAGTCGACTAATCAACTAACACCATGGACACAGCCTAATCCCATCAGCTCTTTAAGCACCTTTCTGCCTCTGGTCTACACACACACACTTTCTTACTTGTGTGAATGTGTAGATTAAAGACATACTGTGCTCAGCCTGGATGCAATAAAGCACCCACTGTGATGTTAATGGATTTGAAGTGACATTTATTTCTCCTCCACTTGCACAGACCTGTACATTTATTTAAGAACACACAGCTCATTTGTCTCTTGTAAACTAATTTTGATGAGATAACGAAATCCAAACTAATCACAATTTAGATTCAAGATTGTGTTAGTCTCTTGCTTTTATTTATCTATTAATTTTGACTGGACCAGATTGGACCAAAAGACTAAAGAATTAAATAAAATATTAATGGAGATGTGTCAGTGATAGGATGTATGTACAAATGGGAAGAGTGTCAATTTATTTGTGAAATTCTTCAATTAAACTTATGTTAATTTCTCTCTGTGTCTTCCTGTTTCTCCACCTCGTCCTGTCGTGCTCCACAAATTACCCCTGACACACACGCAGGTAAAGAAATAGCAACACTGTGCATGTGTGATAATTAGCAACTTCATGTCTGTACCTCGGTAACTGTAGAGATCTCCCACGCTGTTCTGACGGGTGATGTGCTGCCAGTAGGCGCTGCGGGGCAGGGAGATGGACTTGGTTATTGTCTCTCTGGAGTGGATCTGAAACAGACAGAGGACGGTTCTTTCTGTCACTGTCAATCATTCGGTCACAACAGGGGCAATTCAATCGCGCCAGCTGAGGCCACTTTGCACAGTATGAGGTCAAGACTTTACAATATTACAATATAATAGAATTACCACCCTGTGCTTGTATGCCTCCGCCAACCAGTGCAGTTTCATTCAACATACATTTTATTTCTAGACTCATATGAGGTCACTATGACCTTTTGACCTTTGATGACTGAAAACGAATCAATTGATTTGTGAGTCCAAGTGACAAGTGGTGATAAATTGAAGAAATGACCTAAAGGCAGAACTGATATATATCATGTTGAAGAGACAAAAACATGTTTTGTGAGACAACTGTGACCTTTGACCTCCCAAATCTCATCAGTTAATCTTTGAATCCAACTGATGGTTTGAAGAATTCTGAAGAAATTCCATCAAGGTGTTCCTGAGACGTTGCATTCACAAATCAAATAGCTTGTTTTGTTTGGTCTCAGTAAACTTTGACCACCAAAATCGGATCAGTTCATCCTTGAGTCCAAGTGAAAGTTTGTACCAAATTTGAAGAAATCCCCTCAAGTTGTGCTTGAGATGTCGTGTTCACAGATATGGTACGGACAGAAAACCCAAATACATACCTTCAGCCACTGGCTGTCGGCGGTGCGGTGGCATAAAAACCAAACTTTCCTACAATGAGCTCATCCAAAGTGAAGAGGAGAACTACCTTTCTGTTTTCATGTCAGTGACCAAAGAGTCTGCGTAGCAGCGTATATATTTCTGGTTGAATGGCCACTATAAATGGCTGTTGGTTGAGCCACTGGATGATGTATTCAAGATTTTTATTTGCAATATTTTACTGAAAAGATAATCTGCAATTACTCAGAAGTGAACATGCTATTTCAGTGGTGAGTTTTGTTTAGCTCCATGTGTGATTTATAGAGCTGAGGGTAAATGCTGCATTTGGAACTGTTCCCAAATGGTGGGGTCCAAGAGCAAGGCCATATGGTCAAGGCTCATCAAACACTAGGCAGGCCTACATAAATAAAGAATAAAGATGATAGCGGGGAGCAGGGGAGGGAGGGAGGAAGGAAGGAGGGGGGGACAGGGATGGACGGGTGTTGTGATGGAAGGAGGGAGCGGATGCGGAGACCGTGGGGTGTCGGAGGGCTCCCGGACCAAGGCGAAACACTGGGGGTAGAAACCAGACGCAATACCTGCAGAGGATAGTTTATTCTTTTGTGTGTGTTACTGGTGACATAAATGAGTTTTTACAGTCAGGTAATGGGGTCATGTCGTCTCAAACATAAATATTTAACATTTAAGGTTGTTAAACATGTTTTATTGTTAGGGGAAGGTTCGTTTTTATAGTTAAGAAGTTCGTTGTGACAGTTAAGGTCTCCAGTTAAGTCTCCAGGAAATGAGTCATGGAGACCCAACAGCGTGCGAACGAGAAGATCTTGTGTGAAAATCTTGGTTTCTAAAAATAATGAACAGCCTCAATGACGTGGTTGTTTGATCCACTTAAAACAAACAGAGAGAAGAAACCATTAAACTGATGAAGAAAGTTGTAGTTCAAACAATTTGTGTGTGTAAATGTGTGACTGTTTGCGTGTGTGTACTTTCCTTTGTGAGGGCCATTTTGAGCATAGACCTTAAAGAGGACATGTTGGCCGGTCCTCTGTTTGTAATATGGAAGACATGCTTTTAGTCATGTCATGACTCTTGCGCACATAGTTAACACACATTGTCAGCTGTTAGTTCGCAGTGCAAATAATGCTGCTGGGAGTATTTGATAAAAATGTAATTGTACCTGGGAGCTCTTCTCTATCTCCTCCATCATCCTCTCATGCTGCTGGGCAATGGCCAGCGTGGCCGAGTGGACCCGCTGGTAGATCATCTCGCCCTCCCGCGTCTGGAACGTGAACAAACCCTCTCCCGTGTCACACATCCTGCGCCAGGAACACACACACAGAGACAGAGAGAAGTACACACACTTTGATCGCGCTCACTCTAGGATTGCTCATTTACAAATATGCATGGTCGAATGTGCACTTACTGAGAGACACATTGATACGATGGCCCGCTGAAGTCAAACACACACACACACACACATACACACACGAGTGAGAAGATACAGTATATAAACAATAGACGCACACACAGAGGCACCTGTCACATCATCGCCTGAAGGGCTCAGTGGCAAACGCTGATATCCTGGGATGATCTGGATGATCCAAAGTTGCTTTGTGAAAGTTTTTATGACAATTCCAAAACTAAGTTGTTTCTCTCCCCCCACCCTCCCACTGACAACATTTCAATCACTCAGACGGCACGAACACAAATCTGCATGCACACCCACCTTCCAGACTCAAAGGTGAACCAGGTGGAGTCTCGGCCGTATCTGCGCAGGGAGCTGAGAGGCCACATGACGAGTTTGAGGCGAGCGTTGTGGATGTCCCACAGGTAGATGTTTTCATGGGTGATCTGCATGGTGCACTCCCCGTAGATGTCCAGGTTCGGGGTGGGCATTATGTACACATTGAAACGTTCTGCAAAGATTCACACTTATTAAAAGATGGGATTTTTAATGATACAACAATTAAGAATACTGTGCATAGACTTCATTTTTCATCCAGTGTTAAATGGTTGGTGTTTGAATTATGAAGATAATTAGAGATAATTCATAGTTTTGTTTGTGGAGCTAAAAGAATAAAACATGCACCACATCTGTCGAAAACCACATATTTGAAGAGAATGAAGGAAATTTACTATGGAAAATAAAATGTTTGCATGGCATAATACTACAAGGTTTGGGTGATTTGATCATATGTTTAAAAATTATTCATACATATAGAGCCTGACAGTATGGCAAATACATACAAATACAAAAATGTCATCACATGAATATTTCTGTCTTATGATGTCGATTGATTGAAATTGATTGACTTTAATTTTGTGGGGGTGGGTTGCGTGATTTTTTTTATCTGATGTGGCAGTCGTAGAGTAAAACAACCCTCAACGTATTTTAAATATTTCTTCACTTTCACTTAATCCACAGCGGGTCTAACAAGCCAGAAGCCATCCAGTGAGCTGGACTGGAATCATTCACTATGATCTAACTCTCTGTGGCAGACGGAGAGAGGAAGACAGATAAAGAGGAAGAGGGTTCTCCATGATCTATATTAGTCCTCACTAATTATGCTTAATGATTCGAAATAAGCCATGTGTCTGCAGTGGATAGAAAATGGCAATGTCATAGTGTGGCGTATTTTTAGGGACAGTGAAAATGAACTCTGGTATAATTATCTGCCCCTGCTGTTTGGGGAGGGCGACTAATTGAAACGTGGTTGCAGGCTCAACCCTCGTCTTTCATCCATTCAGGGAGGCAGCAGAGAGCCGCTCACTTCTCTTGAAACCTTTCCGCGAGCACTGAGCACCAGGGCTTCAGGCCGAAAGCGGAGACAGAGGAATTGTGTTGTTACTGTTCAGCTGGTTCACCGCAGCTCAGTCAAAAAACGTGAGAAAAAACAAGGCCACGTTATTTTGAAAATCACAATTTCACTTTACTGCTGCAGTGAAATGAAATTGGTGGAAATGACGCCAGATTATTTTCAATTACTCGCCCTTTTACAACTTTAAACCGCTCTTCTTTGCCTGTTGCCTTTTCGATTTCCTCCGCAAGTTCGCAAATTACGGCGAATGAGCTCCGCTGTGATAGCTGCGCCCTGTTGTCTCGTCTCTTTTCCATTTCCTGTGAGTGGACTATGCGGGAAAGCACATTTATTTCACATGGCCTTAGGAGCCATAATCTCATCCATCTCTGTGACAAGCTTCATTATGAGGGAAGCCAGTGATGCACAGCACTTCTCATTAGGCCGGGAACAGAGCCCCGACCACAGCCTGTGACCTGTGCTCTAACTCACACACACACAGGTTTCCTTCAACACACACACATCCAAATGTAGTTCTGAAACTGAACAAACATGTGCTAATGTTACCGAGGACTGTTACAGGGGGGACGTCGGAACAGATATTGACAAAAAAACGGCCCCTATTAACCAGGCCTAATTGGACAGTGACTGTTCCGCTTCCCTAACCCTCTGAGGGCTCAGTTGCATTAACACATACGTGCCCGGACTGCAACCACATAACCACTTGATGGCAGGCTGAGTGAGAGAGATTGACCCCGAATGGCTGTCTGTGTTAGCAGGGACTAATTGGGCACTCACCGTTCTGCTCCCGCTGCACCCCTGCTGCTAACAGGTCTGGCTCTCCCAGGCTGATGTCGTTGAGACGGCTGCCCAGGCACTCCATGCACAGCAGCTTACACCACTCCTCTGCATCCAGCTCTGCACACAGCCACACAGCAGCACAGCGTTAAGGCATGTCCGACACACACACACATGCACACACACCTCCTCCGTATCCAGTACTGCAGACATAATAAAAACATGCTGTTTAAATTATACTACCACAGCTGCGATGCCTGTAGCATCTTTACACACGTGCAATCACATTTATCACTCATAAAATGCTACATGTAGAGGACATGAGTACAGCAAACAGTAACCAGGGGGAAGAAAAATCCATCTTATCGATTGGCTGCAGATTAAAAGAGGCAGTGGGTTCAGCAAGAGCCAATGACAGATGAATGTTAGCTTTCTCCTCCCTCCTTTAGAAACTCAGTTCCCAGGCTGCACCACACACATGTAAGTGGCTCTGCTGGAACAATATGGCCACCGTCGCAAACTGAGCGTACTGATCATCTGTTCAGTCAATAAGCTATTTTCCAAATGGAAGGAGGGCTTCAGCTTGTCAATAGGAAAGGAAAAGGGTTGAAACAAGCGGTTAAAGGCTTAAGTACGCTCATGTGCTTACTAGTCAAAAGTGAGACGAGGAAATGAGTAAAACACATAAATTCTGGCTTTTCACAGTGGCAACAAATATGTTTACAAGCACCAGCTCACTATAGCTGACATGTTGTTTCCTTTTTCATTTATTTATGGTATTAAACCTTAGGCACAGAACATTGGTGTTTCACATGGCTTTAGCTTCGCTTTTGGTTGTCAGTAGCTAAACATTTAGGGTACAGACATGAGAGACGTATCGATATTCAAACTCTTGACAGGAAAATAGTGATGGATGTGGAAAAAAACTCATAGACTGCACATAAAGCTAAACGCCATGTCCCCCTAACAAAGGGGCAGATAGTGGACCTCACTACCGCGGATCCATCCTCAATCGCTACTGTGCAGACTTTGGCTCCAAATCTGCGCCGTTCACATCCAGGATATTTAGCCTTCATTTCTGGATGGTCACTAACCAAACCCACAATGTCACGTTTATTTTTAAAGCTGCTAAGACATTGTTTATGCAGATAACTGATAACAAGGGCATATGGGAGCTGCACCCTCCAGTGCATTTTATGTGAGTGTGTGAGAAAGAACGAGGCAGAGGGAGGTAGAGATAGAGACAGATAGGGAGACTCCTGATCACAGTTAAGTACTGCATGTAATCCTGTGTGCAAATCGTATTCCACACAATGTTGCTGCAAGTTATTGAAAACATTGTCTGTACGCCGCTTTATCTCTTTTTCTTTTTTCTGCAACCCATAATATTTTCTAAGACGCTAATCTGAGAGTGACACGAAGGTTATGGGTGAACTCACACGTCGCTGCAAGAAACCAAATAAGGCTTATTTCCTTAAACTATTCAATCCAGTGTTCGTGGGAATCTTAATGTTTATTTTATGTTCATTAAAAATACTCTTTTTACAGATGCTGTCAGGGAAAGTTGCAGCTACTACACGTGACAGCTGGCACTAAGAGGAGGGAGGGCATCCACTGAAAGACTGTTATCAAAATCTAATCTGGAGGTCTGTGTGGCAGTCTGTTGTTTGTGAATACCAATTTCCCTTCCTGTTAAGTCAGAAAAAAATAGTGTTTACAATAGCGAAAGATTTCCAATTGTCTTATGTGAGCTTTTGGTGAGAGTCACTGAGGTATGAAATGAGGCAAATGCTGGAGTTGTTTATCTTTGTGAAGCTTCATAACTCTGGGCCCAGTGGAATTCTGGGTTATGTATCTATAGGCAGCAATGTGTGCAGAGGCACGTGGAAGTGTGGGAACACACAGCAGCAGGAAGTGTGGGAATGTTTCTGTGTCTGTTAATCAAAAATCATCATGTGCTTGTGTAATATGTGTGTGCGGAGAGGTGTTCGCCCTTCATTCACTTCAACCCAGCTTGTGTAATCGCTGGAATAGTGAGAAGGGCTGTTTGTCAGATCAACTCTGGTGTCCAATGGGACAGATACACACAACTTTGGAGGGTGAAGGAAAGGTCTGCTGCTGCCTGGAGCAATTCATTCACACACAACAGAAAGGCAACAAACACACACACACAAACACACAGGCAGCTACAGCAGCTCTGTACTTGAGCTCCCTGCTCATGCCTCCCCAGATCCAGCTCTTCTCATTCAGTTACTATGGCCTTAAAGTGCCTCTAAACTCCCACACCTTTAAGGCCACTGAGTGGAAAATAGGCTAAACAAACTCTTCATCGGCCTCACTGGTCTGTGTGCCATGCATGGAGGAATACGGTGGGAGGATGTCTCTCTTTCTGTGTGGAGGCGTGGGTGTGTGATGGAGGAGGACAAAGAAGCATTTCATGTTTGCCAAGAGTGTGTGAAAAAAAAAGCAATGAACAGAAAAGGTTGGAGGATGACATTGGAGAATATGTCAGGATCAAATTATGTGACAGTCAGGAAACCGGATACAGACTCTGGTTTGTATACATGTGTATCTATACAGTTGGAATAATAGATTTTCATGCCTGACTCATCTGTGGAATTTAAGGGGATGACACATTCGGTCCTATTCATATCTCATCTCTATCAGATCTGCAGGTCACTCTCGTATTGCTTTGACAGATGCATCCAAAGCACACAACTGTCAAAAACATGTCAGATCTGCTCCCGTCTTTTGTTCACTTCCTTGTTTCATTGACAGTGCACTTAACATAGCAGTGCTTGGGGCCAAGGCACCAAAAAGATATTTTTACACATTAAATATCAAGAGACGTTCATGAGGCCTATTTGAGACCTTTTTTCTTTGAACAGTCAACACTTCTTCCTTTTGGAATATTTGTTTTAAGGTCGCCAGACAATCTTCCAGTTTGCTTTTTAATTTCCAGCTTTAGTTTTCAGATCCAAACTCCCATGACAATGTGCTGCACTATAAAGTCACATCTTATGTAACCTGACCCAGCTGTGTATAGCTCCACAAGCTATTTATACATGCTTTTGACTATAAGAACAACAAAAGACCTATTTTCACATTTTATATATAATACTTTCCTAATTGTTAAGCGCGAATTGCTAGTGCTACACGTCACCATTCTAATGCATTGTTCTAATAAAACACACATTCCTATCTTGGTTAGTGGAACATCATTGTTGTGAAAAATTAAAGGTTCATTGAATTAAATCTACTCTGGCTAGTGGTAAAAGAACTTATATATGTAATACTACAAATAGATGTATGTATGTTCCCTGCCCAGTGATAATTCTGATATGGAGCTAAAACATGTTCTAATTTTGCCTGTCTATGGTTAAATTGAATCTGTTTATTTTTGTACACAGCTTTTAAAAAATACACAGATCTCAAGTACAAAAAGTACTACTTAAGTAATTAATCATCACACACAGATTCATAAGACTGAAGTGAAGACTGAGGTGTTCCTCCTCGTCTGTTTATCTATCGTTACAGTCTATAATTAGGTTGCAAAATATCATTTTTCAGACCTGCAGTATGAAAATCAATATTTCAGAACAGATCCTCCCACTTCTTGATGTAGCGTCAAATGAGCATCAGTTGGCCAAACTTCAACTCTTTGCTTGTTTCCACCTCTTTGTTTCTGTTTCTGCATTTCACTCCTCAACCTCCTCTCGTCCTGATCCAACAAGTAATGGTAAACATACATGTCTCAGAAATTTAAAAAGCAAAACAATCCTCAAAGTGAACGTATTTTTGTCCTTAGCTAAAAAAGACAAAAAAATGTGTTTCTGAATGGAGGAAAAGAAACATACCTGAATCGCAGGCAAATGTCTTGGACGTGTCGTCAAAGAAGATAATCGCCACAGCGTGTTTTTTAGTCTCCCGCGGCATCCGGGTAATGTTCTTGATGTTATGGAGCTCAGTGATCTAAGGAGGAAGGGGAGAGCAGCAGCAGCACATTACGTGAATGAACACCGTCAGCAGCAGAGGCAGCAGCAGGGCCGAATTGCCATCTTGCACTGCTTTGCTGAAAGTGCAATAGTAGTCCAGGGCATAGCATTTAAAGGACGGCATATTAAAATAGAAATGTGGGAGATGTAACGGGATAAATAAATAATTACAAAGCGCTCTTTTCAAAAAGTAAGAAATCATAAATGGTGTCAGCTCGCTTCTGCTTGATTCCGTGTAGTGAGCTATATATATTGATATTTATTCTAAAAGCACAGTATGCACAAATGTGGCCTGACACTGAAACTATATACGCAGCACATCCACTGTTTAAGTGCCTCTCCTTGAAGCTGCTTTTGCAGTCAATAGGGAGACGTGCAATCAAAAGCATCTAAATCACTTTACCAGGAGATTGATCGTGAGCGGGGGGGGGGAAAGAGAAGATTACATTTAATTGAATATCACCCGCATTTACAGGCCATTTTGTTCAACAGTCTTCTCTGTGTTCGCTCTGCCTGGGAGATAAGGCCCATTACATTATTGTAGTCCATTGTGTGCTAACTGTGGGCTCTCTGCCAGGCTGTTGGGAATGAATTAGCTGGGCTCTCTGCCCGTATAGTAAAGCTCGACTGTTAAAGGTTAAAAGACTAAACCGCAATAACACACACAACATATGTGGACAACAGATTTCTTTGCTTGATAACATCATGTGCAGTAAATTTTCCCCTCTATTGACGAATATCCTCTGCTCAGCATTTGAGTACGACACAGACATTTTCACCAGCCAAGGAAGGCAAGGCAAAGATGAGAAAGAAGAGAGGAGGGTGTAGATAGTTAAAGATTTAAGATATTTATCATTTGTTGTTTCTTATCCACCTCCAACTTAGTATTTAAATATTAATATGAGATGAGGTATGTTTTATCCCTGTGAAGATACAGTATTTATTTGTCCCTCAGGCGAGCTATTCATACATATAACTGACACAAAGTAAGCAGCAACTGTGGGAGTTTCTGAGCCTTGAATTCCACCGGCTTCTCATCTCTGTTTGTGTTTAGTGTGTAACTGTGCATGTTTGAGCCTTTCCCTTTATGTGTGTGTGTGTGTGTCTGTGTGTGAAATTGTCCATGTGAAGCTGTGTATATAAGGGAGAGATTTGGGTGCATTTCCAGCCTACGGCGCTAGAGTCTGAGCAAAGTGAATCTCCTTTCTTCTCCTCCTCTCATATTAAAAAGAGCGGCAGTCGACAGACACAGGCTGGGGACTTTTTGAGGCTGCACTTACGCTGTGTTCACGTTGTATCATTGAAACCTTAATTACAAGCAGCTGTGGGCTAAAAGACCACGTCACCCATTGACTAGTAATTCTGAATCAGAGATATTGGAAATTTCTGACAGTGATGGTGAAAAAGATCCACAGGCAAATCAACAAACTGTGGCTGCAAATGCACCATGGCCACCATTAGTAACTACTGCCCTGTGGTTGAATACCTCCACCAACCAGTGTTGTTTCAGTCTACATAAAATTATTTAACACCTTTGACCTTGAACCAAATCTAAACAGTTACAGCTTCAGTCCAAGCTAGTTAAACTGTGAATAAATTCCCTAAAGGCAGACTTGTGATATCTTCAACAGACCAAAAACATGTTTTGTGAGGCCACAGTGACCTTGACCTTTGACCACCAAATTCTAATCAGTTCATCTGTGAGTCCAAGTGAAAGTTTATACCAAAGTTTAAAGGATTCCCTGGATGTGTTCCTGACATGTCATGGTCACAAGGTAAAATGTGGTGCTGAGGTCACAGTGACCTTGACCTATAACCACCAAAATCAAATCAGTTCATCTCGAACTGAATGTTTGAGCCAAATTGGAAAGAAATTGCTCAGACTGAAAACCAGAAAGCATAATGTGCCTGGTTGTCACCATAAGGAGGCATACAAAGTACAGATAAGGGGTGATGCCAATAGAAAAACAGTAGTTTTACAGGTATTTAGTCATTAAAGTACAGATATGTACATATATGTACATGTATATACCAAATATGCCAACTTCATTAAAAAATGTGAGGGGATCACAAAGAAATTTGGCTTCATCCAAGGCAATCTATTTAGTGGTTGTTGAGAGGGGAAATAAAGTGTGAAGAAAAAGCCAATCCCCTTTGTGTTGGTTCTGTAAATCAGCCACCAGTGCAGCCTATTTCCTCCCAAAGCACTGCAGCGTTGAATGAAGCCCTCAGACGGGACCTTTCTTGATCTTTGTGGCGATGCATTACCAGATGCACTGATGCATGTGTGCACTCATCGCTCACTCCAGCGCTGGTGTATGAGATGCTGCTGGGTCTGGGAGAGGAGTTTCAGCCACACAGGATGCCCCGTGTGACAGCATGATGTAGTAGGCAGGGAGATACTTCATTCACAATACATGATTTATACTGAAGCAGCGAGAGATGCAAACAAAGTGGCTCAAAACATCTGTACCATCAAATCTCTCAGATAAGCATGAGTTCCCCTGCATTCGGGTAAAATGAGGGATTCAAGAAGAATACTGAATTTATAATCTTAGGGTGGAAGAGAGACTTTAACAGAATACTAAATCATCTATCAAACATTAAAAAACCTGGAGTCCACGTCCCCTATCATCTGCCATTATGTCCTCTCTGTCGAAGGTACCACTCCTTTAACTTCATCTCCATTCACCAGGATAATGAGCCATAATTGGGGTATGTCAAAGGGGTTTAAGAGGTGGGGACAGAGATATCATTCTGGATTAGTACTTTCAAAAGAAAGAGGAAAGGCCCCTGAGGACTAGATAGAGGTGATGAATGCATCTCAATGGGTCCTTAACACCATCATCTGTGGCCAATGGACTTATATCACTTATATCAATTCAAATAACAATTCTTTCAAATTAATACAGGAATTATTGATATCCACAGGAGATTTAATGGCATATATGAGATTTTAGGATTTGTTATCAAAGACTTTGGTATTTTCTAGATGAAGGGTTGTCTAATGGTCGTTTTAGAGAAAAGGGGTTGAACTCTGGAGATTATCAATATTGATTTGTAATTTCATGGCGATCTGGACAATGCATGTTGCGTCATCTTAATCGACCAAAGGATTGACGGCTTCCTTAGGCCTCACCACTCACAAGAAATAAATTCAAACCCATTTCCCATAAATACAAATTCCAACACATGCACAAACCTTCCAGTACTAAATCTTTCCAGGACTCTATATTTATGGCATTTCCTTTTATTTTGAAGCACTGTCTATACTTTGATTTTTAGAAAAAAATGCTTTCCTGTTAAATACATTTTTAGGGCTGAAACCGACTCTTTTATTGCTAGATTCTAGATTAATTTGGTTTATTGTTTGGTTACTTCAGTGTCAGAAAATAGTGAAAAATATAAATCTCGATTTCCTGAAGAAATATGAGACTTTTAGTGTGTGTGTGTGTGTGTGTGTGTGTGTGTGTGTGTGTGTGTGTTTACCTTGTGGAAGCTTCTGAAGTAGGCTGCCTTCTCGTCTGGGTACTTTTCTAACCGGCGGGGACCTTTACTGGAAGCTTTCTTGAACACCAGCCAACACCTCCGGAAGATCTGACAACAGAGAGCGATAGTAGCCCCGTTACACAAACACAAATCCTCTGAAGCAAAGGAAACAGACATTGGTAACGAGAGAAACAAACTACAGCAAATCACCAACTCACTATCCAGAGAGGTCAAACCACAAAATTATAACCAGGACCAAGAGAACTGAGGATGAAGTACAAAAAAATCTACTCCACCAAAGCAGAGAAATCAAAGCGACCATCTAAAAATTCAAGCTTACTATTAATCACCAAAATCCACTACGAACAAATATCAAAGCAAATGATGACATTAAAGGAGCTGTGTATGCTTTTAAAAATATGGACTGGCCTTCGGGTACATTTCTGTTGCATTATTGGAAGGCACTGACATAATGTAGATACCAGTGATTTACTTTGATTCTGGCCTTTATTCATATGATTCCAAGAAAATCATATTTTCTGTGAGTAAAAGCCCCAAAAAAGAAGAAATGGGAAAGTAAATTCATCTTTTCATCTCATGAAGTAAACATGTCTGCTTACATATATTTAATTGTAATGTTTTAATCTCAGTATTTGTGCATAAGATGTGTTGGAGTATCCCCATAACAAAAGGTTTCCTGAAATTCGACAACTCCACAGCCAAATTGCAAACGTTGATATATAGCACAGATATTTAAATTGTACAAATATTTTGCAGGAAAGAAATGTGGGTTACAAAATATAAAAATCATTTCATTTATTAAATAATGTTTATAGTTATTAATTAATATACCAAATTCAAGATAATTCATTTACTGCAATTAATTTATTCATTAATTTCTCAGTTGTACAAAGCATTGACTAGTTAATCCATTTATTACCAATAAAATAAATAAGACCTCATAGGCATTAGACAGCGTTTCAGAATATGTGTGCATATGTAGTAATGCTCCAGGATTGAAATAAAGCAAAATATCAAATGACTTTTGTTCCTGAACAAAGTGCTCACTGCTGTACGAGCTTAACGACTGTATAACTGAGTTTCAACCTTGACTAAATATTAAGGGCTTTGCAGCACAGACGCTTTGCTTTCTCTTTCTCTTGCCACACAATGTACACACACACACACACACACACACACACACACACACACACACACACACACACACACACACACACACACACACACACACACACACACACACACACACACACACACACACACACACACACGCTCTCTGGTGCAGTAAATTTCTGTACATTGTATTGATTACTGGACCACAGTCTGGCCCATCCACGAGCTGAAAATGACACAAATACAGGGTGTTGTATATCTGACTACTTCAAGGTCAAATCACAGGACCACACAAGTGCACACTGACATTTTCTCAAACAGTCTATTATTATCTTATTGCATGTTTATTCCTTCACTGACATGTTTAGTCGGACAATCCGCTAGCTATTTGCCCCGCGCGTGCAGATTTCTCAATAACATCCTCCCTCTCCAACAGCCCGTGTGAAGGTGTAAAAACCCAGTGCAGACTGAGCAGAGCAGCTGAACGTCAGAATTAGTGTGATGGCCAATAGCTTATGTGTCCTTTGTGGTTGCCTATCTTTAATAGTGGGACCGTTCTATTTCCTGGTGGAGACAGCTGCTATCACTCTGCCTGATGTATGATTGCCTTGGGCTTCATGGTTGTGTTGGGGAACCATGGATGTACGATTAATTTGTTTACTCAGCTGGCGTACTTCATAAAAGGCCCACTGAGTTGAACTTGGCACTTTGCAGTAATTGACTAGAGTGGATCCCTAGGTCCTTATCGGTCTGCCTTGATGGGCCTCCATTCTAGTTAAGTGTTGCCCAGGCACATTTTAAACAGCAAACAACACAGAAAAGCACACTGCACATTCTCTAATGCATCGTAAGGACCATCGTCTACACCGTCCATAAAATCCTGAAAAGAAGCAAGGAGACATAACGGGCGAAGGTGACAACGTCTAGCTCCAAATTGAACAAACCTATGTGACACAAGAGTGCATATGAATCAATTTTGGCGCTGGCCATTATCACATTTGTGTCTTCAAAACAGTAAAATTAAAGATAGACTCAATTCCCCTTTTGGAGCTTGAGTCAATGCAACGCTTCCTGCATGCCACAGCCGATGTAATTCACCCTAAGAGTGCTCAGATTAAGTAATGTAGTGGAAAATTGTACTGACCAGTGTCTAAGGTAGTGGAAATCCCCTGACTTGGTGTCTCACTGCTGTGACCTTGATAAACAGGATGTATGCCCTTATTTGGTGATGTTTTCTTCCAACTGGTACAGCGGACGGACAGACACAGATGATGATCTCGTGTCTTTCATGTCTTTTTTTCATATTATGTCTTATGAAACGCCTCTTGATATAAGTTCTGGCTTTGTGAACTTGCGGCCAGTTCCATTTTGAGCACCCATGATTGTTGTGTAAACTCTGCAGAGTTAACTATTAAAAAGACTCAAAGGCAACTCCAGTCAGAGAATTTCATTATTTCAAATCTCAAGATGAATTTCCATCACAACGTGATGCATGCTGGTTAGAAATTGTCTGACTTTTACCAGCGCTGCAAAACATCACCATGTCACATGACCTTAAAATATTGTGGGTGCGAGTCAGCTGCAATCAGACCGTGCGGTTGTTCTCCTTCAGCTGCAGCACCTGGGAACCACAGTCTATGGAACCAGCCCTGTGACAACATAACTTTGTCCTGATAGGCTAAACACATGAAGTATCTTACGTTATATTCTTACACATTCAGAACAATTACCTGCTGCTTATTTTTCTCCAAAGGAATGAGATGTCTTTGATCTCTACCTGACAGTTTTCTATTTACACTTTACAGTTTTAATTTTCAGTCGTTAAAGGGTCTGTTGCTGTCGTCCAACTTTTCACGTGACACCCACCTTTCTCCTATTGGTTCATTTTACTTAACCTCAGCCAATCTTAAACCACCAGATTATCGCACACTTCGATTGGATGGTCCTATTTGGAAAAATCGGTTACTTGTCATAGTTGCTCTTTGATTGGCTACTGTCCCTCCATTACCTAAACAAGCACCTTTCATTACCTTTGCCAGACGGTTGTTTCAGGAGAGCCGTGAAAACTACACAAGAGCGGGTGACTTTCGACTAAAATGATGATTACTAACACCTCAATTAATAAAATATTCCTACTAGTAAACTTCAATGTTAGTGCAATGGTTTTCACATGAAACAATAATGTTGCAAGAGATCAGCCAATCTGAGTCCAAATTTTATTTCATTATTTTCAAATGTTGAACCACCTCTGGGAAACCAGAGAACCTGGAGAAAACCCATTACATGACATAGAAGGTCAAGGCCTTAAAAATCATAGTTACACAATAGTTCCCACAACGAGCAAGCACTTTGGTGACTGTGGACAGAAAAAATGTCAATGTGGTCCATCTGCCTTGACCGGTTTGAAGCAGCACAATGAGGAGAAAAATCTGCTGATGGGGCTGGATTTCTTTTGATGCGACACAAGTTGATCTTTGAAAAAAGAGCCGATATATTTGTCCAGTGTTGGGTCTTCCATTTCCAATTCAATCAGCACACTTACAACATCGTGCCACTTTTTGCAAATTTTTTTGAAAAGGGCTTTGTCAAGGTGCTTCATCATTTTTGGGGTGATCTCAAAATCTTCATCCTGGATTTCGACCCATATGATTTCGAGTAGACGCTCGATGATGGTGTTTGGTGATCTGAGAGCCTTCAACACCTTTGCTTTAGCAAAGATCCTTGAAATCAGCTTCTCAAGAATTATCCGGATGAATAACTTGTTTCTTTCCACTGTTATTTCCTGCTCTTCTCTGTATTCTTCATTGAATTCAGGAGTGGTCACCTTGATTTCTGAGCCAGACCCTTTACCAGATGCCGAAGGCTGACTGTCCCCACCGATCGGGCCCTCTGACACAGCTTTTTCTACAGTACTGTGTTATCACCCTGGAAGTGAGAGTTTCTGACTGTGTGTGAAGCCACCACCTCATTACTCCAAGGAAACACCACACAATGGTAAGGATGTCAGCTGATATGGTAGCACGTGGCGGACAAACCATTATGCTTATGCGCTGTGGTCGTGAGGCTTTTCGTTGTGAGGTCACTTTATACCTCATCCTATCCATGTGGTTGTCGAGGATATTGTTCAGCTTGTTGGTGAACTCGAGGGTTTCACCATTGAAAATATCATCCATCCATTGAGATCCATTCTGCCCCTGCTGTATCTCACCAACTGCTGTTCGAAGCAGATCGTCAACATCGGCCATGACAGATTGCATCGACTGTCTACCCAAAACCTTGTCAAAGGCTGGGTTGTAAGGGCTGTCAAAGTACTTGTTATTCAGTCTGCCCACAATACGACCAATGGACGCTAGGGCAAACTGCTTTGCAGCGATTGTCTTAATCCTTTCAGACACTTTCTTCAGAGAGGGTGTGCTCTGGGCTGTTTCTCGATCATCTTTGTCTTGAAACATGATTTCATCCACAATCACCTCAGCAACATTCTTGATCTCCAGAGTGGAGCCAGATTCCAACGGATCATAATCATTGTCGGATATTTCATCGTAACTAGAATCTGTGTATTGAGAGACCTCCTCCTTAATGATCTCCCGGACAGTATTGGATGTTGCAGTCCGAAGACTTTCTCTGTCTTCTGAGATTATCTTCTGGGATGAGGATGATGACTGACTGTCATTGACCAGTTGTTGGTAGACCTTCTTTCTGCTCTTACAAGGTCCACACATACGTTTCAGATTCCTCATGAGTCCTTTGATCATTTTGCCGGCCTGTTGAATCATAGCTTTTAGTCTTTTTGGGGATGTGACACGAGGAATAGTTGCCTTCACACTGTCCACCCCCATGGAAAGGACAGAGTTGACACACTCTGCAATCTCTTTAGCAGTCAACTGGGTCAAATGCTCAGAACTTACAAGATTGACCTCATCTGAAACGTCAAGAGCCTGAGCAAAAACCTGAGGAAGTGTGTTGCCCAAAGAGCAAATCACACTCTTCTCAGACACAGGCACAGCTGTGCTCTCAAGACCCTTCAAGATGAACTGTGTCAGTCAAAATGACAATTTCCAGCAGTTTCTCTCCCAGTATGGTCATTGTGGCCACATCAGGTTTGCCTGCTTTCAAAAGATTCCATTGTTCTGATGTCATGCCTTTGAAAAAGGACGTCACAATGGGCAGAATGCTGTCGAGGTCCATCTTCGTGTTTCTGGAATTGTTTTTCAATACTGATATTGTTTTTCAATCCTGTATTGGAAGTGCTCTCTCTCGGAAGTGCTCTCGAAGTGCTCTCTCTGTTCACCAAGTACTGTAGTAATTGGAGAACAGAGATCAACAAAGACAAAGGACAAAGGAGATATCAGAGATGAGATTATAGCACACACCAAAGACAACACGTGCATCAAAGACAACAGCTGACATCATAGGCTGACACCAGGCTTTCCAACAAACCACGCCCCCAAATATTGACTGTTGCTGTTACTAGCAGCGGTAGCTACCTTGGGAAGCCATGGGTTCTTTTGACTTCATGTGACTCTGCACTGCACTGATTTAACGTTGTAGTGGAAAATTGTACTGACCAGTGTCTAAGGTAGTGGAAATCCCCTGACTAGGTGTCTCACTGCTGTGACCTTGATAAACAGGATGTATGCCCTTATTTGGTGATGTTTTTTTCCAACTGGTACAGCGGACGGACAGACACAGATGATGATCTTGTGTCTTTCATGTCTTTTTTTCATATTATGTCTTATGAAACGCCTCTTGATATAAGTTCTGGCTTTTGTGAACTTGCGGCCAGTTCCATTTTGAGCACCCGTGATTGTTGTGTAAGCAGAGTTAACTATTAAAAAGACTCAAAGGCAACTCCAGTCAGAGAATTTCATTATTTCAAATCTCAAGATGAATTTCCATCACAACGTGATGCATGCTGGTTAGAAATTGTCTGACTTTTACCAGCGCTGCAAAACATCACCATGTCACATGACCTTAAAATATTGTGGGTGCGAGTCAGCTGCAATCAGACCGTGCGGTTGTTCTCCTTCAGCTGCAGCACCTGGGAACCACAATCTATGGAACCAGCCCTGTGACAACATAACTTTGTCCTGATAGGCTAAACACATGAAGTATCTTACGTTATATTCTTACACATTCAGAACAATTACCTGCTGCTTATTTTTCTCCAAAGGGAATGAGATGTCTTTGATCTCTACCTGACAGTTTTCTATTTACACTTTACAGTTTTAATTTTCAGTCGTTAAAGGGTCTGTTGCTGTCGTCCAACTTTTCACGTGACACCCACCTTTCTCCTATTGGTTCATTTTACTTAACCTCAGCCAATCTTAAACCACCAGATTATCGCACACTTCGATTGGATGGTCCGATTTGGAAAAATCGGTCACTTGTCATAGTTGCTCTCTGATTGGCTACTGTCCCTCCATTACCTGAACAAGCACCTTTCATTACCTTTGCCAGACAGTTGTTTCAGGAGAACCGTGAAAACTACACAAGAGCGGGTGACTTTCAACTAAAATGATGATTACTAACACCTCAGTTAATAAAATATTCCTACTAGTAAACTTCAATGTTAGTGCAATGGTTTTCACATGAAACAATAATGTTGCAAGAGATCAGCCAATCTGAGTCCAAATTTTATTTCATTATTTTCAAATGTTGAACCACCTCTGGGAAACCAGAGAACCTGGAGAAAACCCATTACATGACATAGAAGGTCAAGGCCTTAAAAATCATAGTTACACAATAGTTCCCACAGTGAGCAAGCACTTTGGTGACTGTGGACAGAAAAAATGTCAATGTGGTCCATCTGCCTTGACCGGTTTGAAGCAGCACAATGAGGAGAAAAATCTGCTGATGGGGCTGGATTTCTTTTGATGCGACACAAGTTGATCTTTGAAAAAAGAGCCGATATATTTGTCCAGTGTTGGGTCTTCCATTTCCAATTCAATCAGCACACTTACAACACCGTGCCACTTTTTGCAAATTTTTTTGAAAACGGCTTTGTCAAGGTGCTTCATCATTTTTGGGGTGATCTCAAAATCTTCATCCTGGATTTCGACCCATATGATTTCGAGTAGACGCTCGATGATGGTGTTTGGTGATCTGAGAGCCTTCAACACCTTTGCTTTAGCAAAGATCCTTGAAATCAGCTTCTCAAGAATTATCCGGATGAATAACTTGTTTCTTTCCACTGTTATTTCCTGCTCTTCTCTGTATTCTTCATTGAATTCAGGAGTGGTCACCTTGATTTCTGAGCCAGACCCTTTACCAGATGCCGAAGGCTGACTGTCCCCACCGATCGGGCCCTCTGACACAGCTTTTTCTACAGTACGTGTTATCACCCTGGAAGTGAGAGTTTCTGACTGTGTGTGAAGCCACCACCTCATTACTCCAAGGAAACACCACACAATGGTAAGGATGTCAGCTGATATGGTAGCACGTGGCGGACAAACCATTATGCTTATGCGCTGTGGTCGTGAGGCTTTTCGTTGTGAGGTCACTTTATACCTCATCCTATCCATGTGGTTGTCGAGGATATTGTTCAGCTTGTTGGTGAACTCGAGGGTTTCACCATTGAAAATATCATCCATCCATTGAGATCCATTCTGCCCCTGCTGTATCTCACCAACTGCTGTTCGAAGCAGATCGTCAACATCGGCCATGACAGATTGCATCGACTGCCTACCCAAAACCTTGTCAAAGGCTGGGTTGTAAGGGCTGTCAAAGTACTTGTTATTCAGTCTGCCCACAATACGACCAATGGACGCTAGGGCAAACTGCTTTGCAGCGATTGTCTTAATCCTTTCAGACACTTTCTTCAGAGAGGGTGTGCTCTGGGCTGTTTCTAGATCATCTTTGTCTTGAAACATGATTTCATCCACAATCACCTCAGCAACATTCTTGATCTCCAGAGTGGAGCCAGATTCCAACGGATCATAATCATTGTCGGATATTTCATCGTAACTAGAATCTGTGTATTGAGAGACCTCCTCCTTAATGATCTCCCGGACAGTATTGGATGTTGCAGTCCGAAGACTTTCTCTGTCTTCTGAGATTATCTTCTGGGATGAGGATGATGACTGACTGTCATTGACCAGTTGTTGGTAGACCTTCTTTCTGCTCTTACAAGGTCCACACATACGTTTCAGATTCCTCATGAGTCCTTTGATCATTTTGCCGGCCTGTTGAATCATAGCTTTTAGTCTTTTTGGGGATGTGACACGAGGAATAGTTGCCTTCACACTGTCCACCCCCATGGAAAGGACAGAGTTGACACACTCTGCAATCTCTTTAGCAGTCAACTTTGTCAAGTGCTCTGAACTGACAAGATTGACCTCATCTGAAACGTCAAGAGCCTGAGCAAAAACCTGAGGAAGTGTGTTGCCCAAAGAGCAAATCACACTCTTCTCAGACACAGGCACAGCTGTGCTCTCAAGACCCTTCAAGATGAACTGTGTCGTCAAAATGACAATTTCCAGCAGTTTCTCTCCCAGTATGGTCATTGTGGCCACATCAGGTTTGCCTGCTTTCAAAAGATTCCATTGTTCTGATGTCATGCCTCTGAAAAAGGACGTCACAATGGGCAGAATGCTGTCGAGGTCCATCTTCGTGTTTCTGGAATTGTTTTTCAATACTGATATTGTTTTTCAATCCTGTATCGGAAGTGCTCTCTCTCGGAAGTGCTCTCGAAGTGCTCTCTCTGTTCACCAAGTACTGTAGTAATTGGAGAACAGAGATCAACAAAGACAAAGGACAAAGGAGATATCAGAGATGAGATTATAGCACACACCAAAGACAACACGTGCATCAAAGACAACAGCTGACATCATAGGCTGACACCAGGCTTTCCAACAAACCACGCCCCCAAATATTGACTGTTGCTGTTACTAGCAGCGGTAGCTACCTTGGGAAGCCATGGGTTCTTTTGACTTCATGTGACTCTGCACTGCACTGATTTGTAGTGGAAAATTGTACTGACCAGTGTCTAAGGTAGTGGAAATCCCCTGACTAGGTGTCTCACTGCTGTGACCTTGATAAACAGGATGTATGCCCTTATTTGGTGATTTTTTTTTCCAACTGGTACAGCGGACTGACAGACACAGATGATGATCTTGTGTCTTTCATGTCTTTTTTTCATATTATGTCTTATGAAACGCCTCTTGATATAAGTTCTGGCTTTTGTGAACTTGCGGCCAGTTCCATTTTGAGCACCCGTGATTGTTGTGTAAGCAGAGTTAACTATTAAAAAGACTCAAAGGCAACTCCAGTCAGAGAATTTCATTATTTCAAATCTCAAGATGAATTTCCATCACAACGTGATGCATGCTGGTTAGAAATTGTCTGACTTTTACCAGCGCTGCAAAACATCACCATGTCACATGACCTTAAAATATTGTGGGTGCGAGTCAGCTGCAATCAGACCGTGCGGTTGTTCTCCTTCAGCTGCAGCACCTGGGAACCACAATCTATGGAACCAGCCCTGTGACAACATAACTTTGTCCTGATAGGCTAAACACATGAAGTATCTTACGTTATATTCTTACACATTCAGAACAATTACCTGCTGCTTATTTTTCTCCAAAGGGAATGAGATGTCTTTGATCTCTACCTGACAGTTTTCTATTTACACTTTACAGTTTTAATTTTCAGTCGTTAAAGGGTCTGTTGCTGTCGTCCAACTTTTCACGTGACACCCACCTTTCTCCTATTGGTTCATTTTACTTAACCTCAGCCAATCTTAAACCACCAGATTATCGCACACTTCAATTGGATGGTCCTATTTGGAAAAATCGGTCATTTGTCATAGTTGCTCTCTGATTGGCTACTGTCCCTCCATTACCTGAACAAGCACCTTTCATTACCTTTGCCAGACAGTTGTTTCAGGAGAACCGTGAAAACTACACAAGAGCGGGTGACTTTCAACTAAAATGATGATTACTAACACCTCAGTTAATAAAATATTCCTACTAGTAAACTTCAATGTTAGTGCAATGGTTTTCACATGAAACAATAATGTTGCAAGAGATCAGCCAATCTGAGTCCAAATTTTATTTCATTATTTTCAAATGTTGAACCACCTCTGGGAAACCAGAGAACCTGGAGAAAACCCATTACATGACATAGAAGGTCAAGGCCTTAAAAATCATAGTTACACAATAGTTCCCACAGTGAGCAAGCACTTTGGTGACTGTGGACAGAAAAAATGTCAATGTGGTCCATCTGCCTTGACCGGTTTGAAGCAGCACAATGAGGAGAAAAATCTGCTGATGGGGCTGGATTTCTTTTGATGCGACACAAGTTGATCTTTGAAAAAAGAGCCGATATATTTGTCCAGTGTTGGGTCTTCAATTTCCAATTCAATCAGCACACTTACAACATCGTGCCACTTTTTGCAAATTTTTTTGAAAAGGGCTTTGTCAAGGTGCTTCATCATTTTTGGGGTGATCTCAAAATCTTCATCCTGGATTTCGACCCATATGATTTCGAGTAGACGCTCGATGATGGTGTTTGGGGATCTGAGAGCCTTCAACACCTTTGCTTTAGCAAAGATCCTTGAAATCAGCTTCTCAAGAATTATCCGGATGAATAACTTGTTTCTTTCCACTGTTATTTCCTGCTCTTCTCTGTATTCTTCATTGAATTCAGGAGTGGTCACCTTGCTTTCTGAGCCAGACCCTTTACCAGATGCCGAAGGCTGACTGTCCCCACCGATCGGGCCCTCTGACACAGCTTTTTCTACAGTACGTGTTATCACCCTGGAAGTGAGAGTTTCTGACTGTGTGTGAAGCCACCACCTCATTACTCCAAGGAAACACCACACAATGGTAAGGATGTCAGCTGATATGGTAGCACGTGGCGGACAAACCATTATGCTTATGCGCTGTGGTCGTGAGGCTTTTCGTTGTGAGGTCACTTTATACCTCATCCTATCCATGTGGTTGTCGAGGATATTGTTCAGCTTGTTGGTGAACTCGAGGGTTTCACCACTGAAAATATCATCCATCCATTGAGATCCATTCTGCCCCTGCTGTATCTCACCAACTGCTGTTCGAAGCAGATCGTCAACATCGGCCATGACAGATTGCATCGACTGTCTACCCAAAACCTTGTCAAAGGCTGGGTTGTAAGGGCTGTCAAAGTACTTGTTATTCAGTCTGCCCACAATACGACCAATGGACGCTAGGGCAAACTGCTTTGCAGCGATTGTCTTAATCCTTTCAGACACTTTCTTCAGAGAGGGTGTGCTCTGGGCTGTTTCTAGATCATCTTTGTCTTGAAACATGATTTCATCCACAATCACCTCAGCAACATTCTTGATCTCCAGAGTGGAGCCAGATTCCAACGGATCATAATCATTGTCGGATATTTCATCGTAACTAGAATCTGTGTATTGAGAGACCTCCTCCTTAATGATCTCCCGGACAGTATTGGATGTTGCAGTCCGAAGACTTTCTCTGTCTTCTGAGATTATCTTCTGGGATGAGGATGATGACTGACTGTCATTGACCAGTTGTTGGTAGACCTTCTTTCTGCTCTTACAAGGTCCACACATACGTTTCAGATTCCTCATGAGTCCTTTGATCATTTTGCCGGCCTGTTGAATCATAGCTTTTAGTCTTTTTGGGGATGTGACACGAGGAATAGTTGCCTTCACACTGTCCACCCCCATGGAAAGGACAGAGTTGACACACTCTGCAATCTCTTTAGCAGTCAACTGGGTCAAATGCTCAGAACTTACAAGATTGACCTCATCTGAAACGTCAAGAGCCTGAGCAAAAACCTGAGGAAGTGTGTTGCCCAAAGAGCAAATCACACTCTTCTCAGACACAGGCACAGCTGTGCTCTCAAGACCCTTCAAGATGAACTGTGTCGTCAAAATGACAATTTCCAGCAGTTTCTCTCCCAGTATGGTCATTGTGGCCACATCAGGTTTGCCTGCTTTCAAAAGATTCCATTGTTCTGATGTCATGCCTTTGAAAAAGGACGTCACAATGGGCAGAATGCTGTCGAGGTCCATCTTCGTGTTTCTGGAATTGTTTTTCAATACTGATATTGTTTTTCAATCCTGTATTGGAAGTGCTCTCTCTCGGAAGTGCTCTCGAAGTGCTCTCTCTGTTCACCAAGTACTGTAGTAATTGGAGAACAGAGATCAACAAAGACAAAGGACAAAGGAGATATCAGAGATGAGATTATAGCACACACCAAAGACAACACGTGCATCAAAGACAACAGCTGACATCATAGGCTGACACCAGGCTTTCCAACAAACCACGCCCCCAAATATTGACTGTTGCTGTTACTAGCAGCGGTAGCTACCTTGGGAAGCCATGGGTTCTTTTGACTTCATGTGACTCTGCACTGCACTGATTTAACGTTGTAGTGGAAAATTGTACTGACCAGTGTCTAAGGTAGTGGAAATCCCCTGACTAGGTGTCTCACTGCTGTGACCTTGATAAACAGGATGTATGCCCTTATTTGGTGATGTTTTTTTCCAACTGGTACAGCGGACGGACAGACACAGATGATGATCTTGTGTCTTTCATGTCTTTTTTTCATATTATGTCTTATGAAACGCCTCTTGATATAAGTTCTGGCTTTTGTGAACAGTTCCATTTTGAGCACCCATGATTGTTGTGTAAACTCTGCAGAGTTAACTATTAAAAAGACTCAAAGGCAACTCCAGTCAGAGAATTTCATTATTTCAAATCTCAAGATGAATTTCCATCACAGTAATTATACCAGCACAAAAGCAAGCTGAGGGAGATAGCTTGTGCATAGGGGGTATGAATGGAGAGGGCTTAATTTTGCCTGTTCCATAGTTGTCAATGTTTTGTCAAGGCAGACCTATTCTTGGGCTGGTGGTGGGTCTTATTCAGAGGCACTTTTACGCTGAATGTAATTACACAGACATGAATGAGACTCTCTGCTGGTTTGGTGTGACTCATTTAATGGCAGAACAGTGCAGAACACACACTGTTTGACACTGAAAACCAATTCGCCCGCTTCAGAAAATAAAGAAACAAAGAACAGATGGCGAAAATGAAATCATCCCAGTTTTTGCTTTTTGAGCTTTTATCTGATTACTGTGAAAGCAGTTTTACCTGTAACCACCCACCTGTGGGTACCCCTGTGGTCAATTACACAAACTAGCACAGCAAAGCTATCATTACACAGGATTGGACCAAAACATTATAATATCTAATGCATAAAAAATACTACAAACAAAATTCAATCTGGCTTGTTTACATGGGCAGAGGGGCAGGCTTGTGACCACAAAGCAGCAATGTCCCTTGCTTTGATTGCTGGAGTGAGTTAAGCCAACTTTGTTTTCGACAGGCTCTATAATTCTGATTGACCCGCAACTCATCAACGATGTCATGTGATTTTCTGATGTAAGGTCCCTTCAGCCTTGAATCGTGATTTACTTCCTTTTAGTTTTTTTCTTGTTTTTACAAGACCTGTCCTCTCCAACTGGTCGTGAGGATCATAAAAGACATGAAGATTTAAAGCAGCCATTTTTGTTGTTTATTCATTTGAAGAGGACCAATGGAATCCAGATAAGATCAGGTGATCACTTCATTGACAAATACCTTTGATTGATCTATGAAAGAAAATTATTTTTTTGACAAGTTACTCACAACTTTGCCAGGTGTGTGTGTGTGTGTGTGTCCTCTTTATAAGAATACAAGTAAACAGATCAAAATCAGATGGAAATGTGAAGAAAGCAAATGATCATTTTAGTTCAAATTGCCTGTATGTTTGTGTCAACATGCGTTTGTATGTGTATGAATGCAGAAACACAAAGTAAAGTTTATCACATACAGTATGTATCACCTTATTCCAATTGTTCTCTTAGTCCCACAGCTCATATGCTGTCAGCTACATGATAACTCACCAAACTGAGGTATCAGAGAATAATGATGTACAGGCATATCATACAGACTGTTAATGACTAAAAACAGTCAAAGGCTTTTAATATGATGACTCCATGAAATCACCACTGAAATGCCTGTGAAGCCAATGATAAGCCACAATTTGAGAAACATGTAAGATAGAACCGCTTGAAAATAGTTTCCACAAGCAGCCTACTACCCATTCAATTTGTCTGACCTTGATCAAATGGGAAAATTAGAATGGGAGGAAATAACCAAAACTCCCATTGTACCATTACCACAAAATGTAAGAAATCCACTTTGTATTCAACCTACAACCTGACAAAATGTGAAACATTGTATTGGATATGACTGAGATCCTCTTCCTCCAGTTCTGAAGTGCATCTTATATGAGTCTATGCTATCAAAAAAAGAACAACCGCAAATAGCACAGCAGGGAGAAAAAATAGGCAGCAGCAAAAGCAACCAAGTGGAGAGAACATTTCAAGGGCGATCCCTTCACTTTTAGGAAGGTCTGCCTGTGGTGAGGAAAACACTTCAGGAGGCACTTGGCAAGGTTCAGCTAGTTCATCAACACCAGCTCTACTAGAACAACCACCCTGAGACAGTTGTACAAGAGGACCGGAAGAGGGATTAGAGCCAGAGTATGAGCACAGACAGACAGATGGAGGCAGTTTGACGATGCTCTCATTGAAGGTGCAAAATGTAACACAACCTTGATAAACGCTTTTGAGTTCAACTTGGATTCCTGACAGGTAGTTTTGTCATATAAAAGAACCGGAGAGGTCTGCTGAAGACTTTCAGTGGTCAGACACCTCATGGACCCCCACCTATGAAGTCACAGACATTTTTGGCAGCTGACCTCAAACACAAAGTTGATTCACTTCACGGAGCATTATCAAACTTTGGCCATTATTGAGGAACTGTCTCGCCTCTCGAAAAATATGGGACCTATTCCCCCCACAGGCAAAATCACTTGTCATTCGGATGAACCGAGGAACTTTCTAAAGATATGAAAATGATTTCCAATGACAGCCCCTGCTTCAGGTAAATGACTAATCACACGGCAGAGTAAAAATAGCCGTCTGATAGATTCTCAGGAGTGCGAGTGAATATTGCAAGAGAACTGTAATACCTCAGAGATGCAAATGCACTCATAATTCCTCTGATATTTAATGGAAAAACAAGGTACAATTGTAGCAAGGGTTGCGTCCCTACAAAATCTCTGATTTGAAGACAACTGCTGCTGCACTTACTTGGCAATAGAAGCTATGAGAGCACTTCAATCAAGACAGTTCTTCAACACTCAGGCATGATGGTAACAAACCAGATTTAGCTGCTGCGTTGGATGTAGAAAAGTGAATCTCAGATCAGAGACATGCTTCCAGAAGACAATTTAACTATTGAATAGACTGACATACATTCATCGTCCCTAGATGTTGAATACCGGCTTTTGGGGTCCACTGACTTCCCTGTAGCTCCACCATGACAGTTGTAGCAAAGAGTTTAACATCTTTTGCTTGAAATTTGCTAAAGATATTCACGGTACCTAGAGGATCATTTGTTGGTATTTTTATGATCATCTAGCTTTTCTGCTTGTAAAAACTGCGAGTCAGTGTTGTCACGAAATTAACTACTTTATGGATCGGCACAGATTGGCGCAGTTTAGTCAAACCACTTTGAATATTCTCTCCAGTCTGTTTTAAAACAATTTACTTTTATTTGAAACACTTCAAACCAATACTCAGAAACATTGAAAAAAATGACACAGCAATCATACTTGTTGTTTTTTTCCTCTTAGCAATGGAGCTCATCAAGTCTTCGTGCTCATTCAGCTCTGCATAAGGTTTAGTGTTCCCCTGGTGATAATGATGCCTGATGGACTATGACAGACCAGGCCCGGCATTATCCGCTCCTGGAGCTGGCAATCAATTTCAGACAGTGGCGGGGTCTGTGCTGCTGTGTCCATCTTTATAATTTGATTTGTTATCCTGTCGGACAGTTGTTACAGCAATCACTGCACAGCGATCACTCCGTCAACCACGACCTCAGCACCCCCCCCCCTGAATCCTCCCAGGGCTGTTCCACCATTTCAACAACTCCCTGCCAAACGTGATGGCTACAAAGTTTGTATTAATTGCACCCCTGCTCCCTCTGTCACTCTCCTCCCTCGCCGCTGGCTGTCACCTTTGTCTTCATGCATAACTCTCCACCCAACCATCATTCCCCCACCCTTGCTGAACTATATTTTCTTCCGCATTTAAAATGTTTGGACATCCCATAATTTTGTAATTCGCCCCCGACTACAGCTGTTGGCAGGGTGGTGAGCCAGCCGCGCCCCAGTTAATCATAGATTACTTTATCTGGGCCATTCCAAATCCTCATGTGTAATGCAGTGCTACCTCAGCAGCAAGTAATCAACCCCCCCACCCCACCCACCCACACACACACACACACACACACACACACACACACACACACACACACACACACACACACACACACACACACACACACACACACACAAACATTCGCCCTCCCCACTTTCTCTCCAAGCCTGATTTGTCTGTCTGCCCTTCTCTCTCTTCTAAATTTCTCTTCTCCCATTCCTCATCTCTTTTCTTGTGTCTATGCATGATTGGACATTCTCATCAAACATTCATGAGCCAAACTGGTCCCGAAATGTAATATCATAGTATTAGTTACCCTGATTTCATTTTTTAAGGCCCTGGCTCTGACTGGGTGGCATTACACACACAGAGCATTCATTGCTGAAAACTGGATCCTGGTCACAATGTGGCATGAAATATTACGGAAGACAGGTTCCAGCTGATTACCTCGCCAAAGGCAGAGCGTTCGTGTACCCAGTGTGACAGGGACTGCACGTGCAAGTGGGATTAAAGTGAGCACGTAACAGGCAGAAATAAAAGCAGGGCGGGGAGATTGAGAGAAAGCAAAGGGAGAGGAAAAAATATTTATAAAGGGCATGAAAGAGAGAAAATTGAAGAACAGCAAAGACAGTTGACTTAAGGGAAAGCTTCCATCCATCAATCCATTCATTATCATCCTCCACAGGGGGCTGAAGCTAATCCCACCTGTCATTGGGCGAGAGGTGGGGTACAGCCTGGACAGGTCACCAGTGTCTCACAGGGCCAACATACAGAGAAAAACAACCGTTTGCACTCAAATTCACACCTTCAGTCAATTTACAGTCTCTAATTCAGCTAACCCCAGTCTGCATGTCTTTGTACCAGGGAGAACATGCAAATGACACAGAGAGACTGAACTGGCATCCGAACCAGGAACCTTCTTGCTGTGAGGCGATACTACCAACTGAACCACCGTGCCGCCCAGAGAAAAATTCAAAAAGTGAAAATGATGAGGAGGTGGTGAGAGCAACTGTTGAAAAAGTAGTTTCTGAAGAGACCAGAGCCACGGAGGCAACCGGCTGCAGGCCTCCATTAGGATTCATGATAAATTACACTTTTAAATAAGACTTGGTGAGAGCACTGGGGAAAGCTCTTGATGACTACGATTGCTGTATATTTTACAGAAATCCCTCTTAAGTGAACCACAAGCTGAGATTTCTCAGGCAACCTCACAAAAACTCCTTTCAATTCTCATGCAAATTATCAGCGAGCGCAGGGAAAGTATTTCTCCAGTTGTTACTGTGAGGGAGACAAGGGAGGTGTCTGACCCACGCTGGGCAGCGCAGCCTTGAGCAGGAAAACATTAGTTAAAATGTCACACACTGTGCGGATCCAGGCATCACAGTTTCTGTAGCCGAGCATTTTTAAAGCGCAGCACAAAAATAGCATGCCAAATTTTTCTGAAGGAGATGTAGGTCAATATTGAAGTTTCTCTCTCAGGTGCAAGGGAGTAAGGAGAGGTAGCGGAGGGAGGGTTTATGGCATAAACAGTGTGGCATGTTGCCCGTGCCTGCTCGGATACATGCACCCTTCCAGAGTGTTGGGCAAGAACAGAATGGAGCTGACTAAGGGAGGAAACACTTTTTTTTTTTTTTTACAGGAAAGGAGAGGACAAAGGAATTACACTGCAATCATAATCCCATAATCTACCAACACCGTTTTAGAATGTCGCTAACTCCACTGTGGTGAAGTTATTCCATTGTATATTTCAGCCACTATTGATTCCAGTGACACTGAGGTTGGCAGGCACTGTTTGCTACAGTATATGAGGCTGTGCTCGACCCGAATGCATTAGTGAAGCATTTTCACGGTGGGACAATTTTGCTTTAAGTCATCATTATGACAATTGCCTGCTCTTTAAACCATCCCTCATCCAAACCTCTTTATGCATTACAGCTTTAGTCAGCAATCCTCTGCACACACACACATCCACACACGTAGAGCAATTTCCATTTAATCCATGTACAAGGCTGGAGCGTTCACAGACAATAACGTGCAGACAAAGAAGGATTTGACTATGGCAGAATACCCTCGCCAACGAGTACACCACAGACAGAGAGCAGCAATACAGAGCTGTGTTTTCTTCATAAGTTTGGAATGAGTTGTCCACCAGTGTGTACCCTCAAGTCAGGCTGAATGTTAAACTGCACTAAATCCATAAATGAGAGAATAGGGTCTGCATGCACAAAGCCTCATCTGGGTCTGGCTATAAATAAAGGCTAAGCTTGTATTTCTTCACGTCAGTATGTTGGTTCTCGTGTCGTGAGACAAATTAGCATCTAGGCCAACAGGTGAGGGGCTTCTACATGGAAAACCAAATACAGAGATTCAGAACCTGCGTGGGCAGTGAATTTAGAGTGAGAGGATGAAAAGAGCTCTTGCCCACGGCCATGATGTAATGCTACCAACTGTCCAGCTTGATTACCATTAACTGACCGCCTGATTATCATATCAATAAAGACTGTGAAATCGAATAGAGCAAAGAAAAATGGGAGGTGCATACATTTAGCAGAATATTACGAAACACTGAGTGTTTTCCAGGACACTTTGTGCAAGCGTTTGTTATTTGAATTTCTTCAGAAGCCCTAAAAGCAGTAATCCTCATGCATTGGTGCAGTCCCCCCCCCCCCTCCCCGGAGGATTAATTCTAAAGAGGTACTCGCTCACTGATGTTCGGGCTGCTTCTGTGATACGGTTAGCTGGGAAAGCAGCAGGCTCTGTGTCTGCAACAGCTATTCCCTCACAACCAGAGAGCAGGAGATTTGTGCTCGCTGGAACTAACTTGACTCAGCCACATTTGGTCTGCGAATCAAAAGAGGACACTGAGGGAGTGAGCACGCAATGTGTGCAAGGGAGGGTAATGTGGAAGTGCACTTTTATGTCAAAGAAGAGGGTCCGATGGAGTTTGTCATATTGTTTTTGTCTCATTTCCCTCCAAAGAACACACTCCCTCGGATTAAGTGGGCTGTGATTCAGTGTCACTGTGTGTCTCAGCATGAAATCATTGAGGAATGCAATTATCACTTCGTCCAACAGACGTTTCTCTGAAATTAGAGCGAACAACTGAGAGCATAAGAGGGGGATGAGAGGGAGGGAGGTGTGTGCGTGTGTGGATGGGGAGGGAGTGGGGTAGCACCAGTTAATGCTGACCCCAATGTCTGCTCTCACTTCAAACTTCCTTTTTCAAGTTAAATCTTTATCTACTGGTATATTATACCCCATTACAACTCATGATGGGTCAAGTTTGCCTTATTAACTCCATTTTCTTATATCTCATAGATTTCACTCCAAAACTTTATCCAGTAACCTGATGTTTTCAATTGTTTTACGGCTGTAAAGGGCCATTACTTTCCCCATTATGACCTTTAAACGATCCGCTCAAAGTGCCACTGCCAAGGCTGCTATATTGTGTGCTCCATTTCCCTTGGCAGTCCTTATCCCCAAAATTCATTCCCTGAACAATAACTGTTGAGGAAATATCAAAAAGCTGTTTAATAGAAAGGGGATCAGATGGCCTTGGCCTGCACTCGAGGTCAGCTCGGCTCATCACAATGGGAGTACAAATCTACGAAAGCCGGCAGCTTTTGCATGCAGCGTACAGAGTGAGTCAGGCGGAGCGATTTATGCCGCACTGGGCAGGTACCAAACTGTCACCCCGGTGCTCGGCAAGAAGCAAACTGTCACCTCCTTACTATTAAAAGAACTCCCCTGAGAAAGAATAGAGACAGAGAGAAGGAGAGTGGAGTACAAACTCAACTCCAAGCAAAACCGAAACAAACAACGCTCCTACACAGGTTGACATGCACACACTTTTATTTTCTCTGCTCACACAAGACCCTAAGGTCAAGATTTTTTTAACATCACGTTAATAATACAGCACTTCACAATGAGTGACACATGAAAAACACGTGTTGTTTACTCAACAGCTTCGGAAAATTCAACAAGCCTTTATTTGCTTGTATTTTCAAGCAGATCAGGTGTATTATTTTAATTATTTCTCCTTTAGCAAGACAGTAATAATGTTTACATATGCACGGCACTGAGTAAATTAAGAACACAGGCACGAAGACAAGCTCTTAACACACAGACACACAGCTGAGGCTATCTTTGGCTTCGCACTGTCCTGAAAACGCTTGGCAAGCAGGCCGCTGAAAGGTAACAGCAGGAGAAGAACTCATTATAGATCCTGATTCAGTTATAAGCAAAGGTAACTGGAACTTAGAATAACTTCATCTGGTCCACTCTTCAAACGCCACACACAACTGTCAGCTTTGACAGCTCATCTCGGAAAAACCTGATTTGATACAATACTATCAGATCACATATAGACTAAATTGACTTCAGAGGCAGTTTGAGGGGGATGACTGACACAACAACAGCATCATCTGAGGAAATCTAATGGATCTTTCTCAGGTTTTTAATTCAATATTTAACAGCAAGGACTCAAAAGGTAAAGAAAATCCTTCTAGAAGCTGAACATCGTCACATAATTGCACACACACAGACACATGGAAGTATACATGTACACATATGCAAATACACATAAACACAGTGTCCACATATATGCACACACATAAGCACTCGAACTGAAAGTGAGCTTATAGCTGCAGAAGAGAGCCCTGAGGGCTGGTCTGCTGATTAATGAGGGGAGGAAGGCGAGGAGAGGAGGATGAAGCAGAAGTGTTAATGGAGCTATGATAGATTCCTCTAGGCCTGGTGTTTTATAGGTGAGTCTCCAGTGTATCTGCACAGTGTAGCAACACACTACCACAGAGACCTGTGAAGCCCGAGGACTGTGTGGGCGGTGAAATATGTGGATCAGGAGCAAAATACATTCACCTTTTTAAAATCACGCAGCTAACATCATGAAGGGAATTGATGTCACCGTGACTGGACATTAATGTTATAAAAAAAATATAACAATGTAAATTATTCAGTAACTTCATTGAAACTAGAAAAAAGAACAAAAGATTCTCGGGTAAAACGTGGCTAATTGATAATTCCGTGGCTTGACAACTTTCTAACAGCAGTGACAGCATTGTGATTTATCAGGATCAGCCAATGACTGTTAGCACATTGCTGAAATCTAACTTCTCTGTTGGCTATTTAACTGCTTCAGCTAAAGATGTGAGGAAAATCTCTCAATGACACCTCATCGCAACTAATAACAAAAATAGTTTTGAATTATTCCACATTTTTACTGACCTTAAAGTGACACTAAGCTATTATTATTATATTTATAATAGTATTACACAACTTGGGTTAAATAATACAATCTAGGGCTTTGATTCCATTCACAATATCAGTCAGATTAATTGTAGAGATATTATGTCAAGAGACTATTATTCACACTAGCATCTCTGTAAGGCTGTGCCAACACGTTAGGCGCAGCAGAGCTAAATGCTAACAGCAGCATGGTATCATGTTCATATTGTGCTCACACGGCACGACAACTTATCATGCTAATGTTTAGCAGGTACAATGTTTACCATGTTCGCTACTTTAGTTAAGCGTGTTTGCGTGCTAACATTAGGTAATTCCCAACAAACAACATTACATCTACAACTGAGGCTGATGGGAATGCATTTTGATGGTATTTTCTTAAGTACTGGACAAATAAAACAAGATCAAAATAGATAACCGTTTGACCTGATTTTGACCTGATGATGGTCTGACATTCACAACTTATACTGAGGCGGAAATGAATGTCTAACAAATGAGATGGCCACCCCATCCAATAACTGAGACGTTCACTGAAAATGACCAAACATTATGGTGGCAAAATCAGAGGAATATCAGTCTGCAGATTGAACTAAAAATGTTAGGACTATCCATCAAGTAGTTGCTCATCATATTCCAACCTTGACCAAAGTTGTGGACTGACAAACAATAGACTGACTTTATCATCCATCACTGATAAGATGGCAACAATAATAAAGTGACTGACAAAAACTAAAATGGAAGAAAAATCGAGTTAGGCTTGGAAAATGCAGTTGTTGTGTCAATTTTTACTTAAGATGAATCAAGTATCTTGTGTGCTGTCAGTGTGAATGGTCTGCTGGGATTGGACACCTCTTCTATTGGGCTGTGACATTCTCCTCCGATGGGATTAGAGAACTTTGCACTTTGGAATGCAGCTCATCAGAAAACATTGGGAACACAAAGCTGATATGGACAGAGCCGGCGTGTTTGTGAATAGATTTCAAAGCGGGGGGGGACAGAAAGCAACTCTGAGACCAGAAAAAGACAAAAGGTTGTAGGGGATGGAAATTTAAGTTCTGTTTTGTATTTTAAGAGCCGGACTTTGAGTGAGGACAAGAAAAGAGAGTGTTGATACAACGGGGACGTTATTAACCACTTGTCTCTTTATGGTGCATTACTTAATCAATTGGGGTTTAGACATTTTTTAGCTACTAATAACATTTGGCCCTGTTCAAGACAAAAAAAAAAGCTTTCTTGATAATTAGGAACAACGGGAATCAATGTTGGTGAAATGTTAAAGTGAGGTCAGAGATTTATTTATGAAAGAGACTTTATAATAGAGGCACATTTTTCAAATTGAATAACGAGCGTTGGGCTGTTGTTCCCATATCTTGCGAGAGATGCAATTCATCAGGGCCAATAAAAGCTGGTAATTTGTCTTCAAGTCTTTGTCTGATGGAGGAAGCTGATGGAAACCAGAGGAAATGACCACGCAGTGTACAGCCCTGCATATCTGTGAATTAATGCATCCATTCCAAACACATCTATCACGAGAGGGAGACCAAAGAAAGTGGCTTACATCCCCCCCCCCCCAACAAGACACAAATAAAATCAGAAGCAAAACAAGGCACATTAAAAAACCTTCTCTGTGCTACAGTTCGATTTCTGTTTGGCAAAGCAGAGAACAAAGCTAGATGTGGCCACCGAATTAAAGAAATCTAATGATCCACTTATCTGCTGATTGTTTTTCCCGAGTCACATTTATCCATGTCTAACACAGCTGACTATGTTTTTGTCTACGCTCCACTGACAAGTACAGTTCCCGGGGTGAAGAAATTCTCCCGACATCCACCATTCTAGACGGCCTGTCATTGTTAATAGCGAGTGCATGAAAGTGGCAAGATCCTATCTTAAATGGCTGTGCCATCTGGGACAATAGACACATTGTTCTCCACTCCTTTTGCCTCAGCCCTGGTGGGTGCTTGTGCGCCAACAAGGGGGAACATACCCACACACCAACACAATGCACACTGTCAACATAAAGGCTGCTTGTTGCTGGATACAAATACCCACTTGTAAGTCAAAAAGAGCTGAGGGAGACAAAAGAGAAATAATTGATAATGCAGTGAGTTATTGTATACAGAGTTGAGAGGAAAGCACCAGTGGGTAGAGAAAAGTATGTTAAGAGTAATAACTGTTGATTTTGTTCTCATATCTAACAACCACATTGACAAAAACTGCTTTGTGTGCACTGTTAATATCTCTGTCAGTGTTCACTGTGATGCATTTCTCTCTACAGGCTTAACATCGGATCTCAACAGTCTCCAAAACCCAATATTAAAAAGCTTGTTTTTCCTTCTCAGTTGGATGTTTGGAAGCAGCATATAAGAGACCTTCTTCCTTGTTGTCACTTAATGGCAGCCATCGTATAACTGATGAATGGGGAGTACCTGTTCAAATTTAGGTGCAAATCCAGTCAGACGGACAGATCCAGGAATTTATTATCACTTGGATTAATTTCTCAGGAAATAGTGAATGACTCTTAATGTAATAAGACATATTTATTAGGGGTTTAACAATTTACTCCAAATCCAATATTTAGTGAATACCTCAGGTTGGTTTTTTTTTGGTCTTGTGGTTTTTGCGGCTGAACCAAAATGTCATTCGCCTGGAGGGTTGGATCTCTCAGGGTGATTATTGATTGTGATCTAATTAAACTTGAGCCTAATTTGTACTGCTACTGTGATCCATCATTCCTGATTTGACCAAAATAATGCTGAGATCAATGAGTTTTTACTATTTGGCATAAATTATCAGACAGCTTTCTTTTTCCTTGTGTTTTTCTATTGCAAGAGCAAGACCGATAGACATAGGGTTGAGGGCAGTTCTAGTTTTTTCATGATTTAAACTCAATATCTTTCGTCCCAAAGTGGATTGTTTTTCAACTGTAGCATTGACAAACGCTAATCCTTCAGTGCAAAGATGGGTAGACTCATCAGTAAACATTCCTAATCAGTTTGTAGTAGGAGTACTACTCATGTATTTTGATGCATTTAAACAGTCACAACAAATCACCAGTATTTCGTCCTGTCAATTTCTGTTGTGTCGAGGCACATTAAACCTTCTGTCACACATTAAACTTTCCTGAAACCTTCCAACAAGACCAAAGGTGGAGAGAATCTAATAAGCCCCGGCTGCAGTTGTTGTCACACACAGTCCTTAAATTACACACATTCATTTCTCTAAAAACAGACTGTGCGAATGCCCAAGATTGCAGAATGGTTTACTCATAAGAAAGTAATTTTAAGGCCCCAAATCCCTTCAATAAATCGATAAACAGGACTGTAAACCCTGTTTTTGCAAATGATATCCTTGTGTTAGGATGATGAATAACCTAAACTCTCAGTCTGTATTATTTGTTTACATCCACACTTTTGGCTGATTGTATTTTCACTCCTCCTCATTCTGGGCCCGACATAATGCATTTTTAATGTGTTTTCTGCTTTGACATTTCATGTTGTGCTTTGACCACAGCACCCTCATAACTGCACTTAGACAGCAGCAGAGAACAACTTCGTCCCTTTCTATTTTATTCTTGCTATTACAGATTACATTAACAGCGTTTTATATGAGGTATGCATGTACATTTTTAAGATATTTGTTGAGATTGTTGGTTTTAATTTTGTTTGGGTTGGAATGTAAAGGAGGGCAGACAACTCTGCAGTCCAACACACACAACACGTCATTTGAATGTAAAATAATGCACATTTGTGTGTATTTAAGTATATGGATACATCAGTGGATATGTGTATTTATACATATATCATTAAAAAAGGTGATTGACTCCGTTCCCATCTTGCAAGATACTAAAAAAAAACACTGTTATAATAAACAGTAAGCATACAAACATTCACGGCCAATTACGCACCATGTCACATCATAACATTGTGTTGGAAAAGAAGCTGCGTCAGCGTCTTGGCTGCAAAAGTAGAGGAGATAAATTATTGCGTTCACCCGAGTATCGTGTTTCCATCACTGCCAATTGGAGCCGGGGCCGATGAAAACCTCTGTTCAACTTCATTTGACCGGAGCGTTAATGTGAATGGCGGATAAAAGCCAGATGTAAGGGGGTGAAGGTGGGTTTTTTGAACAGAGGAAAAGGGGCTAAAGATACAATCTCAAATTTTTAGATGCCCAATGGCCTCTTAGAATCTCACTGTTCATGTTTTAAAAAAAAATCAACACAGTTCACAGTCAGGTTTCTAAATAACTCTTAGGTAATATTACTGGCCGGTTAATCATCAACACTTTATATAATGTGCCTTCATTTGGTCCATGTACAAATATCAATTATTTCAGTTGTAAAAATCTGAAATTAAGTAAAATTACAATCTCCTTGTTGTGCTGCACACTTGGTTTTATTTAAAAGAAGTCAGTTTGGAGTTTGCTGTGTTGACTGGTGAAAATACTGTGGTGTGAAATAAATCTGTGTGATGTCTGCGTGCACATGAAGTGCTCTGTGTTCTCTTAAAAATATGACATATGTGCCCCTGAGCCAGTATCGGATTTACAGCCGCTTTGAAGTGTCAAAACATGTTTGTGAATGGAGAGAGTGAATGGCAGACAGCCTCCCCTGCGGCAAACTTGAAATGACCATCTTTTGTTAGGGTTCCAAGAAAAGTTGGGACGGAAGGTGGGGGGAAATATTAATCAGCTGACCTTTTCCATTTACCACCGTGATCCAAAACCTGGGGAAACATGTACCTGGACTGCGACCGGCACACAAATTACTCAAAGGTCATGTAATTCAGCTTTTCAAGAGAAGTCCACCACACTGATAGCATCAGCCACTTTTCACCGAGAGGGATAAAAAGAGAGAACCACGCAATATCACTACTGCTGTTTCCCAGACTCTGCCAGATTTGATGTTTTCCTCTTTGTGGAGACACTTCACTTGTATTTGGCTCCTGTGAGCATTTGGGTTTGTCTTCATGTAGTATAAAAAAAAATACTGTACCGCACAAAGCCACATGATTAAAATTAATTGAGAATCCACACACTGTTCTCTGGCAGCAGATTGTTTACTTGTTTGTCGAGTGCTTGTGTGTGCCAATTCTTCATTGCCGAACCAAGCCAATTTGTGTGGGTGTATGTGTGTGTGTGTGTGTGTGTGTGTGTGTGTGTGTGTGTGTGTGTGTGTGTGTGTGTGTATGGGCCTTTGCACAGTGTCAGGGGGAATGGCCTGTTGGGGTTATGGAGGGTGCAGTGTCGGGTGATGAATAGGCTGCTTTTGTGCTCAGTATTTCAACTGTCTGCAAACCGGTGAAGGAGAGAAAGGTGAGAGAGAAAGGGGGACGAGGTGAGGGAGATCGGCGGATAAAGCCGGGGGAAGAAAAGTAGGGGAGAGGATGAGCGAGACGCTGTGAAGTGTGGGGAGTACAGGTGAGACGCTGGGGGACGAGAGGTGAGAGAATGGGTGGTAAGGTGAGGAAGTGAAGAAAAGAAACGAGAGACAGACTACTTGTGCATTCAAGAACACTGCATCGTTGTCTCCTCTGACAACAAAGAGACAAAGAAGTTGACTAATGTAGGAAATCATTGCCGATCATGTCAGTGAGAAGAAAGAAAACAAACGTCCCTGGAGAAAGAGAAAGCGACATAAAAAAAAAAAAAAAAAGAGGGAGAGAGGGGAGAGAAAGTGGTCGGTAATTTTGATCACTCTGCAGAACGAAGGCCTGACCTCGTGGCCTCAACCTTCACACATGACGAGGTTCGGAAATGAGCCAATCACATTGACGGATGCTGATGAATTCAGCCAAAGCTGCCGGTGTTGGTGTGGCCACTTTAGTTCATATCTCATAAAAGGGAACCATTCAGCTGTACCACTTTCCAATAAAAAATACTGTATAATATATTTTAACTGACACAGCATTACAGTAAAGAGCCAGGCGGGAGAGTTAGAAGGTCAAATGTGATGCCAAGTCTTGATGTTTGATATTTGAGAGACCTTTAAACACTTCAAAATAAAGTATTTAATAAGCATCAAATGAAGAGGAAAACACCTTCCTGACCTAAAACTCCATCTGAGAAGATATCTGCGTATAAAAGATTGATAAAAATCCGAACAAGAAAGGTGTCTGTAGCACTGATCGTCCAAAACTAACAACAACTGAGAGCTGGCATCTAGAGATCAAACGATTAATCAATTATTCAAAGACTTTAACACGTCTACTTTACTAATGCATTAATGTTTTTACAATTCCAGCCTTGAGAATTTGTCTGTCAGATAAAGGCATAACGGCCAAAAATATATTTTTGCTGCTGAATTTGCTTCTTTTCATTATCTCACGTATCAGTAAACTGAACATTTTTGGAGAGTTTGGGACCATTTAATGGGATAAAACAAACAAACTGAAGACGTCTCCTCGGGCTATGAGAAATTCCAAAGGGAGATTTAATTTCATTAACCGACTGTAAATCCATTTACAGAGAATAATTGGCAGATCAATCCATAATACAAATTTGGTTTTGACTCTATTTGCACTATTATGTCAAATGTAAAAAAAAAAAGCATCTGCATCAAAGTATCAGAGATTGGTGTGAGTAACAAAACAGAGGTATTATATTGCAGAATATTGAACCATTTGAAACTAGAAGGGCACTAGCAGAGTGCCTCCAAAGGCCCAACAGTCTCCTTCAATCAAGCTGCACAGAATTGTACACACTCATCAGTCTCCTAATTATGCCTGATTGTTTTTATCAAGATCCGTGAATTATTCTTGCGTGATCTTGCTTAAAAAAACCTAAAAACAAACAAACAAACAGGAGAGAAATCATAACCTCCTTGGTGGAGGTAAAGCTGCCCAGTCGTGGTGACAGGACTGACCACTGGAGGATAGATGGACGTCTATGTTGCCGTATTGGTTGTATTTTGATGAAGAAGCAAAGAGGACATTGCCTTCGTTTCCTCCGTATCCCTCTTCTAAGACGCTTAACAGCCAGTCAGAATAGTGATGCCTAAAACCACAAACATCATTTAGCTGTTAATCAACGGATAAAAAAAAAGGGGACAAAAATAAAATATACCAAATATTTTCTTTGGGCTCATGAGTTCCACAAAACAACGATTTTCTCCAACTCTGGATATAATTCTCTTCGACCCAGATGTTTATCTTTCCAGTCAGCCCACGCACTTGTGAGTCAGTCACACATTAGGATTTTCATCTCTCTCAAAACACAACACAAAAAACACCTGAAAATATGCCATTTAGCACCAACAAGCTATTTCCCCTCCGCGGTAAAAAAAAAGGAGAAATAATCACAGGGATGTATCAGTGCCTGTTGATTGAGGCATCCAGATCCTTATCCCTGCTCCTTTTTGTTGTTCTGCTCTATCTGATTCAGAATGAGAATAACTAACCCTAGCGTGGACGTATAATTCTTTTCATTCTGTCAACCACCAGCGGGGTCCTCGGAGGCCGTCGCAGCATGGCTTTTCTGTGATGAAACAGCAGCAAGCGGGTTGTGGGCTGAGGGAGTGGGCGACCAGGACACAAACACTTTTTCTCCGCGAACAGCAGGATGAGATGTGGACCTGGGAGAGACATAGCATCCATACCTCCAAGCACAGCAGACACAGCATGCATTCTCATCGGCTTGGCAAAGTCATAGGCTCTTCCCCGCATTGCCTCTTTCCATAAATGCATGCAGCTAATAGCCTAAGCAAGATGTCAACAAATGGGGTCGGGCTGTAGCTGTAAAGGAGTTCATTTGCGCGCAAACAAAATGTGTCGTGCTTTTGTTATGTCAGGATTAGGTTGTGCGAGTCTTTAAGGGGAAGCAGAGATCGCTCTTGCTCGACAATGATCGCCTTCAAAGAGTCGTCAAAAGAAAAGCAGCAAACAATGGGGAAATGGTGTTGATGAAGCCAGGTGATGATGTGAGGAGGCAGACATCATTAGCCCCCATCATCACACTTCATCAGAGGGAGAGGGAGTGTGCCTGTTCTGTTAGCGTAATGAGCTGGAAGTACGAACAAAAAGCAGATGGCTTTATGAGTCAGACAATCAGCCACTCATAATTGAATATACATATCATTCATTTCAATATAAGCAGTTAAGCCGTTCCCCCCCTACCAACCCCCCCCCCCCTCCCCGCTGTATCTCAATGGAAATCCATTATCGTGACACCGAGGAGCTGCAATCACTCAGAATCAGCCGGAGTTCAATGAGACTTTTCATTACTGGGAATAATTCGCTGGGGCAGAAGGAGAGTTAAAAGTACAGCAAGAATTGTGCCGATGGATAACAGCGATAAACGATGTTCCCAGTATTATGTTGTCCATCTTGGAATTCATATGACAAAGTGTTAATTAGAGCCCGAACGAATTAACGGTTGGCTAATAGAATCAGCCGATATAAGCCTTTCACAGACGTATCGGTATCAGCGTTTGCCAATTTGAAACTTTGTAGAGATTTGTTTACATTTCAGTTAAAAAAATGTGTGTTATTATTACCTGGGAAGGGGGGGGTTATGTTTTCACTGCTGTCTGTTTGTTTGGAAGCAAGATTGTGCAAAAGCTTCTGCACTGTAACACTTTCTTGAACACTGCGAGAAAGAACAATTCATGGATGTATGGATACTGATGAAAAACATCAGGCACATTTACGGAACTGATATGTACGAGCATGTGAAACGTGGTTAAAGATCCAAATCAAAATCCAGATCTAGTGAGATTTAATGTGGTTTTGAAAGGGGACTGCTAGGCCTTGGCGGAGGTATACGCTTTCATGCTCTATACATTTGCTTGCACTTGGGTTTACTTTGTATTTATAGTTATTTACGAAAAAATTAACTGTTCAACAAATATCAAGCCTTGTTTACATTTCTTTGTCGACATCTTAAGTGTCAATGCCATTAGTATAGACAGTATATCGGCTCGGGAAAATCTTTTAATCAAGAAATCAATATTAGTAATTTCCTAATGACACGATTACAAAGGGATGTAATTAAAATGACTGCTAAATGATGTGGCTGCTGTCAGTCATAATCCTTTGAAAGAATGAAAGATTATTAGCCTTTTGTTTACACAGCAGTTTATCTCTGTGCGTTTAGTTTGCGGTTGTAATTGAGGTTGAAAAAGTGAGTCCTGTCTCCCACACATTCTGCAGCCCAACACAATCTGATCACTGGTCAGGCTCGATCCAAACTTTCTCGAAAGAAACAAAAGTGATGCAGAAACCAGGAAGCAGGACCTGCAGCCGCATGCACCTGACACTGAGCTGTCAAGTATTTCAGCTCCGAGAGAAACTGCTCGAATCTGTTTCTGATCTGCCTGCGGAGCAATTAAAGCCTCTGTCTTAATCCCTGATGCTTTCTTCATCCTCTAAAAACCTCCTCTTCCTCCTCCTCCTCCTCCTCTTCCTCCTACTTCTCCTCGAGGCAGCAAGTGCAACAGTACTCACCCCCAGCTTCTTACTCCGTATCCGCACGTATCCCTGTTTCACTATGTCGTTGAAGTTGGAAGCCATGGTGAGGAGGGAGGGTGGGGGTGGGGGGGGGGGTGGGAGAGCAGGGGACGCTTCCTGCCCGGAGCCGGAAAAACAAATTCAATATAAAGTAGTCGCCTCTATTTTAAACCTGGCGGAAGGTTTTTTTCGCTGCGACATCCAGCCGGTGGCGGAGGAGGCAGAGCGAGCCGGTGAGCAACCTGCCCCTGCGTCCGCGCTCAGGCTCAGGCAGCCCGGTCTCAGCGGCGCGATCCACCCGGGAGAGCAGGGAGGAGGAGGAGGAGGAGGAGGAGGAGGAGGGAGATACCATTCTGCAGCTGATCCACTTCAGCAGGAGGAGAGAGGCGCGCTTCTTGGACCACACCATCCCCGAGGCAGTGGGGGGGGGGATGTCTGGCGAGGGTCGGTGGTGTTTAAAGGTCCAGTGTGTGAGATTCAGCTGAAAGGGAAACTGAATGGGAAATAATCCCAGTGATGTTTTCACTGGTGTGTGATCCTCTAACTTGTTTTCTTTACCCTAGAATGAACCGTTTATATTTAAATACTTTATATTTACATCGGGAGCGGGTCCTCTCTATGGAGGCTGCCATGTTTTTTTTTTTTACAGCAGCCCAGACTGGACAAACTTAAAACCTTTTGAGTTTTTATGACAACTGAAGCCTACCACGGGTTCTCTCTCATGTTTGGAAGGGGAGGGTGAGGGACATTCAGCTGCAATGTGCAACTTCACCACTAGATGTCACTGAATCTTACACACTGAACCTTTAGAGGTCCAGTGTGTAAGATTCAGCTGAAAGGGATTGGCTGGCAGAAATTGAATGTGAAATAATCCTGGCAACGATTGCACTTGTGTTTCATCATCCAGATTGTTTTCTTTACCCTAGAATGAGCCCTTTATATGTGGAGGCTGCCATTATGACAACTGAAGGCTACCACAGGTTCTCTTTCATGTTTGAAAACGGAGGGTGATGTGAGGGGTGTTCAACTGCAACACACAAATTCTTCTTCTTCTTTGTCTGGTTTATTGGCAACCACTGTCAAGGTGCACTACCGCAACTTCACCACTAGATATCACTAAATTCTAAACACCGAACCTTTAAATCAAGGGAGGTGCCAACCTCTTCAGATGCCCTTACCTTCTTTATGTTAGTGTTCTTAAGGGCTACTGCAGGACTTGTGTAACGGTCAATGACTCATTTCTCCAGAGGCTCAATTGAAAATTAATTAATCAGTGTTGCCTTGTGGCATAGTTGACTGATGTTTGTCCTTGGTCAGTCATTTCTGTGAAAAATGGGCTCAGTCATAATATTACGCTCACATCTCTGGAATGAAATAATAGCCTATTAAAATGTGCCTTGATCATTAAAGTGACACTTTGTAACCTTTGAATGGAGAAACAGCTCTTTCTCCCTCTTGCAAATTGAAAGTTAATTTCACAAGCGGCCCTTCAATTTCCGAATTTCAACTTGGAAAGGCGGGGGAACTTCACCATCCCCGACTTCAAACTCCAAGATGGCTCCTCGGTCATGAAAGCTGTAGTTTTTATATTCATATATATTAATTTATTCATTAAATGTGTATGTAACGTTTTACTACAACGTTAGAATGTGTGAAATGCCGAGTACTGCGTTATTATGAACTGTTTTTGCTAACAATGACTAGCTGGATAACATAAATATTGTTCCTCTGCAACTGGAACAGTCTCAATCCGGTGATTCTGATGCGACGCCATTCCCGGTGAGAGTTAAAATTCACACAAGTGACAATATTGCAGATTAAATAGAATAATATAATATGATCATTTTGTCTGGAGATTTTATTATATTTATATATGTTTATAAGGATTTGGTTGTATTTTTTGTCATAAAAAGGTAGAATAATATTACTCAAGACAACTCAGGAAATATACTATACTGGTTTGTGTTTCATTCATACTTGATCAGTGAAATCACGTATAAGCAATGCTCAAAATCGAGATCCTCACTTTAATCATAACACTCACCATGTGCCAGTAAGATTATGTGTTAATGAATTTTGATGTCAAGAAAAAAGGAGATATTGCAAATATTCAACAGAGACAGATTATAATAAGAATATACAACTGGAGATTGCCAGTGTGTGAGAGCTGTGTCTTCTCATTATTACGGGGGCCTTAAATTTATGTTATTTGATTTGTGGAATAATATAACCAGACACCCCAGTGCCCCATCAAAGGATCAAATTAATTCGAAGTTAACCCGACTGTACAAAGCTCACAACCACTGCCTGCAGCTTGTGTATTATAAATACAATGCTGCCAGATTGGCAGTCAAAAAGCTTTGGAGACCAAAGAACAAAAACAAATTTTGTGCTCTGCCAAAGCCATAATCCCGATCGGGATGTAGTGAGAGGCGTAGCTCAGGTTGTGCAATCGTACTGAGTGAAATCCTTGGTATTAGACAGCAGATGGCTCAGGTATATTGAGCTGAGGGGCTGCCATTACTTATGTTGATTAAAATGTGGAGAAGAGAGATGGCTTATCTAACAGAGTTACATAAACAACTTTGTGATTAAGTAGCTATCAGTCTTTTTACTTCCAGAATACGGCTTCACAGATTCCATTATTTTACACTTTTCAATGCACCATAGAATTATGAAGCAGCGTCGGTAAAACCAGCTTTCCTTTTATAAATGAGGACGTGAATGTTACTGCGCAGCCTGTCTTTTGTAACTCTGCACAATCATCCCTTGCTCATACTAATTTATTTATTTGTTGTGTTTCACTGAAAGAAAATATCCTCCGCTGAGAAGGAGGTAGGTCTTTTGTTCGGTGTGGCATTGATGGCTGCCACTTTGAGAAGAGCTTTTCAGTCAAGTGTCAGTCTTGAGTCCAGAGGTAGAAACTCAATGTCTGTATTTTCATCGCATTCACCGGGGCGCTCAAAAACAGCGAGCTGCCATCCCTCCGACACACAGCTTGACATTTATAGTTCTCATATCTCCCTGGAAGTGTCCTCAAATTTCAGACTTGTCAGAATTGTTTTGTCTTCGTAATCCTCTTTGTACAACATGGCCCCGTTCCATTCCCACTGCCTTGTCATCCTGTCGCTAAACACTGCTGACAGCAACAATGTCTTTTCATTGCACTAAATATTGTGCTCTGGTGACTGTCATCACCAAGAACTGTCCTCGTTTTGGGGGGAAGTAATTGCCTGCTGCGACTGGAGGCTGACAACCAGTCTGGCCGTGGTTTGGTCTCAGGTAGCGAGGCTGCACCGGGAAGCATGGGGGATGCTACACAACGCGACATATGGCCCTGACATACATGAACGGCTGCCAACAGGGTCAGATGTGTTGAGAGCCGCTCAAGAGCAGAGAGACCTTCACCAAGGTCACGAGCGAAGCAGCCAGTATCTGCTGAGCTGTAGAAAACAGCTCTTGTCCAATAAAGCAGTTTATCAGGTATTGACCCTCACAATCATTACCATTTTTCATAGTCGTTCCACACTTCACATCCAAGTCCCTTCATGATGATTAATATTGGGAGGATTTAACTGCACACAGAGAAACCATGTCGTCCATTAGAGCACTAAGCATCCCTAAAAACCACAGACACAGCCAAGGCGAAAGCAAACTTTAAATCCTTTTGATGGTCTGGGGAAATATTAAAATTGCCTTTGCATTGGGTGCGTAGCTTGTCTTAGTGCTATTTGGCACGCATTCACAAGCACCAACAGCTAAATAATTAACACATTCTAAAAATGATAAGCGGAGGGAGCAGGGGGGAAGAGGGAGAGAAAATGTCGCTCCATGCTGAGCTGTTTGCCAGGTAAGCATTTTTTACATGTGGGCGGAGAAGAGAAAATAGGCAGGAGTTATGGTAATGTTCTGCTTCGGGTTCCTGTACTCACGCTTTTTTTACAGCAACGCATATCAGCCTGATATGTTAATAGGCACAATGGGATTTGGGTTTGATTAAATGTCAATGCCTGGAGGACAGAAGTGAGTGTGGACAGATAAAAAAGGCCCATTTCTCAGAGAAAGAGATGTGGGCTGATTTGGGCTCAGTCGGTCCTTGGCCACGCAACGGAGGACGTTAGTTAGTCACATGGTGCAGGACAGCTAAGGTTGTGTGTAGTCCCAGAGGATGGGGCCATGACATGTTTGTGATTTACTCCATAATAGTGAGAAGTAGAAATGGTTGGAGGGTCTCTCTGTCCTTCTGTGGAAGGTGAGTCGTGAGAGCAGGCGATTTCGAGAGGGTCCTTGACCTCAAATCGCAGATGAGTTTAGGAGTAGCTCGTCTGCGCCTAGTACAAGGGTTCCTCAGATCACCAAATTAACCGAAAGAGATTTATTAGCAGAGCTGAGGATAAGTCATTTAATTTTCCCCATAGCGTGTCTGCGCGTGCAAACTGCAAAGGTAATACAGCACATACACTTTTCCGTGATTTGTCTGTTTTAAATTCTCGCCGTCAAAAAGTGAGGCGACGTGCACATTTGCATTCGGAGGAGATTTATAATTGTAAATGAGCACGAGTCAGGAAATGAACATTAGAGGTAAACTATATCAGAGAGAGATCATTATGCTAACAGAGGAGGATGAAAGGAAAGTGAGTGAGGGGGGGTAGATGGGAGGAAAACAGGAGAGCGATGGGAGGGTGACGCAGATGAGGCTGACGCAGAGGGAAAAAATAAAAGAGCGTGGACACCGAGTAGAAGAAAAGGAAGGGAAAGCTCTCAGGGAAAGGCTACACCTCCGGCTGTTTTGACCCAGACTTTGTGTCCTAAATTGGGGTCCATCTTGTGTCACGGTGAGGCAGAACCCTCGGTCGGATCTCGGGAGACTTCGCTGTTCTGCTGCTGTGGCATTTCTCATTGAAAGACGACCACAGTTCACCACATTCTGTAGAAAATAGAGGAGCCTCACTCCCACGAGAGTGATGAGAGGCCTGTTTTGTCTTCTTTTCTTCTTTTCATTTAATGCAGCCAATTTGGAAACTAGACACTGAATTCATCGACTTTCTAAGCAAAGCGTTGGCTGGTCCTGGATCACTGACCAGGTCCTTCATGCGACCCTCTCATTCACTTTAATTGTCTTTCATATGCAGAGATAATTGATAGATTAGTGCTCACGCTCCGAGGGGTTATTATTCTGATAAGCCAGTTCAATCATTTATCATATTCAATTTCACATTATTGAAAAAACATTATTTTTATTATTGTCGTCACGTCAACAACAAATCGTTTGTCGACGTCCTTTTGAATAAAACTATTTCAGATTTGTTATTTCCTCTCACAATTTGTATCTCTCATTCTCTTGCCACCTCCAGGTCAACTCCAAAGCACCGCATGTTAAACTAAGTAGGGATAAAAACTGAAGGACAACCCAGCACAGCAGATTCTGGCCCCTGATCCTTCATCCCTCTCTTAACACTGTGTAGTTATACATTCATCAACTCATGTGCTGCTGTGTCTCTTTAACTCATCACTGCCTCTCCTCCTCCTCCTCCTCCTTCTCCTCGTCCTGCTCCCAAAAAAAAAAAGAGTTGCGACAGACAAGCGTGACTAATATGTACGCCCTGTAGAGGGCAATATTGTCTGCAGCGTCAGGAGGAGTATTTGGAAGGGGATGTTTAAATGTCTTCATGTTGCTTCTGTATGATGATGAGATACTTGTTCGAATATATCATAAGGTGAAGGATGAGGAGCGTATAGGCTGTGTATCAGAAGGTTTATGTTGCTGCATAAAAACATGAATTAGTCACAGAGCAAGTGATTTGTCATGTTAATGTTAAATCTATGCACAAAAGAGGAAAAGAAGTAAAAAGAAAACAAGATTCCTTGTCGTTTTTTTAGGTCCTGAATTGCTGAGCGAGGGCTCTTTATCATTGTAGGTGTAATTGGATATGACAGGGGCAGATTCATGAAATGATCTGCAAAGCGTGTGTCTGTCCTCACCCTCCACTCGGTTTGAAAACATTTTAACAAGCATGATCAGAGCAGCCGAGGGTCAAATTTGGCTAAAAATGCACCTTGTGAGCTGCAGGTTATTGGCTTCCTTATTTAATCTGACTGATTTAATATAAAACAGGTGATGCCTGTGCTTTCCTCAATGGTCACGGCTTGTGGGCCCTTCGTCGGGATTGGCAGAGGCACATGACTCCAGCGCGCACCGTCCAGGTCGGGACAAAGCTACTCTTTTACCTCCCGAGCCGTCTTCACAACGGCTCGTGTGTGAGCATGGAAAAAGAGTGGAAATCAAACCTCCTCTGTAAATACACGAAAGGTCAGCGGTGACGTCAGAGTGCAGAGACAGCCTCCCCCATGATTGCGCGGCCCATCGTCAGCGCCTGATTTGTTGTACCTCTTTGTGTAATGCACCCTGTGCCCCCTGAGCATGATCCCAAACACAAACACGGTACTACACTTCTGTCGTAGACTTGTATTTTGGTTCATCACCCGCTGCTCATGAGTGTGCCTACTGTACCATGCGCTGCAGGCAGCTACCAGAGGAGTCATTTCTGCTGACTTGCACAAAGAAACATGAAAACAGACATGTTTTTGGATTCCGTTTGAGGTTGTGTACTATGAGCTGTAGTTTTTTATGACTTTTTTCATTTTTCATCTCCCTTGCTGTGCTCTTCTTCCACTCCCCTTGAGCCCTCCAGGCCTCGGCACAAAACTCTCCCACTTCCTCTGTCTTGTATTATGACTGATTGCAAAGAAGTGTGTGTGTGTGTGTCTGTCTGTCTGCCAGTCACGGCCTTATTGTTTTGTCCATGACCCTCATCTGTACTGTGTGTGTAGCTTTTTCAGACTGTTCATTGTTGTCTTGCCAGGCACCTTGTACTCTGTTCCAGCTCTGCCTCAGCATTTATTTTTCTTTCCTTTGAAAACAAGTGTTTGTTTTACACGCTGGTCGTCCGATTGTGCCTTGGATAGGCGAGCGCAGTTTACTTCCTCTATTATGGATGGTTTTGTGTGTGAAGACTGATGCCACATTCCGGAGCTACAATTTAGTTATTACTGTTATCATGAATGTAATCTGACCCACATCAGGAGGATAAACAGGAAACCTTTGTTCGGTTAGACAGAAATTTCCCTCTGTAAAAGTGAGTCTGCTGTGAAACATTGATCCTCTGAATATCTGGGTACAATGTGGAGGCTTAATCGTGTGGCCTTAAACTCCTCCTGAGGAAAAGATCTGAAGTTGTATCTTTAAATGCCCAGATTTGATTCAGACTTGTTTTATTCTGAGGAGCAGATCTAAGAGCAGAGCAGTCTGGGAGGCAGCCAGTCCCTCCTGGAGAGGTACAGCATAAGCACAGATTTTGCTATTCCCCAGTGCTTGTTTTAGGAAAGGCTTTTACATGTGGCCCACATCTGCATCCAGAACTGCTTCACTGACACCTATTTACACAGGAACAAATGTCAGAGTGAGTGTGCTAATTGTTGATTATAAATTGTGTGTGCGTGGTAATAAAGCATTTCAAATCCTGACAAAAGATGCCCAACACTGTGCGCACACAAAGATGCAGCAAAATATGTCGAAACACAATGCTGTGTTTAGCATAATGTGTCAGGAGAACCTTTGCCAGATGTTCCTAATTGGGTTTTCTCACCTAAGTATACGTGTTGCAGCAGAAAAAGCTCACGCGCCTTAATTTTCCTGTCAAACAAAGGGACCTTTTCTCTTGGAAAGCCCCGTGTATTTGTGTTGGGACCGAAGAACAGAGGGACTGTTTGATCCTCCTGCCCTTTGCAATTAACCTGGTGCAACACATTGGCCGCGTCTGAGCTGCTGACATTGTGCGAAGCTGCTGTGACTCCAGAGCGCTGCAAAACGGCACCAGTTTGTTCTAGGAGTCAGTAAGAACCACTAATGTGCTCACATTACAGATTATGCCAACGTGCTGTAGCCATTCACCCGAGAGTTTCACATTGGTTTGACAGTATTAGGTCACACTGTTCTCACCTCAGTAAAATAGTCCAATAAGGAAACCCTGTCACATTTTTCAGTGAAATACTGAACGCAAGTTTGAAGATAATCTTTTATCCAGTTAGCTTTTCTTGTCTTAAGGTGGAATAATCATCCCCTCAAGGAAGAAACATGCAGCACAGAGAAGAACAAAAACTGTTCCCCCCCTCCCCGCATCGACACGTTTTAAGTATCACTTTGAAAATCCGATAAATGGATGGACTCACACAGCAATTTGAGATTTTTCAATTTCACTCCAGTGTAGTTGTGTGGGTTAGTCAAAGGCAAGCCAGTTGTAAATGAATGCTTATTATAAATCAAATGTCTAACATTTGTCAGAGGTTTGTTTTAAAAGTGCCGAGGCCTAAAATAACTCAATAATTATATGAGTCACCTTGCCACTCACTTTTTTTCCTCCACCAAAGTGCCCACTCCATCTTTGCGAAAAACAAATTCACAGTGTGGCTATGTACATGTAATATTTTTGGATCACGAGGGGGGAAAAAAGAGCACCCCCCTCCACCCCTGTCAAATTTTATGTTTTGTTCATCTGCCAAAGTAAAGGTTTGACGAGAAGGAACACAGTCATTACCACTGGCAGCCATAACTTTTCACCTCGGCGCTGGCGGCTTCCCTGACTGCATCACTGCTATCTGATTCCCATCCAGCCCCGGTGAGACAGGCGGCACATAAACAAACAGGTGAGTAAGTGAGAAAAAAAATACAATTAAACCCAAATATACAGCACATGCACTCAAACATATGCAGCACAGACAGATTCAGAAGCACACACACAAACTCTGTCTGCCTCCTCTCTGTCTTTCCCTCTCCTCAGGTATATATGCTTTCTTTGACACAGTCTGCCAGTCTGCTGCCATGCAGCGCCACATTTAGCTCAGCGAGAAGCGCCAGACTGCAGCAGACCAGAGCACAGTGAGGAGGTTATTAATGGCCTTCCTTATTTTAAATGACAGTGTGAAAACACTGGTGGCACCATGCAGGCCCTGCTAGCTGCAAGCTTGTCTTTCATCCCATCTGTCTTCATGGCGCTCAGTCTCCTTGCTCCTAATGGGCCCGTGGCTGTCGCTCTGTCACTTTACGCCTAATGCACCTTTATGCCTGTCTACTGGGTCACATACAACCGGGAACACGATAATCCGTCACTGATATTTCTGTGTTGTTTTCATAGACTCTAAGGGTGGAAATGCACTTGTCTTAAACTACGCACACACGTCATGGCCTGGCGTATCCGTATCCATGCGGTGCATCAGTTGTGCACATCCTCCGAAATTAACGTGACGTGTTCACGAGATGCAGTACGCACAGGAACGGTAGGGGGCGATGTAGAGGCTGCACAAGATCTCAAGTGTCGCCAAGTTTGTTTTATTTTATTTGTTAAATGCAAATTTGCTAGCAAAGGGTCTGCGTTCTCTGGTGTGCCCCCTAGTGGAAAACATCCAGCTCAACATCAACTTGCAACAACACTGCATAATAGTTAGGGATGGATGAGGAACGCTGTGTCATGTTCCTGATGGTGTCAGAAAAAGTCTAAACTTCAAAACGCTTCTATTTCCCCCCCCCCCCCCCCCCCGAGCCTTCAGGTTATCTCTATGCCCTTTACTCTGTCCTGCATTTCTCCCTTTTGCTCTCCCTCTCGTCCTCTTTCCTTTCATTCTTCATTATCGCACCCTCCTGAATTTTGACACCTGTCTGATGTATGCCTCTCTATTCTCTCGCAGAGCCTGGGCGCGCATGGACGGCCTATCAATCACTCCCCAGCCCCTTTCTTCGGCAGTCGTCAGCCAATTGCAAGTGAGTGGTTTTAATAGAAACGTGATGGTGTCAGAGCATACATGAGCGTGTGTGCGTGACTGTCCCAGCAAGTACGAATATGAAATTAGTTTTTTCATGCAAAGTGTGTAATAAGTTGTAGAAGTATTAGAGGATGTCAACCTTCTATACACAAGCAGACAATATCTCCTTTCTCTCATAGTCAATGATCAAGTAGTTGCTCCTATGTGAGTTCCATCATGACTGTAGCGTGTACTTTTACTACAATGGGTGCAATGACGTGTACTAATGCAAATAGATGTGTAATCACTGTTCCCGCACCTATAAAACACAGCAAATGAAGATGGAGATTACATTTGTGTAGTGTCACATCAGTGCCACCCCGTCAGTGGCTGTATTTATATGTATATAAGCCATCGTGATTTAGTAGGACTTGTCTGGGCAGTAACAAAGACTGGCAGCTTGAGTCACAACCTATTGCAGCCCACCAGACATCATAACACTGTCGGACCACAATATGGTGGAAGCCATTATGGATTGGTCATTTCACTCCGCTGCTGCTCAGAAGCAAATGAGGAGTGACAACTCCGCTCCCCGGTGACGGACCTTGAGAGGAAGTGCTGGGACATTTCAAATCAAATGCTTCCACCCTCTGAGTTTTGAAAGAACAACCGGTGTGGATGTGTGTGGGGGTGTCACATCCTGTGAGACTTTGACATCAGTAGGGCAGGCTTCTCCCTCAAACGCAGCTATGGCCCTGGAAGTCTGGGGGATTGGGTTCAGTCTTTTTTCGACCCTCAAAAAACGAAACCATTTCTGCCGGTCCCCTGAGGTACTTTGATCCTCTCAGTTTTGGCTCTGCGTGCTTATCCACTGGGCCAGAGCAAATGTGAAATAACTCATTGCCATTGAGGTTTTAGCACAGATTGTCAGTTTTAATATGAGGTTATTGTGACCCAGATTGACCCATATCACATGAAGTGCTCAGGGGCCTCTGACAGCCGAGTAGTGGAATGCAAATACTCCAAAGTTGATGTTGTGTGTTGCCTTTTCACTTGTGGACAATTAAGAGATTTCCTGTCAAAGTCTGCAGCTACAAAATGTTATTTACATGTTCGTTTTCAAGAGATCGCGTTTCTTGCAAAATTGACCTGTGACTATGCTTAGAAATGAATCTGAGGCAGTGCGGTGTGAGGCTGGGATAAATCCGTACGAGTAAACATGCGTCTGAGTTATGTTCATATTACTTACGAAAAAAAATTCAAGAATAGGTGAAAAAAAAAACATGCAGCGCCACCCCGTTCTCCACAGCCACCACAGATTTAGAGCAGGAAATCCAATACTAACATTAGTCTGAAAGAGACATTTGTCAATTTCTAAAATACATTTTTACATTTCATGGAATTAAATGTTTTTTGGGGCAATGGCAGGTACTTAGAGCAGATGCTATTTATTGTAAATGGATGGTTTGTGTTTAAAAAGCACTGGTTACTGATTCTTATCATAAAACCAAATAAAAGTTAAGCAGGTAATATATAGGTTATAAATGCATAATGCCAAATGCCTTTAAGCAGGCTACCGGAGAAATGTCAAATGAACTTTTAAATGCTACAAACAAGTATGTGAGAAAGTTGTGGAGGCTGTAATACTTTATTGCAAAATGGACTTTTCCTAACAACCTGAGGTAGGAAAATATATCTATCTATAATGCACAGAGAAATAGAGACAACAACACAATGAATTGCCCCTAATAAAAACTGCAGGATGGAAAACAAACAGGCTGGTAAAATAAAAAAATATGAGCAGATATATTTGTTGTCACTCCCCAGCACACTGCATGAAATGAAGCTGCTGCATAGTATTGTTTCTGTAGTCAGGTGCATAGGTTTTGTTAAGAGAATGGGGACTCTGAGGGATGAGAGTACTTCCTGACCTGCAGGGAGTTTTAACTAAACCACAAGCAAATTACAACCACAATACAAAACGAGAACATATAGCAGCATCCTTTATGAATCATGTCACTGTAAAGCATAATCATATAAAAATAAAAGTATAACAATCTGTTCTCCCATCATTAAAAAAAGTACAAAATATGACAAGACACCCCTCCAGAGCACCAGTAAAAATGTGCCAGACAGTAATCATGATATTCATCCTTAAGTGCCATTACGTTGTTATATCATAGTGTTTCTATAATCAGTATTTGTAAAGAGCTACTTGTTTGAAAAGGCAAGACAACAGCACAAAGACAAAACATTTCTATTAACAGATATGTACAACAACCTGGAGCAAACCATTCAGGGATATTTACAGTTCATAAAGACAGAATTCAGACTCCATGCAAGGGAGGAGAAACAGGTTCTTATTGTGTGTGTGTGTGTGTCAAGTTTTTGTTGCTGGGTTTACACTGTCATGGAGACGACCCCTAACCCCTGCGGTGTAGCAAAGCCAGAAACATTTCACTCATTGAGTTTGACAACAGGGCTTGATTACCACCTATTCAACAGCCCAAGTGCACTTTCTGTTTGGTGAAGCCGCCCTCGGGGCCACTCAAATCACGGCGAACACCCGGAACGCCTTTCCTCCGGGGGGGTTCTGAAGGCTGCAGGGGGGAAGAGAGGAACAAGAGGGAGAGTCAGCTCGGGTGCGGCATGTGTCAGACACAGAACATGTCCCGGCCTCTTGCAGAGGGGGAGACGTATAGATGACAGACCCACACAAACAGATAGACTTCAGCTTTTTACAGAGAAACGCGCGCGTCAGTGTGTTGCCTGACACTCTGATGACAGATTAGACACAAACAGCGGCTCCCTGGGAAAACAGATAAACCAGCCATTTTTACACAAACACAGGGGACGTTGTGTGTTAATCCAACAAATACAGACACGTTGTGGCGCTAAAGGAGACAGATAAATGATGGGCAGATAATAACGGACGTCAGGCATGTCTCCAGAGTGACAAAGATAAATGTGGTGGGGAGAGGGAGAGGAAAGGGGGAGTGAGGGAAGGCCACAGAAAAAGAAGGACTGTGAGTGTTTGTCCTCCACACAGGTCATGTTAACAACAGTCATTATGTAGACCAGTGAACCATCCAAAGTTAAAGGGGTTTAATATCTTTCAAATAAGTGGAACACAGTGCATAGTATGTGGGTCACTTTTAGCTTTAAGAGCCTGGTACAGACCTGTAACCTTAATGCTGCTATAACCTGGTTCAACCCAGATTGAATCCAAACCAACCAAACATTTGATGAATTATAGAACCTTCCTAATTATGAATTCATCTCCTGATTCAGCATTTGGAGGATTTGATATATGTGTTTCAAGATAAGATGGATAATATAAGCCTTTATTAATCCCAAAGGAAATTCTTGTGCCAGCTTCCTCCAAGATAGCAGTACAGAACAATACTGTAAAAAATGACGTCTGAAATACAAGTGAAGAAAAAAATAAAGTAATAATCCAAGTGTATTATGAAGAGAGAAAGTAATACTTAACTAAAGTGTCAGTAAGTCAATATGAAATGATAAAGGAGTAGGACATGTGGGATATTGCACAGGATACTTAAGTTGAAATATTGCACACGATACTGAAATCAGTAAATTATATTGAAAATATTGCATATGATATTAAATTATGTGATGGTGAACAAAAATAAATGTCACACAATTTGCATGTGAATAATGTTGTTGCACATGAGAGGTAACGCGCACGAAGAAGAAAAAAAGCAGCAGAATATTGCACTATGCACTATTGTGCATGTTGTTGGAATTAAGTCTCTGATTATAGTCCTTGATCCTTCCCTGCATAAGGAGGAGGAGTTGTACAGTTTGATGACCACAGGCAGAAAAGACTTCCTGTGGCGCTCAGTGGTGCTTCCACAACAAGAATAGAGAGCAGCCATTAAACAGAATCCATTCCCTCTTTGTACACATCCCATATTGATGGGCCGAAGCTCAACCTGATATAAAATACTATATTCTCAGTGCTCATGTTTCCTTTTTTGCATTGCAGAAGCAACATTTTCACTTACTAGCAAAAGAATAAACTCATATCAGAACAGCATGGGAATGCACTGATCTTCTCTCCTCTAATTGCCAAGCAATTCATTATTTTAAACCAGAAGCATCCAGAAGCAGGCTAATCACCTGTCCATGTGCACGACATAAGAGATGTAATGGACTGCCTGTATCGTGAAAAGATAAGGTCCACACAGGAAGGCAGAGGAGATGAATTTCTCTCTGTTCTGCAAGCCATTGATTTCGCATTCCTCCTCTCTGAACCTCAGCAAATTACCCGCCTCACTTCTTCCAAAGATCTAAGAAAGACTGCTGAAATAATATCCTTAAATAATAATTGTATATCAGACTCTCACCGATGTTGAATGTTTTTAACACCATATTGATTTTATGTGTAAAAATATTTCTGGTTATCCCAATAGTGCAGAAAACACTAGAACTCAGCATGTGCTACATCCTGGCCCGACAGATAACCAATAACAATTGTAGAGCAGCCATGAGAGCAGCCTTCACATACCTCTCTGAGGAAATGCCATTTTGGTGTGAAGCAATGTAATGTTTTCGTTTGTCCACTGGCATCACATCAAGGTAACCGCCCGCTTCGTTCCTGATGACTCCAGCGTGGACTGCTGCCCGACATATACTGGACTTCTACAAAAGGAAAGGAAACAAGAGACATGTTTATTCATTTCTGTTTTAAAAAACATGAATTCAGCTTCAAAATGTGGGACTTGCATCAGAGTATATTCTGGTTCCAATGACTCGGGATATGTGTGGGTTCCCTTCTGAACAGCTTCTCGGGCAGTATAACCTACAAAGAGAACAAGTGGACACAATGTTAACGACTAGAATTTACAGAAAGGCGGTGAACTCCGTGAAAGCAAAGGCAGATGCGCAGTCGGATTCGTACCTTGGACAGTGTTTCGCAGGTTTTTGATAAGGACACAACTGTGCAACTGTGGCCTCACATGTGACGGCTTTGACTGTAGAAAAACACAGACAGCGCCAATAAATACAACAACGCAGCACAGCTTTTATTCAGCAGGTTAATATGAAGTGTAACATATCTGTAATGACACATTAGAGTCAGACGAACCTGTAACTCTGGAAACTATGAAGGAATTAGCACTTTGGTATTTTCTGTCAACAGGAAACACACAAGACTGACATGAGACTACATTATTTTTCACTTATGTTGGACACATTTTGCGATCAAATATCATCGGCCAGTTCCAGATTCGAGGGCAATATAATTGTCTCACCCTGTAGACTGGACTCCGTTCTTGTTGGATTTGATGAAAAAGTCCTTTCTGCCTTGTCTCGTTACATCCATCCACCCTCCATCATTATCGATGACACCAGCGTGTAGACCGGCTCTGCACACACTGGATTGCTGCAAAAAAACAAGAACGTTTATTACATTTGGATTGCAGCTCATTTGCTGACAGGGAAGTAAACCGGTGGCTCTTTGACAGCTTTTGGCAGAACCTGCAGCTGTGAATACCGAGATACGAAGGTGAATCCACCCAATCAGATAACACTATGTTGGATATGGATCAACTTGTCTACTCACCATTTCATAGTAAACTGTCCCAACTACTTTTCCTGTAGCGTCCAGGACACCCGGCAGGACACTCATATCTGCAGATTAATAAGATGATGTGAAATGTTTTTGCATTACACAACTTTGGGTTGTTGTCGATTTCATTCAAGTTCATGTTAATCGTACCGGTTGCATGCCGTTCCTTTGCACTGATCTCGAAGCTTAGTGTCACAGGTCACGAGTTGACCTGAAACACACAGACATGAAGGCGTTTCAGTGCTTGTACAGGACACGTCACATATAAAGTGGCTGCTCCGATGCAGGCGACTAACTTTAATCTAAAAGCCTGAGCTGACTGGGACTCTGCGAGGACTTTTCTTGTTGTGATGCTTCAGGAATCAAAGAGGAGAATTCCTGCAGCGTGGTTTCGGGGTGGTCAGCAGTACTGGAGGAAGTGTCTCAGCTTACAAGCACAGGCGGAGAGGAAGCCATTTAAAAACCACAGCGAGCCCCCCGCTCACCCCCTCTCAGCCATCCAAAAGCAAACACACACTCAGGGGGATCATGCTAAAATAGACCTCCCCTCCCTGCTCCGGAGAGTGACTTGCAATATTTAGTCCACTTGAGAAACTGTCAAGGTTAATCAGGGAGAGGACGGTTAAAGAGAACAGAAAATCAAGGCAATTTAAGATAAATTGCAGTGAAAATGTTTCTGGTCAAGACCTGTTTTTCTTGCTCTTGTTATCCCTTCTTGCACTGAGCAGGCAGCTGCTCACAAATTCTTTGGTTTTAACCCAATTTTGAAAAGCAGTTTTTCTTTCAGCAGATATTGTGCTATAATTCTTGCCGCCCTGTGCCCCTCCCATTCCTAAAACCAGATCCTGCCCCCCCCCCCCCCCCCCCCCCCCATTTTCAGATGTAACTAGATACAGAATAAACAGTTAAATGGCAGCTTACACATCTGCTGTGTGTTGACCACTTCATTCTTCTGCAGGTCCTCTGTGGGGGGCTTGGTGGGAGCCGGGGCAGGGAGACTTGGAGGCTCGGGTTTGGAGGCCCGCGGCCGGGGCTTCTGCGGAGCGCGAGGGGCCTCCTGCTCGATGAAGTTGTTCTCCTCCGTTTCCTCTTGTGGAGGATAGGAACTGTCGTCTTCAAGTAAAGTCACAAAAACAAGGGTAGTAAGCTTTTCTTTTTTACTTCCTCTGTCTTTCTCTATTTCTCCCCCGCACACATACCTTTGTAGCAGAGGTTGTCCTTGCAGCTACCTCCATAGCTGGGGGGGCAGGCGGAGCAAGAGGTGCCATGTTTGTAAGGCGCATAGCCCCACCAGTTTCCCCTGTTTGAGAAATATGAAAAGCAAAAAGATGAATATGCTGCTTTCCCACCTCCCCATTTTTTACTGTGAGTGAAACTGTCACATCTTAATGCAACAAGGACGACGGTAAGATTGTTGTTCTCGTGCAGCCGGTATCTCAGTCACATATCTGTGGAAGTACATCACAACAAATGCACTCACTTTGGTGAGTAGTTGCAGACGAGATAGACGGCTTTGGCCCAAATCTGTCCCCACACGTTCATGTTGTAGCACATGTTGACTGCACAGCCGATCCGACTGCTGGTGGCCCACACCAGCTGCAAGAGAATGAAGGAGACAGACAGTGAAACACAAACTACAGACAGTAGCAGCGCGATCCAGACTTACAGTAGCTACCTGTGTGTAATGAGTGCAAACTGGGCCGGAGCATCTGAAGGGGCAGTAGGGGTTACACTCTTGCGGGTATGGGAAGGAGTAGTCTTTCACTTCATCGTACCAGGCCTGCACGTGGAAAGAAGGTGGACGATACCTGGAGACACGAGACAACAGCGTTCACATCATTTCTCTTGTCTTGATCCTCTGTCGGCGAGGGAGTTTGTTTTTATGCAAGCTTCTCCCTGCTCACTGCAGGTCCTTGTACAACACCCATATTTTAGGTGACCTTTATGTGTTGCCTGATATTTTAATAATTGCTGATGCAAAACAAAAACCCTTGTACATATAATGGCAAATGGAAATTCATACATATCCTTTCAGAAACTATTAAGTCTGTAAAAGCACTGTTCAGAATATATTTAGAAATTTGCATAAGTAGCAGCTGCAGAGGAGTTCAACTTCCAAACTCTAAAATATGGCCTGATGGGGTGACACAAGACCTTTACAGTACAGGGCCACTGAACCAAGGACTGATACAGAACGTGAATGAAAAGATCAAATTAATTACACTCAGTCACGCCTCCAACATATGTCGCCTAGTTACCATCTGCACTCAGTAGCCATTGGTATCAAAGCAACTTAAAACGCGACCGTTGAGTCAGGCATTTGTGCTCCGTAAATAAATGTCAGTCACCATGAAGCACCGACACTGATTTGGCACCAGGTGCAGCCGGATAATCTTATTAGAATCAAGTGGACATCTCGACGGCGGCCGAGTGATATGATTAGAAGTGGAACAAGAGTCTCTTGTGTGAGGCAGTGCTGCGTTCAGGTGCACTACAGCAGGCTGAGTGAACCAATGGAACAATTTAGTTTGGGATTCCACGGAGCCATTTAAAGTGTAGTTGGCTCTTGGTTGTGTAACTTTGCCAGGGCCATGAGAGACGTGCTCATCGTACAGTGTGTTTTGTAGCTTAAATCCATTTTAATATGTTGGTGTTTTGACTTGTGCAAATGCAAAATGTAATGGGTGGATTTAATGCATTTCCCAGTGCTGCACATGATTAACCTTCTGACTAACTGGTATATTGTTTTGCATCTATTTAGGTAGATGTTTTCATATGTGCATATTTTCTATTGTACAAAATGACTATAGCATGGGAGATGTGCCTGTGTGTGCAGGGTCTGAGCCAACTGTATAAGTAATATACATATTTTCTGATCCAACCATTGACTGTAAATAAAGATCGACAACGCGCCTCCACTTCCTCCCACTATACAGAAATAAACGTCAAAATTGTCGGTGCCAAAACGATTGCTGCCATCTGGCACATTTATGGCCTTAGTCGGCTCAGTAGCGATCGGGGGATGGAGCGGCGGTAGTGAGGTGCCATTGATGCATGCAATCAGTCTCAGCTGTTTATCATGGAGTTTCACCCTGTTTTAATACAAACTCATTGGAAAAATACAACACTCAATTTTGGTGGAGCTTTTATGTTGTCCATCTTTATATAAAGTACATGGTTCCTACCCATACAATGCAAGTCAGTCATGACGTAACACACACACACACACACACACTGACCTTACATTGTCTTCTACCCTCAACCTTTGATTGTATTAAAGTGTAAACATGCAGGAACTGTGAAGTCTGAGTTATCCTTTACCTTCCCCAGTGAGCCCCCAGGTTCTGCCCAATCTGTGGCAGTAATCCTGCAGGGCCGTGCTCCCACAGACAGGTCTCAGCCCACTCCTCGGCTGTGCGCTCCAACTCTGTGTCCCAAACCTGCACGGAAGACGAGAGAGTGAAACAAAGCCTCAATGTGGAGATGTGAGTTCAGTGTGTGTTGAGAAATCTCCTTATCATATGTTATAAGTTAAGACAAGCTGCTGTGTCTGTACATACTGGTTTCTAAATGCAGATCTACAACGTGTTGACATTTTGCTGCCACTGTATAAAAAGCTCTCCGACTTTCTTATTTCTCCACATGGGTTTTCCCGTAAGCTTGGGTGTTATTTAAAAAAAAAAAAAAAAAGAAATGCTAAAGCTGTTTTTCCTAAAGTAATACCTTCCATATGTCTCTGGTGAGATTTCTGGGTACAAGCTTTTGTTTCGCTTTACCTCCCTCTCAATTGCTCTCTCAGTCAAGTTTGGCTCTGGTTGCATTCTGAGGGATCATGTTCCCATTTTGGGTTTTTCTGGGAATGCAAAGAGTGTCCTTCCTCCCCGCTGACCTACATTCTCCCATCAGAACTGTTAGAATAACACCAGCTGTGACTCCTCCTCTGCAGGACACTGTATGTTCCTTTAATTGCACACCTTCACTTTCACCTTCGGAAGGGGGATTTTCCAATGCGACATGTTTCTGTGAGAGAGTTTATTAGTTGTGCATGTGCGTGTCGAAATGTGCGAGCGTGTGCAACGGCGTACCAACGCAGGTGTCAGAGGCTTTTCACATTTCACACGTCGGGCCCTGGAAGTCATAGCTTACCCTCTCTGAAATCTAATCCAATAACAGACACTTAAATAACTCCCTCCACCGCCACCTCCGCCTCCTCCCTCCATCGTCCATCACCCACTTTCAGCCCACGTCAGAAACAACCGCTGTTTTCTGCATTACTCCCGAAACACACACACACACACACACATACACCTGCCTAACAACAGGATGTCTGGCGGTGCTGCAAATTGACTCTTGCCCCTGAGCAGTTTGTTTTCACTCCTTGTGTTGGTTGTTGTTTGGATGTATTTATGTATTTATAACTGGCATACAGAGCAAATTAACAGTTGGAGACGTGGAGTATGTTTTTCATTCATTTCTACACCTACATAGAAGTGTAGTAGGCTTAAAGCAACCTCTTATGTGGCTGCCTGAGGTCTGTCTTGCACAGTAATGATAAATGATGAGTGACAGAGTCGGGGCTAAAAGAGGAATGAGAATTTGTTTCCCCAAAATACTATCTCTGCTCAGAAATGACCTCTGTTCTCTGCAGTGTGTTGCAAATCAGTGTCTGTGTGTCAGTATTGTCATATCTATTTCCTAATGATTGGTTATCACCCTTTTCTTCCGTTATGATGCTCAAACATTAAAACACTGGAGCGACCTAAGCCTCCTCTGAGAGAATCTGATTTCTATTCACGTCATTCCGCCCTTCGATTTTCCTCGACGAGTGACATCCTTGCCCTAAAAAACAATCAATGTTTGCGATAAGCAGACAGAAACACGTAGAGGCATTGAGCTGCGGGTAACTGCCAAATGATCTGCAAACCACAGCACATGGGACGTCCTGTGCTTGAGCAGACTCAGCACAATGTTTCTGACCATTAATGGACGGTTATGGGTCTGAAAACATTTATCCGTCACCACAACTACGGCAGATCTCCACCAAAATGTCTGGCTGCAGCGTCCAGTTGGGGAATGTTCCTGGAGACGTGATTGCTGAGGAATGTCTCGAGCAATAAAAAACACAAATACCATCGATCCGGTTAACAAAGCCATTCCATCATCGTCAGGCTCGCAGAAAGTCGCATTGTCTCAGCTGTTGAACCTGGATAGCCGCCGGCTTGTCAAACCGCTGTTGTTTGTACAGTTTGCCCGACAACCAGGACACCCCCCCCACCCAACCACCACCCAACCGCACTCCTGCTGGGGCCCGTAAAGAAAAACACCTCCCTTGCTAAAGTCTTTCAGCACTACGCACACTGCATTGTTTATTTCACTTAACACTTCATTTGTGGCCATTTCTTTTTCTTCTTCTTTTTTTTTTGTTGAAAACTTGGTCATATGGTTGCATTCCAGAGGCTACAGAGGGGTACTTCCTCTGCACGTTGGGGTTTCCTGTTCATAATCAATGGTGCATGCAGAGAAGTAATGAAAAGAAGGAGAAAGATGTGGGGAGTTGGAGAGAGAGAAGCTTGGAAAGCTGACAGAAAAGAGGAGAGGAGGGGATGGAACGACATGAACAAGAAGACAAGGAGACAAAGGGGTGAATGAGAAGAACAACTAATAGTTCTAAATATTGAGCATATTTCCTTTGCCTGCCCAAAACTTCTCCTGTCATTTCAACCAGTGATATAAAAAGTCGTGCTACACTTTTTTTCATGGAGAACATTCCAGCTCTAATCAGAGAACAGCATAAACAAGGATTGTCGGCTCAACATGAACAGGAAGCTGTTTCACTTAGTGGCACCAGACGAGTAAATGGCACAGTTAGGCTGATATTTAATTTTGGTCTGATACTGGTTTTAGTTGTATCTCAGGAGAAATAATGGTATCATCAACTAGAATGGCACTCAGTAGAGCACATACCTCCACCAAGGCCCCACGGTCCTCGTAATTTAATACAAGCTGCACCAGATGTCACACACTCATAGATATCAGTTCCCTAAACATGCCTGATTTTTGTTTTTTATCATCAAGATCTTTGAATCTTTGAACCTGTGAAATCTGTGAAAATGAAACAGAAAACACCCAATCTCACAATTTTTTTAAGAAAGCGGAAACTTTAATGGGTTCTTCCCTGACTCCATCCTTCCGCCAACATTTGTGGAAATCCGTGCAGCAGTTTTTAGTGTAATCTTGCTTACAAATAAGATAAGTATCAACCTATCAGCTCTAGAAATATATCTACCTCCAGAGAACAGCTGCACAAAAACAGCTGCATCAATAACGGTGGTGGTTGCTTTTTATTGCAGAAATCCATAAACCTGGCGCTTCACCACAGCAGAAGGAAGCTGAGAAAGATGGACTCGGCCTTTCCCAGCCTTGTTGACCCATGCAGCTCCAGAACCACAGCGCCCATTGAGAGTTTAGAGGAAGTTGGTGAGTGCAGGAATGGCCTCACCAGCTTTGAGCAGCTCCTAAAACCCAAAAGACATTCCCATCTGGACAGGATGCAAAACTGTGAGATTCTGGTTTGATGTATGGCCAAGGAACCAGAAGGTGTTCTGCAGGAGTGAGGGCCAAGGACGAGGAAAGAAGAGTAGAGACTGAACCTGAGGGGATGGTGGGTTTTTATCTGAGGGATCACTGCTGCAAACCTTTATGACCATGTTGCCTGAACCGGTCAGGGAAGGTCCTGTCATGAGCCATTCATTGTAGCAGCGTTTGGCACGAGGGCTGTTTACATTCTTGGCATTACATTAAGAAGGTTCAGCGTGGGCCGGGATTTGCCTCATTGCGTCTCCTGTCTGTAATATGGCCTGGAGACCGTCCTGTTTGGGGACATTAAGGATGAATGTTAATCTCTTGCTGTCATGGTTTCACTGTAGCCTTGGATGTGGAGTGGATCGCTTTTAAGAGCTACAGGGACCATGGTGATAAGCTGCTGCTCTTTACATGTAGAGAAACCAGTGGATGTGTTTTGAACACTTGTGTCAGATCTCCCTGGGAAGCTCCCTTTGAAGGTTTTCTCGATTTCTGGATAATATCGGATGATGGTTGGACAGACCCACGTCCCTCTGGAAGGAATTCATCACTAAGCACTAAGGGATCCTGCAAGAGACGCGGAGCAAAGCTGCTGCTGGAACAAAAGATGTTTGGGTTGCTTCACATAATTCTTCACCACTGGAGGCTGATAATTACTATTCATCGAAACCATTTTCCCCCCAAACAGATGCTGCCTAAATACGTCTCAGATATATGTCTTAGATTAAGTTAATTAAGGGGAAAATGTATTTTCTAGACCTTAATGATTGTCTCACCAGGGCTTCACAGGTGGTGAAGCACAAGAGTGCGACAACAAATTAAAGTGATAAACTGAAGTCATCCTGAGCAAAATGTCAATACCAGCTTCATCCCGAATCCCAAACATCTCTTCCACCTGAGTGCAGCCCGGCGAAGCCACGTCAAACATAAAGGAAGGTGTGGACCTTTCTCCCAAGATGCATTCTGTTTGTCTTACATCACTTCAAACGCTGACACGTCCGTGTTTATACCTGTGGGTCAACATTTGAGCGAGGGGCCGAGCCGCCGTCCCCCTCGACTGAGGCAGCACTGCAGCTCTGTGGATCGCTACGGAGTGTGAATGCTGATCCGGGGGAATTTTTGGGGCCTCTGTGTTGGATAATGACAGAATGGGAACGGAGCCACAGGGATGAGAGAGAGAGAGAGAGAGAGAGAGAGAGAGAGAGAGAGAGGGATGGCAAGAAAATGAAACAGATGAAGAGGGAGGGAGGAGAGGGATTTGAATTGATGTTATCTCTGCGATGACGGAGGGTCACTCAGGTTTCATACAATGGTTTCATAAAATAACAGAGCTGATGGGCAAATGGCGATGTATGTGCAACAGGATTTGTGCGAGTGTGTATATGTGTGTATATATATGTCTGTGTGTGTACATGCATGAGTGTGTTGAGGAGCAGGGGAGCATGTCTGGGAAGTCTTCCAGTACAGTGAAGCTGTGAGGTTTCTGAGAGGTGACAGCAGTTCAACACAGACAGAGGGAGAATCTGGAGCCCCTTTCAAAATAAAATAAAGAAAAACAAAAACACTCAACATGTGACGTGAGGAGTTTTCCGCCTGAAAGATGTTGACACAACAGAGTGGCAAATACGATTTTGGCGTTTATCCCCACAAGTCGTTGTCTCTTCTTACTTTGCGCCTCTTCCAAATGTCTCTTTCTTTTCTCATTTCCTTTTCATCTTCTTTTCAATTATTTCGACACCTGTTTTGCTGTCCTCTCTCCCTCCATCTGCGTTTCATTGCGTCCCCCGTCCTCCTCGCAAATCTCCATTATCTTCACCCCTGTATTCCCTCTTAACTTTTCTCTCTCTTTCTCTCACCTCACGTCCTCTTGTTGCACGCCTCTCCATATTTCACCCCTGGGTGCCCCTGCAGCTAAAAAAAAAACAGCCCACTGTAACAGGAGACAGTAGAAAGGAGCTGTACACTGCTGGCTCAGCGTTTTTCCACTGGTGTGCCTCAACCCGAGCTTCACACACACATATACACACAAGGGGTCCTGAAGTCCAACCTCTCAATTATACAATTACACAGTCCAGCAATTGCCCCCAGCACGAACTGTTTATTTGCCTTCGCCATAGAATAATACTGCCTTTTGTTCTGCAGCTCTTTAAGCGGAGATGAAACGATGATAAAAGGTCATTATCCTCTGCACGCCGTGGTGATATTTAACCTCTAAGTGCTGCTGGTGGCCATGCACTGTGGCGGTCAAGCAGCGCCTACACATGTAGTGTACTTGGAAAACTTCCAGATCTGCGGCACACTAACTTTTAGAAGGTGTGCCATGCCTGTGTGTGTGTGTGTGTGTGTGTGTGTGTGTGTGTGTGTGTGTGTGTGAGTGTGTGTGTGTGTTTAGTGGGGGGTGAGACAGCTGGTAAAACAAGCCCTGGTGCCGTGCTCTGATTCTAATTGCACTGTGAAAAGTGATCTGGCGCTGTACACACACGTGATGGCCAGGGGATAAAGTCAAACAAATCTGTTAGCATGAGTAAAAGAAAAAAAAAGAAAAGAGAAAAACCTAGTAGTAATGTGATCATTGGCAAGTCGGTGGAATTCTTCTCTTCTGGCAAAACAACCAAAAGTCACATGAGTATAAACTGTGTGTGTGTGTGTGTGTGTGTGTGTGTGTGTGTGTGTGTGTGTGTGTGTGTGTGTGTGTGTGAAGGTGCCTAGATGTTGGCGTGCTGCTCGTGAGTGAGTCAAGTGGAACAAGTGCCAGAGTGGTCAGGTGACTGGGTCAGTCCTAAGCTCTACGGACCACAACCGTGCAAAACTCTCCGGGAGTTCGGAATGGGGTCAAAGAGTTTTAACACATATAAATTCAAACTGTGAGAATCATTGTGAAGGTGCACGTCCCGACACCTCCATCCTCCATCCACCTACCATGTACTCCATGTTGGACGAGGGAGGGTACACCTGGCCTCTGAGCTTGTTGTGGAGGTCCAGGATGAGCTGAGCGTCGCTGTCCGTGATGGCCCTCTTGCCCCTCTGCTTGGCCTCCCACCATTCCCCGTCCTCGTCCAGATACTTGTCCAGGATCTGCTGCCAGCCCGTGGCGTTGGGGAGCATCACCATGGAGGTGGCGGCCTGGAGCAGCAGGAGCAGGGACGGCGCCCCTCAGCCAGTGGAGGGATTCACCACTCATCCTTGGTAGTGACGGCGGTGATGCTCTCAGATTGAAGTGGGCTGGAAGAAGCTGTCTCCGTCTACGGGCTGGAAAAGGAGCCGAGAGCAGAGAGAGCGAAACTGAAATAACTGTTCTGCATCAAATTGATGAATAACTTGGGTCAATACTGAGCTCGGTGTGGACAGAACATTGGCCTGCAGACACTGCGGTTCACTGAGGGCGAGCTGGCAGGCGGTGGGTGAGAGAAATTCCTGCCAGTGCTGAACTGAATATTTCACATCTTTTTTCCTAAATCAAGAACCAGTGAGGACAGAAAAGCTTCAAATGACATAAGAAGCAGCAGCTAAGTGCACAGCATGATTCATAAGGCAGCTAATGTATTCACACTGCTGTATGTGTGTATACTTTGAGCTGAACTCCTTTGGTATGCGTGCTGCAGTGCTGATAGAACGAGCCAATACCTAATGGAAGGCTGTAGAAGTGTAATGCACATGGAAATGGAAAATTGAGTGGTGTGATTTAAACTCTGGAGATAATTTACCTTTTAATGAATTGGAACAGAGCCCTCTGCTCCAGATGCTGACAGAGATCTGGCTGTGAGAAGACGTCTGCAGGAGGAAGAGATTATGAAGAATAAAAACTTTTAAAGATCCGTCTCTTCAGGGTGGAGTTGCGCAGCTCAGGTGGAGCAGTGAGCAGTCGCTGGCTGAAGATCTGGTGCGTAAATCACAGCGCTCCGTTTCCTCCAGCCTGCTGACAGAGGAAGTTCAAGTCTCTCTTCTTTCGGGATTCTCGCTCCGGAGCTGCAGGAGCATCACTTATCCACATTTTTATCCTCGGCTTGGCTGCGGTGCGAGAGAGCCCCGCCCCCCTGGCCCGACCACGCCCCTCCACACATGGAACCGGCCCACATTCGCTTGTGCCAAGGACCTTTGCGCGCGTCCTGGAGTCGTGCGCGCCGGAGCCTGAAGCCTGTTCAGTATAATCTGAGCAGAAACTTCATTTCTCTCCTTCAGTGTTGTGATCAGCAAGTTAAATATGAGACTCTGTGACACACACATGCACAGAAAGTCTCCACTCCACAGCAAAAACACACAACCCAGTAAAGTGTTATTGTCTACGATCCCCATTATAGAAAGTTTATATTAACTGTTACTTTTAAATATATCTTATGATATTACATCTGCCTTGAGTGGCTATAAAACAATAGTATACAGACATCCAAGGACGCTGGGAGTGGGGGTGCTGAGGGGGGCTGCAGCACACTGTAACTTCAAGGCAAAAAGAAAGACATGTAGGAATATGACCTCCAAAATAAAACATGAGTATAAGATGTGCACATTCACAGTTATTGCAGCAGTAAGCAGAGTTTTGGTGTGAACAGAAACTATACAGCTCAGGGTGGTGAGAGTTCACCTTGATATGACTTCATTAATGAACCTACATCTAGATTCTCTTACAGGCCCATCATTGAAGGAACAAACTCTTTAAATCAGTGTTACCTGTACTCGGGGGGGGGGGGGGGGGGGGGGGGGGCGCCCCTAATGGGAGCCGCCCAGTCCTCTGTTATGGAGCCCAAAGTGTCTAATGAAATAATGTATGATAGAAAAAACTGTACATAGTTGAGCTGTAGGTTAATGTGACTAACAGTGTAAAACACTTTGAATGGTCAATAAAAATCACTTAATAAACAGCCCACAGTCCCTTTAACGTTATTCCTTTCATGCTCAGAGAGGAAACAAGCTCTACTGTAACAGCTTGTTGTTCCACTGTTCCTCTTGGTAACAGACCTCGGTCAATAACATATTAACTTAAACCAGAACTTCCTCCTCTGTGGGGCCACACTGCAAAAAGTGGCCCCAGTCTCTCCTGCCGGAGTCTTAACTGTTCACAGGTGACTCCGTGGGGGGATTAAAACACAAACCACCTCTCTGTTACATCCAAACCCCCCGAACTTGTCGTCACCGTTTCCCCGGCAGCGAATTCCATAATGGAAACGGCGCACATTCTTTACCTTTTGTCATCTGCTCATTTTCAGTGGGAGCTGTGGCACAAGTGGAAAACAGTAGCTAATCACCACCAGGCCCTGTCCCTGCCCCCCCCCCCCCAGCCCTCCCTGGATACAGACAAGACAGACTTTCCACAGGGGGAGACGCACACACACACTTGTCTTGTAATTTACCAAACACCGGCCCAGCCAGCATCGATGTGTGTGTTTTCAGTAAATCCCCTTGCTGTCATGACTCTGGTGGGTTTTCTTTTGGCTTTCAGGCCTCAGGTGAGTCTGAGCCTGAAGAGACAGATCTCTCGCTCAGTCATGGTATTGCAGTTAACACTACAACATATGGTCGGCTATCCTCCCTGCAGATGTACTCAGAGATACCACGATGTAAAACTACTCCACTAAACGTGAAAGTATTTACGACGTCCAAAAAATATCATATGTGACTGATGTATTATTATAAAATATGATGTTATTTATTGGATTGTTAATGCTGATGCCTAAGTGACATAGTTTTACTGTTAAGACTTAACTAGTTTATGTACTCCCATGTTTGCTGTAGAATTTAATATGGAAGTGAAAAATAAAGCCATAGACATGTGCAATATCCTCTCTCTCTGCTGTTCATCCTACTTCTGTAAATGTGATACAAGGGCCCTCACATCAGGGGACCCACCGCATTCTGAACTTCCATAAACCCAGGGTTTACTGTCTGCTCTCTGGGTCAGTAGCAGGGGCCTCGGCCTGCAGCCCCAGCAGCAGCAGCAGGCCCTCTCCATGCGGTCGGACCCCGGCGGGCTCCCCTCCCCCCCCCC